>OV121076.1:23646688-24280398 GCA_921293005.1 Nemoura dubitans
ATTTTACGCAGGGTCCACTTGGCTGAGTGTGACAAAAGTATGGTCTCTGCAATGAAATCGCCCACTCACGCTCCACTCACACTCAGTGCGCACTGTCGAGTGGAGTAGGCATTGAGTGCGCACTCAGTGCACGACTGTGCATTCGGGCCTAATGTGACAATCCTAACGGCGCACTTTGTTGTTGATAGTGTCTCAAATTTTAAACGATCACATCATTGAACAATAATAGTAGTATGTGAGGTACTATAGCGCACTTTCAAGGTCATAGAAAGTAGGTCTGCTGTCAATCAAAATCTAAAAATATCCGAAAAACGTAAGTAGGTAATAGAAAAAGCATGTAAGCTGTCAATCAAAATCTAAAAATAGCCGAAAAACGTAAGTAAGGTAATTGAAAAATCATGTAAGCTGTCAATCAAAAATGTAAAGCGAGATAGCTCAAGTTAGGTAATTGAAAAAGCATGTAAATCACGTGTGAATGAAAATCTAAAAATAGATCGTAAGTTAGGTACTCTGTGTGAACAAGTACGGACTTGTATTTGTCTGTTAGGTTTGTGCAGGCAGTAATATATCGAATAAATTAGATTGGATTAATAAAAATGGACATAGCCTGAGGGCCCCCGTGCTCCCAGGGGGTGGTGGGTGGGAGGGCTCCCGGGGCGGCTCCCGGGGTGGGGGGCTCCCGGGGTGGGGGGCTCCCGGGGTGGGGGGCTCCCGGGGTGGGTGGGCTCCCGGGGCGGGGTGGGTGGGCTCCCGGGGCGGGGTGGGAGGGCTCCCGGGGCTCGGGGTGCCAGCCTCAGGGCCAACAGGACTCGTGCAATTAAAATGATATATGGAAATGGGGGTTTACTTTGCATACAATAAATAGACGTATTTTCATAGTGAAATATAATAAGATATTATGTTTATTATTCATAACTTATATGCTAATACATGTTTTTGTTTGATAAATAAGACATAAATAAAAGAACAATGAAAACATGACTGGACAAGTTCCTTTTCTCAAACATGGCTGAACTTTTTGTCCCTGTAACAACCCATATTATGTGTATAATCAACAAACTTTAAAAAGTCTTTGTAAATCTTTTCAAATCCAATCTCCTGTAGAATCACTTCACAACCATAGCTAGGCATAATAAACTCGATATCGCCATTGAAGATATGCCCTACGGTGTTTCTGTAATAGTCTCTGACACTGTCTTGAGACGTGTGTCCCGGAGTGTGGAATGGATGTTGTTTATCTAAAAGCGTATACATGAGTACAGTGTACCTCTCGATGATTTTATGTTGATACGTTTCCGTGTACAGCGACCACAGACAAGCGATTCCCGCCTCCATTTCAAAAATGCGCGAAATCGTTGCTTCATCCAGATATGCAACTTGGAAGTCGTCGTTGCAATTCAACACTTTAATCAGTTTGACTGACGATGTCGGTGTCAGTGTCACAGCCTGGAGACTATGAGAACCGTTGCTGATTACTTTGTGAGAGTAATCGGTTTTCTTCGAATCGTAAAGTTCTTTAGCCATCCTTTTCAGCTCACTGTAAAACTCGTACCATTCTTCCACAACGAAATGAATGCACTGTCCCTTTGCAGAGCGAATAGTCATCGTCGGCACAAAAGCATAGTCCGAAAAGTTCAAAGCAAACACAAGTCGTTTCGATTGCGAGTTATTCAGGTTGATCGAGCGTTGAAGGAGACCGTAGTATGCTTCAGGTTTGTAGCCACACGTAACACCGCGCAGATTCGCCATAAGCGAAGTGCATTCGTTGTCCAAGACGGGTAGTTTCTTGCGTTGAGACTCCATAGTTGACGAGAGTTGGGTTCTGACTGAAGTTTGACGCTCTGACCAGCCGGCTTATCTTCAACTTCCCCCACGACTCTCGAGAGGTACATGTTTCAACACGTCGGAACTTGTTCATTGACGAAATCGTAAACTTACTTATACCTAGCACAGCAGCACTGGTTTACAATTCTTGAATTAAATTTAACCTTTGTACATTTTCCAAAATGATTCAGATACATTTGATTCACCAACTTATCATTAAAACTAGGTTGATTAGGCTCAAAAAGTGACAGAAAAGAATCCAAACTAAAACCACGGGCCTTATACGATAGAAACATAACACAATAATGTCCACAGACTGTGGACGTGAAACCTTGAAGAGACATGTTATTGTTAGACCATGATTTGCATGAACTAGAAAGAAAATGCCTGTGATCTGGAATTAACGGTTGACTACCAAACGAATCAAAGAATTCACAATGACCGTTAGCATCTATATGAAATGCAACCCAATGAGATCCAGGCAAAGTCTGTACATCAGTGTTAGCTATGAACAAAGCAGACCAGTTTAGCACAGAGGGTATTGTATCAGCAGCGTAAACACCAAAATGATATTTTTTACAAAAGTTATCACTAGCAAGTGAATTGAGTATTTCTAAACTGTTCATTTTCTCAACAACAACAGGTTCGCTCAGAACTCTGTGTACAATCTGTTTTATTCCGTATAAGCGGACACCTATTATTCCAGCGTGTATGTTGTTCGACAGGAATATCACCTCAGACCCACTCTTCCAATACAAGATGACAAAAAACGCACACTGTGCGATCTAACTCAAACATATAATAAAGACCTGTTTTAGCCAGCTCGTCAAAACTCACGTTCGCGTGAGGGAACGTTTTAAAAGTTGCCAGTCTTGCCTCGAATTTCGACAAGTCTGTTTTTGCTCTATTAGCACGACACCATGCTGCCAAGAGGTTGGCCACTGTGTGTGTGTTTAGATCTTCATCGTCGATCTTTAATACGTTTATTGGAGGACACTTTAGATCTTGGAGATCGATGACGTGACGATTTATGATGCGACTTAAAATTTTAGCGTTCTCTTTACCGTAGGTGTAGATAATCTAATGATCACCAACATCTCTTTTCACGTTAGTTGCAACATCTTCGCGAAAGATTTTCATTTTGTGAACAATTGTAGCACCGTCTTGATGCAAGGTACTATGTTTATAGTAGAAATTATTGGTGGCGTCTTGATAGTTCATGTAATCAACAACTGTATAATGATTACACTTGGCATGAGCAAGTCCGACAAACGAAAACTCAGAACACTGGCTCACTTTCACCGTGTCGAAGTAAATAACGCAACTCGACATGATGATGTTGATGAAAAAAGCAAAGTTGTAAAAACGAAAAAAGAATCAACTAGCTTCGAAGAGAGCGAGGCAACCAGAGGTGATGCGAGGCGAGAACAGACTGAGGACGTGAAGCCACAGCACCCCTGTGCTGGACGTGTAACTATACCCGGGCCCGCAACCGGCAAGGGCAGGCACGGACAGGTCTGAGCCGCTCAGTTGGTGTAGTCCAGGATAACGTTGCGATCGCGCGTCACCTCAATGAGATTGTCAAATTCGGCGTACACAATAATATCAACTGCTGCAGCTAGAGCTGCTGCAAAACGAACTTCAAGACGCACAGTGCTACTACGTTGCAGAGTCCAGTGATCTTCATTCGCACTGAGATCAGGTGTTGTATCAAATGCTGTCAGACAGTATCCATTAGGATACTCTTCACGGTTATGCAGATACCTCTGTTACCGTAGTGAATACCAGTGCCCGTAAAGAGCGTAGAGTACGATTCAATATAATTGTCGTTTGCAAAATCAGGCTGTAACGGTTTACACGGTTTTGGTTGACCATCAATGAATAAAGCCAGATAAGTGTGTCCAAAGTTTCGGAAATTAAATGGATTCGTCGTCAAACTTCCGTTAGTTGCTGCGTTCGACACAAACCCTATGATAACGCGTTTAGGTGTTTGACCCATATACAGATTATCAACAGTTTTACTCTGAAGACCTGTAGGTATGGTCACAATCTTGATATCGTTGCGTGTTATAGGGTACTTTGCAGTTGTTTTCTCCAGAATACGATTGTGAGCCAAGAGAATCGAGGGGTTGACTTGCACTTTTCGTATAGCTAGCGATGCTTCGACGATTGTAGACTTTACGTCAGGAACAGCGCTCATAAGATTAAACAAATCCTTTGAACGGATCAAATTAACTTTCAAGTCAACACCGTTGAGCATAAGTCTATCCTGATTGAACAAGTCTGAGTGGATATTACCGACAAGATCAACCGTGCGGCTGTTGTCAGTAAAAGTTTGCCTCTTTACGTACCCTGTAGTGTTGCCAACGAGCTCATCCATATGACCAGCCCTATCTTTATAAAACAAACGAGTTGTCTGATGCGAAGACATTGCATCTTTTCCATAATTAAGAAGTGCTTCTATGTAGGCTCTGTACGGGTACGTGTGCGAGGGTGAAGACACAGGTTTATCACTTAGAGAAACACCGACATGGTCGAAAAGACTATGTAGATAGTTATTGACAGGACCCACATTTACCCCAGCAGCTAGAACAGTGCCGTTTCGAGCAGTGATTTTAACTTTTACGCAGAGCAAAGTTTGAGCCAAGTCAAGATATTCAGCTCCCCGACTTGGAATGAAAAACTCTATGGGTACAGCATCACTGAGAGATGCAATTGGTTGATAGGTTACCCAATCGCCTCGTTCGTAATTAGTTTCAGTAGGAGGTAGACTGAATAAATCGAGTTCGGATTTCATAGACTCGCAAGAATGTGTATGTAGAAACGACATGATTTTTTTATGAAAAAATGTCCCTAAGGGTTCGAACAGTCCGCTTTTTCTTCGTCTTCGTGATATTTTGAGCAGGTTTCTTCTTGTTCTTCTTGTACTTCTTTCTCTTGATAAGCTTCTTCTTGCTCTTCGTGCTCTTCCTTTTCTTCTTACTGTTCTTTCGCACAAGTTTCCGCTTGATATACGTCCGAATCCTCTTAGCTTTACCACCAGACTGAACCTCGCAACGTCGTTTGGTTCCTTTTAACCTTCCGTTCCCAGACATTCTAGAGACACCCGCCTGCGCCCTGGCATGGAGGGCATGTCCTGCCTCTTTAAGACGTTCTTTAAAAACCTGCCTCGCAGGTTTATCAGACGATAAGTCACCAAGAATATTAGCACCGGCCCGAAGAGCCTCCTGACCAACAGCTCTAGCGCCAGATTTGAATATAGGCATGGCCATCCTAAGTAGGCCCTTTAGGAAACTACCTATGCCACCATGACCTCTCTGATACCTAGAACCACGGAAGACGTTCACACCATTCCCCGACTGAGCGAGGTAATACCTAGTGTACTTTTCCAAATCAGCCATTACTGGTAGGTACTAGTCGAAACGACCTCTAGCACGACGACGACGAAAGTGAAGTGTAACGGCCGAGTGTCCACCGAGAAATGGGATCAGAGTCCCTGTGTTATCTCTTAAATCTATTTCCACTGTCGAAAAACTTTGCTTCATTAGAGGCACGTATTGTAAAGAGGTAAAACTCTTAGAAACATTTTCACCAAACGTGTATTTGTTGAAATCTGTGTTTACCATTCGTATAATGGGTGCAAGTGTATCACCTATAATTTGCGGCTCAACAAGATCGCAATACACGTAAATATGGGATATTGGCGACGGTGATGATTGTAACGCTCTTTCATATATCAAAGAGCCGCTTAAAACAACCGTTGTACTCGCAGATTTTGTATCATTGTCTGTGTCATACTTGTTGTAACACGAATACGGAAAGTGAATCTCCGTTAGAGCCATCTCCCAGAAACCATCAAGTGTTATAGTATTGTGCAGCTGAGTTCTGTAGCTGGCGACAGTGTTATTTGGAAACCTATCCATAGAACTGTTACTAGGTAGCAGAATGTGAAACGAGTCAGACATCTTTGTTAACCTCAGATGCAAGAATCCAGCTGTTAAACTTTGCAGGGTAACCTACCCACTTGACCAACACTTCACGTCTAACACCTCGACCTCTTGTGTCAATGATTTTATCTATTTTAAAACTAGCTTTAGGTTTATAATCAACTTTTTGTACTTCTTTGTCGTAAAATGTACCTTTTATATCTTCACCAAGTAAATCTCTTATCCTATACACCCGAGGTGTCCTCTTCAAAACGGATGTTATTACAAACACCTCTGTGGACCAGTTTTGTTCATAACCTTTCTCAAAATTAATCTTTTCGTTGCTTATCCGTACATGATCGCCCACCATCAATGGTTTTTTCTGTTTATAGAAAGTTCTAAACTTGTCGTTGGTGTTATGCCATACTAAGCGTATATTGCTTTCGTTCACCTCAGACGGTGACATACGTATAGTTGCATGTTTAGTGTTATTATATGCCTTGACAAGTTTAGGCAAGACTTCCACATATCGATGAGTATTCTGTTGTGTAAAATATTTCCACATTCTGGTTTTTAACGTACGGTTAAGTCTTTCAACGATACACGCCTTGATGTCAGGATTGTTAGTGTATTAGTAACCAACGTCATTGTTTTTAAGGAAAGACTGAAATGTTGAATTGATAAACTCTTTCCCTTTATCAGTTTGTAATTGTAAAGGTTTACGACCACTGGATTTAAATATTTTCTTAAACGCATCTGATAT
Source organism: Nemoura dubitans (assembly GCA_921293005.1). NCBI lineage: Eukaryota > Metazoa > Arthropoda > Insecta > Plecoptera > Nemouridae > Nemoura > Nemoura dubitans. The sequence goes on from OV121076.1 coordinate 23,653,202, forward strand.
TTCAACGCCTGTTTTACGATACAGGGGTACAGCCCAAGCAAATTTACTAAACACGTCAATTATTGTAAGAATGTAAATGTAACCCTCGTTATCTTTGCTCAAACTCTTCAAGTCGTTTAAATCAGCCTGCCAAAGATCGTCAATGTTTGTGACTGAAAAGTGATTACGTTTAAAATGTTTACGCAGAGGGGTATGCAGAGTGTATGCGTCTTGCGATTGTAGCCATTTCTTAATGGTAATTTTAGGTTTAGTTTTGTTGACGGCTTTCCATAATTTGTCGAGTGTAGAAAATCCAGCCGGATGGGCGGGATCATTGAATATCTTCGCTAAACGTTTAGAGTCTCCCGATTTCATTATTTAAAAATTAAAAGGAGCCCACGGTATGTTACTAGAGCTAGGTTCTGCAGGAGAGAATGATGCACTTGCAGCAGAGTTAAACGATGTGTTTCGACCCCTGTGCCTATCACGAATGAAGTCTTTACGTCTAGTGTTGGATATAAGTTCGGTAGGCATATTGATATCACCTAGCATTGTTGTAAAATCACGCCAACCAATAGGACTTCCTGACCTACGATTTCGAACACTGTCAGATATCAAATCAGTTATTGATGAACCAGCAATCTTTCTACCCCCAACACTAACAACGCCCAAGTTGTCCCATGTTATAGCGTCAGAGGCAATCAAACGGTCAAACATTAGAGCGCCCTTTTCTTTTGACATTTTAGGTAGAGCTGCAATCGTTAGTGATTTGATTGTTTGATTATCGTTGTCTAAAATCTCTCTAGCAGAGTCTTCAGTTGAACTATGAAACTCTACAGCCAATGGTTTACGTGCCTCAGAAGCAAAGTGAAAGAATCTTTGCATGACCTGATACAATTTATGTAATTTATCTCGATCATCCATGTCTGATGAATTTAAAATTCGCGCCATTTCATCTCCAGTGTCGGACTTGGCGCTGGTTGATGGTGTTGTTGCCTGGTTGAAACGCTCAACCGTTTCAGGATCGACAAGAAGCATTTTCTTTGTCCTCTCCATTTCTAACTTAGTATATTACCAAGAAGAGCACTCAGCAAAGGACCGAGAACGAGAGGTAGAATAGCACCACCACTCTGGACGAATATTTTCTTCTTCTTCTGCCACGTACTACCTTTACGAGCAATATTTCGCAGGATGTTTGAGCCGGGGCTCGTGAGAAAAGAAAAAATGAGAGTGGACTGTATTTTTAAGAGGGGGTGGGGGGAACTTACGAGAAGTGAGTCTGGCCACCGCGCCGAGCGGAGGTGAGGTGGTGGCAAGAGGCGTCTGAGGGAAGGGCGAATTAGGGTAGGCAGGGAGGGAACAAAGGAATGACAAAATTGCTCCCCAAAAGGGGCTACTTAGAGCTGAGGATTCTGGAGCTCGTCGTCTTCTCTGTCTTCGGCGATCTTGCGGAGACGAGCAAAATAATAAAGCCACGACACTGAGCAAATGACGCGAAAATAACTATAATGTAGAACTGGCAGAAAGCAGCCGAAAAGAAACGTGAAACGAGGACGCGAATCGAAAGTGCAGACTAGTGCGAGAGCCGAGACGCGATGCACTCGAGGGGGCGATTAACTCGCAACTGAACTGAACTGATAAGGACCGACCTGACCGGGCTAGGTGAAGTGCGGCAGGTTGCCGAAAATAAGGGGCCAAAATAAACTAGCCAAATTCAAGCGCTTGGCGCGAACAAACCGCCCACCATGAACGACAGTCGTTCATTGAAACAAACGAAGATCTTCTCAAGAAAATGATACGAAAATCCAAAGGTTTTTTACACCGGTGGAAGAGCGACCAGTTTGTTGACTGGGCGCTGGAAGGTGCCATGCGTCGTGCGGATGGACACGACGCGAACGACGCCGTCACTTAACAGCACAGACAGGTGAGCTCTCTTGGGCAAGAGCAAAGGGTGACGCGCGGCTTCAGGCAGAGAAGAATAGCGCAATCTGCCGCCCACCCTGAGAAAACCTGATGAATCCACGAAAGGTTTGAGAGAGGCAATCTTCGAAGTCACGTGACCAATTTGGGCAAGTTCACGGAGCTCAGAGGCATAGTAATGCTGCTGAGTGACTTTCACAAAGACGTCGAGAGCGTCTTGTAACTCTGTGGGTTGAAGAGGGCCCTCAGGCACGGGAGTTTTGGAGCGTTTCGCTAACAGGATACGGGCAAATCGAAGAACGTAGCCGAAAACGCGCTGCGCTCTCAAAAGCGTGAAGAAGGTTCGAAATTTGAGTAGAATGGGATCCTCCGCTACAGCAACAACTAATACGACCGGCACTGGTTTCTCTTCCGGTAACTGGTTGCTCCGTTGCTCACTGGCTGGCGGTGAACGAGGCCAAAGATCGAAGGCTTCCTGCATGAACGGGGGGCCCGCCAACCACAACGGATGGTTTAGCAGTTCGTGGGAAAGTAATCCCCTCGACGCGCAGTCGGCGGGATTGTCTTGAGAGACAACGTGCGCCCAATCGGTGGGAGCAGAGTTTTCCAATATTTCTACCACCCGGTTGGCGACGAACGTCTTAAGACGATGGGGCGGAGTAGCAAGCCAAGCCAAAACGATGGTAGAGTCAGTGTAGAGGGTAACGGACTCTATGGAGAGCGTACCGAGTGCGGGCAGGGTACACTGGAGCAATCGGCAGAGAAGTAGAGCGGCGGAGAGCTCGAGCTTGGGGATAGTCAAGGGTTTGACGGGAGAGACTTTCGTTTTAGCTCTCATCAGGCTGACTAGCGAGGTGTCTGCAGTCGTGGTGTGGAGATAGATTACTGCGGCGTAACCTTTCTCGGAGGCATCGCAAAAGCCTACGAGACGATGCGTACCATGGAATGCACGAAATGGGCGAGGAACCCGGAAACCGGATAGGACGGAGATGTCGGAGACCGCGTCCCTCCAGACTTGGACGAGCAACGGGGGAAGAGGGTCATCCCACTGAACCTGGGACAGCCAAAGCTGCTGAAGGAACATCTTCATCCAGCTTACGATGGGGGCCAGAAATCCCAGAGGGTCGAAAATGCGGGCAATGTAAGACAGAGCAGTGCGCTTAGTTACCTCACCTTCGAAGGGCAAGGTGTGAAAGGAAAACTCATCAGAGCGAGGGTCCCACAACAAACCAAGGATCTTGATGCCTTGATCGTCATTGGAAAATACCAGCGGGTGTTCTAGATGGGTTTCCGGGAGGGCGTTCAACACTGCCGAATCATTGCTCGCCCACTTGCGAAGCTCAAGGCCACCGCGAGCGAGGAGAGCTTGCAGTTGGGATTGGAGCTCGCGCGCTTGAGTCATATCAGACGCTCCTGACACTATGTCGTCGATATATGTGTGGGAGGAAAGAGCGCGAGCAGCGAGAGGAAAATCTGCACCTTCGTCGTGCACGATTTGATGCAAAACTCGTTGTGCGAGAAATGCAGAGGGAGTAAGACCGTACGTTACGGTGTTTAATTCATACTCCACCACGGGAGAGTTCGGATCTGGACGCCAGAATATGTGCTGAAACGCACGATCAGTAGGCTCAACAAGAATCTGGCGATACATTTGACGAATGTCCGCGCATAGCGCCACAATGTGCGTACGAAACATGGTAAGAATCATAGGCAGATCGCCTTGGAGCTTAGGACCACTCAGGATCAGTTGATTTAGAGACACGCCTCGGTCATCCGGAGCAGAGGCGTTGAAAACTACTCTCAGCTTCGTGCTGGAGCTCGTGATCTTACGCACGCAATGATGCGGGATTACATAATTGACAGGGGAGAGGGCAGCTTGCATATGCTTTGACTGGACGTAGTCCTGCATGAATGCTTGATAAGCTGAATATTGCTCAGGGCATCGCCTCGTGCGCCGTTCCAGACTCAGATAGCTCTGGAAGGCAGCGCCACGATTGGAGCCTAATGGAGAGCACGAGGGTTTGAAGGGGAGAGCTATTTGGTAACGTCCCGATGAGTCACGCGAATGTGTTGCAAGAAAGTGTTGCTCACAGATCAGATCGTTAGGATCCTTCTGGGGAGGGCGTGACACTTCCTCGGTTTCCCAAAATGACCGCAAAGTGCTTTCCAATGGGGAGACATTGCACGTGAGCAAGGAGAGAGGGGGTGGGGCCTCGGGTTTCGAGTCACCAGAGGGGCCCATCACTACCCAACCAAAAATCGTGTTGATGGCGGAAGGGCTTCCACCAATCACCATAGCGCCTGACTTGGCTAAGATGTCCAGGTACAGATCGGCGCCGATAAGGAAATCCACTTGATCCGGCACATGAAAGTGGTCGTCGGCCAAGACAAAACCGCGATATGAGCGGAAAACTTCAAGCGGTACAGAGCTTGTGGGAAGTTGGCTCGAGATTGCAGACAATACATACGCGTGCACACCCAACGCGTACGAGGGGGCGAGGCGGGGAGCAATATTGCATTGCACGGTCCCGTACACCCGAGCAGAAGCTTGGCCAATTCCAGAGAGTTCAGAGCGACTGGGGTTAACATTCAATCCCAGCTTCTGAATCAACGAGTGGGTCACCGCCGAGATCTGTGATCCCGAATCGATGACCGCGCGAAACGGTTGCCAATTGCCGTGAGAGTCGCGAATCAGCGCACGGACCGTTCCCAAAAGCACGGTTTGGGGACGCGCATGGTTCGTGATTTGGCACGCAAGAGATTTGAGTGGAGCGGGGCTGGTGTCCCGCGAGGGGGGGGGCAGCAGCCACGGAGGCGCGAGAGGACAAGAGCTCGATTGGGTGCAACAATGAGTGATGCCTTTGACTGTTGCAAAGGGAACAAGCACGTTGCGAAGTGCATTGCGAGCGGGTATGTGCACCCATACAATTGAAACAACGTTTCAGACGACGCAACGTATCGTACTTAGCGTCGATAGTTTGCTTTCCAAAAATTGGGCAGCGATACAGTGAGTGAGCGTCCTTGCATAGGACGCAAGCGGTGAATTTAGCGAAACTACTTTGACCTCCGGACTTGCTAGCAGAGTTGTTCACCCTTCCGGATGGAGCTGTAGTCGTTAACAGCGAACTCATTCGCTTGGGAGAGGGTTGAGCAATGACCTGGGTTTTAATGCGAGTGCTGGCACACAGTTCGAGCACTTGAGCAGTCTGTGTAACAAAGGCCAACAGTGACTCATAAGTTGGAACGGATTTGTCCGATGCAGTTTTGCTTTCAAAGGACTTGCGAGTTTGAGGATCTAGCTTTGTCAAAGCTATCGAGAGCAGAACGAAATTGCCTAAATCAAGGCTTTCAATAGCCTTGAGGGAATCGAACGTAGTTTGATGCACACGAACAAACTATTGCAACTCACTATGAGTCGCGGACTTCAACGGAATGAAGTCGAAAAGCTGGTGCATGCTGACATTAGCAAGCAAACGAGGGTTTTCATAGCGCGAGATGAGCGCTTTTAGCGCCAACGGGTAGTTTGGCTCAGTGAGCGCAAAACCAGAAATGACAGCTAACGCCGTTTCCGAGAGGGAGACACGCAGATAATGGAACTTTTGCAAGTCATTGAGAGATTCGTTCTCGTGAATCAGTGACGTGAATAGCGAGTAGAACTCGGTCCATTCGCTGATATTCCCCGAAAATATTGGAAGGTCGATTTTCGGCAAGGAATTCACCGACATGGAGCTTGTGTTGACAGGTCGTTCAACCAGAGGCTTAACTACACGCGAAGTCTCGAGTTGATTCTTGAGAGCTACGAAACAATCGTGAGCTTTGTAGAAAAGCGATTCGAAGCTAGATTGTACGGCTTCGACTTCCAATGGCTTATTTGGCGGAACGAGCTTAGAATTGAGTTTCAGTATCTTTGTCTGTACGGTCTCGAATTCGGACTCTAGCTTGAGCATGCGATCATAGCGAAATTGGGCCTGTTCAACTTTGTCCACGGTAAGTTGTACAAACTCGTCATAGGAGCGTTGTACTCGAGCAAATAATCCTTGGCGAGTGTCCTGTAAAACACTACGCTCTTGGAGCAGGCTTTCCATTTTGTCAGAAAGACCAAAACCAGGGTAGAGAAAACGAAAGAAAAACTAGCGAAACTTAGCACAACGAGCGTGTGCTTTGAACCGATCACTGCTCCGTATTGCACGCAACGAGCGTACGTGCCCATATAGGTAACGAAATGACTAGTCAACGGTGATGAGTCACAGGACAGGAATGCAATTACTGCGACATGTAAACGATTAACGAACCAAAGAATGTGCACTGGCGCAACAAAACGTGGAGTTTCTTCTGCTCCGGCTCAAGGGACCAAATGTTTGAGCCGGGGCTCGTGAGAAAAGAAAAAATGAGAGTGGACTGTATTTTTAAGAGGGGGTGGGGGGAACTTACGAGAAGTGAGTCTGGCCACCGCGCCGAGCGGAGGTGAGGTGGTGGCAAGAGGCGTCTGAGGGAAGGGCGAATTAGGGTAGGCAGGGAGGGAACAAAGGAATGACAAAATTGCTCCCCAAAAGGGGCTACTTAGAGCTGAGGATTCTGGAGCTCGTCGTCTTCTCTGTCTTCGGCGATCTTGCGGAGACGAGCAAAATAATAAAGCCACGCAATGAGCAAATGACGCGAAAATAACTATAATGTAGAACTGGCAGAAAGCAGCCGAAAAGAAACGTGAAACGAGGACGCGAATCGAAAGTGCAGACTAGTGCGAGAGCCGAGACGCGATGCACTCGAGGGGGCGATTAACTCGCAACTGAACTGAACTGATAAGGACCGACCTGACCGGGCTAGGTGAAGTGCGGCAGGTTGCCGAAAATAAGGGGCCAAAATAAACTAGCCAAATTCAAGCGCTTGGCGCGAACACAGGATCTTCCTATAACGACTCAACTTTGTCTTCTGACTACTTTTTAAAGGAACAGCTCCTCTTAAAGTATTATGAACGACTTCACAAAGACACGTAATGAGACCACAATCAGCTGATTTCAAAATAGATCTACGTTTACTAGGTGAGGCTTTGTGCAACTCTTTCAGGTCACTGTGATGCTCCTTGATTGCTCGAGGCATCGTGAACAAATGATTACAAATTTAAGAGAAACTCTGTTTTTATAACAACTTTCTTGGGAATGTAGACAATAGTACAACCGTCAGAAGGAAATATTTTAGTACGCAGCCTATGTGTATCAGGCGTGGACTGTTTGAAATCAAACAAAAGATATCCGTGAGGTTCTTGAGTAGCGTTTGCATAAGCTTCCTGCACATGCTTGGGGTCTTGTGGATAGACCTGTCGAGACAAGTGTGATATTTGAGCTCTGTCACGGGGATTTTTGAACATGACGACATAGTGTGAGTTTAAAGACATGTCCCTGCTGCCTTTACCCTGATGGAACAGGTTCTGAGTTATAAACATTACACTGAGCGATCTATGGTGGGATCCTTTTGAGAATAAGTCTACGATTTTACCGTCAGCTTCACGCATCATATCATCAATAATAACGACTCTTGCACCAGTGTTTGGTCTGATAACTGAAGCATCAAGCAAACCTTCATGAAATCTAACCCTTCTGTCTTTGATGCTTGTGTATAAACTCTGCCACTCGGCATAACACCATATCACCTCAACTACACCGACATCGATCATAGAGTCAAGATTTTCTATGAATCGTTTCACGAAATGAGACTTTCCACATGAAGTAGGCCCTGCTACCAAGGCGGTGAAAGGATGTTTCCAACGCGGGTCCATTACAACGAGTGAGACGCAAGAATAATTTACATCAAATTAAATACACAACCTAAATTATCCTATTTTTAGGCAACTATCATTTTATCATATCCGACAACTTAAATAGAGCGCCAGTTCTGAATGTTGGTGCACGGCACATGGTAGGAAAACGATGAGTGCAGTGTGTGATCATAGTACACTTTCGTCGAAGCAGACGGGAAAACCCGAAGACAGCCCGAAGTCAAAGAAAAGTCTCAAGAAACAGCTTCCAGCAAGCCGAGGAGGAACACACATTGACAAAACACATCGTAGGTTGAACCTGTTTGGAGTTAAATCGTGGGGAGTGTACAAAATGTTCAGCAAACACATCGTCATTTTTGAATCGTTGTTTCGAAAATATATGTATACGTGAAATCTGAGTTTATACGCCCTGGTTGATATTAGTTTTAAAGCCCTGCTACTACGACAAAGTTTCAACCACAGCAGAGAAGTTTTTTTTTTGTTTTTTTTTTTGTTTTTTTTTTAAGTTTTTTTGTTTCTTATGCTGTTTTCGTGTTTTTTTTTCTATTAATGTTCTATCTTACAACTAACTATCTTACAAAACTACCGCACTTACAGTTGTCGAGTTGGCCGAGTGGTCTAAGGCGCCCGAATTAAGTTCTAGTACCCACAGGGTGCGTAGGTTTGAATCTTGCACTCGACAAAAATTTTGTTTCACTAAAAGAATTTGAACAATCCTATAAAAATAAAAGAATAAGATAATAAGTCAAAAAAAATATCAATTTACATGAGCCGTGGCCTTTTGTATCCGTACGGAACAGTGTCAAAATGTTCCACTAACCTACGTTTAGTAACAACAGGTTTGTACGTTTTCGTCTCAGATCGAGAAACTATTTTAAAATGTTTCGTACGAGATATTTTACTCGGGTTGTGAACAAAAACCGGTTCCGTAACATTAAGTGTCATGTCTTTCATAACATTAAAATTAACAATTTTCGCTGCGTTGTAATGAAGGTTTATTCCTCGAACCTTGCAGACAAATTTTTCGTTATTTACATCGCCCCCACAGGCTATTTTGTAGGCGTAATTTTTGGGACCGCAGCCTACAAATTCGTGAATATAAGAGCCTTTTCCATACTCACTCAACTCGTCAGTCATATCCCCTAGATAATCACCTGATTCTATCTCTACATCGCCAGGTCTAGACACGTAAATAACGGAGTCGGTATCAAAGTACAGCACACGCTCACCGAGCATCTCCAGATAGCTGTAGAGTTTCATCCTAGCCATAGCTGTGGTAAAGGCTGCAATTAGAACCGAAGATTTTTTACAACCCTTTTCTAGAACGCTAACCGTCTTCCATGCAACAAGCATTTTTTTCTCTGACAACTCCTCACAGCTGAGGACTTCGTTGTTAGCATTCGTGAGCAACTCTAAAAGTTCCATTCGGGACTCTACGATCTTGTGTTGGACCAAATTAGGGCGTAACCCAAAACGTCCCCAAAATGAGTTCAACATAAGCTTTGCGAGGCTACGTAGCCCTGGATTGTGAGAAATGTTGTTGTATTCCAGGGTTACTCCTTCACGTTTCTTATAATCTTGAATATATTGTTCTTTCAAAGTGTCATTTATACACCAGCTTGGCCAACCACTGGCTTCAACCTTCATTTTTAGAATCTTATTTATGTATCCTGTAAGAAGACCTCCAGTTTGTTTTTCAGGATTGTAAACCTCTGAATCGTATTGCCAGATTTCATGAATTTGTTTGATTTTATAACCTAATCGAACAGCCTCCTTCAACTCACAAGACACCCAAGTGCCTGTGAATTGACGTTCAGTTTCGTTACTATGCGTACAATCATCTTGCCTCTGTTCATCAGCGCAAGAACGACAAAGAGCGAAGAACAATTTGTTGTTACATCTATATGGTAATACAGGATGGTACAAACTGTCTGGTGGCAAAACTGTACATTTAACGAGACCAAAAACTTTTGACAATTCGTTAGATGCTCCAACCAGTGTAGAGCATTTGTCACCTACGACCAATGTCGGTTTACCAATACAGTATTCACCATACTTATTAACCCATGGATACAAACTACATACGTCCATATAGTGGATTTTTTCCCCAGGAGCTGTTTTATAAAAGGTTTTTACAGTGTTCGTACGGCCACCAAAAAAAGCATCACGAGGCATAAGCGGTTCCTCGTTGGCCTTGGAATGATTGGTTATAAACTGTTGGAGTTCTACATTGCTTGCCCGCAACCTTTTAAAATCACACTCTCACATGGTGGTAAGTTTATAGCCATTAGCTCTCAAGATGTTGGCCTTTCGTTCAGTTTCCTCGAAACGAAATTTCATGGTTTTATCTGTAGTGCCTATTTTAGCGTCTCTTTCCGGAAAACAACGTTGACAGGAATGCCAGTAACAACCGTTATATTCGAACACCTCCTCTTCGCCTGAAGCAGATTTATAATACCCGTCAACTTTCTGATTCGCTACCACCCTTTCTCGACCGTTAAATGCGCTTTCGATGTGAATGTTTCGTTGATGCGCAACAAATTCTAACCACATGCAAGCATCAAAGGAGCAATTGTCTTTGAAACGATAACCACCTGGTGGAACAAGAGCAATGGTGTTATCCTCTAAGAAATTTTGCATGAACACAGACATACAAGCCCCAGCAATGGTACATGCCTCCCACAGGGGGTCGACACGGTTTTCTTTTAAAAAATCAGCTTGAAACTTTAAACAGGCCTCACGGAGAATGTTTACGTCGCTTCGGCAATACGCAATCAATTCTGCCTCCATATCAAATTCTACGTTATTACGTTTTTGCTCGTTATACCATTCTAAAAACGTTGCCCTATCTTTGATAGACATGGTATCACAACCGTAATATGATGAATCGGGTATGGGTCCTTTGTAATTGGCGTTTTCTGGCCGATTAAAGAAATGGGGGAAATAACCTTTCTTAAAATCACCCAAATTTAAAGTCTTGGGTAGCATAGCCAGGGGCATTGGAAGAAAATTTAACGAATCTTTGAATGTCAAGTTCTTGGCGCTAAACATCATCAGTTTAGCTCCATTCATAATCAACTTAGGGTTCCATTCTAAATTATCGACCATATGTTTAAGCATGAAATGACCGTCGAAAGATTTCATGTTATGGGCCATGACCGTAGTTTCTTTGACCGATGCCACATGAATTATATGATCAAAAAACCTTGCTATGCAATCCTCACCCTTGAAAACCTGTTCCCTTTTCTTTTTGGGGGAGCAGTGCGTGCACTCCTCCTCGAGGGGTTTTGTCGAACAAAACAAACAAACCTGTTGAACAACAACCAGGTTGGGTTTATGCTCAAATGTCTGCGCAGAGGCCCCCTCGAGTTGGGTACACTGCGTAGTCTCGATGTCTACAAAAGCCAAAACCTTATTTTTTGATTTTTTAGATGTCTCTTCCTTTGTCCTTTTCATAAAACAATGATGCTCCCCCACGTAATTAGCTTTACATAAACCACACTGTTTGGAATAACACACGTGCTTGGCTCTGTCACGCAATGGTGTGTATTCATTGCATTCACCACAAAGCTTGTGGACGTCACAAACCGACCGGTTAGCTGTATACGCACCAGTTTTTAAATGGTTATCATAAAACCCCATACCCCGGAATGATAGACGACAAGTCTGGCAAAATACAGACTGTGAAAAACGGGTGCCTGAACATTCTAACTTGTAACACCTATTGCAACTATCATTGCATTTGTGACCGCCTACATACGCATATCGAACATTACATTGCCTACAATAGTATGATGTCGATAACGCACCAAGGAGCCCCGTGATGGCATCATAGTGTTTATCCACAAGGAGCAAATCAACATTCTGGCGGGGATGATTAATTGTTGCCTCAGGACCTTTGAATAAAATATTGGTACCAGTCAGATCTCCGAAAACAGTTATTGTGAAACTGGAAAAATGGTCTTGGAAACGGGCAACGTCAGCAAGACTGCCACCCTCGTACAAATCGAGATCTACACCTGCAGCCTCGCAGTAGCTTGAAGCTACGGCTGGCTGTAGCTTTTTACGAGAGTCACGTATTTTTTTAAATTCCCTTGCGGAAATAGTGAACTTGCCTATTCCTACAGCAAGGGCCCGGGCTAAACAAAGATTATCGTCGTTTTTTATTTCAACTATACCTTTCTTGTTATGAACTGCAACAGACAATGGTGCATAGTCCGGAACGGTCTTTCGGCCCTTGCCTGTAGGAAGGTCTATGTATGTTGTTATCACGATGAGTTTTCCGCTTGTTAGAAAATTTGCATTACTTTGCACTCGCTTCTCAATCTGACTAAGAATTACGTCGGCATCAAGCTGGTTGCGGGGTCTAAAAGAAATATGAGCCGGGTTTTCGGGCTGAGCCTTGCTGGTAATCAATAAACCAACTTTCGAAAAGGTGGTATGGACGTTGCTTTGGAGAAACTGTACTAGATTTGTAAAGATACCCCGTAACCATTCGCTGGACTGCTCCAGAGGCAGATCACTGGGCATATAATCGAGAATGATTTGTGCCCCATGCCTGTGCTGCTTGAAACGGTCGTTGGAGGATCTCCATTGATCAACTACTTTGAAACCAGCACCCGTTCCTTGCTGGTACATGAATCCATTGGGTATACCGATAAAACCCGGAATTTTGGGTGATGGCAAATTTATAGCTGGGTGTGTTGTCTGTGATTCAGTTGAACTAGACGGCTTGTTGATCCTTGAAGGACCGGCCAAAGGTTGAATCAACGTGTGGGGCTCAGTAGCTGGTGAACAGCTGTCCTGAGAGAGGCCGTCTAGGAGTTCCCCAAACTCCTTTATGAGGTCATTTTCCTTAACAGGTGAAGGTGAAGGAGAACCAGTCAACTCACGAATCACGGAATCATAATCTGACTGCGTTAAATCAGAATAGATATATTGAGGTAGAGTATGTTGCAACTCTTCAGTTAATTTCTTAACTTTCTCCTCGTCGCAAGGGGTCGAAAGAAATTCCTGGGTGAAAGATGGACCCGCATTTTCCTCACAGTTAACCCTAAGCTCCCTAAGAACTTCGTCGAAGTCTGAAGGGATAAAAGAGTCTTCAAGAAATTCCTGCGTGAAAGACTGACCCGTAGCTTCATCAAAGTTAACCCTAAGCTCTCTAAGAACATCGTCGAAGGCTGTAGGGTTAATAGAGTCTTCAAGATATTCCTGAGTAAAAGAGTTGGACGACATTTTATTCTTCAAATACCTTCAAAGTTTTTCACAGCAATGCAGATTTATTTGTAGTTCAACCAAAAACTCTTCAAAGCAGATTTAAAAAAAAATCTACTTCAGTCTTCAGAGACGAACTTCGCTGCAAAAAAAAACGTAACATTAAAGTAAATTCGGACCATAGACTATCTATCAAATAATAATAAAGCAATATATAATAAACTAGGCAGAAATTCATATCCTTTACAAATTTAGTATAAACAAAAAGGACAAACGCATGAGGTTTTGAACCAGGGAACTGTCCCACCGAAACCTGACGCAATACCGAAGCGCCACGATATCCGATAATGGCGGATTCGCTAAGTTTCCACAAGCTTCATGGACCGAATCCACGAACGTTAACGAAGAGTCACGGAGAATTACGAAGGGACGCGCCGCACTTTGTAGTCACGGTACGTTTTTATGTGTTGCATTACTCATTTAATTATTTTAAAAATAGTAAAAGCAATCAAAAATCAACGGCAAATAATAAATTGGTCAGAAATTCTTGACCATTATAATTTTAGTATAAACAAAAAAAACAAGCGCGCGCATCAAGATTGGAACCGTGGACCTTTCCCACCGCAACCTAGCGTATTACCGAAGTGCCACGGTGCCCGTGGAAGAATTCCTTCGCTAAGAATTGAATCAAACAATAATTGAACATTGTAAAAATGCCACGTTTTTTAAATCATTCTGTGTCATCGTCAAGACGGTTTATATTGACGTTTATAAAATAAATTTATGAGCATTTTTAATACCCGGAAAATTTTGTATTTTCATTACAAACGTAGAATTGTAAAAACAAAAATTATGGTCATAAAAACGGAACGAGACGTCATTTACATTGAATTAAACTTACATTTAAATAACGACACAACGTAGTTTAATCTTTAGAGGGGGGAACTGAGTCTATAATTTTGTGCAATTTGATATAAAAAAAAGTCTGAGTTTTGAGCCGACTACAATGAATGTTAGACCATATCGTTCACCAGACGTTAAAATAATTTTCTTCAAAGCAAAATTTTAACCAACTCAATATTTACAGAAAAATATGTTTCCAGAAAATTATAATATGTAAAATCAAAGTTTTGAGACTTACCCAAATAACAAATTTTCTTCGCAGGAAAAAACACTCACACAAAACTCGCAATAATGTTCATCTGAAGACACACACTCTAAAATCAAAAACTAGCACAAAAACTCACAATTGTTCACTTGAAGACACACTCAAATATCGAAACTCTCTTGAAGGCACCGGTGGTGGACTAATAATTTGCTTGTGGAAACGTCTGGCTTTTATAGTGGACCAGCCTCCCCCCCACCACGAAACCACCCTCAGAAAGTATAATAATCTTGGCTGAAACGGTACCTAGACCAGGCGTACATACAATGCCATGATACACTCCACCTTACAAAAAAAAATATATATTTTTTGTTTTAAATTGGGCCAAAACGTGGGGCGTAGGAAATCCGACGAGTGTCGAAGATAGAAACAACTACGGTGTTGAAATATTATATATTTATTGAAATGCGCAATGCCGATTACAACAATAAATTGCATAACAATTATTATGTTTCTTCTTGTGTTGGCATTTCTTCCAGTGTTGTTTCCGATACTTCCGATTCTTCGAGTGCTATTGTGTTGACATTTCGTCCAGTGCTGATTCCGATTCTTCGATTATATCCGATTCGACCTCTTCCTCCACTGTTCCTAACTCTTCCGGTCCTGAAGATTCGGTGCTGGAAGCTGTTTCTTGAACTTTTGAAATATATAACTCGGACATTTTTTTCGTGATTGTGTCCATAGCACTGTGTTCAAGTGTAGGTGTCGCACTGTCCATGGCTGGATTTTTTTGTGGTGCCTCTTAACAGACATACGAAGCTCTTATGTTATTCTCTTTTAAAGTAAGAGAGCCATTTTTGACGACCACAGTACGTGGGATGATAATCATTTTCTTCCCAGTATTTATCTACAGCTTCTGATGCTCTTTGAAAAAAAGCTCTTACACTTACGCGGGCACGCGACTGCTCTATAATAACTTTAAGCGCCTTTTGTAAAGTTTTCGATGCAGCCTTAGTTAACAAACCTTCACTATGAGCATTTAGCACGTGAGTTACTTGTAACTCATCATCTAGGTCGAACAGTTCAACACCACTTTTTCTCTCGTCTTCGGAATTATAGTCAAATTCATCCCGTTCATCTTCGTCTTCTGAGTTATCGCTATCACCAACATCTTCTTCAGAAGAGGTTTCGTCCATAGGTTCTTCATCTTGTGTTGTCTTGTCCATAGTGAACTGCTCAGTAGGGATACTTGTAAGGTACTGAGCGGTGGGGTGAAATAGAACCATAAAAATATAAACTGTTCAATCCTGTTCAAACCTGTTCAAAACCTGTTAATACAAGTACTTTTATTTTAAATTTTGCCTTATAACTTTTAACATAGTATCTTAAAATATATTAAAACTATATTTAATTAATAGAAACTTTTCATATTAGTCTCTGGAAGCTTATTAAATATGATAATTTATTCAAAGAAGCCGCTAATTGTATATTCAAAAAAAAAGGGTCATCGCGTTTTTCTTTTAAAATGAATGTTACATCTTTTCGACTTATGAATAAAAGAAGGTAGTATTAAATTAACTATAACAAGTCTGTTTTTACAAACAGATACATTTTAAAATTTGATTTAAAAAATGATTGATAATTAAACTTTACCATGGTTTTAGTTGCAAGATTAGCAAGTAGATGGCCACTTTCGACCGAAATTGCTTCAAAAATAAGTCTTGGAAACGCCGCTAGAGTGAGCCTCAGTTCTTTTTTCGACGGCAATGGGGTTGGAGTGCAAATTTCAAACGCTTGACTGCACAAAAACCGTTGAAGAGAGGCTCCCATTTTAGCATGTTTCCTGTATAACTTTCTATATACAGCTAGATGTGGCGCTTTCTACATGAGGCTACAATTTTATTTTGGGTTAAAAACACTTATAATGTATGGAAACCATACAAGCAAACTTGACCAAAATGATGCGGATGCAACACCGTTAACTGGGCTAAAATAGGATGATCTCGCAAATAAACCCCCGCAAGTTGAATCATGATCGAGAGGATACAGGCTCCAACAAGTACAGATATATTTTCGATTTTATTTTGGGTTAAAAACCTAATTGTATATTCAAAAAAGGGTCATCGCGTTTTTCTTTTAAAATGAATGTTACATCTTTTCGACTTATGAATAAAAGAAGGTAGAATTAAATTAACTATAACAAGTCTGTTTTTACAAACAGATACATTTTAAAATTTGATTTAATAATGATTGATAATTAAACTTTACCATGGTTTTAGTTGCAAGATTAGCAAGTAGATGGCCACTTTAGACCGAAATTGCTTCAAAAATAAGTCTTGGAATCGCCGCTAGAGTGAGCCTCAGTTCTTTTTTCGACGGCAATGGGGTTGGAGTGCAAATTTCAAACGCTTGACTGCACAAAAACCGTTGAAGAGAGGCTCCCATTTTAGCATGTTTCCTGTATAACTTTCTATATACAGCTAGATGTGGCGCTTTCTACATGAGGCTACAATTTTATTTTGGGTTAAAAACACTTATAATGTATGGAAACCATGCAAGCAAACTTGACCAAAATAATGCGGATGCAACACGGTTAGCTGGGCTAAATTAGGATGATCGCGCAAATAAACCCCCGCAAGTTGAATCATGATCGAGAGGATACAGGCTCCAACAAGTACAGATATATTTTCGATTTTATTTTTGGTTAAAAACACTTATAATGTATGGAAACCATACAAGCAAACTTGACCAAAATAATAATGATGCAACACCGTTAGCTGGGCTAAATTAGGATGATCTCGCAAATAAACCCCCGCAAGTTGAATCATGATCGAGGGGATACCGGCTCCAACAAGTACAGATATATTTTCGATACTCTTTTATCAAGCTTCTCAAGTTTAAGAATTAATACACAAGGTCCAATAAAATTACTTCCCTACCAACCCTGGGCTCAAACCAGCCTATAGATAGGTAGCGTAATTAGCAAGCGACTCTATAAGCGCTCCTGCCATATCGATAGAGCGCTGAGGTTCGGTGCCGGTGGTTCGGTGTTCGATCCCACCTTCGCGCATACATTTTTGTTTTTCCAAATTTGATTGAATCAATTAAGACATAATATATACGTGAATACTCTCCTTGTTATTAACTTTATAAACTTATAATTTTATAGAAATGGCCCAAGGCTCACATAAACTCCCATTCTCACATCATAGAACTCGTAGCGTAAAATAGCACGAGTCCTGTTGGCCCTGAGGCTGGCACCCCCAGCCCCGGGAGCCCTCCCACCCCGCCCCGGGAGCCCACCCACCCCGCCCCGGGAGCCCTCCCACCCCGCCCCGGGAGCCCACCCACCCCGCCCCGGGAGCCCACCCACCCCGGGAGCCCCCCACCCCGGGAGCCCCCCACCCCGGGAGCCGCCCCGGGAGCCCTCCCACCCACCACCCCCTGGGAGCACGGGGGCCCTCAGGCTATGTCCATTTTTATTAATCCAATCTAATTTATTCGATATATTACTGCCTGCACAAACCTAACAGACAAATACAAGTCCTTACTTGTTCACACAGAGTACCTAACTTACGATATATTTTTAGATTTTCATTCACACCTGATTTACATGCTTTTTCAATTACCTAACTTGAGCTATCTCGCTTTACATTTTTGATTGACAGCTTACATGATTTTTCAATTACCTTACTTACGTTTTTCGGCTATTTTTAGATTTTGATTGACAGCTTACATGTTTTTTCTATTACCTAGTTACGTTTTTCGGATATTTTTAGATTTTGATTGACAGCAGACCTACTTTCTATGACCTTGAAAGTGCGCTATAGTACCTCACATACTACTAATAATCATGCCATGTGCGAAATATGAAAGAATTATCACTCCCTGAGCTGTGTACATAATATAATTGCAACGGCGTGCGCAGCGGTGCTGCCGACACGGCACATGCCTTATCTAAGAATTTTCCAGCACTATTTACAGTTATTTTAAAGGGGCGTTTAAGGCTTAAAATTAATTTTTATCATCGATTAGGATGATTTAATAAAGGCCTTTTGGCAGCAAAAAAAAAACTTCTTGTGTCTACGGCCATCCGTACAGAAGTTACCAAAATCCGCGTTTTTCGGCCTAGGTGATTAGAAAAACAAATCCCATAAGGTTTAACCCGTAGCGCTTTTTCGACCCCTAGCAATAGCATCTAGACAAACCTCTAGTCCAATATCATTCAAATGATTTGAGCATAGTCCTCCATCCTTCCTCTGTGTTGAAATAATTTGGCACTTTGATAGGACCAACCGTTTAGCCGCGGTAAGCGGATTACCTCAAGTATGAAATTAGCGTGCTGCATATTTCTCATGCAGTGCCACTCCGACCGAGCGAGCCGAGCCGTAGCGGCAGCGACAGCGCTCGGACGGGTGGGAGGGGATTGTGTAACTGTACAAGAGAATCATACTAGTCTCGCAGATCGCGCTGCGTGGAACGCCAGAAATCTTAGATAATTCATTAAAAATCTATCCTTTCAGAAAATTCTTTCAAATACGTCGACTCATATTCATATTATAGTTACGAATACATGGTAAAAATTAATTCCAATAGGTAAATGGTTCTTTAAGCTTTTATTCTCTTGAGAATTCAACTGCTGACTGGGCATATGTCATCGCAATTCACAATGATTATAAAAAATATTAACAAGTAACAACATGGGTATTGGCGATAGCCTCTGCCTACTGGTAAATACGGCACTGCAAATCACTGCCCATGTTAAACCATAGGCAGTGATATTTAAAACGAATCGTTTTGACATCACAAAGTTGCATGATTTCAATTTGCTCGAATTAAAAAAAGTATCTAACCTTTAGTACCTTAAGTACCTTAAAGTTTTAAGTACCTTAAAAACAAGTTTAGAGGGACACATAAGAGAAGAACAGTGTGGGTTCCGAGCAGGAAGAAGTACCATTGACGCCATTTTCACACTAAGACAGATAATGGAGAGGAGATGGGAGAGTGGTGAAACTATGCACATGGTTTTTATAGACTTAGAGAAAGCATATGACAGACTGCCAAGAAGAAAAGTTTGGGAATGTTAAAAGAAAAAGAATGTGAGTAAGGGGTTAATAGAAAGAATACGATCTACTTATGAGAAGAATATAAGTTGTGTTCAGACTGAGATGGGAAAATCCGAATGGTTTACTGTGAGAGAAGGAGTGAGACAAGGTAGTGTACTATCGCCGTTTCTTTTTTTATTAGTAATGGATGAGTTGGTAAATGCAGTGGAGATAAACAAAGATATAGACGCAAGAACATTGATATATGCAGACGATATTATTTTATGGGGCGATAGTAGGGAAGAAATACAAGAAAGGGTGAACAGGTGGAACGAGGAGACAGAGCAGATGGGGATGAAAATTAGCCATGAAAAGAGTGAAGTTATGACTATGGAAAGAAAGAAGTCGACAAAAGGAAGATTGGAAATAAATGTAAATGAAGTGATACTTAAAGAGGCCGAAAAATTTAAATATCTGGGAAGTATAATTAATAAAAAGTCTACAATCGAGGATGAAATTAAACAAAGACTGCATAAAGCATCATCCTTCTTCCAATCGGTTAGGAAATTGCTATGGGATAAGGACTTCCCCACTAGATGTAAATTAATTATTTACAAAATGTATTATATACCTATACTAACATACTCAGCTGTGACATGGAATTTGGGTGGAAAAGAAGAAAGTCAGTTGCAGGCAGCTGAGATGAAATTTTTGAGAAGTGTGAAGGGATTGACAAAAATGGACAAAGTGCGAAGCAGCTTCATAAGGAAAGGTTTGGGAGTTGAAAGGTTGGGGTTTAAGTTGGGAAAAGAGAGACTGCGTTGGTTCGGGCACATGAAAAGGATGGATGAGAAAAGAATTCCAAAGAGGGAGTTTGAAGCAACTGTTGGGAGTCGAAGAAGGGTGGGAAGACCAAGATTGAAATGGATTGGAATGATTAAAGACGATTTAGAGGAGAGAAGTATCGACTGGAAGGAAGTGGAGAAAGAGGAATTGTGGAACGAGAAGAAGTTGTGGGGGATGATAGTTAAACTTGAAGAAGAAGAAGAAGAAGAGGAAGAAGAAAGCGAAATTAACGAATGAAAGATAGAAGAAGTGTAAAAGAGACAAGAAGCGTCAGGCGTGGCTGGCCGGCTTCAGTAGATTGTGTTGGCCTAAAGTTATAAATGTCTGTACCTAATTTTATAGTAAAAGACAATAAAAGATCAATTCATATCTAACCTTCGTCAAAGGCCTACCTACGTACATGACAGTCTGTTTCCGTTCCTACCCTAGTAAAAATATGAACTGACGTCAGTTGGCAAAATGCCAACTGGCTGCCAGTTGAGAAATGGAACAAAATTAGTTGGCAATCTGCCAGTTGATGTCAGTTGGTCAGTAGGCAATCTGCCAGTTCGTGCCAGTTGATGTCAGTTGGTTATCTGCCAGTTGGTGCCAGTTGATGTCAGTTGCAATCTGCCAGTTAATGTCAGTTGGCTGGATTGGTTCTCACCCTATTGTGGGGCCGGATTGCATGCTTCCATGAGAAACGTTGCACTGCCACTTACTGCCCTCTCGGGTGAATGAAGGCAAATCAATGTATGTCGGCCGCTTTTGCCGCACAAGCCTAGGCAGGTAACTACAGCAAGTAGCAGCAGCGCAAGTGTTTCTCATGGAAGCATCGGCCTGGAAAATATATGGAAACAAGGTTAGAAAATTACAAGAAATTTTGAGTCGGTTGTATAACGCGGCTTTTTCTTTAATAGATTTAATTTACACTATATACGGAAATACAAGCGTCATCATATTTTATCTAAAATATTCACCGAAAATTTAAAATAAACATGTGGCCTAGAAGTGGAACTGACCAATAATTCATAAATTGCCAATTGTTCGATTGTCTTCAAACGATTATGCACACGCACACGGGAACTGTTTCAGCTAATGAGTAATGACTAAGCATTTAGGATTGGTTTGGCAACTGCCGTTAAGAGGCAGTTGACACGTACGTAGTAATGCGACTTTAGAATAATTGTTCGAGTTGAAAGCATCGTCCAGGGTACTCTTTTAATCTTATTTAAATTACGAAAGCTCGTAATTGGCTATTCATTTTATTATTATGTACACAAATTAGCCTCCCAAAAATGTTACCCATTCCGGGATTTGAACCCGGGTCCCCAACTTTCGCGGCTGGTGCTCTAACCAGCTGAGCTAAACGGGCCATGAAATTTGGGAGAAGTAATTTGCATACAGGGTGAGAATTGAATGTCCCCAGGGGGGTATGGTCCAGAGTCTACGAATACTCATAGTGGCTCTGGTACCGCGTGATGCTATACTGCAACCACATTTACATTCAACCTCGAGTAACTCCAATTTAACGTTGGATGCGTTGAATTCTCTTTTAATCTTATTTAAATTACGAAAGCTCGTAATTGGCTATTCATTTTATTATTATGTACACAAATTAGCCTCCCAAAAATGTTACCCATTCCGGGATTTGAACCCGGGTCCCCAACTCTCATTCAATTCAATTCAATTCTCACCCTGTATTCAAATTACTTCTCCCAAATTTCATGGCCCGTTTAGCTCAGCTGGTTAGAGCACCAGCCGCGAAAGTTGGGGACCCGGGTTCAAATCCCGGAATGGGTAACATTTTTGGGAGGCTAATTTGTGTACATAATAATATAATAAAATCGTCCAGGGTACTTTGACTAGTCTCGAGTAGTTTCATTTTACTACGGTCTCGCCGTTCGGTCACTTTCAAGATCATAATTACGCTGGTATTTTCTCAGGAGATCGACTAGTTTCACTGTGTTCGGTGGGAATAGTCTTGCAGAGGCTAATATTGTCAAGAGTATACGCGGGTAGATGGTTGCTGGTTCTGGAACAAATCACTTCAGACGGCAGTGACAAGCGATCCTCAGTTAATTTAAACGCATGTGTCTTCTTCTCTCAAGTAGGTAGGCCAGCTTGGCAATGTTGCTAAGGTGAACCAAAATCTCGCCGGCTCGCTGTAGATTTCACATGTGGGTATTGCGTCATAATTTGCCCCTGCTCAGTAGAGTTCACAGCGAAACCTAGAAGATGAGAGCATAGAGTAAGAGAGTATACAAGTATTGAATCCACATTATTGGGAGTTTGGCTATATTTAATGGATGATTTTCTTGTATGGAGGTACCTACTAAGTAAATATGAACACTAATTCGATACATGTATTGCTACATAAGTAGGTCAACAACATAACCACAAATTACACTCACCTTGGTATATTTCGCGGTTCCATTAATCCACGCGAGCATCCGAAAATGTCATATTGCAAAACGAAGATCAACATACAAGTTATTTGCACATGAGCAAGTTACGAGAAAAACAGCAAAGATAAAACATCAGAAATCGCGCGAGATCGCAAGTCGAAGCCGGTCGAAACGACGCACAGCAAATTGCAAATGGCGTCGCACGGAAAGGGAAGTTCGTGCTTCAAGTTACCTTGGCGCGCCGCGCGCTAGCATTTGAAATTGGTATTCTAATATTAATCCCATTTTAACTTTTCGATATGGATTTTGTAAAATGATGTGATTGAAAATAACTTGTCTTGAAGAAGACAAGTAATTTTTTAACTTTTAAAAGCCAACAGTAAAACCAACAATAAGATAAAAATAAAATGTGAAATGTTGATTTGCAGTTTGCCTTATATTTTAGAAATAAATGTTCGTATGCTCTCAAACATTCGCTAATTTCCTATTAAAGAAATGACATAGCATGGCAAACGACAAATTAATTGTTGATTTAATGCCTGTTGTATTCAGTATATATCCTAGTTCACATTCATATTTGCCAATCATGACCAACTGGCAAGATCCAATTGGCCAACTGGTATATACGGCCAACTGGCAGGATCCCAACTGATGTCAACTGACATCAGTTCGTGCCAGTTCAAATGTCAACTGGCAGGCAGCCAACTGGCAGGATTCCAACTGATGTCAACTGACATCAGTTCATATCAGTTCATATCAGTTCATGTCAGTTCATGTCAGTTCAAATGTCAACTGACATCAGTTCATATTTTTGCTAGGGTAACTAAAATATCCACTGAAACGAACTTTTAGTTTAAAAAAATACGTCTATGCGGCGACCGCCGCTATGAATTCCGCATGGATATGAGTAGAACAAAGGCCGTTGTGAAATATGAAAAAATAATCACTCAATATTTGTAAATTAACAGTTTTCCATGAATAGCGATAAGCATGGCATAAATATATTATGCGGTGCGGGGAAGCAGCAATAATTCTTTATGCAGATAGTGGATGATTCATATAAGATTCGAATATCCAAAAATCAAACAGGGTAGCGATCATGTAACTTTTTTTCGTTCGATTTGGCTCGAAATCACTCGATTTCAAATCAATGCCCGTGTTAAACCATTGGCAGTGATATTAAAATCGAATCGTTTTGAAATCATGATCTAGGAGACCCATTTCTTAATTCATTGTCGTTTTTTGCAGGGGGTGGGGTAGGGGGCAGAACGTGGATGTTAAACCGGTAACGACGTTATGGTGTAACAATTGAGTTGACTTTATTCTTGAACATGCATACTGAATATTATATTTCAATGTGCGATGTGATATCGTTTTGTGAATAGGAATAAATTAATGGCTTACCAAAATGTCGTTTGTTCCGATCATAAGCACCACCCGTTCATTGGTTGGCAGCTCATTCTCCGTCCGCAGATGACGGAGATTTTTGATCAGCTGGCCGCTCCTCTGGCCGCTAACCGTTAGCGAATCTGCAAGTTATTTACGAGGAAATTAAATTTCTAGTTGTACCTTAAATTTAAAATAAATATTTAGCATTTAAATAACAAATATAAAACAAAAACACATTAATTGATCCAATTAGATATTGAGAAAATGACATTTCATCATGTTAATTGCATCGATCAATTTTTGAATGGTTGGAAAGAGATAACATGTTAGCAAACTTCATGTATTTCCCATGATATAATCCTCTGTTTTAACCCTCTGTTAAACTTTAAACCATTGAATAGATGTGTTGTAATTACCTTGTTCGCCTAGCTTCTTACCGGCCACACGGTGCAGATACCGCACCATCATGCTATCGCCGATTATGTAAACGCCAAGCACTTCACTGTTTAATGCCATTACGACTTGCACTTCAATGATTTGAGAATAGAATGCACGAAATCAACACCTCTCATTTATATTTATTCCTGATGAGGTGGGAAAGGGTTGTTTTAGTCGCTCTTGTCGGTAATTTGCTGAAATATGATGCGTCATACCGAAATTACCCAAACACCTCTAATTTAATTATACCTGAGACGGTGGGGAAGGATTGTTTTAGAAATTACCCATCAGCCCCCCGCTGGCCCAAACATTGTTTTTCCCATTCTGGAAATTAGTTCTATAACTTGATTCTCGAAGTGTTCACATCAGAGCATTCAATCGTGTACTTGAAAACCTTGCAAAATGCCTCATCCGCGAAATCAGTGTGCCTTCAGTGGATGCTCCAACGGTAAGTCAATGTCAGGGTTGACAATGTTTAGTTTTCCTACAGATCCTGATCGGAGTTATTCTTGGCGAAAGTTATGCAATAATGTGAATCTGGATGGTTACTCAGATATGGCTATTATAAAGTTTCAAGTTTCATTAGAAACAGTGGTACTTATTACAGAAAAAAACAATTTTCCGCATTATGCCTCACTGAATTGATATGCAACATAACGAGAATTGTAAATAATTCAGACAGAAGGCAAAATCTATGCGTGCAGGAGCTTCAGTTATCATTATGCATCTTCATACAACGAAACGTTGGGTTGGGACTCGAATGCTTGCTGACTATGTTCGCCGTTTGTATTTGCAAAGAATGCCAGTCTTTACCACAGTGATCATGTTTTTGAGGACTGGTTGACAGATTGTGTGGTACGTCGAATCCAGAAATAGCATACCCTTACTGCCCGGTCCGGCATACCTGCCGATAGTCGAGCGGCGAGCCGGTCACCAAACCACCATCCTTTCTTAACCAGCCTCAGGCGTGTCGGTAGTGTAGTTCAAACTTGGGAGACCAAAGTTCAGACTTTCGTTCATACAGTTCCATTATGTGCCGCGAAACGTGCGGGCGCATAGTCGCTACATGTTTTTCACATCCAGAGGGGATTTTATGATGTGGAGCTATCTAGCGGTTTACCACGGCTGGAAGCAGAAAGTCTAACCCAGGCTTTACGCATCTACCTAACCCCATTACTTAATCTAAGGCTCCACCCTCCTCCGTCCTAAACGATATTAAACCTCTGGCGGTTTAGTTTCAATGCCGTTCAGTAGAAATGTAAACGTCAATTTTATTTGGTGAAATGCAAAAACAAATTAAATTAGCGTTTAAGCAAATTAAACGTGGCTTAGCAACTAAACGGTGTTGGTGAAATACCCCGTGAGCCTGATAGCCTGGATTTATAAGAATGGATTGCACGCTTTATGTACTAGACATAGCTTCGGCAATGACAGGTCGTAGTGCAGAGATATCATGCCCGCTTGCGTATCCTGGTTGTAATTTACGGGTACCTAGCGGAGGAAACTCGGTATTCCTTACGCCAGCACGAATTACTTTGAAGCATTTAAACCTCGTGACACGACACCTCTTCCCCACAAGGGGAGAATTTTACTTATTCTTTACTTAATACTTTACTTTCAGACTATGCGACCAGACCAGATCCATTATAATTTAATCACCTGACCAGACGGACAAATTACTCATTTGAATGCTCTTCTCGACTGCGAGCTCATAATATACAAATGGATGTCTTGAATGTTGTCAGTTTGGTGATGGATGTCAGTTTAAATTAGAAATTTATCAATCAATACTCTTTTTGCTGAAAGATATCGCTTTTGCAATTAATTTTGTTCCCGGAAAGCAAAGCTATCTGAAGCTTTAAGAGATTATGAAGATATTGAAACATTCATGCGATAAACGTATAAGTTCCGAGTAGTTTATTATTTTCGAGTGATATTGTAGCTACTTAGTGATGTACAAAGTTTGAGTCAACTCTTCAAAAAATAAACAATCTGAACTGCTCCGGACCCTAAATTAACAGCTCTTTTGGATAAAGTGTCGTAGAGCCTCCGCAGAAAAGGAATGCTAAAAACTCGGAACCAATAATCACACAAATAATCGCAATCTCAATCTGCTAAGCGCCATAATAATCAGAAAAAAGTTGCATCATTTAATTCCCGAGCTAGGAGCTTTCTGCACAAACACACTACACACCTGACAGTATATGAAGTGAACCTATTGCCTTATGATTATTGTCATGTGTATATTGTTGCGAATTGCTCGTTTACACTTGGCGCCTTAGGTGAGCTGGAGCGGTCAGCGTGTTTTGGGCAGGGCCAGCGTCAGCAATAACTGAATGGCCCAGGTGGACTCGTGTAGTCAGGAAGTGGGGCAGAGAGGAACCAGCAACGAAACGCGGCAGTCCAGCGGCAAGCGCAGTGTATTTGGTGAGCAGTATTATTTTTTATAGTACCTTTTTGGCCAGTCTAAATCACAAGATCCGGTAGACTTGTTACAACCTCTCATTTAGCCAAGCGAGGACTTTTCGGCACATAAGGTTCCAAATTGAATCGTAACAAATGGTGGAGGCGCCGGGCATTTCTATTTTTTCAAAATTATTTTGACTGTTGACGGTTGTTGGTTGTTCTTTCAAACGGGGGGATAGGTACAATTTTGGACATTCGTTGGTTGCTTTTTGGCAGGGTTTATGTCTGGGGATTCACATATTTATTTAGGTAGGGCTCTGCTTACGGAACTCGGGGACGGCTCTGGGTCAGATTTGAACTTGTCGGGTGAACTAGAGGAGATTGGGAGACAGGCAACAGCTGGTAAGGAGGAATTTCAGAAGTTTTTAGGCGACTTGCAGTCCGGGCTAGAAATCACGAGGCGAAGGCTGCTGACGGAGACAGCTGGGTGTAGGGGGTTCTTGGCGTTAAGTGACGAGGAGTTTTTGTGAGGGAAAGTAGGAGGCTTCGTTTGCTTGACCCGGAATTTGTGGGGGACTTACCGCCTTTTCGACAAAGGGCCAAAACTTTTGCGGGGGGCTCTTTTGGGATTGAAAAAAGGCAACCAATTAGGCAAAATTCAAATATGCAGGGATCAGATGTAAAATTTAGAAAATTTGAGGATGGTGTAAATTCGGTTGAGGAGTGGCTAAAGGATTTTGAGAGGGTGGCAGCTGCCAAAGGAAAAACCAGCGAAGAGAAAATTAGATCATTTCCCTGTTTTTTGGGGGGCACGCTTTTGCGATGGTTTGAGGTTTACGAAAAGAGGCACGAGGAATTGCAGGGAGGGGACCATGACCAAATTTGGAAGGACTTGAAGGCATCATTGTTAAGGGATGTAGGGGGTACAACAACAGCGGAACAATGGGAGCTGCGTTTGAGGGAGAGGAGACAAGGGCCAGTAGAGCAATACCAATTATACGCCTACGAAGTTTTACAGCTGTGTGATAGAGTAGATCCGGCCAGTCAGAGCAGAGAAGGGTGCAGCATGTGCTTAAAGGATTGTTGCCTCGTTTGATTAAAGGGGGTCTTACCCGCTGATCCAAATTTATATTATCGATAAAGACCACCAAGTTAGGAATTTTGAGAGGCAAAAAAATGTTTTGTCCTAGCGCGGTCCCCAGCAAAAATTGCCGAGTTCCGTGTTTTTCGGCCTAGGCGCCAAGCAAAAAATCTCCCATAAGAAATAACATGGTGAGCATTTTCGACCCCTGGAGCCTAGGAAAACTAATGATCAGAAAAAATAATCAAACCTAGTGCCATACTCGTCCATCTTTCTTCTACTTGGAGATATTTTGAATGTTATAATTGGAGCATCCGTTTAGCCTCAGCAAATTAATTACTGAAGGTGTGTAATTCGGGTGTTGCAATTATCCGTACCGCGGCCGCGTTGGTCGCTGCAGCGGTTGGCAGGCGGCCAGCCAGCGGTAGCGGATCGGCTCCGAAGGGAGAATCGACGGAGTGGGGATAGGTTTTGTGAGACTCGAGCAACGATACTAATTGGACTCGAGCCAGCACGCGCTCTCCCATGCTCGATCGGTCGACAAATCTCGGCAGGAAAAAACAGTGATCTCATCTGACACTACCACACAAGTGCATATTTTGTACGTAGCTGATAGTGACCCGCTATAATTTCCTCATGCTTTTGTTCGATGGCATAAACAGTAATGATCGAAGCATAAACCCTAGGCGAGCGCCAATTCGAAGAAACAATAATCAGTGCTGCACCATTGGAGGGGAAGTGAGAAGCCTCGTGCTGCCTGCAGACTGGTCGGCAGCGCGGGGCTTGCGAGGAGAGCGAGCAGGAATTGTTAGACAGAGAGAAAAGACGACAGATTGGCGCATAAGTAATTCCCCATTCGTTACATTTTCGCAGCTCCCGATCGCTGAAAACTGAAATAATTTTTGTAAAATCGCCTAATTCGGCGATTTATTTTTAAAGGTCTACTTTCTATTGGTGTTATGGTTTGTAACCTATGTGCAAATTTAAATTTCCCGCTTCACAGCCCCTTTAATAAGGTGGACATGTTGCTAAATGTAACTGTGCAGGATCTGTTGGCGAATTTGCGAACGGCCGATTTGTCATACCAGATGCAACAGAGTGGTCTGGACGACTTAGCAGCTCCATGACGGGAGACGCGAGGGGTTGTTAACCGTGTGTACGGGGATGAGCAAGCTGTCAGTCGCCGGGAGTACAAAGAGAGCATGGCGGAATTGACTGCGGCTTTGGTTTCTGCGATACATGGTTCTCGGCCTCAGCAGCGTTTGCGGTCTGCGGAGCGATCTCAGGATCGGGGCTACGACAGTCGGGCAGCCTGCGACAGGGAGCCTTATTATGAAAATTCGGGGCAGCAATCGTTTAGGCATGCAGATCGGCGGGATTTTAGCGGTGACAGACGGGATTCAGGTGCGGACAGGAGGGATGTTGGACGTGTGGACAGACGGGAGGCGGTAGGAACAAGTGCGCCAAGGCAGCCTGATCAGGGATGGGACAGGGGTCGTCAACGCTCGGTCTGGGGTAGGCCAGGGTGCTATATTTGTAATCGCATGGGTCACTTTGCTTTGACATGTCCAGAGAAAGAGAAGGTTGATAAATTTTTGGCAGCGGCGAACAAGGAATCTGAGTCAAAAAACTAGGGTTCGCAACTTTGGCGGCGGGTACATTGGTTGCGGTTAAGGAACTGACCCGTAAGATAAGGAATGAGGAGAGGTATAAGGAAAGGAAACGTGCGGGGAAATTGGAAGCTAAAAGTCAGTCGACAGGGGTAGTTAAGGGTGCGGCGAGTGCGAATATTCGGGACGAGGCGATTAGAGATCGGAGCAAATTCCTTACCGAGGTGCCTAAAATCTGCAGGGTGATTGCCGGGGTTGCGCAGACGCATGAGATCGTAGTAATCAGAACAATGGGGGCGCTTCAGGTTGATGTGAGGGTGGGTGAAAAACCTGTGGTGGCTCTTTTGGATTCTGGTGCGGCGGTCGGCTGTGTGGACGCAGCCATGGTGTCTCACTTGGACTTGGAGCCTGTGCACGGCCTAGTGCTGAGAACAGCGAATCGGTCGGTGCTACGGATCGTGGGTCGAGTGCAGGTTGAGCTCATTGTAGGCAATGCAAGATTTTCGGTGCCTATGATTGCAATTAGGGATCTTTCTGCGACATGTATTTTAGGCAATGACTTTTGCGAAAAGCATGGGGTCACAATAGCCTATGCATTCCGGGCAATTTTGATTGCGCATGATTGCGGAAGTGTTCGCGTTCCGTTTGCGAATAGTGCTGAGATGCAACGTCAGGTCATTCACGACGAGCAGTCAATTCTTAGCATTCTGCCGGTAACTGAGACGCTGCCTCAGCAGATTCTTACGGACCAGGAAATAATTCTGCAAGGTGGGCATCAGAATGAATGCACTTTAAACATCAAGTCGCGTGCACATGCGGAATAGAACATTTTCGAGCCGAATGCGAAATTGTTTGTCAATGACGGGCTATTGGTACCGAGGATTGTTTTTGGCAAAAGCTCTAAATTGGTGGTCGGGATCACGAACACGTCGCCTCGTCCGTGCGTATTATACAAGGGCACAGTGCTGGGTCAGTTGGAGGAGGTAGGTCCTGACGAAATGGCAGAGGTTGGGGAGGCGAGAAACATGTCGGTAGATGCGGGGATGGGGGTTGGTGAGGGAGGAGGGTGACGTTGCTGGATAAGCTGACTGTTAACCCGGAGCTAAACGAACAGGATAGGACGAAGCTGACGTCATTGCTAGTTGAGTACGCGGATCTGTTTGCATGGTCTCTGAGCCAGGTGGGAAGGACCACGGTGGGGGAGTGTGAATTGGAGCTTTTGGACAAGACTCCGGTACATAGGCCACCCTATCGCGTGTCGCATCAGGAGAAGGAGGAGATAGGTAGACAGGTAGCAGAGATGTTGCAGCATGGCGTCATTAAAAGATCCAAATCGGCTTATAGCAGTCCAGTGGTACTCGTTAAGAAGAAGACTGGGGAGTGGCGATTCGCAGTGGATTACAGGGGGGTCAACAAGGTCATCAAGATGGACTCCTACCCTTTACCTGTCATTGACGAATGTTTAATGTTTTAATTGGGGATCATCATTGAACTATTCACGTCCATGAAAAACTTAGCAGCAATTTTTAAAATTACCATTCTGGTATTACAAATGCCTTAATATACAGTCAATGTGCGTGTGCCAACCTACCCCGTCGTTGGGGCAGGTGGCACAGCACACAGGGTGCAGAACTTTGGGGGCGCCGCGAAGCGGTGCTTTCTTTGTTGATGCATTTCTAAAATAAATGTTGAATTATTACATTTGTATAATACAATCCTGCAGGTTCTCTACGATAATCACTGATAGAGGTATGCTTTGCTGGGAGGGGGTCTGGCCAGGGGGGGGGGGGTCAGGCTCCCCCCAGTTTACCCCCCCCCCCCCCACCCGGGGGTTCCGTAACTGGATCGTGTCTGTGACTGGAGTTTTTTCGAAACTATCTGTTGTATTTATTTGAAACTAGGATTCCCAAAACAAAGAGAAAATGCATACAAATATAAATTTTGGCATGGCAGTTACATACTAAAATAACTCACTTTATGAAATCACCATAAATTTGACCTGAGGTTCATATACAAGCATATAAGCGAATCTTAGAGCCATACCTAGACAAAAATAGTGTCAAGCTGAATTTTGAAGGATATGTTCTCAAAGCTTCCCTTAACATAGGCCAGAAAGTTGATAAAAATCAAACAATGGCGTCATTGCTTTTCACCCCTAAATAGGGGTGAAACTGCATAAATACGCAATCATTGGCGAAGATACGGGAGATATCAAAAATGTTTTAGCGGCAATGTTGTAGCTTACTAAATTACGCATCAAACAGTATCATTCACATTGCAAATCCGTTTAGGGGTGACCAAGATAATGCAGTTTAAAGATGACACATTTTTTGCATATGCTATATATTTGAGCCAAGTGTTGGGTTTTAATGAGAACAATTTGAGTAATCGATGCGAAAAGTTTACTCATCATATACATATTATGCATAGGCACACACATTCGGCAGATAAAATTTTATTGGCGCATATAACATTTGACTAAGCTCTCATTAACAGTCGGAAGAAACATATACTAACATAAGATTAAATGACGCAATGCTGATCGCTATACGAGCCTGCATGGTGACATTCGATCAGCCGCTCTACGCAAAGGCCGCTGGGATGGTCGCTGGATCCGACGACCCGGACTTGTCCACCATCATCGTGCGCCTCGGTGGCTTCCACCTGCTGATGTCATTCATGGGCTCCATCGGCTACATCATGGCGGGCAGTGGCCTCGAAGAGATGTGGGCCACGGTCTACGCCAAGGGCTCGGTGGGCCACATGATGACCGGCCACGCGTACGCTCGGGCCCTTCGCGCGCACTTCATGGCGCAGCAGGCGCTGGGCGTCATGATGCTAAACAGCTGGCTTTGTCGGACATCGACGCCGAGACGCGCGACGAGCTCAAGACGCTGTACACAGATCTGATGGACAACACTCTAACTCCAGCGGCGGCTGCTGAGTCCGAGGCACTCCGTCGCGTGACCAGCGCTTTGACCGTCATCCTGGAGGCCAAGCACCTACGCACGGCGGCGCTCTGGATCCAGTACTACCAGCAAGTCCAGCTGATCCGGCTGTATGTCCGAGCAGAGCGCACCGTGGCTGGCACCTCCACCTGCACTGCGTGCGTGAAATGCTACCATACTTTCACGCGGCAGCTCATCTACCCTACGCAAAGTCGGCACAGCTCTACCTCCAGCAGATGAAAGCCCTGCAGTCGAAAATGGCGTACAACGACCTCCAGAAGTTCGCCGACGATGGGTATTTTACCGTCAGGCGAACTGATAAGCTCTGGGCAGGGATCTGGTCGGACATGACCATCGAGCAAGTGCTGATGCGGCAAATGAAGACCCAGGGAGGCGTGACGCAAGGCCGAGTACTGACCGACAGCACCCTCACCCAGTGGGTCATGTGCATGCCGGCGTGCATCCCCATCGCAGAAGCCGTCGAGGACTTCTGCGGCGTTTTGTCAGGATCGTCCGAGCAACACGTCGAGCTCAGGATATCGCGGAAAGCGCGCGACAGAGAAGACGTCACCACATTTTCCTCCTGGTTCACCACTCACTCGCCATTTTCCGATCTTGTCGGCACGGAATTAATATCGCTGTCTCCAGTGGCGTCGTAGCGAACAAGACTGTAAACTACGACGAAGCCCGTGGAGTCGGCCTGGCGGCGATGGAGAAGATGGTGGGAAGTACATTTCATGACTTAAAGTTAAAACGGAACGACAAGGTTCTCTCCCTGGCAGCTGCATATAAGGGAATTCGAATTCGCGACGAAGTAATCCACGTCAACACTATGCAGTTATTCAATAGGATAATTTGCGTCATGCGTACAGACACGCAACTGTCTGAATGCCTGCAGTTCGAGCTGGCACCATTTCCACCTTCGCTTTTCAGCGACGCCTCGCTGCGGAAAACCAACAAGGCAATGCTCGCCACAGCGCTGTTACCGAGTTACCGAGTGCCAAACAGATTGGTGTGCAACGCAGCTGCATTACCCGGTTGCGTATTACTAATTGCTAACTGATTTCGTGACCGGAGTCGTGAATCGGTCACGCCCTCATTTTTGGCTGCAAATCCCTAACCGATATATATCCCTAACCGATTCCCTGACGGCATTTAATAATGCCACGGTTTTTGTGCCATGAGGCCCTTCAATAGGCTCCCTGAGGTATTATATCAAGTATTATATCAAGGTATATATAGTAGGTATTATATCAAGCAACAAAAAAAAGCGGAAGTGACAGCACCAAAAACTTAGTGCAAAACTTGGTCAAAACTGAAAAGTGTTTTTCTCAAAAACTGTTAGAGCACTAATTATGAAATTTGGTGTGTGCATAGCACTAATTGAGCACTAATTTTTAAGCCATGTTAGATAATTAGTGCTCGATTGGGGGGGGGGGGGGGGGGGGGGGGGGGTACACGTGAACATTCCCCCCCCCCCCCCAAATTAAAAGTGTTTTTCTCAAAAATTGTTAGAGCACTAATTCTGAAATTTGGTGTGTGCATAGCACTAATTGAGCACTAATTTTTAAGCCATGCTAGATAATTAGTGCTTGATTGGGGGGGTACGCGTGAACCTGGCCCCCCAAATTAAAAAAGTGATTTTCTCAGAAACTGTTGGAGCACTTATACGGAAATTTGGTGTGTGCATAGCACTAATTGAGCACTAATTTTTAAGCCATGTTAGATAATTAGTGCTCGATTGGGGGGGGGGGGGTATGCGTTAACCTGGCCCCCCCCCCCAAATTAATACAGTGATTTTCTCGGAAACTGTTGGAGCACTTATTCTGAAATTTGGTGTGTGCATAGCACTAGTTGAGCACTAATTTTAAAGCCACGTTTGATAATTAGTGCTCGATTGGGGGGGTACGCGTGAACCTGGCCCCCCCAAATTAAAAAAGTGTTTTTCTCAAAAACTGCTAGAGCACTAATTCTGAAATTTGGTGTGTGCATAGCACTAATTGAGCACTAATTTTTAAGCCATGTTATATAATTAGTGCTCGATTGGGGGGGGGCCTGGTTCACGGACCTCCAGCAGCGAAGCAAGGATCGCGGGACGTGGTCCTTTGGACCGCTCGGTACGATGTTCGGGCGCAGGGAGAGGGCGAGCTCAGTCTACGTCGAGGGGACATCGTCCAGGTCCTGGTTCAAGGATCCCAAGATTTCGGGACACGACGGCTGGTGGACCGACAAGCTGGTAGACGAGGTCGGCATCTACCCGGTCGACTTCGTGGCCGAGGAGGACGTTGGCGGACACGTGAACGGCGTCATCGAGGAGATGCAGCCACTGGAAATCGAGTTCCGGGTCCTGGCTTTGGAGGAGGCGGTCTCGACAGACTAAGCTGTTCTGGCTGCTGAAGCATGAGAACGTGGTGTCCCAACCTCTCTGTGGGGATGGAATACGCCAGCGGCGGCGCGCTCAACTGTGTCTTGGCCATGGGACTCATTCAGCTCGACGTGCTTGTGGCTTTGGGCGATCCAGATCGCTCGAGGCATACGTCATCTGCACACGGGGGCGACCATCTCGCTCATACTGGGTGACTTCAAGTCTTCCGGCGTGCTCCTGTCCGAGCCGATCTACGAGGAGGACCGTTTGCAGGTCAGGACTCTCAGGTCACGGACTTTGGCTTGGCGTGCGACGTCTGCAAGACCACGCGCATTTCGGCTGCAGGGACATACGCGTGATGTCGGCGGAAGTGATCAAGACGTGTCCTAGGCCTCCTCGATGTCTGGAGTTACGTGGTGGTGCTGTGCGAGATGCTGACGGGAGAGACGCCGTATACAAAGACATCGACGCGCTGGTTTCGGGTGATAACTGGACTCTGGAGGGTCACAACTGGGGAGACGGCCAATAGTAACACCGGGTGTACTTAAATAAAGTTAGGAAATTGTTGTCATAGAATAATAGAAAATTGTAAGAAAAAAAGTTTGTTGGCAACCGTTTTGTCATTCTGCCATTTGTTGGTTTTCCACTTGTACCTATGTGTTGTTGTTTTATTGTTTTTGGAATAAAATTGTTGGGGGTTGTGGTTCGGGTTGGGGACTCTGGGGCGCGCTTTCTGAGCTCCCTCCCTCCCTTTAGATTTGACAGTTACCAAAAAATCGGGGCGATTTTGTCTAAGGTGGGGGAGTATTGCGAATTGCTCGTTTACATTTGGCGCCTTAGGTGAGCTGGAGCGGTCAGCGTGTTTTGGGCAGGGTCAGCGTCAGCAATAACTGAATGGCCCAGGTGGACTCGTGTAGTCAGGAAGTGGGGCAGAGAGGAACCAGCAACGAAACGCGGCAGTCCAGCGGCAAGCGCAGTGTATTTGGTGAGCAGTATTATTTTTTATAGTACCTTTTTGGCCAGTCTAAATCACAAGATCCGGTAGACTTGTTACAACCTCTCAATTAGCCAAGCGAGGACTTTTCGGCACATAAGGTTCCAAATTGAATCGTAACAATATGGCGAGTTTATAAAGTTCCAGGGGTTATTTTCGACCATTGCTAGCCGGGGTATGCAACTAGCTCACGCTGTATGTATCCCAATCCCATTCAACGTTAAAGTATAGGCCTTACCAGCTGTCATCTTCGGTCAGATCAACTCTATATAACCATGATTATGTCGTTATGTATTGCTATTGAAAATATGAAATATTTGCTAGTCCATTCTAAATAAGTAAAATCAATTTTAAAAGTAGCTAAATAATCCCCTCGTGTGTTTGTTTTAATGTTTATCCAGTATTGGCAACATACATCGTGAATGCAGTGAGGGCTTGCACGGCATACTGGTTGCCTATCCCGTACCGAAGCAGTGAGAGCTGGCACGGCACATACTAGTTGCCTATCCCGTACCGAAGCAGTGATATAAGTATAAACAGCCGCCTGAAATTTAGGATGTCTAGTTTTAACGAAATTCGGGCATGGAAATTGCCGATCCCATGCGCCAATTCAAACACGAGCAGATGCATCATTTCGAGATAAGAGTCAAGCAACCAACCCAGATTTCATTTCTTACTGACACATGAAGAGTGAGTAATTACATAATAAGATTCAAGCATAAATCAATCAGCTAAAACGAAAACAGTAACAATCGCGTGCCTATTCATTAAATAAGATACACCAAATTACGTTATGTGGCAAACATAACTATTTAACATGATGATTTTATTGGGAATGTGGTATATGGGCTCCGTTGTCAACGCAATTATTGTCTGATTTCATGATTAGGATCTTGTGAGGCCGAAGTTGGTTAATTTACATGAAAGTGATTCTCGTGCTGCGAATGGCGTATAGAAATATGTGGCAGTTGC
The DNA here is from genome assembly GCA_921293005.1 of Nemoura dubitans. Classification (NCBI taxonomy): domain Eukaryota; kingdom Metazoa; phylum Arthropoda; class Insecta; order Plecoptera; family Nemouridae; genus Nemoura; species Nemoura dubitans. The sequence continues at coordinate 23,689,674 of OV121076.1, forward strand.
CTATCAACCTATATCTTATCCCGTTGGTCATCCAACGTACCCAAACTGTTCCACATTGAAAAACACTTACATATTCATAGTAAAGTACTACCCCGTGCACCATACCTCCAATGACTCTGGTAATTCGTATGTAATAATGGAAGTGGTGGTCTGCCTCATGCTATGTAATGGGGTATAATTATAACACTATTAAAAAAATTTTTTTTAACATCTTTATTCCTCTATTCCATTAACTTTAACAGGTAGAAGAGGTGTAAGAACACCAACATAAAAGCTCTCTATCCTGCAATGTGTACTCGAGCTACTATACACAAATTTTTAGATTTTAACTAAACTTTTCTTTACTGATTTCTTCATACATTTCTTCTCTATTGACCAGCTCCATCCACCTTTCCTTATTAATCCACCATTTTCTGTATTATTTACTTCTTCCCAGTTTTCTCCTCGTACTTCGACGTCTCTTCTCACTTGGTCGATCCATCTCTCTCTTGGTCTCCCAACTCCCCGTTTTTCGTACTTAATTTCCATTGCTAATCCCGATATTAAAATATTAAAATTATAATATTAAAATTATAATATTAAAATAGTGAACAATATTCATATAATCATTTTTAAGGGTGCTCCAGTCAGATAATCCGTCAGATAACCCCCACAGAAACGTTGAATGCAGAGGTCCACGCGAAAGGAGAAATTAACCCCTAAAAGTAATCCAATCTTTAATTTCAATATATCAGTAGATGAAGGAAGAGCATATTATCTTTGGTCTTGCGATCTCCTTAATTCGATTTTTACAAAAATGTATCAGGTACCTACACACTTTCAAAAATAGCCTAAATGAGCTCTAAGCATCGACTGTAAATCGATATTCATTCGTTCTGTATTGGAAAAGCGCGATTTCATGACCATGCGCGCACTCTTTCGCCATGCACAGTTTTTTCAGAGATTTTGGAGCAAATTTCGACCCTCATTTTTCCTTTCGCGTAAGGGTCTGCACCAGTAAAATGTTGGTGATCATCCTCTACCAAAATGTCAATAACAGTCATTTTGTTGCGTTGCTTTAGTTGCGTCACAGAGGATTATAGCCGAGTCAGAAGTTCGGAGCACGGATGAATTTGTATGACTCCACATTTGAATGTCAGAAAGTCTTGTAGAATGGCCATTTGGTGCACGAAAACTTTGATTCAACATCGATTAAAATCGGCTGTGTCGATATCGAATATATCGATATCGAATCCTGTCGTATAAATTATCACACCAAAAACTTTAAAATGTAAGTTTGTCAACTTTGACCGCACGTGTTTATGCTGACATCGCGATACATGGAAAGTTTTTGTTGCATTCATCTCTGAGATGTTGATTCTTTTAACTTGCTGCAAATGCGATAACGCGAGTACCTTTATCTTAAGCTGCGATAAGCGGATTATATTCGAAGAGGCCACTTAAGTAAGGAATATAACAGCTAAATGTAGGCGGAAACATTGCGGAGTCACTATATATATATATGTAATTCTATAGCCATAGAAAATCCATTGAGAATGGTTTCTCTTACCATTGATGAGTGAGTTCAGATGATGTAACAGTTTTTGCACAGAAAACTTGGATTAGTACACGTGTTCGTTTGCAACTGTTCCATATTTAATTAAATAACTTGGCCGTACGCCATTAACTGATGTGCTACAAAATTGGTATTGATAAGCTTCTAAATTTAAAAATATAAATTTTTGTAATTGGGAAGTTTTTGATGCCTTCTTGATGCCTTCGTCAATAATCATAACTTTGTGAAATGCTGCACCTATTTAGGGCTAGAAAGTGTCGAAAGTTTCGGAGTGATTCGGAGTGTTCTTTTGGAAACTTCTGAAACATTCAGCACGACTGTTATTTACATAAGGACTGAAGTAAGATTCCTCCTGAAACGATTGCTCGCCGCGCGCAACACATTGCGGGATTTAAAAATAACTTCTTTATTTGTAAATCGATTTTGGATTTATAAGCGTGATGTTGTAGAAAATGAAGCCATGTCTAGCAATAACGCGGGAGTAGGTTTAGGTATTGATAAAATCACTAAATAACGAGATAAGAAGCAAACCAATGCGATAAGCTAGCAAAGAGTTTACTTAAACGTGCTTATATTATTAATGTTGAAGTCGAACCCAAAATTTTAAATATTTATATTAAAGTGAAATGTGAAAGCAAGAGTTTAAAAAATCACTTTCGTGCGACTTTTGGTAGACTATACGATATAATATATGTAATTAGTGTGGGGGAGCGCGTGCCCTAATCATTTCCCAGCCTGGCAACCAGGACAGCCGGATGCAACGGAAAAAAATGAATCGGACTGGTGGGGGGGTTTGTATACAATCGCCCAGCCTGATATTGTAACTCTCACGTACCATACCGATCAGGGAGCAAATTACAATAGCTTTGCGTAACTTTAAGATAAGTGAGCTGTTTACGCTAAGATTTCGTTCTGTGATTCGCCCCCAGATTTTTTTTATTTTTTGCTCGCTGGTGGCGAAGAAATCGACTGACAATTTTGGATATGAACTCGAATATTTGAAAAAAGCAATAGGATGTCGCATACCTAATGCACAATTTTCATTTCTTGGTCACATCTACTTGGCGTGTGGTAGATCCCCAGTAGCATTAGTTCCGAGACAGTAAAGTCACGCGTTGGTCACTTCTTAAAGCAAACATGAAATCATAGGTCACGTCACAAAACAATCAAACGTCTTTCAACCCCTTCCAGTATATTAATAGGCATTTCTTCGATCTCATCGCCTGAGTGTGGGGTATCTGTACAGTGATTGCTCGTGTGCACAGCCATTCTGTGAACTATTAGCAGCTGTTTTACCGACCAGTCAGCGGCATGGTGGGGGAAGCTCAGGTAGGGGAGGTCCACGCTTTGAGCCGAGGAATATTGAGCCGCAGAATATGAACAGTGTATCGTTTGGGGAAAGGATGCGAAACTGAGCTGCACTATATTGAGCCGCACTTTATTTTGTTGGAAGTTAAGCCGCAGAATGTTGGGCCGCAGTATATCACCCTTGTAATTCGTTGATTTAATGTCGTTAGCTAGGCTGCAGTTTGTTGCACCGCAGTATATTGAGCCGCACAGTATGCTTGTGTGAATGTTGGTTTTTTTTGGGCCGCAGAATATTGCGCCGCAGTTAAATAACGTTGAGCCGCGCTTTATTGAGTCACAGTTTATGGTTTCCCTCATTATCAACCCCCGAAAGTTTCATTCCTCTAAAATAATTTTAACGATATCTGAGTTATTAGGTACACCTACTGTATAACCCACTCTCATTCGTTATACAATTCAATGGTATAAGTTTGATTGGTATAACTCCGGATAGATTTGTGTAGATATTTGTTGACAGATCTAGCTCCAGGAAGAGTGTGACAAGGTATAAGCTGTATTGTGGATCTTTAGGTTGAATATGCATTGATTTGATCTCGGAACTCAGCTGGAATCATCTCTATAAATCGTTCTGTGCAATTAGGGATTATCATTTTTGTAGGGTCCTACACAATTCACGCCTATGCCTATCTACTATTTCCTAGGTTTGCCAAGTATTAAAATGCTTGTTATTTTTATAGCCCTGGACGCAAAGCACAGTTCTAAAAGGTAGTTTTTTCTTATCACTCATAATTAAATTCGGGCAATTCAAAGTAAAATTGGCTGTGACAAAACAGCTGGCACGGCCATGGTGGCTGACACTTCCTGCCCAGATGAGAACCCCAATGCTCATGCAACGCGCTTTTACGCGCATGCGCAGAAACGATTTAAAATGTGGTCTATCGACACAACGCACAAGTCACAAGCACAGTGCACACAAGGCTTGAAGGTCACTTCCCATAGGCCTCCTCGAGCTTTTTAGGTTGTGTTGATATATTTTTTTCAGTCTCTTTGTGACAATTTTTATGTTTGATCGTCCTTATGGACGAATTGCAAAGAAATTTATTAGTAATAAAAAATATCAACAACAAACACAACCTCAAAACTCCCAAGTTTCCTCGCACTGACATCCCGCTCAGATCAGATCAGCTACTCTGCGTCCGCCATGTTTTCAATACTGCTCTGTGATTGGTCCGACACAAGCACAGTACTCAAGGAGATGGAATATTCGAACTTCCTTGAGTACTGTACGTGTTTCGACGTTTTGTGACTGTGTACGGCTTGTGTCGTGTTGTGTGATGTTACATGTGTTTCCCTATGTTTTAACTTCCTTATACGCTGTGCATGTGTGTGTGCTTGTGCGTTGTGTCAATTGTGGGTAGACCTTAAATAGTACCTATGTCATGCCAACGTGCCGATGTCAGTATGTTGCCAATGTGTGACAGGTTGGTACACTTTGTTGTAGATAAAAGCAAAATTTTGAAAGCAAAAAATTCAAAATGAATTGTTGCTACGTCACAAAAAAACTTGCTGTCCACTTTAGCTCCGCAACTTAGAAACAAACATCGTCAAATTTCTTAAAGGTAGCGTTTAATTTAGTATGCAGTTCCAAAATTTGAATCCCATTTTAGAAAATGTGTGTGTGGGAGGTCATAGATTGTGACATACTTTTATGTTGGAGGGGGGAGGGGGGGGGGGGGGTCGCCAGTGTGGGACAGTTTGTGACAAGGAGGAGAGGGATAGTGGCAAAAAATGCGCTCCCGTACCTGGGAATGAAATTTATTTTATCCATCACAGACATAGAGCAAGGTGCCAGCCAGGTGGTGTAGAATTTTGGTATCAGTGTAGCTATTGCCAATATCTGTATCTAATTGATCTTAAAAAAATGATATGATTGCCCTTATCTGTGAAGGGTGTTTGTTTATTTAACAAACATTGTTAACATTGTGCTTATGCTACCTTTCAGGTTTGATAGCCAAAGAATCTGTTTATCCCGTAGAACGGTAGATGTATACCATAGGTTCAATGGGCGATGAACCGAACGGTTGTGGTGTAGGATAATGAGACAATGTGAGTGTGACGTCATGTAAATAACTAGGGCTTCGCGAACGCACTTTGTGTTGCGTTGAAGATGAGCGTAAGTAGCGGTTTGTGTATAGCGGATTAAAAGGTGGTGCAGGCAGCAGTCACAAGAAAACCATGGAGCACCAAACCTGACCATTGCCTTCTCGAAAATTCTAATCACTTGAAAAATGTATACGGATTCTGACGTTCCTTTGTTTCTCTTCGAGGTCAACAAAGCTGGTAACCAAGGAAACGAAGGAAACCGGACTCGTATTGAATCAGCCGTCAAATCACGAAAAAAACACCACAAAAATGCTAATAAAAACCAATTGGAAAAACCTACCGAAATAAGATTTGCATGCATGATAAATATGTACAAGGTCAACATGTTAAGAAGTTGTGGTGAAGTTATGTTCAGAACTTTGAAATTTACAGGGGTTCAAAATTCTGAAAAAATCGAAAAGTTTCGTAAAAATTGATTTATAAAAAATTTACTGAACCGATCTTTTTCAAAAACGCAGGGGGTCTAAGTTGAGAACAGAGGTAGATACTCAGAAATTTTCATCCGTGTCGGTTCAGGCGTTTGGTCTGTAGAGCGCGCACAAACACACACAAAAAAAAAAAAAAAAAAAAAAAAAACATACACAAGTGACTTTTTTGGGGCAAGTGAAATTGAAGATTTAGCTCCGCTCGCTTCGCTAGCTACGCTCATCAATGAAACAGGATCCATCTGATCCCATGTCCAAGACTAACATAAAAAGCTCAAAAGATTTATTTGCAAAATTAAAGTTATTATCAAAACACATGGTAAAATAACCAAAACACACAAGATCCAAGCTGCAATGCTATAAACTGCTGTCTAAAAAACATTCTAGAAAATTAGGCTTTAAGAAATATGATTACAAAATAGTAAATTTAAGACAATGAAATGAGACTGCATCACAAGAGCAAAAAACCATAACGATAAAAATGTACTGATAAGCGGAGGCTAAATTGGCAACTGAGAGCGAATTCCGCCAACCTCCAGTCTGAGGGCACGGCCTCCTGGGGCAGGTCTTCCGGTCCGCCCTTTGTCCTCGTCTCGTACCTTGCCTTGTGGACCGTCCCACAAAGACCCAGGAGTTCCCAGAAAGTCATAGGACGTCCCAGGATGCTTCCCAGGAGTGCCGACCTCCCAAAGCCCAGTGGTGGCAGCCACCCAATGGACACCTAGACCACGGGGGCGGCCGGGGCGGCGTCCGTCACGGCGAACACGAAGCTGAGACAGCCGAAGGAGACGAGCGAGCCGTGGGCCAGCAGCGCCGCGCCCTCCCAGCCCGGGCCCCGCCACGCCCCCTCCTGACAGAAGCACTTGTCGTGGAAGGGTGAGGAGGGGGCGAGGGCCGGGCCGAGGGGCGGGGCGCGCCGGGCGCCCACCAATCGGCGCACGGCACGGGCGGGGTCGTCGCCCCCCTCCCCCTCAACATCCCCCTCCCACGGGTCCAGGGCGTACAGCACGTGGTCCACCGTTGTGCCGTGCTCGCTGTAGTTGAGCAGCTCGAAGCGACGCGACGTCTGCCAAAAGACGACGCCAGACAAAGGCACACATCAGCTGGGGGTGCAAGTCGCACCTCTGGTGACCGGGTCTGCTTTGCCTATTGGGGGACACTTTGCCTGCCGTGTACATAGTGTTTAAAAGGCCAGGCTCTTAAATCAGTGTGCATGTCAACTGGGTCTGTTTTGCCAACAGGGGGTCACTTGATAATATCATTGCTAATTACATTTTGTAAGATCCTTCACAGCTCGACAGGGAACATAGAATTTTCGGAGATTACTAAGATGCGGAATATAAGATGCTGCTTTGTAGCCGTGTCTAAAAATGACCTGTTCAACTAGAACGATGACAGCAGTTAGCGTAACATGGCGAGCTATAGCAGTCGAACAGCATGTTTCTGTGGCTCACCTCGTCGTAGAAGAGCGTGGCGTGGTGGGGCGCGGCATTGGCGCACGCCCCGAACGCGTCCAGCGCGAGGTCCACTTCTGCGCCAGTGCCGACCACCAGCGCCCGGCGGGACATGCTCACTGCGGGGCCCCCGCCAACGGGACTCAGGCGAGCACGACAACGCTGCAAAGTGCAAAGACATGCTCACTCAGGGGCCACAAAGAGCAGGAAGCATTCAGAAATACGCGTCTCTGGGCTCAGTTTGAATTCGGAAAAACGCGTCTCTGGGCTCAGTTAGAATTCGGAAATACGCGTCCCTGGGCTCAGTTAGCATTCGGAAATACGCGTCCCCGGGCTCAGTTAGCATTCGGAACTACGCGTCCCCGGGCTCAGTTAGCATCCGGAAATACGCGTCCCTGGGCCCAGTTAGCATTCGGAAATACGCGTTCCCGGGCTCAGTTAGCATCCGGAAATACGCGTCCCTGGGCCCAGTTAGCATTCGGAAATACGCGTATCTGGGCTCAGTTAGCATTAGGAAATACGCGTCCCTGGGCTCAGTTAGCATTCGGAAATACGCGTCTCTGGGATCTGTTGGCATTCGGAAATACGCGTCTCTGGGCTCAGTTAGCATTCTGATATACGCGTCCCTGGGCTCAGTTAGCATTCGGAAATATGCGTACCTGGGCTCAGTTAGCATTCAGAAATACGAATCCCTGGGGTTAGTTAGCATTCGGAAATACGCGTATCTGGGCTCAGTTAGCATCAGTGGCGGTTTGTGAGGTCTAAATGAGAGGAGGCATCATTTATGCATTGATTTAGATGTCCTTTACATACCAAGCGTTGCTGGACACTCCCCCTCAGTCCACATAAAACTCTGTTCAGTCTCCCTGGCTCAGGAAATCAGAGGCACAGCCAGCAGAACACTGCATTTCAAGCTTCACTCACTAGTCACTGCCAACCACTAACATTCTATGTATCTGGAGGGTGTAAATGCCAGATTGAATCATGTGCCATCACTCTGGATAAAGCTGAGTTTCGGCATCGCTCTGTCAAATAATTTGATTTGTATTCGCTCGTCATAACCTCACTTTGCCGAAGCCAATTCCGGGTCATTTCACGTCAGATCACTTCTGAATTCACTTCACCATCTCCGATTTTGATGAAAATTTAATCATATCATCAGAAGGGCAAAAAAAACTCCTCTCACTTTGTTTCTTCCTAACTCTACTCGTTGTTAAGTTACAGCCAGCTCAAAGTCGGCACTTTTCACTCAACACCCCCGAACGTCGGAACGTGTAACTTAAAGGTCGACCCACAATTGACATAAGACGAAAGCGGAGCGCGGAACGCATAACAAAATTTAATCTTCAGTTTTGGGTCAGACTGCCCACCATAGACATAAGCGGACTGCGGAGCGTAGTGGAGTGCGGAAGAAGATGGTTATATTTTAACTCCTTATGTAAACCTTCCGACGGCAGCCTTCCGACGACCAATCAGAACTCCCGATCCGTCGGCCATTTTTTTTCACAGCCTTCTGACTCTGTCACTCCTCGTACATTCAGGCTGGAAAGGCTGTGGTACTTTGTCAGGTCAGGCTAGTAGATCAGAGTCTTGGAATAGGAGATCAGAGACTGACGCGTGGTACCTATCTCATCATGAATAACGAGTTTGAACACATTGATCAAGATGTGGACGAGGCATTAATCTCAATCGTAGAGCAATACCCAATCATCTGGAACTCGTCCTTGGCTGACTAAAAGAACGAGGTGGTGAAAGCAAATGCCTGGGAAAGCGTGGCCGACGCCATGACCATGGAAGGTACAGCTCTGGACTTTGTAAGTGAGCTAGTCGAATATCGGCTATGTCCTCAGAAAGGTTTGGCTGAAATCAGCGTTGGTATGCCAGGTACCGACCACGTGGCTGAGCACATGGAGGCTTGGGATGACATGCGCTTTGGGTGTCTAATCTTGTTTGACAAACCAGTTTTATCACCAGTACCTGCCATGCGACGCTCTTGAATTCGTCCCCTTTTCTATTTGTGTTTATGCGATTTCAAGCCTCTCATCTCATCTACAACACGTATTTTTATAGTTGGAAGAAAAAATTGAAACACGTGCACGATTGTTTTTTCCTGAGGAGCATTTCGGTGTTAGTAATTTTATGATATTTAAGGAAAATTTGGTTTTCACTGCGTGTTATAATTTAATTTCTGCTAATTGCCTGTTATCTCGGAATCAAGTTAATCATTGTTGGTACCGATACCCTACCTTTCTGGTGGCCGAGTCGTGAAGGCGGGTCGGATCTGATGCCGATAGTTTCAAACCAGAAATTACATCGATCTATATGAACATCTAAAAGGTTTTAGGTTTTCGAATATCAGAAAGTGTCATATAAAATATGTTTTATCAATAATTTACTGAGTATTTACAACTACCATTGATGTTGATGTATTAGTATAGAGATTAAATCATTCCAAGAATGAGTATTTTCGTATACATTTATGAATAACTGCCGTAAATAAGAAATGTGCTAAATCTATGAGTTTATAGGCGGCTTAATTTTGCAATCTCTAATTTCTGTCAAAATAAACATAGCTCGTATTCATCAACGGATGATTCATGGATTAATTGGGATCGAACAGAAATCTTTCTTGTCAGGAATGACGGAGAGGGAAATCAATTAGAACACGAGTTGTATTGCTTTGCCATTTAGATTCTGATTGGCAAAGCGCGTGTGTTTTCCGCACACGACAAATAATAATGTCAAGAAAAGAAAAGCGAGCTAATTGGTTCAGTAGCCCGTCCAGCCTCCCTCGTACTCGAGCACTTTGGCCATTCGGCGCGGCATGGACTCGACGAGTGTCTGCACGAAAAGAGGCCCCTCGGTGACGTCCAGCCACGCGGCCTCCACGGCGTCCCACAGCTGGTCCCTGTTGGCTGGCTGCACCCAACGATCTTTCATCGTGCGGACGACCTCCGCCCACACGTTCTCGATGGGGTTGAGATCAGAACCCCGAGGAACCCAAGCCAAAGGCTCGATGTCGGCTTGGTTGGCCAGCCAGTCCTGCACCACGTGGGCATAATGTATCGGGCTGTTATCCTGGAAATGATCAATACCATGTTATTTATTTTTTGATGTTATGTTTATAATTATGCGTTCATGGGTTGGATATTGAGCTGATTCTTACCTGCTGGAATTCAAATGGTCCGTCTGGGTATAGAACCCGAACAGAGGGGACCATTACATCCCGCAGGATGTCCCGATACTGGAGCCCGGTGAGGTTGCCGTCCACCCGCCACAGCACTCCACCCCCCGCCGGCGAAATCCAGCCACAGGTGCTCACTGAGAAGCGACCGCTCTGCTGGCGCTGGAAGACGTAGTCGGGGTCGAAGCGCGAGTTGTTGGGCCGATACACAATCTGTGGCCCCTCGTTCGCCTATGAAAACACCTTCTCATCGGAAAAGACGACGCGTCCCCAGTCGTGGTCGAGGTGGGCGGCCGCGAACGCCATCCGGTCCACGCGGTGGTCGTCGGTCAGGACTTCCTTGATGGCTGCTCGTCGGGCGATCAGGCCGACTTCGCGAAGCCTCCTTCTCGCCGTCCTGGTGCAGCCAGGGAAGTTGCTGGTCGCCGTCAGCCACGTTGAGTGGTTGAAAGGGTTGTTGGCGGCCAGCGTCGTCAAGGCGTCGTCATGCGCCTCCGTAGACACGCGCTGCGCTCCAGGGCCCGGCCTAAACGAGTTTGTGTCAGTTCACAGTGGCATGTAGACTTTGTTTACATTCGTCATCATTAAAAATAATAACAAACATACAGATTAAGAAAATCATAATGTTCTTAAAACATCTTCCTTAGCTATGGAGTAAACAATTCCTACGCTTATTGGGAGTATAAAACTAACAAGCATATTATTCTATTAAAATAATGTGCAAATATATTTACCTGCGCTCCATGCTGCCAATGTCACTATAGTGTCTCCACCATCTCTTCGCGGTTGCCGCCGAAACGCCAAAATGCTCTCCAGCAGCTCGGGGTAATAGGTGTTCGTGCTCTATCATGCCCAAAACGGCTACTCTAGTATCACGAGGCCAGTGGACATATCCTGCCATCGTGACCAAAATGCGATGCGAGAGTGAATGAATTTGTTCCCTCTGCGGTTCATTGATATAGATAGGGCTTTAGCAGGACTGATAATGAAAATAAAACTGGTTTGCCATTATAAATATTATTTTTTCATGATCATTAGAACACATGCGCATTGTTTGATCACTCGACTTTCGCATGCAATCATAACACCACCCTTGGCCAAAAATGCGTAATTTTAGAGGTTAAACATTAATTTAAAAACAGCATGTGTTTGTTCCTTGAGACAAACTCAATTATAAAGTCAACTCTTTAGATTTTTGGAAAACGTTTGCGTCCGCAATGCGATTTAAATTTATTCCTCTTTATTACCTCTGTTATCAGCTCTCGATCGAGTCATTTGTCGTGCCGGAGTCCATACCTTTCTGATGGCTATACCTCGTCCCGGCGGGTTGAATGACGCGTTCAATTATGAAAATTTTATTCTATCTCATAGTGAATGCCATATTTTCCGAAAATATTGCAAAACTAATGCATTTGATCTTTTTGTTTTAAAAGGAAGACCCTGGAAATGTTTTAATCTCTCTTGTAACTTAAAAATTACGGATTTGATGACATTTGGTGACTGTGAAATCTCATGCAAACCTCGATAGATTATCGATTTGTCAGCTTGGTCGTTTGTCATTTCAAACGGGAAAGAAGTTGCAGATAAAAGAACTGGTTAATAAAAACGAGAATCAGACCCACCATCACTCGTCATGCCTTGTATCCATGTGCTTAGCCACGTGGTCGGTACCTGGCATACCTATGCTCATTTCAGCCAAACCTTTCTGAGGACATAGCTGATATTCGACTAGCTCACTTACAAAGTCCAGAGCTGTACCTATGCCCTGCTACATATCACAGCATGTTGCTTTTGTGTTACAAATATAACCGATATTAACATTATTTTTATTTTAGTCGAGGCAGTGAAGAAAATGTGACTAAGCCTCCGGATGAAATGGAGCCGGGAGCATCGGAAAGGAGACCTGCCTTCCGGCTCGGGCGCGAGCACTGCGACTACCGGGCCGCTCTATACCAGCTTCAATTTCATTTCCCCATTTGTAATTCCACGAAAGTAAAATAATCGTCTTTTCATTATTTGATATCCATGGTATATAACTGGTTTGATGAGCAAGTATTAATATCGGTCTGGTTCTCTTCTTTCAGGACAAGTGGAAACGTTGCTAAACGAAGGATGAGCACCCCATCAATGACCCCATCCAGGAGCCGAACCACCAGCAGCGGCAGCAGTTCCAACCCCTGGGAAACGGACTTGGGCCGGGACGACCCTCCACTCCCTCGGCCCAGCTCATCGCTGGCTACAGAAGAAAACTTGTTTGGTGGGAAAGAGCGGCCGAAGAGGGCCAAAAAGGACGGTGGAGAGTTTTCTGACCCGTTAAGTGATTTCCGGGCCCTCTCGGAGAGGGTGTTTGCTAAACCACCAGCTGAAAAGAAAAAATCCCGTAACGAGCAGTTTGGGCTGACAATTGTCTCAATGCTGGACCATCTTTCCGCAGAAGCGAACAACCAGGGTGCAGGGAAAAATATTCCAGATTTGCTTAGACGCCATGGAAAATTCTTGAGATGTGTTACGGAATCATCATGTGGGAAAGGTCAATGTGTATTTAAAAAATGCTCTCGTTTCACAGTTTACTTAAGATACATATTTTATTGAAGAAAGTTGAATAAACAATCACATGAAAGGGTAACTCCATGCGTAGCGCCCACACCCAAAACCCTTACTATTTCCGAACTTGACGAAATTTACAGGAGGTTTAGAACGCTGAAAATAAGAACCCCTTTTTAAAGGTTTTCTCCATACTCCCAACGGCTTGCCCGTGGCGGGGCATGGAAAAACCCAGCATTTTACTTCTTGCCCCGCACGGTGAATCATTGTTTTCACTGTAGCGTGTGAACAAAATGACTCAGAAGGATGGGACTTGTTCTAAAATCACATACATGCTTTTACAAACAAGAAAATAAATATATGATGGTTTCTTGCTAAATTTGGGGGTGGAAAAAAATCACCCCTAAATTTCAACCCCTTATAACTCAAGTTGTAATTTTTTTTATGTTTTCCTGTTTTTTTAAAGACATTGTCAGTTAGTTATCTACTCAGAAAACAAATTTTATTAAAGTGCTAAGATTGAATCCGAAGTTATGATTTTTTTACTGTATAGATGTGTATGCATTAATGTGTGCTTTTGCGATGGTTGTCGAACATGGTCCATGCGTTGCAGTCTGAAGCGTTCTCCAAAGCTGACCATGACATTACCCGTAAATTGTATGTATTATATACCTTTTCATTTAAAATAATGCTTGTGCTTAGTGTTTAATTTAACTCACTCATTTTTCCGTTTGACTGGGCTATCACTCTAGCTTCTTTGACCGACGCCGAGGAGGAGAACACCAGCATGGCCACGGAGTGCTCAGACACGGGCACGAAGCAATGCAGTTTTTGCGTGCCAGGAATCGGCCGGGAGGCGTGTTATGAAAGTATACCCGACTCGGGTACCAGACGGAAAAACATGCCATTAATACTGTTATGTCCACAAAATGAGCCAAAATTTGTCCGGAGCTGGCCTTAAAAAAATTACCCCAAAGACACGAACCGAAAACGCACGGTAGGAATCAAGAGAAAATAATTCTAAAATAAAAAGGTTCCATAGTCTCAATAAAGTATATGTACCAAAAAGGACGGAGAAATAAGAGGTTTGGTGCGGTTCATCTGGGTTTCGAAAAACAAAAGAGTGGCACCCGATGGGATTGGAACACGGAACCTACGGCACGTGGAGCAAGCGACAATACCACTGGACCACCGCACTGCTGGCCGCTCGTTGTGCTATTACAAAACGTCCCGTGCCTAACAGCAAGCATTAGTACTATGGTACCTCAGTCGGGTATACTTTCATTACACGCGGCCGGGAGGATGCAAACCGTTCTTCACGCAATTGCTCTCTAGCCCGGTGCTCGTCGATGGTACCGTACGCGAAGGTGATTGTCGGGATGGCCTCGACCGCCCAATCTAACAGTTGCCGGGGAGTCATGATCTGGGACTCGTATGGGCGCTGAAGACTTGCCCGCGCTGCCAGCCACTTCACCGTCCCACCGACCCCGTCGCAGGCGTCCTTCCCATGCGACGTCGCCGTAAAGAGCCACTCTACGTCGGCCCCAAAGTCACTCTGGTGGTGGCACAAGTTGGCAAAATTGTTCCTATTTGTGTATTGGGGGCATCGGTCGGTGCATCTGTGCATGGGTGCATGGGTGCATCGGTCGGTGCGTGGGGTGATTTTTTTCCACCCCCAAATTTAACAAGGAACCATCATATATTTAATTTATTGTTTGTGAAAGCGTGTATGTGATTTTAGAACAAGTCCCATCCTTCTAAGTCATTTTGTTCACACGCTGCAGTGAAAACAGTGATTCGCCGCGCGGGGCAAGAAGTAAAATGCTGGGTTTTTCCATGCCCCGCCACGGGCAAGCCGTTGGGAGTATGGAGAAAACCTTTAAAAAGGGCTTCTTATTTTCTGTGTTATAAAACTCCTGTGAATTTCGTTAAGTTCGGAAATAGTAAGGGTTTTGGGTGTGGGCGCTACGCGTGGAGTTACCCGAAAAAGGAACTTGTAGAGTACTAGGTTGATTAGTTTCTTCTCACTGGGGCACTACATCGGTTTACCATTTCATATTGCCATGGAACCTCGCCCTTCTCCGTCATAAGGTAGTCCATCAGCTTATTCCGCAGCTCTACGACTTCCCGAGGTGCATAATTGCTTCTAACTCGCCCAAGATCTTGCAGCTGGTCATTGTTCACTTCATTTCGCCACTGGCCTCCCACCAGGACTCCGTTTTGGCTCATGGTATCAACGTAATTGGCCGGACAATATCTTCATGTGCCATCGGGTACTTCCAACTCACAAGACTTGACAAAGTTATGCAGGACTACGGCTCCTTTTAGTAATGTTTCTACATGCGCGGCATCCGCAGTAATTTTGCAGTGAAATATTTTCCACCAGAATGCCAAAGGTATTTTCAATGTTGCGTCGTGCACGACTCAAGCGATAGTTAAATACCTTCCGTTCCTTTGGAAGAGGGCTCGTTCTACCAGGGAACGGTCGCTTCATAGTAGATTTCAAGGGGAACGCCTCATCACCGACAAAGTAATGTGGGAAGGATATGTTCGATCCGGGCAAATCCTTTTCCTCCGGAAGATCCAAAGTTCCTGCCTGTAGGGCTTGCCCAAACCCCGATTCACGGAAGACTCTAGCATTATTCTGAGAACCAAGAATTCAAAACACATTTTAAGGATATATAGCATGGATAACAGGTTTTTGCCTTAAAAACTTTTTTCATTATACTATGATAGGCGAAGGGATGCTAAGCAGGAAAAATGTGCAACCGAACCGGGATATGAACCCGGGACCTTCTGATTGCCGGTCAGATGCTCTACCAACTGAGCGTTCTGGGAACACAATCTCCTGCTTCGCTGGGTGGGGCAAGGGGATCTCCGAGGCCGAGCGACTCGTAGAAGGACGGGTTAACATCTCAATGCTAGTGTAGCGAGAGATTTGGAACTCGGCCACATTAGATATTGGAAGGAATTTCATTTATTTAATTGATGGGTAGGACCGTAGGTTACTACCATAACAAAGTTGTTGTATTGAATTCACAGGTGTTGTGAGTACACTCACCGTAGGCTCCTATGTCGACCAACGTAAACCGATAATCATGGTCGCAGACTGCCATAAGGTGTATGCTAAAATCTTTCTTATAGTTAAAGAAGCGTAACCCGGAGTTCAGTGGAGCTTGTATAACAATATGTTTCCCATCAATTGCGCCGAGAAAATTAGGCATGTTCCACTTATCGTAGAAGCCTTTGGCAATTTGGATCCAATCTTCCCGTTTTGGTGCGGAAAGATTAAGTGGGCCCAAGACGGTCCACAAAGCGTCGCACGTTTTGTAGACCACCTTGGCAGCTGTGGACTTGCCAATGAAATATTCCCAAGCCAATGATTGTAGGGTTCCTCCTTGTGATAGAAACCTGGTTGGAGGAAATAAATAAAATAATTAAAGCATATAAATATGTTTCTAATGTACCTATGTGTAACATGTAACGTAAGGTTAGGTCTAGAATTAATTTCTTGGCTAATCGCCTGTTAGCTCTAAATAATACCCTCCGAGTGGCTGATGCTAGAGAAATAACAAGCTAACGTACCAAAGCTATTAAAAAACTGGCCCTGAATAAATAGTGCAAACAAATGAAGAACTTACTTCAACGTCATTGTCAGCCGCTCGTCAGGGCACAGAGGCTTCCTGCGGCTACGTTTCAATAATTTTGGGCGTAAAAGATTGAGTAGCTTGTCAAATTGCGTGCATGTCATCCTGGTGTAAATAAAAAATTGCTCTGGATCGTTGGGCTTTATAAATTTAAAGAACATTTTGAAATGACCTCGGCTCTCTCAAAGTCGAAGTAGTGGGCGCACACCCCATCGACGAGTTGTTCGTTGATCCTCCATATATGCCGCCCACATAACCATAAGCCACCCGTAAAGCAAGAGTAGCTTTTCCAGCTCATCCATGATGAATGCTGCGCGCCATTTTGTATGCAGAGTTGCCAGACTGAGCGACTTTTCGCACATTATGGAAGAGCAATCTGGAAACTCACAGCCTTGAGCGAATCATATACTGTGCTCCATCCGCATCCGACAATTGTGGGTCGGCAGCTTTTGCTACGCTATGCTTGCGCTTACGCGCTCCGCTTATGCTTTCGTCTTATGACAATTGCGGGCCGACCTTTAGTTTAAATGAAGATAGAGAGATTAATTTTTTTTAAGCCAGTCAACGAATCTATGATCAAATGCAAATCAAAAAATACTTTTTTAAACTGCAAAATATGTATTTTTTATTTTTTTTATTTTTCACCCCCTCCCCAAAAGGGTATTTTTTTGCCTGAAAAAAATTATGTTGGTGGGGATTAAGATAATGAACAAGGCAGCCAAGTTTCATCATGGGCTGACGGTCAGATGCTGAGAAAAACAAAAACACGTAACTTAATGCAATTAAAATATCAAATTTTCCATGTTAAAAAAATGATTTTCACTAAAATAACTTCAACGTGGAAAGTAAAATGTAACTTTGGGTTACCAAATTTGAAAACAACAAAAAAACGCAACTTCAGATTTCGAAAATATTCCTCGTAATCTGCTCGATGCCATGATTTGAAAATTGGTCAACTCTAACCTCACATTCCTGAAATCGGCTAGAAAATGAGCCACCTCAAACACAAAATAATTTATAGCAGCTGAGCCCACCCTCGGCCCATTATCAAACTTGGCACATATGTTTAACACAATAGCACAAAAGAAATATACAAAAACCAGCCAAAATAAAATACCCTTTTAGAAATAGGGGTTGAAATGGGGCTAATTTTAAAAAACTACCCCATTTAGGGGTAAAAAAATAAAGTGTTGCTGACTTATATTATAGACTAATTATTTAGCTTTCCACACATATTTTGAGATACTAAAGGCCCATTCACAACCAACTTTAACTTTAACTTTAACTTTAACTCCAGTGTTTGTAGTAGAAGTGTTCACATCAACATGACTTTGACTTTATTGACTTTAACTTTACCTCGAAGTTTGGTCATGCCAAACATTTTGACGGAAATATAAAGTTTGACTTTAGTACGAACCAATCAGGATCAGCCACTGCCAACTGAACTTAGGAACGTCACCGAATCTCTAACCGAAAAGCAAGTTCAGTTGTGCAATTCATCTTTCATCAATAAGGGGTTTTTTAAGATGGAAAAATAAGTTTGGATGTGTTTTTAAACCATTTAGCACGTGTTAGGATGGATTCGTGTGATGGATTCGTGAATGTTGCAAGGTAGAAAAAAATCGCAAGCACCGAATTTTTATATTTGTGTTTTGCGAGCAGCCGCGCGCTGCGTCACTATATCACTACTATGCTGGCTAGCCATAGTGCGGCCGCCGGCGTGCGGCTGCCGGCGCGCCAGCTAGCTCCGTTTGCTGCTCGGAGACGTAGATAGAGTTTTAGCAATGGGTGTTTTGAGCTTTGACTGCTATTATAAAGAGCGAGCTAAAATTAGGTTTGCTGTGTCAACTTCATGATAAAATGTCCATGCTTGCTATAGTAGAAACAAAGATTCTGATGAGTTCACATGTACGTATAGTACAGTCATGGCAGACGAAGTGATCCAGCCGTACCAATTCGAACCGGAGTATTCTGACAGTGATATCGAAAATATAACATTAATACAAGAAGTTCGCGCCGGATTATCTGTAAATGTTTTATCAGGGAGAAAAGGCAACAATAGTTGGTGTACTTGCAATCGTTGTGTGTCTATGCTCACTGTTCACGAGAGCTTGTGTTGCTCTGAAGCCGAGTCAGTGCGTAAAGTTAGGGAGGGACACACATTTGTGTAACCGAACATCGATCTTCTCTACATTTTATTAATGACAGTGATGCGTTGAATCTGTTGCATCCGAAGACCGAGCAAAATACCATATTTAGTCCAATTAGCAGCCGAACTTCACCAGTGCAAGTAACAAACTGAGGCTGCTGCCTGCTGTAGCGCGCGTAGCATGGCACTGCCTGAAATAGGCTGACGTCACTCTTTTCGCTCAACGCGCTGCGGGCGGGTATACGCTGACCGGCGTTAATAACCGCGTGTACGATTGTTTTCGCCTCGGAACTGTCTTTCTGGAGCCGAAAAGTCGTAAAACGGGTTGTGTGCCACTTTAAATAAAAATTATAGAAGGATTAACAATGAAATATTTTTGGTTAGGTTGTACGAAATACACTCACTAGTGACGTTGTCAACAACAGCTGATGTAAAATTCCTTGACTTTAAATTTTGGTTGTGGCCTCTATTGATAAGTTAAAGTTCAAGTTAAAGTTGGTTGTGAATGGGCCTTTAGTTAGGACTTCTGTGAATGGAGATATTGTCGTTTTTCTAAAAGCCTGCACACTCACTTTTTGCCTTTTTAGAGGGCCAAAACAAAAAACAATGGCCCCTAAGGGCAAATCCTGCAAGGAGTTATATTTTTTTGGTATTATAAAGGTGTATACCAAGTACCGTAAAGTTTGGAGAGGGTCAGGTAAATTTTGCCGATTTTTCAGTTGATTTGAGCTGAATGAGCCTCACAAAAATTTGTCCAGAATGTTCATATTCGGAGGCGACTCCATGAATAAGGTTTATAGAAATTCACACGAAAAGACAGAGCAACATGATCGGTGACACAACACACAGAATACAAACATTCACTGGCCAATACATTTTTTCGAGACTTTTGTAAAATTCCTACACCGAACAAAACAATGACAGCTAACAAGACCATTCTCCAACACTTTCTTCCCAGTTCCTTTTTTTTTGTCGCGGCGTTTGCTATATTTCCTGTTGAGAAATGTATAAATTATTCGGAGGGGGAATATCACGGTTGATATCGTTTGGAAGAAATTCATGTCATACTTGGGTAACTTTACTATTTTGGAAGAAATTCATGTCATACTTGGGTAACTTTACTATGACTGAGTTTCAGCTCATAGCATCATTTTTATCTTGCATTACATAACATTTTAAATTTTGAATACATTTATGAATAAACTTTACATTACATTTACACTTTTACCCTTTCAGCCTAAATTATTTCTTGTCAATTCCATTTCCCTCCTGCCAATCCTGAACGCATTGTTGGTCTATGTTCGGGCCACGACCAGCCGCCAACACAGAGGAGAGAAGCCTCACTTGGCCTTGACATGACGTCACAGACTCGACTTTCGCAGCATATGGAGCGAGTGAGAGAAGAATGCACCCCGCCACCCTCAGTACCCCTCACCCAGGAGTTGACGAGGCGGCTGTCTGCTTCAAGCCTCCTTCCCCCGCCAGCTAGACCAAGACATAGACTATGCTTCAAGCCTCCTTCCCCCACCAGCTAGACCGAGACACAACTCTGCTTCAAGACTCCTTCCCCCACCAACTAGACCAAGACATAGACTATGCTTCAAGCCTCCTTCCCCCACCAGCTAGACCGAGACACAACTCTGCTTCAAGCCTCCTTCCCCCACCAGCTAGACCAAGACATAGACTATGCTTCAAGCCTCCTTCCCCCACCAGCTAGACCAAGACATAGACTCTGCTTCAAGCCTCCTTCCCCCACCAGCTAGACCAAGACATATACTCTGCTTCAAGCCTCCTTCCCCCACCAGCTAGACCAAGACATAGACTATGCTTCAAGCCTCCTTCCCCCACCAGCTAGACCAAGACATAGACTATGTTTCAAGCCTCCTTCCCCCACCAGCTAGACCGAGACACAACTCTGCTTCAAGACTCCTTCCCCCACCAACTAGACCAAGACATAGACTATGCTTCAAGCCTCCTTCCCCCACCAGCTAGACCGAGACACAACTCTGCTTCAAGCCTCCTTCCCCCATTAGCTAGACAAAGACATAGACTATGCTTCAAGCCTCCTTCCCCCACCAGCTAGACCACGACATAGGCTCTTCTTCAAGCCTTCTTCCCCTACCAGCTAGACCAAGACATAGACTATGCTTCAAGCCTCATTCCCCCACCAGCTAGACCGAGACACAACTCTGCTTCAAGCCTCCTTCCCCCACCAGCTAGACAAAGTCACATACTATGCTTCAAGCCTCCTTCCCCCACCAGCTAGACCAAGACATAGACTCTGCTTCAAGCCTCCTTGCCCCACCAGCTAGACCAAGACATAGACTCTGCTTCAAGCCTCCTTCCCCCACCAGCTAGACCAAGATACAACTCTGCCTCAAGCCTCCTTCCCCCACCAGCTAGACAAAGTCATATACTATGCTTCAAGCCTCCTTCCCCCACCAGCTAGACCAAGACATATACACTGCTTCAAGCCTCCTTCCCCCACCAGCTAGACCAAGACATAGACTATGCTTCAAGCCTCCTTCCCCCACCAGCTAGACCAAGACATAGACTATGCTTCAAGCCTCGTCCCCCACCAGCTAGACCGAGACACAACTCTGCTTCAAGCCACCTTTCCCCACCAGCTAGACAAAGTCACATACTATGCTTCAAACCTCCTTCCCCCACCAGCTAGACCAAGACATATACTCTGCTTCAAGCCTCCTTCCCCCACCAGCTAGACCAAGACATAGACTATGCTTCAAGCCTCCTTCCCCCACCAGCTAGACAAAGACATAGACTATGCTTCAAGGCTCCTTCCCCCACCAGCTAGACCAAGACATATACTCTGCTTCAAGCCTCCTTCCCCCACCAGCTAGACCAAGACATATACTCTGCTTCAAGCCTCCTTCCCCCACCAGCTACACCAAGACACAACTCTGCTTCAAGCCTCATTCCCCCACCAGCTAGACCAAGACATAGACTATGCTTCAAACCTCCTTCCCCCACCAGCTAGACCGAGACACAACTCTCCATCAAGCCTCCTTCCCCCACCAGCTAGACCAAGACATAGACTCTGCTTCAAGCCTCCTTCCCCCACCAGCTAGACCAAGACATAGACTCTGCTTCAAGCCTCCTTCCCCCACCAGCTAGACCGAGACACAACTCTGCTTCAAGCCTCCTTCCCCCACCAGATAGACCAAGACATAGACTCTGCTTCAAGGCTCCTTCCGCTACCAGCTAGACCAAGACATAGACTCTGCTTCAAGCCTCCTTTCCCCACCAGCTAGACCAAGACATAGACTATGCTTCAAGCCTCCTTCCCCCACCAGCTAGACCAAGACACAACTCTGCCTCAAGCCTCCTTCCCCCACCAGCTAGACGAAGTCACATACTATGCTTTAAGCCTCCTTCCCCCACCAGCTAGACAAAGTCACATACTATGCTTCAAGCCTCCTTTCCCCACCAGCTAGACCAAGACATAGACTATGCTTCAAGCCTCCTTCCCCCACCAGCTAGACCAAGACATAGACTATGCTTCAAGCCTCGTCCCCCACCAGCTAGACCGAGACACAACTCTGCTTCAAGCCACCTTTCCCCACCAGCTAGACAAAGTCACATACTATGCTTCAAACCTCCTTCCCCCACCAGCTAGACCAAGACATATACTCTGCTTCAAGCCTCCTTCCCCCACCAGCTAGACCAAGACATAGACTATGCTTCAAGCCTCCTTCCCCCACCAGCTAGACAAAGACATAGACTATGCTTCAAGGCTCCTTCCCCCACCAGCTAGACCAAGACATATACTCTGCTTCAAGCCTCCTTCCCCCACCAGCTAGACCAAGACATATACTCTGCTTCAAGCCTCCTTCCCCCACCAGCTACACCAAGACACAACTCTGCTTCAAGCCTCATTCCCCCACCAGCTAGACCAAGACATAGACTATGCTTCAAACCTCCTTCCCCCACCAGCTAGACCGAGACACAACTCTCCATCAAGCCTCCTTCCCCCACCAGCTAGACCAAGACATAGACTCTGCTTCAAGCCTCCTTCCCCCACCAGCTAGACCAAGACATAGACTCTGCTTCAAGCCTCCTTCCCCCACCAGCTAGACCGAGACACAACTCTGCTTCAAGCCTCCTTCCCCCACCAGATAGACCAAGACATAGACTCTGCTTCAAGGCTCCTTCCGCTACCAGCTAGACCAAGACATAGACTCTGCTTCAAGCCTCCTTTCCCCACCAGCTAGACCAAGACATAGACTATGCTTCAAGCCTCCTTCCCCCACCAGCTAGACCAAGACACAACTCTGCCTCAAGCCTCCTTCCCCCACCAGCTAGACGAAGTCACATACTATGCTTTAAGCCTCCTTCCCCCACCAGCTAGACAAAGTCACATACTATGCTTCAAGCCTCCTTTCCCCACCAGCTTGACCAAGACAGATACTCTGCTTCAAGCCTCCTTCCCCCAACAGCTAGACCAAGACATAGACTATGCTTCAAGCCTCCTTTCCCCACCAGCTAGACCAAGACATATACTCTGCTTCAAGCCTCCTTCCCCCACCAGCTAGACCGAGACACAACTCTGCTTCAAGCCTCCTTCCCCCACCAGCTAGACCGAGACACAACTCTGCTTCAAGTCTCCTTGCCCCACCAGCTAGACCAAGACATAGACTCTGCTTCAAGCCTCCATCCCCCACCAGCTAGACCAAGACATAGACTCTGCTTCAAGCCTCCTTCCCCCACCAGCTAGACCAAGACATATACTCTGCTTCAAGCCTCCTTCCCCCACCAGCTAGACCAAGACATATACTCTTCTTCAAGCCTCCTTCCCCCACTAGCTAGACCAAGACAAAGACTATGCTTCAAGCCTCCTTCCCCCACCAGCTAGACCAAGACATACACTATGCTTCAAGCCTCCTTCCCCCACCAGCTAGACCGAGACACATCTTTGCTTCAAGCCTCCTTCCCCCACCAGCTAGACAAAGTCACATACTATGCTTCAAGCCTCCTTCCCCCACCAGCTAGACCAAGACATATACTCTGCTTCAAGCCTCCATCCCCCACCAGCTAGACCAAGACATAGACTATGCTTCAAGCCTCCTTCCCCCACCAGCTAGACCAAGACATATACTCTGCTACAAGCTTCCTTCCCCCACCAGCTAGACCAAGACATATACTCTGCTTCAAGCCTCCTTCCCCCACCAGCTAGACCAAGACACAACTCTGCTTCAAGCCTCATTCCTCCCACCAGCTAGACCAAGACATAGACTCTGCTTCAAGCCTCCTTCCCCCACCAGCTAGACCAAGACATAGACTATGCTTCAAGCCTCCTTCCCCCACCAGCTAGACCAAGACATAGACTCTGCTTCAAGCCTCCTTCCCCCACCAGCTAGACCGAGACACAACTCTGCTTCAAGACTCCTTCCCCACCAACTAGACCAAGACATAGACTATGCTTCAAGCCTCCTTCCCCCACCAGCTAGACCGAGACACAACTCTGCTTCAAGCCTCCTTCCCCCATTAGCTAGACAAAGACATAGACTATGCTTCAAGCCTCCTTCCCCCACCAGCTAGACCAAGACATAGGCTCTTCTTCAAGCCTTCTTCCCCTACCAGCTAGACCAAGACATAGACTATGCTTCAAGCCTCATTCCCCCACCAGCTAGACCGAGACACAACTCTGCTTCCAGCCTCCTTCCCCCACCAGCTAGACAAAGTAACATACTATGCTTCAAGCCTCCTTCCCCCACCAGCTAGACCAAGACATAGACTCTGCTTCAAGCCTCCTTGCCCCACCAGCTAGACCAAGACATAGACTCTGCTTCAAGCCTCCTTCCCCCACCAGCTAGACCAAGACATATACTCTGCTTCAAGCCTCCATCCCCCACCAGATAGACCAAGACATAGACTATGCTTCAAGCCTCCTTTCCCCACCAGCTAGACCAAGACATATACTCTGCTTCAAGCCTCCTTCCCCCACCAGATAGACCAAGACATAGACTATGCTTCAAGCCGCCTTCCCCCACCAGCTAGACCGCGACACAACTCTGCTTTAAGCCTCCTTCCCCCACCAGCTAGACAAAGTCACATACTATGCTTCAAGCCTCCTTCCCCCACCAGTTAGACCAAGACATATACTCTGCTTCAAGCCTCCTTCCCCCACCAGCTAAACCAAGACAAAGACTCTGCTTCAAGCCTCCTTTCCCCACCAGCTAGACCAAGACATAGACTATGCTTCAAGCCTCCTTCCCCCACCAGCTAGACCAAGATACAACTCTGCCTAAAGCCTCCTTCCCCCACCAGCTAGACAAAGTCATATACTATGCTTCAAGCCTCATTCCCCCACCAGCTAGACCGAGACACAACTCTGCTTCTAGCCTCCTTCCCCCACCAGCTAGACAAAGTCACATACTATGCTTCAAGCCTCCTTCCCCCACCAGCTAGACCAAGACATAGACTCTGCTTCAAGCCTCCTTGCCCCACCAGCTAGACCAAGACATAGACTCTGCTTCAAGCCTCCTTCCCCCACCAGCTAGACCAAGACATATACTCTGCTTCAAGCCTCCTTCCCCCACCAGATAGACCAAGACATAGACTATGCTTCAAGCCTCCTTTCCCCACCAGCTAGACCAAGACATATACTCTGCTTCAAGCCTCCTTCCCCCACCAGCTAGACAAAGTCACATACTATGCTTCAAGCCTCCTTCCCCCACCAGCTAGACCAAGACATATACTCTGCTTCAAGCCTCCTTCCCCCACCAGCTAGACCAAGACATATACTCTGCTTCAAGCCTCCTTCCCCCACCAGCTAGACCAAGACAAAGACTATGCTTCAAGCCTCCTTCCCCCACCAGCTAGACCAAGACATAGACTATGCTTCAAGCCTCCTTCCCCCACCAGCTAGACCGAGACACATCTTTGCTTCAAGCCTCCTTCCCCCACCAGCTAGACAAAGTCACATACTATGCTTCAAGCCTCCTTCCCCCACCAGCTAGACCAAGACATATACTCTGCTTCAAGCCTCCTTCCCCCACCAGCTAGACCAAGACATAGACTATGCTTCAAGCCTCCTTCCCCCACCAGCTAGACCAAGACATAGACTATGCTTCAAGCCTCCTTCCCCCACCAGCTAGACCAAGACATATACTCTGCTACAAGCCTCCTTCCCCCACCAGCTAGACCAAGACATAGACTCTGCTTCAAGCCTCCTTCCCCCACCAGCTAGACCAAGACATAGACTCTGCTTCAAGCCTCCTTCCCCCACCAGCTAGACCAAGACATAGACTCTGCTTCAAGCCTCCTTCCCCCACCAGCTAGACCGAGACACAACTCTGCTTCAAGCCTCCTTCCCCCACCAGCTAGACCAAGACATAGACTCTGCTTCAAGGCTCCTTCCCCTACCAGCTAGACCAAGACATAGACTCTGCTTCAAGCCTCCTTTCCCCACCAGCTAGACCAAGACATAGACTATGCTTCAAGCCTCCTTCCCCCACCAGCTAGACCAAGACACAACTCTGCCTCAACTCTCCTTCCCCCACCAGCTAGA
Organism: Nemoura dubitans; assembly: GCA_921293005.1. Classification (NCBI taxonomy): domain Eukaryota; kingdom Metazoa; phylum Arthropoda; class Insecta; order Plecoptera; family Nemouridae; genus Nemoura; species Nemoura dubitans. Next base: position 23,715,634 of record OV121076.1, read on the forward strand.
CAAAGTCACATACTATGCTTCAAGCCTCCTTCCCCCACCAGCTTGACCAAGACATATACTCTGCTTCAAGCCTCCTTCCCCCACCAGCTAGACCAAGACATAGACTATGCTTCAAGCCTCCTTCCCCCACCAGCTAGACCAAGACATAGACTATGCTTCAAGCCTCCTTCCCCCACCAGCTAGACAAAGTCACATACTATGCTTCAAGCCTCCTTCCCCCACCAGCTAGACCAAGACATATACTCTGCTTCAAGCCTCCTTCCCCCAACAGCTAGACCAAGACATAGACTATGCTTCAAGCCTCCTTCCCCCACCAGCTAGACCAAGACATATACTCTGCTTCAAGCCTCCTTCCCCCACCAGCTAGACAAAGACACAGACTCTGCTTCAAGCCTCCTTCCCCCACCAGCTAGACAAAGACACAGACTCTGCTTCAAGCCTCCTTCCCGCACCAGCTAGACAAAGACACAGACTCTGCTTCAAGCCTCCTTCCCCCACCAGCTAGACAAAGACACAGACCATGCTTCAAGCCTCCTTCCCCCACCAGCTAGACCAAGACATATACTCTGCTTCAAGCCTCCTTCCCCCACCAGCTAGACAAAGACACAGACTCTGCTTCAAGCCTCCTTCCCCCACCAGCTAGACAAAGACACAGACTCTGCTTCAAGCCTCCTTCCCGCACCAGCTAGACAAAGACACAGACTCTGCTTCAAGCCTCCTTCCCCCACCAGCTAGACAAAGACACAGACTCTGCTCCAAGCCTCCTTCCCCCACCAGCTAGACAAAGACACAGACCATGCTTCAAGCCTCCTTCCCCCACCAGCTAGACAAAGACACAGACTCGCGGCATGGCTCGTGCTGAAAGCTAGCCGGCGGACCGCGGGCCAGTGGAATAGCGCTCGTCAAATTTAAACGTTTCGTTTGGAATCTGTTCCCTTAACTCTGATTCGGTCATCATTTAGAAATATAAGTAAACATTCAATTTCTTTCTTTGCTCCCACTCTTTTGCACAAACCGCCACTGGTTAGCATTCGGAAATACGCGTCTCTGGGCTGAGCGAGAAGTAAGGGAGCCAACGAACCTGGTTTGGCAAAGGGGTGGGCCCGTCTACTGCCACACGGAGCTGCTTGATTCGCTGCCTAGCAAGCGCCAACACCAACCGGGGATCGAGCCAACGCAGCTCGTCGCAGTCGTCGTCTTCGCCCTCCAGCTCCCCGAAGTGTTCGCTCTCCGAGGCTTCCAGCTTCGGTCTGCCGGAACACAAGCGACCGTCAAGCTAACTCTGGCTTGGATGTCCATGCTGCAGAGCATTCCTTTCACCAGCACTGCCATTTTAAGTGCTGCATTTTTATTATCTAGGAAATTTACATTATGTTGGCATTTTGACATTTTGTCAGCATTTGGCATTTGTTTGTTCTTGCTAATGGTTGGTGCTGATAGCGTGAAAACTGATTAGAAATTGACCTTCCAAGCTCGGTAAAATGATCCTTTGCATGGCAAGCTGTTTACAAAATACAATTGACTTAATTTATCAGATCGCAGGGTAAAAGCCGATTTGGAGTACTATCATTTTAAATCTGTTTAGAACTTCTATTACTACCAAGGAGTTGGCCAGCATGTCACTGCTCTTATAAAAAATGCTATGTTTCCAAGACCAGCAGGCTTAGGCCCAAGCCTTGAAGTCATGGTACTTTTAAAATAACGCAATTGATGTATCATGCACATTATTACATTGTCCATTAAGTATTATGCATTATGACATTGTGCACATTATATTTGACGGATATCATTATGAAATCGTCTATTTTCTAAATAATTAGTACGAATAAAAAATGATTGCAACAGCAGCAAGCGGGCATAGTTTCGCACTCTGCAACTCTGCATTTACGGTCACGCAGCAAGCGGGCACAGTTTCGCACTCTGCAACTCTGCATTTACGGTCACGCAGCAAGCGGGCACAGTTTCGCACTCTGCAACTCTGCATTTACGGTCACGCAGCAAGCGGGCACAGTTTCGCACTCTGCAACTCTGCATTTACGGTCACGCAGCAAGCGGGCACAGTTTCGCACTCTGCAACTCTGCATTTACGGTCACGCAGCAAGCGGGCACAGTTTCGCACTCTGCAACTCTGCATTTACGGTCACGCAGCAAGCGGGCAGTTTCGCACTCTGCAACTCTGCATTTACGGTCACGCAGCAAGCGGGCACAGTTTCGCACTCTGCAACTCTGCAATTACGGTTGAGAGGTAATTTTGTTTTGTTACAGCTGTCATGTATAGTATATTTTCTTAATATCTCGTCAGAAATGATTTCAATAGCCGCAAGCAGGTACAATTTTACACGATTCCACTCTGCATTTAAGGTAGGTAAAGCAGATTTTTTTACAGAAATTCCGGTGGAAGGTATAGAAAAAATTGATTTGTAGCTTTGACGTGCAAGATCCAGCCATGCCTTGGCTTTGTGGTTAATTCAACAATTTTGCATTTTAATATTGAACGCGATGTCAGATGAGATTAAGAGTAGCTTATCGGACTAGATCGTGACATTTGCTATTGAAACAGACCAAAAGAGTCGTAATAGAGTTTGTGGAAAAAAATGCATAAAGCCCTGGATTTCAAAAAGTGAGCGGCCACGCTTGTGCAGTGCTGCCATTGAAACTAAATTTTAGTAAAGGGTAATAATTTATAATAAGGGACACTCCCTCCTTGTAGCATTGGATTTCACGGCAACAATCTTCAGCACAACCTAGCGGGGTGGAGTACAAAGAAATAACTACCCGCCATCTAAATACGAAAGACATTGAGCCATCAAGGTGGCTGGATCACTATTTTTTCAAAAATTGACATTTCATGTCAACCGCTCAAGAACTGAAAAATTTATATCATATTATATTTACTAGCAGTATGGCCCTTGCTACGCACATGTAGAGGTAGTGCGGGTGAGGGCAAGGGTTAATGTACGGAGAAGATGATGCAAAATGTTATATTATTTATTAGTCATGACAGATAATTTTATGACGTCCTTACACTGAAAGGAAACATTTATTGTATTTTTTTCTTGTCAACGGACTGCTGAATCAGATTATGATTGCAGAATGAACCAGTGCTACGCACGTTCTTGGAGTGCGGGCGAGGGCACTTGTTGCACTATTGTAACAAAGTTACAACCTCACTAAGCCATTAACAAATAGTACTAGCACTGCGATACGACACGCACTGTAGCTCCCAGGTAGCACAAAAACTTTCAACACGTTCGCACGACGTCCTGCGAACGTATTGAACGTGTTGAATGTCCTGCAACGTTCAAACCATTCAGCGAGCGTTCGGTTAACGTTGTTTTATAACGTTAGACATACATTCGTCGCGAACGTTTCACTGACGTATGTTAAAGCAACATTTTTAACTTTGAGACTTGTCGACGCTTAACCAACGTACGAGAAATGTTGATCTTGCAACGTTATAAAAGGTTCAAATGTATAAGTTTCGTTGATGTTCTCTAAAAGTAAGTCAGGCGAACGTTCGCATTAGTATGTTCAACGAACGTTCAGTTTCATAAGTTATAATACGTTAAAAACGCAACGTGAAATGGCCGCTGTGTTTCCGACGTTAAAAAACGTGCGGTAGCAAATGTGTGATTAACGTTCTATGGAAGTTAGTCGTGCGTACGTTAAAAAACAAACGTTCACTGGATGTTGACCTAAGCAAGTTCGCTTACGTCAAAATTAAAACGTGGCATAGGCCGTTGTGCCTTCAACGTACAAACACGTTCGATATAGAATGTTGGAATCACGTTCCCTGAAAGTAAGTCATGCGAACGTTTGTCATCGCACATTCAGCAGACGTTTACTGAGGAAAGTTCTTTTGCGTCCAACTCAAACGTTACATTGACGTTTTGCCTTCAACGTTCAAACACGTTCGATTTTGAATGTTGGATTTACGTTCTCTGAAAGTAAGTCATGCGAACGTTTGTCATGGCAGGCGCCATCGCCATCTAGCATAAATTAGTGTCACTCGTCGACGGCAGAGCCGCCTAGTAGTCAGCACACGCTCTCCATGGTGCTGTCGATAATGCTGTCCGATTGAATTACTTACGTATATTTTACTACTTATTATGTCGATGCGAGACGTTTTGCACGAATTTAACTTATAAAAAATAGGAATCTATATAGCTGGATAAAAAACGATATAATACATGGCTATCTTCACTATTCTAAAAGGTTCTTGCATGTGAACAATCTCGACAAACAAAACATATAGATTAACATTTTGCTGGGAGCTGTTATGTTCTAGCAGCCGCGTGGTGACACTGTCGCCTTCGGAGCCGAGGACCTGCCGAGACCGACTCCGAGAACCATCGTATCCCAAAATTAATGATTTCTGATATTTCAGGATATACGATTTGAGGATAGACAGGATAGACGTGCGCAGTGCCAATGAGATCGCATCTGCAAATGCCGGGTAGCTGGGGGTCGGGCTGACCGGTGCAAAAAGGATTTAGTGCCCGAAATTCGAAAATGACGTCATTACTTTTCATTTTACCGTATGTCGTCCGGACGTTCGAATAACGTTTGGCGGACGTTGGGTGCACGAATTCTTTTATCGTCACACTCTCGTCCGCTGACCGTTCGTTGAGATTAAGCCTGAACGTTGAACGCAAGTTATCCCCCCGTTAGCTTTTCGACCTCTACTGAACGGAGTTTACGTTTGCGAAACGTTCGAAAACGTTCTGCCCGAACGTTGAACGTAAGTTATCTCCCGTTAGCTTTTCGATCTCCACGGAACGTTCCAGTTTACGTTCACCAAACGTTCGATTAGATCCTACCCGAACGTTGAACGTAAGTTATCCCCCGTTAGCTTTTCGACCTGCACCGAACGTTCGAATTCACGTTCGCAGAACATTTTTGTGCTACTTGGGCTGAGCCACTAGCCTGACTGACACAATCCTTAGCCGCTATACTGCTGAGTCGGAGTAATATATTATAGTAGCCCCCTCGACGGCTAGCGTCGCGGCAGTATAAGCATAACCACCAGAGAGTGAAGATAAATAAAACTAGAGAACCTTACTTAGTATCTTTATATTATCTATAACCTTTTACTAACCAAACCACCAACCAACCAACCCGCACTCCCGTGTTACAGTGGTAGCAGAGGTGGGATCGGATTTTTTTTTTCATCACGCCTCTGAAGAGTTCGTTACCAATCTAGTGTAGTGTTTGATCCGTCGAACTGGTGGCAATAAAGCAGTTTTCCCCACATTCATTGACAGACCAGAAAACCCATCCAGACAGCGCAATTTTAACCAGAGACGGAACCACCAACCATTTAACAACCCACGGGACCAGAATCGAAGATTCATTAATCACGGCTATGGTAGTAATGAATTTTATAACCCACCGTTCGATGTACAGAGGTATGCCCCAGAATTCGACAACCCACCCTTCAATAACCAAGGGTTTTATCAGAGCCCCCACCCTGACCCTAGGGTTTCGAATCAACCCATGGCGGGAGGGTTTCAGCCACAGTTAGGTTGCGTGCCGAACCAACAACAGATAACGCCAAGGGGATATAGCCCTTCAGGGGGGCATCTCAGTCAGGCACAGCCAGGACAACTAGCTCAAGGTAATAGCCAGCAGCCCCAAGTTAACTTCCCATTTCAGCCAGCCGCTAACCAACCACAATTACCGAGACATACACCACAGGCATGCTCGAATTGTGGAGGCGAAGGACACATCCCTGAAAATTGTACCCGACCATATAGGCCAATCTGTGACAACTGTCAGCGACGCGGTCATACCAAGGATCAGTGCCGGGTCCAAACACAGCGCCCAAACTAATAAAACATCATGTTCTTGCCCAAGACCATTATGTTACAAGATCGTCAATTTTAAACAAGGGCAATCGCCAACAGTTAGTTTGTTACATACAACAACAGGTTGGCGTACTAAGAACAATAACCTAACATGTTAACAATGTGGGTTATACCTTTTTGATCGACACGGGAGCCATGGTTTCCTTGGTTAATTCGCGAATGGTTAACCCAGAGGAGCTTGCTAGAGAGGAACAAGTTAACCCAGGAACAGTCAAGGGACTGACCGGGGAGCCCGTTCCTCTGATAGGAGTAGCCAATGTCAAATTTTGCACAAAGAAATATATACCCACCTTTTATTTTCAATGCTACGTGTGCACTATAGAGCTCCTAGGTCCAGAAATTGATGAAATTTTGGGAGTGGATTTCCTGGGATGTTCTGTGCCCAAATAAATGTGGGTACGAATGTCGCGGTGATCAGAGGCCACGAAATACCCATGGATAGTTTGTACAACCCGATTGGAGTAAGCATGGTCAACAAGAATACGTATATATCAATACTTTGTTAATATTGAAGAAAACACATGTTTCCATTCAGATTCAATTATATTCATGTTAATTGCTTCTGTTATCTTTCCATCAAGTTAATGGTTATTACCGGGCGATGCCCTACCTTTTCCGTGGCTTTACGGTGGTTACCTCGTTCAGTCGGGTAGGTGGTGACGCGATATTATCATAAGCAATTATGCAATTTAAATTTATTCACATTGTGAATACCAACTTTTTTGCAAGTACGGAAAAAGTGATGATATTGATGTGCTTTTCGTACAGATCAGGTGCAAGAGGCTTTTTGGATTTTCTTCTAGCTTACAAATTACGGCATTTAGGCCAATATTATTGCGTGAAATACATTACAAAACTCGACAGTGGACCGAACTATCAGCTTGGTCTATTCTCATTTTACGGAGCAAGGCAGTTGCTGATAAGCAAACTGGTTTGTCATTACGAGATTTTGACCCTCTATGCATGTCATCCAGTCCCTCCATGTGCTCATCCACGTGGTCGGTACCTGGCCTGCCTATGCTGTTTTCAGTCAAACCTTTCTCAGGACATAGCCGAAATTCTACTGGTACGCTATCAATGTCCAGAGGTGTACATACAATGCCAAATATTTATTAACCTATCGCCTCGATCAAATTGTGTCAGAAAATTTATTTCCGCAATCAGAGCCGCCGGCTGGTCAGTCGTTTGCACGCTCACCCCCTTCCGCCGAGTTCTCTAGCCGCATCAGAGCTCACATTGTTTTAGAATTTAGAGCGAAATGAGGGTGTGTTGTCACTCGAAGCAAACGGGGAAACAAAGGACACCCACAAACTTGATATTGCAATTGCATCCGAGTTTAGTTATTTATGTGTCACGACTGTATAGACTATATACTTCAAATATGATGAGCACAATTTTAGATGATGGGCCTGAACAACTTCCCGGTGGCGTGTTTCCGTTTCGTGCCTCGTAGACGCAATGTTAAATTTCCCACATTTAGATTGGATTTTTGGGAAATTTGATCGGAGCCGTCCTTAAAAAAATTACCTAGGGTACACTAAACGATAACGTACGGTAATGTGTTCGGGGCCAAAAAAAACTTCAGTACACGCCCGAAAAACGTATAGGATATAGAGTCCGTAGGAAAACTAAGAAATGTCAACGAATGTAGTTAATAACACGAATACGAAGCAAAAGACTGCGCAAATGCATGTAAATAAGATGTTTTGAATCAACAAATCGTTTTTCGAAAAAACAAAAAGTTCGCCCCCACGTGGAATCGAACGCATGACCCTTCGCACACTGAGCAAGCACTCTACGACCACAATTTGACGCTCGACGCTAGAAATTTAACATTGCGTCTACGAGGCACGAAACGGAATGTAGCGTCCCGGTGAAGATTTCAACGAATAACATTGAGTTTGACTTCTATATAATAATATAATGGAGGCACAAGTCAAAGAAGACATCGTTGGATTCGCCGGGACAATTGGCTCGTGTTTATCACATACAACCAGTGGTTGAAAGTTTTAACAATAATTTCATATTATTGCAACCACTTCTCAGATGTGTTAATGACTTCCACATACCACAATTTCAGAGCGCTTTTTACCTTCTTTGTGGCTTATTGCGTGGCCCAAAAGATCGAAAGTGGATCGGCATAGACAAAAATGTCAATAATGAAGCCGCTGTCCAGAAAACAATTCCCAAAAGCGAAACGTTGACGATCTGCATCGAAAGGATCGTGCAGTTGGGCCGACGACATGATCTTTGCCTCTAACGCATTCTGACAAGTGTCTGAATTGCATCAGAAAGCACAGGTTGTACATTATATACACTCTTGTCAATAGCAAATCTTACCTGTGTGAGGCGCATACAAAACAAATGATTGCTTTCGCCTACTTGCATCTCTCTATTCCCGTTACACGCTATTATTGCTACCCTTAACCGGCCCGCCGGCCACGAGGCCTGCTCGACAACATCGGTCTGTGTCCAAGCTGACGACATGCGCGAGTCGGTCCCAAACTCGTCGGCCGGAGTGCCATACCTGGTAGACCAATACTTATACCATGGGGTGAGACTACATTTTGCTCAACTGAAATATGGCCGCTGGCGATGTTATAACTGTAGCTAGGGCCCGATTTTCCTCTATTATATACACTGGGTTCTTTTTATTAGCCTTCGAATTATTGTTTGGCAGTAGCAAAAGGACCTACATACGCTATAAAGGTGCCGCCGAAATGGTACAGTCACTGCATTCGAAAATATATTCTCAATGGTGAATTGCAATAAGCTTCCGAGTGCTATAGAAGTTGTCACCGCGGCCAGCGCCTTACATTCACTAGCCGATTATCACACAGACCGACAGTGATATTATGTTTCATAAACACGGAGGAGCAAAGACCATTCTGTTTCTACGCTAGCTGTGCCATTGGAATCGCTGCCAAGCTCATCCAATGTTATTTCCATGCTGCGGCCTTGGTCTTGGTTTGAATACTAGACTGGGCAGTGTTCTAGCATGGCACTAGTTCGGTGTCCGGGTACCGAAGTTTGTCGGATGTCGCCAATCACCAATTTCATCGTACTTTACTGTAAAAATCGACTTCCTTGACGATGGTCAATCCTTATATCGAATTGTTTGTTTTTCTTTGGATTATGTAGGTACATAACGTTGTCTGGGTTCTTTCTTCTAGCCAGACACAATTTTACACTACGTTATCGATTTGTGTACCCGAGTAATATTTAATCAAGTCAGCTCCAGACAAGTTGACTCAACAATCAATCAAAATGGGGAAATGTAATCATTGCCTGAGCTCAGCAGCGATTAAAAGTATGCAGTCTGGCTGTGGACCCATACTATGATATCGCGTAAGATAACTACACACCAATTTGAAATTATATCCATTGTAACCGAACAGTCAGCGAATTTGATTCTGGCGATCATAGTTTATCTTTATCGATTTCAATTTGCTAGAGTATAACTACGCAGACGCGGGTAATTATTGAACCATTTGCCACACATCCCCGTGCCGTAATTATCATATGAATGGATATTTGGTTTCTTAAAAAGCTTTGTCGAAAATGAATATACCTATCAATAAACTGAATTGGATCCACCCCAAAGTAGGTGCATACAATCAGTGCAGGGTCACGTGATAGTTCGCGCCACTACACTTCGTTTTATTTAAGTAGATACCATTCCGCTGGGAGCGCTAGTAGTCACTGTAGCTTACATCACCGCCAATTTGACAAAACTGAAATTCTGACATCATCTTTATACCTTCTAATATTACCAAAGCTTATGTTTTTATCTCTCAACTATTTATTCGTTGATATTTTTAATCATAATTATGAAATTGATTCATGTTGTAATTTTTTTATTTGTAGCCGAAATAGTGTTTTGTTTTTGCGCCATTAAAAATTAAATTCACGAGTTGGTAGTTCGTGAGGGGGCAGTCCCTGCTGTGGCATCTTCTCTCACGGGCTAGACTGTAGATAAGTGGAATTGCAATCGCATTAAACATAAGCACAGCAAAAATAATGCGCTCGTTTTGGACCATGCAACCTAGCATGAGATTCGGCTCCGGCTTACCGTCAGTACCGAGCGGCATGGAGTCAGTGTCAAAGGAATATCTGAACGCCGTGCCGCGGCTAGTGCAACAGTTATGCTCATCTAACTTTCTGGTTGCTTATGCAATATTATTATTGTTCATATTCGGGACATCACATGAGGCGGGGAATATATACATTCTTATAGAGTCTGAATGAGTACTCGCGAGTGGAGCAGCAAAATGCCACCTAAAAATCGCCCAGCTGATCCTAGCCACGATTCAGAAAAGTAGGTAATAACTTTGTGATGTCGTTTCTCCAGGCCTCCTATTTGAGAAAGAGAGCAAACACCACTACTCCCAAAGACATAAACGCAAGCTAGCGCTTTAAGGTGTTGTTTGTCACTGTTAACCAGTTGAAATGAGCTGGAATCTCTCGCAATTATAGATTTCGAGAAACAATTTTTTGAAAACTTGAAAAGAAAATGGCTGAACAGGGTTGTTTTAAAACGCGTGAAAAGATAAGAAGCTCACACATTTTTGAGATTGTAAAATATTCATTTGGTTGCCAAGGGTGTGAGGATTACGCTGATACTTTTCTCATTGCAATCCGATAACAGGTGTGGCCTGGAAAGTGTTTCGCGTACGAGGTAAAATCTGCGCGGGAATCGCTTCCGTCCGCTTCAATGTGTGGACATTCATAGCAGCGGTCGCCGCAAAGACGTCTTTTATATAACATTAATTAATTACATCATCAAAATCATCATGTCAATCATCGAACCATCATAAATCATCGTGATCAATCAAAACGGTGACCACCACTAGGTTTACTCTGCGGGACTCGGAACCCATTGTTCTAGCCGCAGGCAAACGCACGAAATATTTAATTTTGGGTTTAATTTTGATCGAATATTTAGTTCATTTCTTTCGGGGCTTACCTTAAAACCTAACGCTTCGATATAAATTGCATGTAGTCACTAAAACATCATATTTTAGCCAAAAAGATTATAGAAAAATTTCATCCGATGTCAAACCTCCTTTCGTCCGTCGTCTGCTAGTCTCGGTCTTTGTGTACACCGTCGCGTACTGAGAGCGCCACATGCTTACATTTGGTGTGAATGGTTGCTTGGCGCCATCTATGTAGTTTTTTCGGAATTAGTTTCGGATCCTCGAGTGTGCTGCAGTCCGTCCCCCTAACCGTCGCGGTCCTGTTGTCCATCACTCAGTCGACAGGCGTGTGCAATAAAAGTGACAAAGCACTTGACGTTCCACAGATCTTTGGTCTACAGCAAAGATACTATTATAAATAGGCTCCGCTTAAGATATGCGACTCCTGGCAGAGAATTGTCGAACTGTTTGAATCACACATGGTTGCAACATATGTACAGCAAGAACTGGCAACGCAGCATTCTGAGACCTAATCTGCGGGAATTTTAAATGGGGGTTTGGTACTATCCAGTTCACCAGCTACCAGTTGCTGTGCCAAGTGACTTGTTATGAACTTTTGAAGTAATATAAAAATCCGTCTATTTAGTGTTAAATACTACGTTTTTTTATATTACTTCAAAAGTTCATATCAAGTCACTTGGCACAACAAATATTAAAAATGTACGTAAATGTAAAAATTTTCCAAACACCACTTTTCATTACGATACGCTAGTATTTATTTGAACCATAGAATTTCATTTACAGTAAAAATAATTCACACACTGTAGCTCCAATAAATACAATGTAAATTGCTGACACAAAAACGTATCCGAAGTGAAGGTGACTCCAGCCGTCTCAGACTGGGGCGCTGTTACCGATGCCGTACCTGAAACAAGTACAAACACACCCGAGTTCCTTATCGAACATCATTTTCCAACAAAATACCTATTCTCCGACACTTTAGGGTGGCTGAATGGGTGATAAGACAAAATTCTTCGGTATTTAAAAAAAATAACCGCAAACTTAGACAGTCATCGGCTAAGGACTTTGCTAGATCAGTGCAAACTTGTACAATGCTGCTGGCATAAACCTACGTTTTCGAACAACTATAGCCCCAAAATAAGTTCTCAAAAGTCCTACAAAAATGTTCAGCTTGCAACAATAGTACAAATAAATTGGCATCATAACTGGCTATAACTTTCTCGAGCAGGCAGCCACACAGCAGACTAGGCATGGCAACTGGCAAGGCATATCAGGGCACGACCGGCACGACGGTGTCCTCCACGTCATCTTCATCATCCAGGATCAAATCTGAAAAGTGAATACCAGGCATTTTAAATGTGGTCAGTAGCCAGTCAATCAGAATATGTTGAGTCGTTGAAAATGAACAAGGAGCCAAAGCAATTTCACTTTCGTGCCGAACCTACACTATTAGTGACTGAACAGGACATAACAACTCGTCTACATATGTGTTAAATCAAGGGAGATGCTCTCAGACAGATAAATTGAAAGTTATTGAACTGTACTCACTTAAGTTGAAGTAATTTTCTTCTTTTTCGCCAATAACTGTAGCAGCGTCACCTCAATGTTTTGTATCCATGTTTGCTAATTTGCTGTTTAACCGTCTTGTCTAGCGCTCAATTTCTTACAAAGAATCTGATAGGCCCAGGTACACGAGGTCCCAAGGTCCCCGACCAATCAGGGGCATCGTAAGAAGTGTATTAGACGGGCAACGTTCACAGCCCTTATTTTCATCCCCACTTCTGAGACCTAGCGAAACGAGGCTGGGGAAGTGAGGGGAAATATTTCTGCACTATTCCCTATGCTTGTTTCAGGCCCTTCTGATAGGCCCAGATACACGAGGTCCCAAGGTCCCCGACCAATCAGGGGCATCGTAAGAAGTGTATTAGACGGGCAACGTTCACAGCCCTTATTTTCATCCCCACTTCTGAGACCTAGCGAAACGAGGCTGGGGAAGTGAGGGGAAATATTTCTGCACTATTCCCTATGCTTGTTTCAGGCCCTTGGTCTACAGATAATAGTATCTTTGGTCTACAGCATGTGTAGCGGTCTGTAGCGGCCTGTACGAAGGCGGCTCCAGGCGGCATCATAATGAACCCAGAGTTTTGTGCATGATTTGCGATTTCCGCGAAAATAGGAAATTTGAAATAGTGATATCGATTGATTTGGAAGTTAAAACGTTTCAGTTACTCTAAGAAATATTGAGCTGTATAACAGAAAATTATTTTTAGAAAGGAGGCCGAGGCTAGATATATGTTTAGGTGTGTAACCTTTGCGTCGCCAACCTTTGCTGACAGCCAGACCAAGTATATTCAAATAGAAATGGCGGCTGCTGTTAAAGCATGATTTGAACATGAGTTCAAAGAATAATTCACGATAGAGTTGTAATGAAATATCTACCATGATATAAGACCAGAAATTTACATCTTCAATTGACAAACAAAAATTAGAGGCTTGGTGATTGAAAAGAGGTCATATGCGTTTTGTAAAGGCAGCATCCAGAAAAAAGCTTAAAAATCGACATGTCCACCAAAACAACATAACTTGACCAAATTACTGTAAAAAAATTTGTATACTCTACAGAAAATGTACAACAATGCATTGCAGATAAATTCTAGCCTAGTTACGAAAACAACACAACCGGTCACAGGGTTAGCGAAACCGAACCCGAACCTGTATTCGAATTAGTTTTGAACACCCGAACCCGAACCGGTATTATTTTTCGGGTATTCAACACCCTGCGTTTTTTTCAATTTTGCCGTATCCTTTCAGGAGTCTGGCAATGTATTTTTGCGGAACTTTACCATAATGCAATATTTGAGATATTTGCAACGTCAAAATACGGTCATTAGGACCCACGCTATTAAATGGAAAAAGGGCTGAAATCAACCCTAAACCAAAACAAGTTTTAAATCTAACGACGTATTTTATAAATGTGCCAGGAACAAAACTGCTAGCTATGAAAAGAATTGAAATATTTGTATCAATACGTCTTTCCACAGTTTTCACTACCCCAGCAAGGCCGCCGAACTGGGTTAAATTACTTCATAGAGAAATTAATGCATTAGATAAATTTAAAATATATCAAATAAAGACGTCCCCCCCCCCCCTCCCACCACCACAGGAAGTGGCTGGAAGTAGGTTGTTTATGCGAGTTTTATACAGGTTTAGCTGGAACTGTGAAACCTAAACTCGTACGGTTACACCAATATAAAACGGGTTTTCCTCAGATCTGTATGTACACATTTGCATATTGTAGTTGGCGGAGAATAAAAGCACAAAGTTCAGCAGACTTCTATCGGTAAGTGCACTCACCAATATAAGTATGTTGAACTTCTGCGACCACTGAAGGTGTGTGGCGCCGGCGCGGAGATCAGGGACAAAAAGTGGTCAGCGCACACTGTCGCAGGACTTATGGATAGCCACGGAAGGGGAAAAGATCGTGTCGTTTGCTATCTAAATTCACCAAAATATTTGAAGTACGTTTAGCAGTGGTAAAATGAATAAAGCCCCGGATTTGAAAAGTGCTAACGGACATGGCTACAGTGTTGCCATTGAAATAGGATTTTAGTAAAGTGTAACTAGCAGTATGGGCCCGTGCTACGCACGTGTAGTGGTAGTGGAGTGAGGGCAAGGGTTGTATGAGTAAGGGAGGGCAATTTGTTCATATAATTATTAGACAAGACAGATAATTTTACGACGTCCTCTAAAAAGATACGAACTAACTAAAAAGATACATTTAACCAATTTTTTCTTGTCCATAGACAACTGAATCAGATTATGATTGCAGTATGGGCCCGTGCTACACACATTCTTGAAGTGCGAGCGAGGGCATGTTTGTACTTTTCAGTTTGTGACCCTAAATATGAAAAATAAATATGAATTCTTCGCTTATATAAGTGGTCAGAGAGAAAAGCCCCCCCCCCCCTCCCGCAGTTCATGTTTTTTTGGCACTCTACCCCCCCCCCCGAACCCGAACCGGTATTATTTTTCGGGTATTCAACACCCTGCGTTTTTTTCAATTTTGCCGTATCCTTTCAGGAGTCTGGCAATGTATTTTTGCGGAACTTTACCATAATGCAATATTTGAGATATTTGCAACGTCAAAATACGGTCATTAGGACCCACGCTATTAAATGGAAAAAGGGCTGAAATCAACCCTAAACCAAAACAAGTTTTAAATCTAACGACGTATTTTATAAATGTGCCAGGAACAAAACTGCTAGCTATGAAAAGAATTGAAATATTTGTATCAATACGTCTTTCCACAGTTTTCACTACCCCAGCAAGGCCGCCGAACTGGGTTAAATTACTTCATAGAGAAATTAATGCATTAGATAAATTTAAAATATATCAAATAAAGACGTCCCCCCCCCCCCTCCCACCACCACAGGAAGTGGCTGGAAGTAGGTTGTTTATGCGAGTTTTATACAGGTTTAGCTGGAACTGTGAAACCTAAACTCGTACGGTTACACCAATATAAAACGGGTTTTCCTCAGATCTGTATGTACACATTTGCATATTGTAGTTGGCGGAGAATAAAAGCACAAAGTTCAGCAGACTTCTATCGGTAAGTGCACTCACCAATATAAGTATGTTGAACTTCTGCGACCACTGAAGGTGTGTGGCGCCGGCGCGGAGATCAGGGACAAAAAGTGGTCAGCGCACACTGTCGCAGGACTTATGGATAGCCACGGAAGGGGAAAAGATCGTGTCGTTTGCTATCTAAATTCACCAAAATATTTGAAGTACGTTTAGCAGTGGTAAAATGAATAAAGCCCCGGATTTGAAAAGTGCTAACGGACATGGCTACAGTGTTGCCATTGAAATAGGATTTTAGTAAAGTGTAACTAGCAGTATGGGCCCGTGCTACGCACGTGTAGTGGTAGTGGAGTGAGGGCAAGGGTTGTATGAGTAAGGGAGGGCAATTTGTTCATATAATTATTAGACAAGACAGATAATTTTACGACGTCCTCTAAAAAGATACGAACTAACTAAAAAGATACATTTAACCAATTTTTTCTTGTCCATAGACAACTGAATCAGATTATGATTGCAGTATGGGCCCGTGCTACACACATTCTTGAAGTGCGAGCGAGGGCATGTTTGTACTTTTCAGTTTGTGACCCTAAATATGAAAAATAAATATGAATTCTTCGCTTATATAAGTGGTCAGAGAGAAAAGCCCCCCCCCCCCTCCCGCATTTCATTTTTTTTTGGCACTCTACCCCCCCCCCCCCCCCCCCCCCCCCCCCCCCCCCCCCCCCCCCCCCCCCCCCCCCCCCCCGGGCGAAAAATTACATTCAGGAAAGGAGAAAAATATCCCAAATACGTGGAATTTTCTTAAAAAATGCGTTATTTTTATTTCGTTCAACTTCCCTAACAAATGTCACTTCAGGAAGCCCATTTAAACATTATAAAATCACTCTTAAAGGGTTGCAACTAACGGACCGATAGTTTATGGTGAATCGTATATGGAAAAACAATATGCTATTGCATTTTCTATTGCTACCAACTTTTTGAAAAGATAGGTTGTAACGGCTTCAGAATGAACAGCACCCAACCTCTCTTTGCATGACGGCGTTATCATGGAGGACACCTAGTTTCTGCACGGGCTATACGAATATATAATTTAATATCACAGATTAATACCAAACCTTTAGGCATATCCCTGTATTTTGTGAAGTTTGAGCCTAGCCAAGATTTAGTTCTCCATGGTCTAAAGATTAGTTATTTGCCGAGTCTCCATGAACGAGGTCTAGTGAAACAAGAACACTACATGTTTAGAGACAGAAAAATTATTTCAATTTGCAACTGGATTGAATGGGAATCGTTAAAAATTTGTTCAATATTGAAAATTTATAGTGTCAAATATAAATATTTGATCACAGTTGATGGTTTTTTTTTCATAACTTGAGACTAAATATGAAAAAATTATAATGTAATGCTAAACTTTGTTCAAAAGCGTAAATATCAATGGACATGAATGCAAATGCATAATATTTGTGAGATTTAAAATGAAATATTTAATGTAGCGCGTGAAATCGGAAAAGAAAATTGATCTTCCAGGCTTGATGAAATGTTCCCTTGTCAGGCAAGCTGTTTACAAAAAAAAGTCTACTTACATTATCGAATCTCGTGGAAACTATCATATCTTTTCATACAAAGTATTTTCCAAAAAATTAATAAAAAAATTTTATTTTTGGGAGGCTAATTTGTGTACATAAAAATAAATGACTAGCCGGAAGCGCGCGCGCAAACACACATACAAAAAAAAACCCACACAAATGTTTTTTTTTAGCAGGAGTGAAATTGATGATTTCGCTTCGCTCGCTACGCTCATCAATTATATACCTACACTGACTGTACATTTTATTACAGAAAATATTTACACATTTTGCTTCTTATGACAATTGAGTAAGCAAACATATCATCCCTTTACTATTTTTTGATAAGATTGCTATCTGGGGAGATATGGTAGAAAGATTGAAATTTAAAAAATCCCAAATTTCTCCGACGAATCCACTTTTCAGAAAAAATATACTCGATTTTTCTCATCGCCTAGTGACCCTCTACAATAATCAATCATAAAAAAGGTCCCCGCACATTGCGAACGGAAAGTCCATTTTAAACCGGACTATTATGTGGTTGAACTGCCATACTTCGATGTACACTTGTTTACGAATACGAATCGAATCCCGCCACACCCGTGGACTTTTTGATATTGTCTATCATTCAATTTGGTACTGCCGTAGATTATCATGAATGAATGAATGAAGAAATGAATGCGACATTATTTGTGCCATGTCCATGCGGCGACAGACACGCCGGCGTCGCGAATGTTTATAGAATCGTACATCAGTAAGTGTGAGGGTTATATTATACCTCATTTCACAATATCATTGCTCTAGTATGTTCTGAGTTCGAGAAACTATATAAAAAACGTGTATTCTGCTAATTACTCGTATGAGATTCACTTCGTTCCAATAACTTGGCTGTCTAGGATTCGCTGGTTTGGGTACTAGCAACTATCTCACTCGCTCTCATACGTGCTTCTAAAACACAACTAAGTTGTGGCGAAGAATGCGACATTATATGACTCGCGATAATGGGCTTATTTTTACTATTCTAATCCTATGAACAAACCAACCATTCAACTGAAACTCAAGTCTGCCGATGGACTGCTACAGTGCGAAGTAAATCACTGCAGAGCTTGGGGAAGTACGTACAACCCGTACGGCAGCCCATGCAGGCAACTGATAAGCATGATGAAGGCTGAAACCTTCCCTGGGTAGCCTAGCGGCGACCGAGTACACCGTACAATGAACGGCGTTTTTTTAACTGACTAATTGTTAGGCTGCAAGAGTCACAAAGAAAATATTCTGCTCAGTGAAGTCGACTCCAGTTATGCAATTAAAAGGTCTAGTTTAACAGAACAATGTATCACTGTTATGTTATTTATTAAAGAAGATGACAGGTTTTGCAGATGCAGAGCGTTATTGTATACGTTATCTGTTTGGGGATATGTTTACATTTTTCTGCTTGCTCGGACTAGCTCGAACTCTGCTACAGCTATTGCCTGGAAACAGTAGGATAGCGGCAGCGCCAATCTCCTAACGGCGGACGAGCGAATGAGTGCGAAAGGACTGATGCCCGAACGAGCTTGGAACAGTTAGTATACTTGCGAGTATGCGACACTGGTGTCCAGATGCGCAACTTTTATAGGTTGTGGGCGAGGGGAACGCCGCGAATCTTGCGGGGGGCTCTCGCGTAGCCCCTGCTAGCACGGGAGTAAATAATCTGTATATATCAATCTGTGATCCTAGCCAATATATATATATACATATAGAACGTTCCCTAGTGATGAAGGAACACTTGAATTCTTTGGAGAAAAAAAAACAAATTAATTTGTAACTGGATTGTTTGAGATTCCTTAAAAATATATGTACATTTTGAATCTTCGAACATGTCAAATAGAAATATTTGATCCTATAGTTGATGGTTTTCTTTCATGACGTGCAGCTGACGCTGTGAGAAAATGATAATACGCTGGTAAACTTTGTTCAAAAGCGTAAATATGAACGTAAATGCATAACATTTGTGAGATTTTAAACGACAGATTCATAAAGCGTGTGAAAAGGTGTAACGTTTCCCGCCATGATGTCGGGTAGTTGCCTGTCCCTCCACAGGGGCAGGTAAGTGGAGGAGATGTGAAGGGCTGCGACCCTGAGATGCGAGTGAAGTGAGTTGTCTCCGGACGCTGACCCTGCTCGGACTTTCGAGACAGAGTCGTGAATAAACCTAATTCTTCTACAGTCACTGCCTGTGTGTTATTCACTCAAAGTTTCCTCCCCCAGAGAAGGCAGGATCCTTACATTGGCGCCCAACGTTCTTTTGAATCCATTTTACATCCGTGTAAAAACTAACAAAAAAAAAACTGTCGTTCGCGAGCGTCCGCATCGTGTTCCGTGTGTTGTGTGTGGCGTCCGCGTCGCATCGAGTGAACTTTTCGAGCGTTCGCGCATCGAACAATTTGTTAAGGTATATTCTGTGTATCCTTACAGACAATCGTGTTTTTCTGTATAACTGCTGTGTTTTTGTGTAATCAACCATGTCTCCACAACCACCAAAGGTTAAGAAAATCGTGAAGATTCGGCGGACTCGTGACGTCGCATCCGCAGACAGTTTGAAACTAACCGAGGTGTTAGCGACCATGTCGGTTACCTTGGCGACAATAAACAACAAATTGGACATTATAAAATCACCGGCCACCGAGCGCAAATCCGCAACGGCTCCGAGGAGCGCGAAGACGGCGGCTGCCCTGCCTTTGACAAATGCAGCAACGCCGACCCTGTGACGTTTTGCAGAAGACGGCACAACGCACCCACTGCAATTCCTAAAACAGTTCCAAAAATATTTGACCGAAGACAACGATGAAGAGATTATCGAGTGCGCTGTCAACCTCCTAGGTGGCCCCCCGCAAGGCTGGGCGAATGCCATGTCCGACCAGTGGGCGACGTGGGGAGATTTCCGAGAGGCATTCGTGTCGAGATTCTTGTCTACAGGTAAACAAGACTTAATTTTCTCCGAATTCGCCAACGCAACATACTCGAAAGAAGTTTACAACTCCATGGCCGAATTCCTTATACATTGGATGGGGAAGTTTAAGTTTGTCACACCGCCTATCGAACCATACCGATTCGTGCGTCAAATAGTTGCCCTTTTACCAGCAAATACATCCAACATACTAATGGCCAGCAACATTTGCACTACCGCGGAACTTTTGCAAGTCCTGCAACGTATGGATGAAGGCGCGACGAGCCGCGGCCACAGACAGGCGTCCGTGAGCACCGCATCCAGCAACCGATTCAACCAGCCAAAATCGAACGCGAATTCTTATCGCACGTCAAATGCAGGCAACCCTACCAACCACCGAAGCAACAACAGCAACAACAGCAGCAACAACTGGCGATCCAGGCCAAACAATGAAACTCCCGCACGCGTGAACCAGCTCTCCGCGCATAAAGCCAACGAGGACTTCGACGCCTCCAGGGAGAACGACGACGACCACGAGACTTCGGGAAACGAGCTATAGCTGCGCCTGAGACTTCCGAGACGCCAGCCAAGACCGACCAGCAGGAAGTCATCGTAACGGAACCAACAGGAGACTCGTGTGGAATATTCTCAATCGGTACCGTGAATTTGTGGGACGAAGGTCCAAGTGAGCATGTCAGTAAGTTAGGTGGAAACACTCCACACGTAGAGGCCTGGATTAACGATGTGCTAATGCCGGTTCATTGTGACGACACTAAAGAGCCAGAGAACCGTGTGACGCAAATCAGTGCAATAAAATTAGGATGTCCTGAACAGCAAGATAATGCAAAGATGGATATTCCGAGTGTAAATCCAAGTGGCATAGTAAATAGTCAAGAGGCAAGCAATGTCAGATGTGCGATCGATTTCGCCATCATACAGCCTGCGCTGTCTTGGCAACACGATCTTGAATGCCGTCGAGACACACCGTTTCCGGCGTCCCCTCGAAATTAACGTACCTGAGACGTCACTTATCAGCCGCACCGCTGAAAAGCCAACGAAGGTCAGATTCCAACCCTTATTAACGCCAAACAAGAAGACCGTGAATAGGATCCTACCCCACGGTGTAAACCCAAATATCCGACTCGCCAATTACTGCAGCAAGAGGAATGTGCATGCTGTACAGAAGTCGACAAAGGGACAGGATGTGACGAATCCCCGAGGCAGACAGACGGCCGATCACCCAGGCAAGAAACCTGTCATCAGAGGCAGCGTTGTCAAAACGGGACTCGGCAAAAATTCGTCGGTAGATCTGAGGATTTACCCTAGCCATGCTCATGCGATGAGACTGATTGACCGTATTGTTGTTTTTGACAGGGGTAAACACTTAAAAGTGAGCTGAAACAAGGCCGAAAGGATTGAGTATACAGTGATCGGGTGTGTCATGTGCATGTAGTACATGTAGTTGTTTATTCACATTATCTTTGATCCGATATATTATTGATGAGCGTAGCGAGCGAAGCGAGCGAAGCGAAATCATCAATTTCACTACTGCTAAAAAAAAACACTTGGTGTGTGTTTGTTTTTTTGTATGTGTGTTTGCGCGCGCTCTACAGGCCAAACGCCTGCTTCGAGTGGGATGAAATTTTCAGGGTGTCTACTTTTGTTCTCAACTTAGACCCCCTGCGTTTTTCAAGAAAATCCTCCACACCCTTCACTTTCAAAGCAGAAAAAAGAGCAAAATTCGACAATTGGGCATGTTTGGAAAAGTACGGCAATTTATTTAAAAGTACGTATTTTTTTTCAAATGTTCCCAATTTCGATTTGCCTATAGAAACCATCGAAACCAAATCGAAACATCACACCAGATTTTTCCCAATAAAAACCAACCCAATAAAACCCAATAAAAACCCTTGGGCATATAATACATCTATGTATTAACATGCACAATGCTCAATGATCTCAAAATGAGCATATTTCCGCTATCCGACAGCTCGGACAATAACAAATAAAGGTCAGAATCGTTTACATTTTCAAGTGATCAGAATTTTTGAGAAAGCATTGGTCCGGCTTGCTGCTCCATAATTTGCATAGGCTTCTTGCCCTAATTTTTGTGTGCGCTATATACAAACCGCTACGCTCATCTTCAACGCAACACAAATTGCGTTCGCCCTAGTGATACAAGAATTTACATTGTTTAGCATAAGTCCTTGTACCTAGAGATGTTAGTTAAGTTAAGATATTTTTGAATTGTGCAATTTTTCTATTATTAATCTGCATTCAGCAACTTGTTTTAGATTAAAGTCATTGTGCATTGTTCATTTTCACCCTGCTTTAATCTGGCAGGGGTATGTAACGTTTCCCGCCATGATGTCGGGATGCCATGTGCCTGTCCCAGGGGCAGGTAAGTGGAGGAGATGTGAAGGGCTGCGACCCTGAGATGCGAGTGAAGTGAGTTGTCTCCGGACGCTGACCCTGCTCGGACTTTCGAGACAGAGTCGTGAATAAACCTAATTCTTCTACAGTCACTGCCTGTGTGTTATTCACTCAAAGTTTCCTCCCCCAGAGAAGGCAGGATCCTTACAAAGGGAAAGAAATTTGACCTTCCAGGCTTGGTGAAAATATGTTCCCTTGCCTGGCAAGCTGTATACAAAACACAGTCCACTTACATTATCGAATCCCAGTGAAACCACAGAATCTTTTTAGATAAAGTATTTTAAAAAAGGAACACAATAATGATATAATCTGTCGTTTTCTAACACATATAGAGCACCGTGGTTAAATCTAGCTAAAAATGTTATAACTGTCAATCTCTACTGTCAATGTTCACTGCTTCTATGAAAATGTATGTTTTCTGAAACCAGTAGGCCAAAGTCACTGATGCTTTTAAAATATAGCAACAGATGTCTCCATGCGCTTGAGATGTCACTATTTTGATTGACAGATGCCACTACAAATTTGTCAATTTCCTTTATAACTCGTAGTACCTAAATAATTTCAATAGCAGCAAGCGGGTAGGTACAATTTCGCACGCTGCTGCTCGGTATTTAAGATCAAGCAGCCATGCTTTGAGAAGTTCAGGCAGAAAATTTAGAAAAAAATTATTTGTTGTGTTGACGTCCTGGATCCAGCCTAACCTGGTTTTGGCTCGATGGTAAATTGAACAATTTTTCATTTTTTATATGTTAAGAGTTGTAGAATCAGATTAAAATTACCGCAATGGACTCGATCGTGATGTTTGCAACTGGCAAGGACAATATCGGTCCAGGTACGGTTTCGGTTTTTAGCGAAACACGTATAGAACCCCCAATTACAAAAGTGCTTTCCCATTCTTTACAGTGTTGCCATTCAAGCCGCATTTTGACGTCTCATAAAGCTGAGAGGAAATTATGCTATTGTGACAGCTGTCATGAACAGTTTATTTCCTAAATATCTCATAAGAAATGATATCAACAGCAGCAAGCAGGTACTATTTCACATTTTTCTACTCTAAATTTAAGGTAAAGCGGCTATTCTTTGATAATTTCAGGAGAAAAGTATTGAAAAAATAGATTTGTAGCTGCCCTGCTGAAAATTCTTAGCAAGATCTTGCAAGATCGTGGCAAGATTCAAGATATTGCCAATTTCTCGGCGATTTCTTGGCATTTTCTTGGCAATTTCTAAAGATTTTTTCCTTCAGCCAAGATATTTTCAAGATCTTGATAAGAAATTGACAATATCTTGGCAAGGTCCAAAAAAGATCATAAATGCATGTAAGATTTTTGAATCTTGACAGAGAAACAATTTCTTGACAAGTTCTTGACAATTTCTTTAAACTTTTTTCTTGTGTTACGATTTTTGCAAGGTCCTTACAAGAAATTGTCGATAGCGTTTTTATCGAAGTCAGATCCGATTTTGGTATCGGTCCCTCGAGCTACCTCGAGCTCGAGGGTTTTAGAGTCTGCGTGGCACTTTTTGGCCCTTTTTTGTAATGTGTGTGGGGGGGGGGGGGGGGGGAGGAAGCATTTTTGACATTTCTGTACTTTCATACCAAAGAGTAATCCAATGTCAGAGACACTCTTATCATGATACGATTTCAAAAGTTCGGGCAAAAGTCAAGTTCAGGGCTTTCTTTTAGGAGGAGGGGGGGGGGGGGGGGGGGGGAATCCAAAAACATACGGAAACATGCCACTGTACCCCCAGCAAATTGCACACTTTCTGGCTATAATTTTGTTCCATGTGTTGCTCGAAGTTTAGATTAAAACATCTGGGGCTGTGCGCCCAAAATTGGGCCCTTTTTTGGGGGGTCAATTTGAAAATGTTCAATATTAATGCGTTTTGCGAATAGGCCGTTATTTATAACATCGTCGTTTAAGAGAATGGGTTCGACAAGGGGAGGGAGGGAAATCTGGAGGGGGTTGGGGATGGATGTGCCCTACATTGCGGAGGGGGGGGGGGGGGAAGAAGCCCATATTTCCAGAAATGTTTACTGGCTGCCGGGTACTTTTCATACAAAACACTTCCAGTCCTCGATAACATTCGTTCGGCGAAGCCGAAGGCCGCGCAACATTTTGTTATGGTTAAGTTGTGTACGGCGCGGCCGAAGTCCGCCAAGCCCTAATGGCTCGTTGTATTGTTAATCTAAATGCAAGGTAGACGGGCTCACACCGTCCACCGTGATCTCTTTATGGTATAATGGGGATTGTGAAGGTGCGGTGGGTGGGGGTGGGGGGGGGGGGGGGGGACTGTGAGGAAGGGGAGGGGGTTGACAATCTTTGAACCGTAGTTTTTTTAAATTTTTTGTATTTAAAATTATACTGTTACTGAACAGAAATATCCCAACAGTAAAAAATCAGTGCGTAGAAGAATTGTGCATCTTTAAAGGGGCTGTGAAGCGGGAAATTTAAATTTGCACACAGGTTACAAACCATAACACCAATAGAAAATGGGCCTTTAAAAATAAATCGCCGAATTAGGCGATTTTACAAAAATTATTTCAGTTTTCAGCGATCGGGCGCTGCGAAAATTTAATGAATGGGGAATTACTTATGCGCCAATCTGTCGTCTTTTCTCTCTGTCTAACAATTCCTGCTCGCTCTCCTCGCAAGCCCCGCGCTGCCGTCCAGTCTGCAGGCAGCACGAGGCTGCTCACTTCCCCTCCAATGGTGCAGCACTGATTATTGTTTCTTCGAATTGGCGCT
Source organism: Nemoura dubitans (assembly GCA_921293005.1). Lineage (NCBI taxonomy): Eukaryota > Metazoa > Arthropoda > Insecta > Plecoptera > Nemouridae > Nemoura > Nemoura dubitans. The sequence goes on from OV121076.1 coordinate 23,740,690, forward strand.
CGCCTAGGGTTTATGCTTCGATCATTACTGTTTATGTTATTATGGCAATAATGTTGTCACTAGTCAGAATTAAGAATTGCTATTAGAAAATGTTTACGAGATCTATACTGCAATCTATGACCATCTTTGTTAGCAAGAAATGATGTCGATGCAGCTTTCCTACGACACGCTACTACCAAACTAATGAACGCAAGTGGCAAGAAAGAAGACTGTCGTGCACTATGTACACCTCACAATACTTCCTCATGATCTTGAGGACTATATTTCCTAAAAAGTAGGTACTACATTTAGTTAGCAATGATTGGAGAACGACACATATTCCAGTGTCCCTTCGTCGGGCGAGAGAGCATACAGTGCTCTACTTGGCATTTTTATTTATAAGTCGCGACATAAAATGCCGTGCTGTTTCGCTTATGGGTGTTCGAACAGAGGGACGATAAATAGAAACGAAGCCCCTTTGCTTTCATCTGGACTATGTCGAGTGTTCATGTACCGCGTCCCAAATAAAGATTTACATCCTACTCTTTATAAAAAATGGGCCGACGCATTGTCAAGAACGGAACTTCCCACCAAAAGCAGCCGCGTGTGCTCAAATCATTTCAAAGTGACGGATTTCAACGCGGAAGCTCTTTCGCAAGTCAATGACTCAAACCACCCAAGAACTAAAGCACCACCACTCAATCCAGATGCCGTGCCAACAGTAAATTTAAAGGGTAAAAAGATTGTTTCTAAACCGAGAAGATCAAGACATTTGGAAACAACTGCAACGAGCATAGCTATCCAGTGTGAACTAGGGACCGAAACTTTGGCATTGCAGCCTGACCTTCCTGACGACGTTAATTTTGAGGATCCGAGTGCGAGTGTTGACGATAGAATGGACACATCGTTTCACATTTCAACTGAGTCGGATGCAGAAGAAAGGTCGACATCAGCTGAAAGTTCGGAGGACGATGACGAATGTGACAGTTCCACTGAAAGTTCCGTATTCCTAATATATAAATCGTGTCTTATGCAACTTTTTAAAACGTGCAACGAATGCAATTGCAAGTCACCTGTAGTGAATTTGACAACTGTAGTGGTTGGTTTTATGTTGATTGTTAAAACCACTTGCATCGACGGGCACACGGTCACGTGGTACTCTCATCCTACCCACGGCAATAGCCATCGTTCACTGGGAAACATCGAAATTGCATCGTCTCTATTATTATCCGGAACAAGTTTTAGTACATTAACAGACCTAGCTTTTATTTTGAAACTGGCTATATATTTTCAAGTAAAACCTACTACGATATTACAAACACGTTTGTTAACGGGGTGATAACACAAGTGTGGCAAGAACATCGCCAAGCAAACATTGATGCACTTTTAGAATCCGAAGATGACGTGCAACTGGCAGGGGATGGGCAGTATGACTCTCCTGGCTATTGTGGGAAATATTGTAGCTACTCGGTCATGGATTTAGCGACTGAAAAAATTATAGATTTCGAAGTAGTTCAACGAAAACAGGTGATCGGTGATTTAGAAAAGGCGGGCTGCGAACGCGTGCTCAAGAGACTTCGTGACGACGACCACTTGTCGATAACGCTGATGGCGACCGATCGTCATCGTGGGATTGGACTGCTGATGAGAACTGCATTCCCTGAAATTCAGCATGAATTCGACGTATGGCATCTTGCAAAGAGCCTTCAAAAAAAAATACGAGCCGCCGAATCAAAGTCGCCGCAGCTAGGCGAGTGGAAGGGTGCCATTAGCTACCACCTTTGGTGGTCGTCAATGACATGTGGCAAGAATCCTGATGCTCTGGTCGAGAGATTCACATCGCTATTACACCACGTGGTCAACGTTCACTCGTGGACAGGCGCTTCCTTGTACCACGAATGTGGACATCTTCCTCTCACGTCTGACGAGACCAGAAAAAAAAAGTGGCTGAGTCCTCGGTCTGAAGCATATTCTAAATTAAAGCGTATTGTTGAGGACAAAACCTTCCTAAAAGACATCCGACGTGCCAGCAATTATTGCCATACAGGCGGCATAGAGTCATACCACAACACGCGACTCAAATTCTTGCCAAAGCGAATACATTTTGGGTATGTTGGGATGCACTTGCGGTCAATGATCGCAATTTTGGACCACAATAACAACGTGGGCCGAAAGGTGAAAACGCAAAGGCCACAATATTCCAAAGTGTCTGGAAGATGGGTTTTGAAAAATGTGTTTGAACTGAAAACATCAACATGGAAACGCGACATTACGTCGAGGGTGTTGTCGCACTTCGTGAACTCCAGCTCTGGTACTACTTTGCCCCGGATAACAAAGCCTGGTGATTTACCCACCAACATCGCCCCCGTTTCACAACCGGCCATCGAGACCCTGCGCACAAGTTATCAAACTAGATACCCTGACAAACACCCAAATGACATTCAACAGGCTGGCCCATCATCTACTGAATAAGTAAGCCCTCGCACTTATATAAATAAATTATCAGTGTACCTATATATTTGTACATAATATACAGCATGTCAATATGACAACTTACATGAATCTTCAGTTTGGTAAACATTGCTCAATGTTTTCTTCTGATCCAATGAACCCGGTATAGTTGTCGGACGCATCAGGAAACCGATCTCTTATTTTAATGACTGCACAAGCGGGGATGACGACTCGATTGCCTTTGCCAAGGGATGTCCATGAGTTAATCCAATACACAAACTGACGGTAAGCAAGGTGCCGCCATAAATTGTTTGGGACGGGTTCGATAGCGTATGATTTTTTTTAGGCTTGTCGGATGTAACTAGCATGATATGGTGGCGTAATATGTTCAACGAATCAGTTGACAAAATAATGTTCTCAAATGTATGGTGGTCAGTTATGCAAACGTAATCGCCTGTTACTATTTTCACGGCAGCTATTTCATTGCAGCAAACACTCTCGGCGTCCGTAGGCATAACATTACATTCACTCACTTACACCAATTGCTTGATTCGCTCCTATCACAAGGAATTTCAATTGTCTCGTTTTGCGACGTTTCCATTGCTGCTAATTCCTCCTCGGTATATTCTGGCTCAAACTCGAACCCAGCGAGAGCCATCGAACAAAAGCATGAGGAAATTATAGCGGGTCACTATCAGCTACGTACAAAATATGCACTTGTGTGGTAGTGTCAGATGAGATCACTGTTTTTTCCTGCCGAGATTTGTCGACCGATCGAGCATGGGAGAGCGCGTGCTGGCTCGAGTCCAATTTATAGTAGTATCTTTGCTCGAGTCTCACAAAACCTATCCCCACTCCGTCGATTCTCCCTTCGGAGCCGATCCGCTACCGGTGGCTGGCCGCCTGCCAACCGCTGCAGCGACCAACGCGGCCGCGGTAAGGATAATTGCAACACCCGAATTACACACCTTCAGTAATTAATTTGCTGAGGCTAAACGGATGCTCCAATTATAACATTCAAAATATCTCCAGGTAGAAGAAAGATGGACGAGTATGGCACTAGGTTTGATTGTTTTTTCTGATCATTAGTTTTCCTAGGCTCCAGGGGTCGAAAATGCTCACCATGTTATTTCTTATGGGAGATTTTTTGCTTGGCGCCTGGGCCGAAAAACACGGAACTCGGCAATTTTTGCTGGGGACCGCGCTAGGGCAAAACATTTTTTTTGCCTCTCAAAATTCCTAACTTGGTGGTCTTTATCGATAATATAAATTTGGATCAGCGGGTAAGACCCCCTTTATTCTGGTAACTGCTGGGTTAATAATGAGTGATTACAATAATAACAAGTTACTGAGGAGTCTCAAAATTCTAAGACTCATTAGTCTGCCGAGTCGTCTAAGAAATTGCATGTCATATCAGAAATTTAAAAAAAATCGTAACCAATATTGGGTTTAAATATTGAAGGGGTTGCGAGAGGCCGAACTAAATACAATTTGACTGAGTCGTGATCAGGGGTGGATCCAGCCCTGATTTGAGCGGGGGGGGGGGGGGGGGGGGGACGGTTGACAAATTTATTCCAACCCAAAATATATGACGCCGCGCGGAAGGGGTGGTGGGGGGGGGGGGGGGGGGGGGGGGGGGGTGGGTCGTGAAAAGAAAATCGCGAAAAAAAACACTTCAGAAATGCGAAATAAACAATTGGAAAGTCCTACCCACCTCAGATTTCCAGGCATAACACATTTCTTTTAGGTCGACACGTTATAAGTTTTGGTGAAGATATGTAAAGAACTTTGACATTTAAAGAGATTCAAATTTTTGAAAAAATTAAAAAAATCGTAAATATTGATGTGTTTAAAAAGTTCTGAGCCGATCTCTTCCAAAAACGTAGAGGGTCTAAGTTGAGAACACAGGCAGATTCTCTGAAATTTTTATTTCAAATGTGTAGACATCCGTCGGATTTCCCTTCGATCACAAAGTAATCGTGTATCGAAGAGATCGAAGTGTAATCGAAGTAATCTTTGTAATTTTAATGCTATTTCTTTTGATTTATTTGAATCTCGACAATTATAAACTTTCTGAATGTTGCTACACTGATATGATTATTTAGCATAATTTTGTGTTTTTGTTCCCGCCTGATATTGAAATACGACAGATAGCGCCTCGAGCCGCCGCCATTAAAAATGGCGGTGAGCTCACGGCGTCCGGTCGTGGGACTAATTCCGTTTTCCGTGCTCGCTGATATTTTGCACGAAATATTGTTTGTATACACTGAAAACTAAGATCTTGATCGATCGAAGAAAGGAATTATTTATAAATGACGACAAATTCTCGCAACAGCACCATGTGCCTGCTGCGCCTACTTGCTTGTGTGCCTTCAAGAAGCCTAACATGATCTGACATGATCTATGCAACAAAGTATTTGAACGTCAACGCTTTTGTTCATTGAATCGACGAATGTTCATGGAGGTAAGTTATTTCAATTTAGACGCATTCGGCAATCGTCACAATAAACGAATTCAAATCCAATGATATGTTATATTGGATTCAAGTAACTGTCAGTAGAGCAAATGCATTTTTGAGTGTCAAACTCGTGTTTGAGCACAATTTTATTATGTGCTACCTATTTTTGATGTTCTGCGTTTCCTTTTTCCATAACCAAGGCACTTCATTTGTGGATTCAGCCTTCTCAGCTGGATGACATGATCTGCGGACCTCTCCTCTAACTCTCGGCTTCACCTACATGCGTAGCTGCGATGATCGACTAGGCGCCGCTTTCTACCGTCCGAGGTATTTATACCTAGCACCTAGGTATTTATTACAGATGGACACTGACAGTGGTGTAGTGCTGGAAATAAATGTGGTGATCTTCTGTCAAATGGGTAGGGGGGGGGGGGGGGAGGGTGTTACTACCCATTGGCACTTACCTTGAATCTTTAGGCTCAAATAGTATCCTTATGTTCAAACATGGTTGATTGGCGCTTACCTGCGACAATTTTCTGTTATCTATCTCTAAAAGACAGGCGCACATTTCTTTGGGTTCTATACCAGCACATACATTTTGGCAATGTAGGTATCCCCTTTTACCACAATTTTGCACATAGGTACTATGATGTCTGGAATGGGTATATTTATTGCTCATGAATGATATTGAAAATTTGCAAAACTTAGCCGCAAAAAAAGCTATAAATGAACGCACCCGTACATACCAGAGTGTTTCTTTAAAATTAAGGAGAGTACATGCAAATTTTAAAAATAAAATGTGAGTATACCCTGGACTACACCACTGGACACTGGTCCATCTCCACAAGTGAGAATAAAAAGAAAGCTTCCAAGCACTGGTACCTACCAACCTCGAAACACGAGGCTGTAAGAGTAACAGTCTAGGCTACTCCTTTAAAATTATCGTGTTTATTCGTAGATTCATGGAATGGAGGGTTACAATGCGTAAACGGTGCCGGAAACTTTCTTGTTAGTGCAACCAAACCATAATTATATGTGGGGGGGGGGGGTGTATTTAAAAACCATAATAGCATATACTTTATGCTGTATCGCTGGTGGCGCATTTTTGATCATGTTGTTGCTGTAACAATGCTTGGTAATAATTGCGTAATTACCGTCAATCTGTTAATGATTTACATCTCTACTTGTACCCATCCATCATCAAGATGGCAGCTATTCCAGTAACTAAAGTGCTGCAGCAGAAAGAATATTCTCTCATGGGACAGAGTGTAGCAGATAATATGTCTAGGTATCTTGATTGTCATGTGCTTTTACATCCTCCCTCCCTGCACATACCAACCCACCCTATTGTAGCATTTCTGGCAATGATCAATTTGCTTGGTCAAGTAACCGGTAATCTTGTTGGCGTTGTAATTATCCAGGATATGTCCTGGAAATGCACAGAGATTCGAGGCCGCATCTTTTTAACATGATCTTGGGTGCACAATTTTTCTGAGAACTAAAAATGGCAGTAAAGGGCCCAAATAGCCCAAATAGTGAATAAGTACCCAGACCCCTAAGTCAAGGCTGGGTCCTCTTGTCACTTTCAAATCCCAGAAAGGCTGATAGTAGCTCGGTATAGCTGAGTAGCTTGAAGGAGCATGGAATGCTCATATCCGTAGAGAGCCCGATGAAAACCGAACAAGCCCAAAGCAAATGGTCCAAATATGGACCAACCACTGGATCAGTAACATGTATTTACTTTTAAAATTATCAGATTGCAATTATTCTAATGGCCCACTGATATTTTTAAATTGTTTTTTAACCATGAGTGCCAAAATCAGACTTGGGCCTGGTTTTTCAGTGACACGTTAAATATCTAATGGTCTGTTAACTTATTATTTAATTAGCAATGTCCAATAAGAGTCTTTATTTTTCTTGCTAATGGACCACTGACAAACCGGCACTTAGTCTCTCTTGCGTTTGGTCTTCGTATCTATGCTAACGCCAATTTTTCAACGTAATTCTGTGCGAAAAAGTGTGCACAATTGGAAAAACATGTATATAACTGCTCTACTTTCATGGGAAAAATATTTAAAAAGCGCCAAAAACGTCACCCTCAATATGCAATGTCATTTTTGATATGCTGTTATCAATTATCATAAAAGTGAGTTTTGTGACCCCAGTTTTTCTTTTGCTGTGAGTGTTCATCAGAGAAATACCTTTCAAGTATATACAAATTTGTTTAAATGCTATGGTTATATTTGGAGCTATCCTGGGTTCTATGCCGGTTTTGACCTTGTTTCCAATGCCGTCCATGTTAAATTTTGAGTTTTCAAACCCTATTATATCTGTTATCGGGCCGGTGACCCTCCAATGTTATTTCACCGTTAGAGCGGCGTTACGTTTTCAACATCACAGCATCTCGTACTGAGCCCTACAATTTGAAAAAAGATTTGCCCAAGCCAACCCCTAAAGCAGGGCTGGACCTGGACCATCCTTTCGGGGTTTATGCAATACAGTCGTCTGGTCAAATCTGACGCCGATTACTTTTTTGATGAGCGTAGCGAGCGAAGCAAGCGGAGCGAAATCTTCAATTTCACTTACCCCAGAAAAAAGTCACTTGTGTATGTTTTTTTTTTTTTTTTTTGTGTGTGTTTGTGTGCGCTCTACAGACCAAACGCCTGAACCGACATGGATGAAAATTTCTGAGTATCTACCTCTGTTCTCAACTTAGACCCCATGCGTTTTTGAAAAAGATCGGTTTAGTAAATTTTTTATAAATCAATTTTTACGAAATTTTTCGATTTTTTCAGAATTTTTAACCCCTGTAACTTTCAAAGTACTGAACATAACTTCACCAAAACTTCTAATCATGTTGACATTATACAATTTTATCATGCCTGCAAATCTTAGTTCGGTAGGTTTTTCCAATTGGTTTTTATTAGCATTATTGTGGTGTTTTTTTCGTGATTTGACAGCTGATTCAATACGAGTCCGGTTTCCTTCGTTTCCTTGGTTACCAGCTTTGTTGATCTCGAAGAGAAACAAAGGAACGTCAGAATCCGTATACATTTTCAAGTGATTAGAATTTTCGAGAAGGCAATGATCAGGTTTGGTGCTCCATGGTTTTCTTGTGACTGCTGCCTGCACCTTTTAATCCGCTATACATAAACCGCTACCTACGCTCATCTTCAACGCAACACAAATTGCGTTCGCGAAGCCCTAGTAAGTATTCTACGAGAACCGCAACGGCCTACGGTGGGAGGAAACCCTTAGTGTTCGAATATATCTTTAAATTATTTTTTTACAGAGAAACTATTAGTGACCTTGACAGCCCAAAACATTTAATCAAGTAAGAATCAATTTTGCGTAATGATTATGCTTGCTGGAAATTATGAATAACATTGGAAATTTTGTTTAAATTGCTATTGTCTAGTCATTACACAAAAAATGACTAATTCTTACTTTGAATGCCTAACAAATTGCCTAGCTATTTTGTTTTGGGCTATCACTAATAGTGTATACATATGTACAGTTTTATTTTAAAGGTGTTCAAAAGACAATGGTTCCTCCCCACCTTAGGAAAATTCTTTCTATGCACTTCTAGTCCATTCACACCGTTACATCTACTCGCATGTTCACATCTGTCAAACTAATTTCTATTGTTTCTAGGAGTCTATGTTTTATGCCTTGGAGTATTATACCTTTATTACCTGTGAAATCACCAACCATCTAGTCAAACATGCTCGCCCCTCCCCCCCTATATTCTGCATGGTTTTGGGAGTTCGCTATACTGGACGCGAGACACCACCGACAGTAAGATATTGGTTGTAATTTTGTTTATTTTTTCTTTTTCCAGGCAAAGAACAAATTTTGCATGTAACAGTCGCCTACAACAGCCACCTAGTGAGAAGCTCCGTAGAATTTGACAAACGCTGGCAACCAGTATCTAGAATTCATTATAACAAACTTTTACAGACAACTTTTACCGGTTTTTCAGTTTCACCCAAAATAATTGGTACCTACTCGTGTGCGGCATTATTATATTCTCCGTCAATAAGTTCATCAACGTGACATTTTGATTTAAATTGGTAGGGGTGTCGTAACCTTACATGATTAGACAGTGCGTGTGCCTCATAAGTGAGCCAATTAAGTACCATCTCAGTCTTAATGTCTCTGGAACTGAAGTTACTATTTACTAGATTTCACCCAAACGTGGGAGATTTAATAGCGAACATTTTTTGTCCGATTCTGTGAAGGTTCAAATTACGTTCTTCTTACTTTAGCAGCACGTGAGTCGTTTGGCGCTTTCAGTAACACATCATACCTGATATTAGTAAGCATCAACACCTGCAGCACGTTAAAAACAGTTTCATGTGGAGTGAAATATATATTGCAACCATTTTTATGCAACATGCACCCACATTTTTTAAGCATCGATCGATAATTGATATTGCTAGTTATTTTAATCCTAGAAATCTGTTTGGGTGCTCACAAACTGTTGTATTGTGCGTTGTACAACAAATAAATATGCATTTTTGCAGTTATATTATTGAAATTATTACACTTTTTCATTTACAGATTTTAATTATTTTTCTTGGCAAGATCTTGGTATTATGGTATGAGCCTCTGCTAATTTCTTGGTAAGAAATAGGTAAAAGCATTCAAGATCTTGTGTCACAAATCTTGCAAGATCTTGGCTAACGTTTCTTGGTAAGATCTTGCAAGATCTTAGGTAAGATTTTTCAGCAGGGTGTGACGTGCATGATCAATCCTTGTCATTTCTTGGCTGGACGGTCAAATCAACAATTTTGCATTTTTATTATAGAATGCGATTTCAGGTCGTTTTGAAAATAGCTGAACTCATTAGTTTGTGACGTTTGCTATCGAAATTGACACAAATTTTCGAAATACGTACGATGGCATACAAATGCATAAAGCCCCGGATTTCAAAAGTGCATACGGACTTGGCTAATGTGTTGCCATTGAAATAGGGTTTTAGTTTAGAGTAATATTATAGAAGGCTTAGCTAAGCATAATTATTGGCAGCTAAAATCGCGAAAGCAATGAGGTAAATTAATGTTTTTACATCCAGATCAGGTGTAACGAGCAGATACGATTCTGTGGGACCTTTGCTGCACAAGGAAGCTTTGTCCAAGGTAAGTTTGTAGGCTACGGCAACCGACCCAATTTTGGCATCTGAATTGTCAAACTAACAAAGAGATATCTACTTTAAACTCAATTACGAGTAACGGCAGGCAAATCTGGAAGCATATAGTACCGTGACAGAATGACCATTCCAACGAGATGCAGTGTGAGATGGCCTCAAGCTGAAGCAAACTGTGATTATTTGTTTGTACTCCTCGCCGCTAGGGGTGCTGTCAATTGTCGTCAAGATTTGGGGAGAGTGTCGCGTTTATAACTGTTAAGGTATTTGGTACAACGATAGATCTGCTGTTGGATGATATCTGCTATTGGATGATATATGAGAGTCTCACCGCAAAGAGCCCGGCGGTCGACTGTTGGGCAAACTCGGGCCGTTCTGCTGCCCGTTGACAGCGCGGCCCTGCAACACCAAAGTCGGCGCTAAACACTTAGCACTCGACTGCTCCATGGCTTTGGTGGGAACTAATCGAGTGGTCACGGCTGGCCAGGGGAAATTACAGATGGGAGAAAGCCAGAATCAGCCAGACCCAGCCAGACCCAGCCAGACCTAGCCAGACCCAGCCAGACCTAGCCAGACCCAGCCAGACCCAGCCAGACCTAGCCAGACCAGCCAGATCCAGCCAGGTCCAGCCAGACCTAGCCAGACCAGCCATACCCAGCCAGAACTAGCCAGACCCAGCCAGGCTAAACCCCATTTGACGTTAACAATGAATGTGGATTTGCATCTTCCTCGAGGACCCACTACTGCTCGACACGAGCCAAGAGTTTCAACACTCACAAGCCACGTCATGAGCCAGACAAAAGGCTCTGTGGGCAGTTTTGAAACTCTTAGCTCGTGGGTGGGTCCTCGAGGAAGATGCCCACGTGAAATGGAGTGCAGGAAAATAAGACAATGGCAGGGGAGGAAATGGACTTGCCTCGTTCGCGCTGAGCTGACGCAGAGCCACGCCGGTCTGTAGCGCGACCAGCGCGGACAGCCAGACGTCCTGCTCGGCCGCGTTAGCGCCGTGAGCAGCGTTGACGTTGTTAGCACAGTTAGCAGCGTTGATGCTGGGAGGCGTTGAAGCTGGGGCGCTCACGCTCGTTGGAACGCTGGACAGTCTGCAAACAAGATGGTAGCTACTAGCTTGCGACTAGTCAGTCCAGGGCCCCTACAACTCCATGATTTAGGTACCTACCTACTCTACTTTTTATTGTATTCTTGCAACTAATTAAAAAATTCTTAAAACTGTTGGTGTAAGCAAGTACGAAGGTAAGTAGCTAGGTACTAGGGCTGCTTCCTTCCCGTGCAGAATTTACCTCGTGCTGAATACTACCCAGGTGCCCCACTGTTTGTTCGATCACAACTAAACCTATGAATAGGTACATAATCCTCACACTCTTGACAGCAAATTCCATGTCTTCAAATTTCCAAATACCACCTTTTACATGGAGCTAAGCTAAAAATTCCTAACGTTGGATAGTGGGTCAGAACAAGCCAAATCGACCAAAAGTGTGCTCGTGGATTTTTTATTTCATTTTTAATTTAAAGTTAACCCTTTAAGGCGCAGTGGTACAACACTAACCACAACCACCAGTACAACCAGTAGAACTGTTGTACCACCTCATAAATGGGGCTGTATCTCTGTAATTTCATTCAGTACTACCCAGGGATCTCAGAAACAATATATTGCAACAGCAAAAACACCCAAAAGCTTTTCATTGTACTTCAAAGTTAAGGTGGTACAACTGTTGTACCACAGCGCCTTTAGAGAAGTGACATTGCTAAAACTGAAAATCTATATTTTGTATTCGGGAAAATTAAATGTTAAAAATCAATATAGGGAATTACAACCTTTATGCAAACAAATAATACTTTTTTATTTTAGCCCCTCCTGAAGATTATAGGCAATCAATAATCGATTTTCAAAATTTTAAACAAAAAAAAAATATATTTTTTTTAAATATTTTTATTGATTTTATGTATGTTGCTCTAGAATTGGAAAGCACAATTAGGATTTTCAAAATTTTGCACCTACACATCTTGCCACTTAAAGGGTTAAGAACGTAATTATTTTTAAATTTGCGACGAACCGTTCTCCAGATAGAGGCCCTCAAACTTACCCAATTTTGGAACATAGTTCTTTTTTCCGCTTCGAAGTGGAGGGTAATTGAGGATTTTCTTGAAAAACGCAGGGGGTCTAAGTTGAGAACATCGCAATCGGGGCAGGCGTGTGGTCTGCAGAGCGCGCACAAACACACATACAAAAAAAACGAACACACAAAGTGTTTTTTTTTAGCAGTGGTGAAATTGATGATTTCGCTTCGCTCGCTTCGCTCGCTACGCTCATCAATAATTAGAAGGTCAAAAAGTAAGGTAAAAATTTTTTTTTTCAACTTGAGGGTGCATTCTGAACATCAAGGGATGAAATACGGGAAACTAAATTTTTTTTGTATCTACCTACCCTTCATGTAAAAGAATGGTTACATATTGGTTTCGATAAGGGTTTCTACCACCTTCATCCCGTAAAAGAATCACGAAATTCGAAAAAAACAAAATGGCTGTTCATTTTATTATTATGTACACAAATTAGCCTCCCAAAAATGTTGTCCATTCCGGGATTTGAACCCGGGTACCCACCTTTCGCGGCTGGTGCTCTAACCAGATGAGCTAAATGGCCATTAAATTTTGGAGAAGTAATTTGCATACAAGGTGAGAATTGAATGTCCCCAGGAGCCCAATTCTCGAATATGTGACCTAATGACTAGACCTAATTACGCTATGCCCTGATTTGGCCCATCTTTGGTCATGGGTGCCCTAATGTTGTATTCTCGAGCTGCAATGGCCGAAGTGACACTAATTAGGCCCGTTTCCCCTCCTTTTAGTCTATAGACCTAAAAACGTCACGAATACGTCATTACTATCACGTGACAGCACGATTGAGAAGTGTCAAACAGTGTCAGCATGTGTCAGTTTGGTAAACAGTATAACCTCAAAATCTAAGACATCGGAATGAGAATATTGTTTTGCAAAAGAAAACTAAGTGCAAAGTCAATGGGTGTGTGGTCATTCAATGGATTTACTCATCTGACATACACAATGTGCACGTAAGTTGATATTATTGTTGATACAGCAAAATTTGCAAATTTTAATAATGGACTTTGTTTGCACAAATCAAGGTATTGTCATTGTTTCCTTACAGCTTTGCTCTGTTTTCAGGAACTTTTTGACGTTTTGCACAAAATGCCTTTGAATAATCCACCTCAGAATCCTTCAACCAGGGGCTCCGGTTTGCATTTGTAGAAAATAACGATTCTGTTGCTTAATCGGTGTGCAAGATGAAAGGGAGTGTTTTCTTGATCCAGACCAAAGATACATTCAGACTGCATCAAGAAAACACCAGTTGAGGTGGGTACGGGTATCATTTGAGATGCATACTGTGTGAAGCAGCATTCAACATGCGTTTATTGTTTAACTTACCGTAACAGGTCAGAAACTCAAGCCAAATGCATCGAAGACTTCCCATCAGTTCCGTCACCCCTACCTACTGTGGATATGACAATTGGGCAGCGTTGGTCCGGAAGCGCTTCCACTCTACTCACATTATATAATTGAATGACAAGCAGCTCAGCTTTATTGGGTTCTACTCACGATGAATCATCTTCAGAGAAGCAACCTATGTGGAAATATCTTTGTTCAGTGCAGAGAACTAGGTACATATTTGCTAAGAACAATTGCATTATTTTTGGAAAAAGAACCCCTTGGTATTTGGTAGATAATTTGATTTTTACCTAGTTTTACAGGCTGTTACAGGCAGGCATTTTCAGTGTTACTCAAGTTCAACTAGTGCCTACCTACCTGCAGGATATATACGTGATCTAAAAATAAATTTTGAAGTTATTATTTTTTTAAAGGTTGATCCATCGCTTCTACTCTCAGATATTGTTTATTAGTTTTCTTACTGTATTCAATAAATGTTCTATTGGCTGTTAATGTTGTTTGGTAAATACTTTTTATTCTTTAACTGATTTTTGCCAATTAATTTCTTGCTTGTTGGGCCGACTCTACACTAAATTGATCACCCTCAAAGCTTACCGCAAAATTAATGGAATTGACAGAACAATCTGTCATTATGCAGACACATGGATGGAGAGGACTGGAATAAGGTTTGCACATAGGTTTGTTTCTGGACAATAAAATCAATCTTTCAAGGCAAAAATTTACTAAAACAATATGACAAGCTCTCAAGACACATATAAATTCAAACGCTGGTGCAAGAAGATAGGTGCATACTCTGCTATACTAGTATCTGTTCTTTCCAAAGGCCATCGCAAGGTTTTTCCCTTTCCCACCGCTTTGTTTGCACGTATTTGCCCAGTCAATTAACCGATGCTCAACTAACCGCACAGCAACTAATGTACGCGTGTGACACTGGTGAGGTCCCTTGCGTTTCCAGGCCGAAACACGCACGCACGTTCACAAGCTGCTGCCACCGCGCACGCACAGTTCACGATGAATTGTCCGCGCAACGCACACTTAGTGTCGTAGATGTTGCACCGGTAAGTTCCCTTGCGGTTCCAGGCCGAAACCCTCATCTACGTTCACAAACCGCCACCGCGCACGCACAATTTACACTGAATTGTCCGCGCAACGCACACTTAGTGTCGTAGGTGTTGCACCGGTAAGTTCCCTTGCGGTTCCAGGCCGAAACCCTCATCTACGTTCACAAACCGCCACCGCGCACGCACAATTTACACTGAATTGTCCGCGCAACGCACACTTAGTGTCGTAGGTGTTGCACCGGTAAGTTCCCTTGCGGTTCCAGGCCGAAACCCTCATCTACGTTCACAAACCGCCACCGCGCACGCACAATTTACACTGAATTGTCCGCGCAACGCACACTTAGTGTCGTAGATGTTGCACCGGTAAGTTCCCTTGCGGTTCCAGGCCGAAACCCTCATCTACGTTCACAAACCGCCACCGCGCACGCACAATTCACGATGAGTCGTCCGCGCTCTGCGCACGCAGGGACGTAGCAGTGTCGCACTGGTGAGTTCTCTTTCGTTTCCAGGGCCAAACCTGCAGCTTTAGTTCACAGACCCGCTTTGCGCTCGCTTCGTCACATTCTTTTGGTTTCATTTCCCAGTGGTTTGTACGGTCCAGATCGATTCGCAAGCCCCTGAGACTCGGTGTTCCTTCGTGCAGTTTTTGCAGTCTCTGGAGAAAAAAAGCACGTTATTACCAAGCCATATAAGTTAAATTCAACTGTGGTAGGTACTACCAATAACCATCTAACTAGCAAGCAGATCGCTGTTCCTTGCGGCTCTGGCCGCTGGGCAATGAGTTTGCCACATTGTCACTAAGTCTTAACGGGAAACCACGTCCACAAATCCATAAATTGATTGAATAAACATTTTATTTGTCAATTACCTGCTTATTATTCCGCGAGATGGACGAGATGTCTTCCACATGTGTATCCGACGAAGGCAAGTGATGGGGGGCCACCTAACCCCAAAAGTTGTCAGAAGTAAAACGTCATTTGTGTTAATCCCGTGCTTGTTTTCTACTGTTGCATCACATAGATCACTTCCAATTAAGTTGATGAAGAACACAAAACACTTTATTTGTATTTCTAAGACAATTTTTGTTAAAATGCGAGAGTGACTAGACGTTGGCTCGTACATTAGGTCACGTCTCTAATTAGGCCCCGGGGCCAACAGCCTTGGGCATGGACCTAATGTTCGAGAATACGAACTTCGAGCAAAAGTGACCAAATGTGATCACGTGACATATTACGTCCTATGACTAAGGAGGGGCCTAAACTCGAGAATTGGGCTCCAGGGGGTATGGTCCAGAGTCTACAAATACTCATAGTGGCTCTGGTACTGCGTGATGCTATACTGCAACCACATTTTACATTCAACCTCGAGTAACTCCAAATTAACGTTGGATGCGATGAATTCTCTTTTAATCTTATTTATAAATATAAAGGGGCACACAACCCGTTTTACGACTATTCGCCTCCAGAAAGACAGATCCGAGGCGAAAACAATCGTACACGCGGTTATTAGCGCCGCTCAGCGTATACCCGCCCGCAGCGCGTTGAGCGAAAAGAGTGACGTCAGACTATCTCAGGCAGTGCCATGCTACGCGCGCTACAGCAGGCAGCAGCCTCAGTTTGTCACTTGCACTGGTGGAGTTCGGCTGCTAATTGGACTAAATATGATATTTTGCTCGGTCTTCGGGTGCAACAGATTCAACGCATCACTGTCAATAATACAATTTTGAGAAGATCGATGTTCGGTAATACATGTGTGTCCCTCCCTAGACGCATCGACTCGGCTTCAGAGCAACACAAGCTCTCGTGTTCAGTGAGCATGGACACACAACGATTACAAGTACACCAACAATTGTTGCCTTTTCTCCCTGATAAAACATTTACAGATAATCCGGCGCGAACTTCTTGTATTAATGTTATATTTTCGATTTCACTTTCAGAATACTCGGGTACGAATTGATACGGCTGGATCACTTCGTCTGCCATGACTGTACAATACCTACATGTGAACTCATCAGAATCTTTGTTTCGACTAGCAACCATGGACATTGTATGATGAAGTTGACACAGCAAACCTAATTTTAGCTCGCTCTTTATAATAGCAGTCAAAGCTCAAAACACCCATAGCTAAAACTCTATCTACGTCTCCGAGCAGCAAACGGAGCTAGCTGGCACGCCGGCAGCCGCGCGCCGGCAGCCCCACGCTGGCTAGCCAGCATAGTAGTGATATAGTGGCGCGGCTGCGCGCAAAACGAAAATATCTAAGTTCGGTGCTTGCGATTTTTTTTCCACGTTGCAACATTCACGAATCCATCGAACGAATCCATCCCAACACGTGCTTCAAGGTTTAAAAACACATCCAAACTTATTTTTTCCATCTTTAAATAACGAAAGCTCGTAATTGGCTATTGATTTTATTATTATGTACACAAATTAGCCTCCCAAAAATGTTGTCCATTCCGGGAGTTGGGGACCCGGGTTCAAATCCCGGAATGGACAACATTTTTGGGAGGCTAATTTGTGTACATAATAATAAAATGAATAGCCAATTACGAGCTTTCGTAATTTAAATACGATTAAAAGAAAATTGCTGTTTTCAGGGGTTTTTCGTCAACTGAGAGTGCAGAACTTTAAAAATTTTAAATGTATGGATAATGTGCTTTACTGTTTCAACCTTAAATCCCTGAAAGTCCGATTCCCGTATTTTATTCGACATTTTTTTTTTTTTAAGGCTCTACACCTTCAAATTCATGCTCAATTGCTTGGCGAGTCGGCGACTGGCTTACTTGCAGACGCGGATTTAAGGTTCAAGAAGTGGGCATCACACACTATACAAGGATAGTATTGGAGTTTACGGGTGGGGGGGGGGGGGGGGGGGGGACATGCGCAAACAAATGAACTACACAGCTAGGACCGGTACCAATTTGATAATTATATATTATATATATATATATATATATATATATATATATATATATATATATATATATATATATATATATATATATATATATATATATATATATATATATATATATATATATATATATATATATATATATATATATATATATATATATATATATATATATATATATATATATATATATATATATATATATATATATATATATATATATATATATATATATATATATATATATATATATATATATATATATATATATCTCTCTCTCTCTCTCTCTCTCTCTCTCTTGAAATACTCAAAATCATAATGCGCCCCAAACTGCCAACACATTTAATATACCTGTAACAAACACAAATAAAGTCTGCAATCGAGTGCTCGATTAAGAGTTAAGATCTTAGTAGTAGTTCGCTTGTGAGGTAGAAAAATACGTTAATAAAACAGAAAACTATAAGCAAAGATCAAGCGTGTTAAAAAAAAGGGCCCACATCTTTTACAACATTAATTAGTCAACTCAAAATACAAGAGACACACTATGCGAGGTCCACGGGCTCGCATTCTGACAATATTTCTGACAATAAATGAAAAAAAAATTCTTATCACATTTTCAAACATCATACTCTTCTAACAATTATGGTTTCTCTGACGCATTCACTTTTTAGTCATTGGCTTCCCTGGTTTGGGTCTAGTTGATTTTGGTTTGATCAGCTTAGTTTTGCTGACCATAACTTCATCAAAACATAGAATCATCAAATAGACTTGGTTGAATTCCTCGCATGCAGACGGCGAGGAATAATAATATTGTACAGATCTTTGCCATCACGAGGAGGATTTCGGAGTCGCGGCCTAACGGCACTTCTTTGTTACGTCTCACGGCAAAGGCCCATGTAATGGGATCGGAGGAACCACCAAGAGAGTGGTCACCAAAGCCAGCCTGCAATGAACAGGAGCTGCCAACATCATGACCCCCCTGGACATATTCGAAATCTGCACAGCCTCCATGAAAGGTGTTATATTTTTCTTCGTCTCGTCGCAAGATATCCTCACCGAAGAGGTCAATTTAACCAGTCGTTTCTAATCAGCTACACCTACAAAGAGCACCCTATCACACCACCGGTTCGTGCCCGTCAACACCAACACCGTGGCCGTACACAAAACATAATTTCAAAACACTTTGATGAAGAAGTGGTCAGCAAAACTATAAACTGATCAAACTAAAATCAACTAGACCCAAAACAGTGAAGTATCAAGTAAATCACTAAAGAGTGAGTGCGACAGATAAACCACAATTGTTAGAAGAGTAACATGTTTGAAAGAAGTAAAAAGAACACTTGCAGTTAATTGCCAGGCTGAGAAAGAAGCACCACGAAAGTCGCTCGCCGACTCGGATAATCCACAATTTATCACACAATTTGGGGTTGTAATTGTAACTTCTGAAAGATTGAAATACGGGAATCGGGACTTTTAGGGATTTAGGTTAAAATAGTAAAGCACATAATCCATAAATTTCAAAATTTTTAAGTTCTTTCCCAGTAGACGAAAAACCCCTGAAAACCGATATTTTGTTTTCTTTCGAATTTCACGATTTTTTAAAGGGATGAAGGTGGTAAAAACCCTTATCGAAACCAATATGTAATGATTCGTTTACATAAAGGATACTTACAAAAAAATTATCGTTTCCCGTATTTCATCCCTTGATGTTCAGAATGCACCCTGAAGTTAAAATAAACCAACAAATTTACCTAACTTTTTGAACATGTAATTATTAACCGTATATAAAACCGTTAATTTGGCGATTTTCAGCTTTTTAGTTTGTGCTGGCTGGGATGCATGTAACATCGAGCTTAACTCTTAATAGAAATCGCGAAAATCGGCTGAAAACGGGTGGAAATGGTTTATAAATGTTCAAAATATTGGTTAACATCCAGAGCCGACATTCTTACAGCGATTTGAAAGTGTTTTTTTGGTGAAATATTGAAAAAACTGATTGCATTTGGCTGGCATGATTGAGTAGCACCTTGCAGCCCAGCTCGAATTTTAAATCGTTCAAATCTTACCTTTTTACTGAATCCGCTTCGTCTAGGTGACTATTATCGCATGCATTGTGAAGTTATTGAAGAAATTTTGTCAAAACGTTCCTAATTGCGATCATATTACGTGGCATTGAAATAATTTGGCATTCAGAGTGACAGATGAATTCTTTTGTTTTGTTTTCATTCCACAGCAAGGTGAATGAATCCACGAATTTATCTTTTACGCACTGAATGTAGCTATTTACATGTCATCGGGTACAGAAAGCAAAACTCATTAAGAAAAAAATCCAAAACTGACTAGAAACACTTATAAAATATTTTGATTTGCATAAAATGTAAGGAATTGATTGCGGACAAATTTCAGGCGGAGTTATATACCGCGTATCTTCAAAAGTATCCAATACACTATTTTTGTGTAGTCAGCAAGAAACGTTTTGCGCAGTCTTGCCAGATCTAGGTAATTGATGCTATAAATTACGTTTTTAACAAACGAAAATTGACGTATATATGTCTATATATTTATATATTTGTGCGTAATAATACTTTTGGATAGAATATCAAAAGAAATTTTATTGATTAATGAAATTTGTGTTGAAATATGAGTTTTGACATTTGCTACACCTTTTGGCGTTGAACATTTTTAAATGCAACTTTGCAAATTTAACTTAAAAGTTTTTTTCCGGCAAGCTGGATTGGGATAATGACATTATGATTTACGAGCAACAAAATGGTGTTACGTTTTGGTCCCAAGTCCTAGGACCTAGGTTATGGCCTACCCAGCAAACACAAAATATTGACGTACATCTGGGCCACATCGGGATTTGCCATGGCCTGGTCATCTGGACACGGGCCGAGTCCAAACCGTGTCTGGCTAGCCGCGTGCTCTAAACTACTCTAAGCTAAGAAATTTAGTTGATGTGGACCAGATGAGGCACACACATCACTTGCCCAACCCTTGGATAGTGTATGGTTAATAGGGTCTTTGCCAGATACGTAAAGCCAGACATTTGCCACTGCTGTTTGTTAATATCTGGCAATTCCCTGGATCACGTCCTGCTATCGTGACCTATGTGAAATGTATGGCTTGCCGTTTGTGGGCCACACTCGGTTAGCCACATCATATCCGAGTGCGTTTTCTCCCGATCGTTTCCTGACCTGGGCCTGACCGGGCAATCCGGACGTAAGAGAACGTCTAAAAATGTTCGGTTAGCCGTGCTTTAGCCACATGTGACTCAGGGTGCAATATAAAGCAAATTCGATGCACCCATGTAAGCCTCGTCGGGTTTGACTGTGGCCCACATCTTGCTATCCAAGTGCGACAATTTTGTAACTGCCACTTTCTTCGTGTCTGCGCAAAAGGCATCCTGCCGTGGCCGTGAGTAATCCAGGTCTTTACCAGACTTCGAGTCGTTAATTGTACGGAAAGTCTAATCGGGGCCAACTGTGGCCCACAGCTGGCCCTCCATACCGTGTCAATTTCAAATTTGCCACTCCGTGAGGCGGCCATCTTGCATTCAATGCCGGTCTTGTCAGTCCATTCATTCTGCTCGGAGCCCATGCTCGCACATCGAAACTCAACACGAAGACCACGTATTTGAAGAAAAACTGATTACGAAGATAGGAAAAGTAAGTACATTGAACGTGCATATGTTAATTCTAGTCTGGAACAACAATATTAGCATCAATTAAGGATAGGTATTTAGATTCCCCTCCAGGCTAAATATGTTTGTGTTCGCTCCTCGTGGTTGCCAGACGTTTTCATTCCTGCAGATTAATTGCACGTTTAACCAGGGTTAAATCGTAAGAGTTCAATCTTTCATTGAATTAGTAGCTTTTGGTATACTATAAGGAGTTCAAATAATACATATGAGCGCAGTAACCAAATTCAACTGCACCCTTCATGTAGGAAAAGTACCAATAACATCAAATCACCATCCATAATTTTATGTTTCTATTTATCGTATCTTTTTATTCTAGATCGCGAAGCTTCAAAATAATGGACGGCGCAACATCGGATAGCGGAGATAAACCAGAGTAATTTTCATTCTTTGTCATGGCATACTCTTTAAGGGGCCAATCGAGAACTTCGGTTTATAGAAAACTTAAGAAAGCTGTCAACGGGCACCTCAAAGACATATCTGGCAACGCAGTTTCTCAATTACAATTGCCTGCTTTAATACCGTTGCCATCAACTTCAAATGCAGATTTCGATGGAGATTTTCACTTCAATAGCTTTGACCAAGTAGAATCTTCTACGTCTGAAACCCCAGCAGGGACAGGAACGCCAGGAAATGCAGATGAGGGCCAGATGACAGATGACAGTGACAGATTTAGTGTGGACCAAAATTCTTCTGAATATGAAAGTGATGCGTCTGAAACCGTCACAGAATTTGATCTCCAGGAGTTCCTTATAAATTGGTCCCTAGAAAATAGGATAACCTTGCAGGCTACATCTCAGCTCTTAAAAGGGCTTAAAAACATACACAAAGATTTGCCGCAAGATGCACGAACCCTATTAAAAACCCCTAGAACGGTTGAAATTGACAAAATGGGCAACGGGGAATTTGTTTATTTTGGAATTTCAAACATGTTAAAGAAAAATGCTTCTCACTTTATTGAAAATGAAGTAAATTTGGCTCTAAATTTTAATGTTGACGGAATTCCACTTTTTAAATCATCGCAAACGGAGTTTTGGCCGATTTTGTGCAGCATTCAGGACTTAGACCACATTGCACCTTTTCCAATTGCAATCTACTGTGGAACGGGTAAAGCCCCCATCGACGACTATTTTAAAGAGTTTGTGTCCGAACTTAAAGACTTGATGGAACATGGGTTTAATTGTGCTGGGATTTCGTACCAAATAAATGTGCGAGCTTTCATTGCCGATGCCCCAGCTAAAGCTTACATGCGTTGTGTGAAGCTGTACAGCGGATATTATGGATGCGACCGGTGCACAACAAAAGGCTCCTACTTTGGCAGGGTAACTTTTCCCGATGTTAGTGCCCCTCTTCGAACCGACGATTCATTTGAATTGGGTATTGATAAAGCTTTCCATCACCGTGAATCACCATTAGCAGATTTAAAGATAGGGCTTGTATCAACTTTTCCTCTTGACTACATGCACTTGGTTTGCCTTGGTGTGATGAAACGTCTTATTCAGTTTTGGTTGCGAGGAATGAAAGGTGTATGCGCTAAGCGTGCACGCATGAGTGTTGCTTATCAAAATGCACTCACTGCCTACCTGCTTGAATCCCAGAAAGTATGGCCCACAGATTTCTGCAGGAAACCAAGAGGTGTAAATGATGTTGATAGGTGGAAAGCCACAGAATTGCGCCAGTTTCTTTTGTACTTAAGTGTTACGGCACTAAAAGGTATCCTTCCAGATGATGTCTTTGAACATTTTCTGCATCTTCATTGTGCTATCTCCATACTGGCAAGCAATAAGCACGTAGAGCTAAATGCATTAGCCAATGAACTCCTAACTATGTTTGTCACGAAAGCTTCGTTCTTTTATGGCGACGAGTTCATCGTATCTAATGTGCAAGCGCTTATTCACCTTAGTAGTGATGCTCTTCGGTTAGGCAGGCTGGATTCTTTTGGAGCGTTTAAATTTGAAAATCAATTGGGTCTCATGAAACGGGATCTTCGCTCTAAAAGCAAACCATTGCAGCAGCTTTGCAAAAGGATAGTTGAGAGGGATCTTTGTTACAATGTGAAAAAGGAGAAGGTCGATTCATTCTGTGCTGTCAACTTGCATAAAAATGGTCCCACTGCTGGACATGAAGGCAAACAGTTTCAGAAAATAATCTGTCCTAAGTTTCAATTGTCAACTCATCCAAGAGATAGAACTGTTATTTTGGAAGATAGCAGAGTTATGTTGATTCGAAATTTTATTATTCGTGGTGATGAGCAAATTTTGGTAATTGGCTCTGTGTACAAAAAGTATTCCGAATTTTACACAACTCCAATAAAGTCTTCCATTATATCTGTGTATTTTGCCGAAAACCTATCAAACGTTCTTAACGTTGTACAGCTATCCTCGGTTAAATCAAAAGCTGTAAGCCTACCTTATAAGAATGGTGTTGTTGTTTTTCCGCTTTTGCATAGCCCATGAGCTTCCTAGTTACAGCAGCTTCGACTTGTCACTCGCGTTTCCAAAGCACTCTGATCGTATTGTTCTATAACTGGATTTTGACGAAAAAGCTTTGTTTTTAGTTTTTTTTATTTTTATTTTTTATGTGGGTTCTGACTTTCAAGTCATACTAAATTTTGTATTTGTATTTATTTTGTTTGTTTATTTATTTATTTTTAGTTATTCCATTACTACATTTGTTAAAATACTCAATGGGATAAAAATTGAAGAAATCTGCGTGGTGCCTACCTCATGGTACTTTTCTAAGGAAGGCAAATTGAGATGCTGGTGGCCGAACTATCTGAGCAAGCAACGTTGCGAGGAGGCTGTGCTTGCGGACACACCACCGGAACCAAAATGGAAGTCTTATCTTGCAATTGAAAAGGGATCTAATTGTAAGTTTATTTTTATTTTACTATGCCACTGAAAATGTGATAGAACTTTCTTTTCTTAGTAGGTACCCATATAGGTACCTTTCATTTTGTCTAATGAGTTGGTTCAAATTATACTGATTTAATTCGACCTCATAACATATTATATTATCAATCAGTGATATTATGAAATTATTTTTTACCTGAATTGATTTGGAGTCACTTTAAATAATGCGCATGACAATTGACGTCCCATGTTGGAAAGCAAAGAAATCAATTTTTACAAAAGTTAATGTATTTTTCTATGCTTTCTAGTAACTCATCAACAAGCCATTCAACGACTCGACTACCTTTTAAACGAATCAGGGGCCCAAACGGCAGATGAAATTTTGAAGGTCAACCTCTACGTGTCAAGAAAACAGGCCCATGTTTCCTACACCGAGACCAGCCCCAAGACATATCAAGAGGCTGGAAGTCTAAACAATAGACATCCACCAGGGTACCAAGAAAAGAAGAAGAAAACTAGCCACACATACGTTCCACAACGTTCGGAACTCCAGAATCATTACATGAACGATGGATTGAACAGTTCCACCACGGATGGATTGGCCAATAAAGAAGATCAATACTTTGAGGGGACCAGCTTGTCGTTGGATGAGCCGCAACAAGACAATGGAAGGCCATGTTTTGCAACTCCTTGTTTAGCCAATGAAGAGGGTTTCCGACCCGCGAAAACGTACACGGCGCTGGAAATCCCACAACGAGACAGAAATGATGTAACTTACCGTTTTGCGGCCAATGAAGAGAATGCCCACCAAGCGCGGCCAAACACTATGTCCGTGGACATGCCTCAACGAGACAGAAATGATGTAACTAACCGCTTAGCATATACTGGCTTGACCAACGAAGAGATTTTCCAACCAGCGAGGACCTACGCGTTGCCACGTGACAATGGAATCAAGGGTTTTACATCCCCTGGTTTTGCCAATGACGAGGATTTCCAACAAGAGAGGCCATACAATATGACGGTGGACCAGCATTCAGTGGAATCTCTGCAAGGTCAGCAGGGCCACAGGATCTGCTGCTGTAATGTTGGTACGTACAATGTGCTTTACACTCGTATTATACCTTACATTCGGTTTCTGTTTAGACAAAATAACCGTAACCTTTTTTTTAGCTTTCCAAAGGAAGGTCTTGGAGATGTTGGAGAACGTAAAGCGACAGATGACCTTCGTCACGCAGTATGTTGCGCCAAGCGTCGACATAAACCATTCCAGTATCTTTTGCAACAAGCTTCCGGTGGAAACTGTGGAACAACTTGCGGCTTTAGAGGAACACATCAGGAAAAATGAACTTTTTCCTGCGATGGTATGTTTTGATTTAAATTCTTAAAATATTAAATGTAGGTATGTAAACAAAACTATTTCAGCTGGGTAACGTTTTCCCCATTTAAATTTTAACATTGGGATGTTTTACACCTTGATTTAATCAACTGCTATGATAAGCTAGAAACATTCTGCTAAATTGTGATTTGTAAATTGCCTAATAGGAGAACTACTAGATAATGAGCTGTTCTTTTGGAACATCATGATTGAATAATTTTCACATTTTACGTTGCAGTGCCGTGCAGTGGGAGTAGTCGGAGGAGAAGAATTAAAGGACTGTGTTCGCCGAGTTCTGGCGCAGATCATCTCCAACACCCTAGCAAAGGAATTGAACTGGAAAAACAAGGATCGGCCGTCTCTAGCCAACTTCCCGCTTGTCAGGAGCCTTGTTTATGGTAAGAAAGCCATGAATACGGTTTTGATTATAGTTTGACTTAGTATCAGAACAGGCAACTGGCAGTGGCATCACATCTTGGAATGAACATTTCTGTGGCAAGACACTTTGTCACATTATCTGTTTCACAAGCTCTGCCAATCTCTGCTGTTCTGTTTTCTCTCTCTCATGTCTGTTATCACTCATAGCAATGCCAACGCACCCTAGCAACCTCAGGAACAACTTCTAGCACCAATTAAGCCCTTTGCTCCATATGATAGACCAGGCATGGGCAACCCCCGGCCCGCGGGCCGGGTCCGGCCCGCGGCACGATTTTGTCCGGCCCGCCGGGCCTTGGACAATTAGCAGGAAAGACCTGTCAGACCTTGCATTCAGACCTTGTCTGAATATAAATTATTTAAAAAGTTAAAACAAACCCGAATTTTTCCGATATATCTTTAGTGCTTTCTAGCCGCTTTAATGCACGTGTTTTTTTATTAACATTATCTCTGGTAAAATTATATTCAAGACTTGTAGAACAGTTTTGACTTTGCGTGAAAGAATCCGTAGGACAATCTGTGAGGACGACACATTTTATTTTAGGAGAGATTTTTGTTTAAACAAATTGTGAACATATATGCTGCATTTTATGTTGTTGTTACAATCAAGAATGAGAAACGAGTATAGAACAGTCTCTTTTTCGACCACTTCGTGTGTATATGACATTTTGTTTTTAGGAGAGATTTTATAAGGACATACATTTTTTAGGACATTTGATGTCTGGCCGTCACAAGTCTTCAAAATATATCCAATCGAACCCCCCGCGCATAATTGGTAATAGAGGTATGCAAATATATTAAATTAAAAATTTGAGCTATTTTCGGGCTTTTCTGGGCCATTTTTTAGGCTAAATTTTTTTTTTTTTTTTAAGTTTGATATTCATTTTGAAGCCCATTGACTCCCATGGGCTCCGATATGCATATAAATGCTTTTTAGGAAAATTTGACTCAAGGGCATCTAAATTTTGATGGTCCTTATTTTGACATATTTGCCCCCCCCCCCCCCCCCCCCCCCCCTCCAATTTACGTAGTTGGTCGTATGGCCCGCCGAACACCCTGAAAATTTGCATCAGGTCCGAGACTTCCAAAGGTTGCCCACGCCTGCGATAGACTATCTATATACTCTACATCTGTGAAGGTGCTCTAAGGGATTTCAACCTTTACCCCCTCCTCCTTGTTAATTCTCATACTTGCAAGTAAGGTATTAAGTATTCTGTTCATTTTGATTTACTCCAGGTGGTGTAAGGTATAATGCCGACTATGCCAATGCATCCTCCTCACACATGGACAAGGTTATCATAAAGTGGCTGCAGGGGTCCGGCGATCGGGGCGGCCAAAAAAGAAAGCGAAAGGTGGCAGCAGTCGTTGAAAACCTTAATTTGTAAGCAATTAAGTTGTAAGCACACGGATGCCCATTTGGTTTCATTGAGTGTTTTGCTTTTTAGACAAATCTCTACTATGAAACCTTAGCACTAGTTTTCAAACACAACTATTACTAACAGGGGTTTGAATGCTATGTGAAGTCTTTCTGATTTTCCCGACGTTTCGTAACATGTACTAGTTACTTCACCAAGGCTCGACTGGCCTGGCATCGAAACAAAAGAACCATGTTTATTTTGGTGTCAGAGCAGTCGAGCTATAGACCTTGATAAAGTAACTAGTACATGTTACGAAACGTCAGGAAAATCAGTAAGACTTCACTTAGCATTAAAAATCCAGTTTGTATTAGTTTGTTTTTCAATCATTGTGTGTTTGGGTTCCTTTTGCTACTTTTTAAATTATGTTATATAGGGAGTTGGAAATGTTGAGAGTGTACCTTGCTTAAGCTCTAAACCAAATCAGTTACAAGTACAATGGTGTCCATAATGATTATTTTTGATAAATCATGGAGTACTACCCTTTTACTATTATTTAACAAAAAATTGTAGTTTGTTTACAAAGTTTATTTTATTTTTATATGTTTATAGATTTAGTAGTAAGCTTAAAGCTGTAGGTAATGTTCCTCCCAGTAGACCAATCAGTGTCTGCTAGCTCTTTGTTTGAATCCAGATGAATACTTATATAAAGTACAAACACAGGAATGTCATCCAATACCCATTATAATCTTTTCTCTCAAGTACTTGGCTATAGATGGCAAGAGGCCATGCCTAATTTGATGCAAAAGAGCGAAGTGCTGTAAAATGTGGAAATCACCGCAATGATGGCTGTGGCCAAACTGTTCCTTGGGTCTTTTCTTTTGCAAAACTTGTAGGTTTGTCAATTCATTTTTTCCTTTTGCACCAAATATTTTTTACTATGAGTAGTGTTTATATTGCTTACATGCCATGAGTAGCCTTGTAATACTCAACGCTGTAATGCTGCTCAACTTTAATACTGAACAAAAGTTTAATCTTTGAATATTAACAATAGAACCATTTTCTTCATTATGTAGATAGCTCATTACTGCATTCATCTTATCGTTTAGTCAACAATAGTCTCCCCTCGGAGATCCTCTTATCCCACCCGGCAAAGCTGGAAATGTATACCAGGTAAGTCAGATAGTAGAGCAACTGAACTAAAATCAGGAGGTCCCGGGCTGGTATTCCGATCCGGATACACATTTTACCAGCTTCGTTACCCCTCCATCCATTGCTTATTGGTGTATGCTGTGCTGAAAACAGTAACACTGTCCTTTGCACAATGTCTTTGGTGTCTCATTTGCTCAAAAATATAAAAACTTAAATAGTTCTTTCCCAAAAACACACTGCAACAAAACCACATTGTACCAAAATATATCAATTGTAACAATTGAGCGTTTCACAGTGTAGAATGTTATGTTCTATAGACCAGGGAAAAAGAAAGGCATTGACTGAGCTCTTTCCGAGGTATCGACAAGGCGATTCCATTGTTTTGCTCTGGTTCAAGACCGTAGAAAATTCTACACTGAAATGCTCAATTGTTGCAGTTCCTATATTTTGGTACAATGTGGTTTTGGTGCAGTGTGTTTTTGAGGAATAATTATTCAAAAATTTTTTTTTTTCAGAGCAGATGAATGCCAGATCATTTATGACATGAAATTGGGCAAATAATGCACATGGTAAAGTACTTTTTTGTGCTGCAATTTTGAGGGAAAAAATCATGTTTAATGGTACTTTCTACAGACTTTTTTGGTGTGGCACGGATGTGGAGTAGACATGGTAATACTATGGTAGCGATATGGATGCCAGCATTGATTCAATTTTACGCTATACACAAACGTGTGGATTCGGTGTGGATTGGCTCTGGCCCACAGCTCTGGCTGGCGCACGGCAAATCCCTGGCTGCCATGCATCTGGCAATTCTGTGGTCAATGTTTCAAAACCATATATGGCCCGAGTGCGATATGCCGGATGTGGGCCATACCTACGGCATGGCAAAACAAGACTGGGCCATATCTGGCCCGCATACTCTGTGCTAGCTGGGTAGGGCCATATTTTAGTTATAACCTGGCTACCGGGTATGCCCGCAGGGCATAGGGTACTAGCATCGAAGGAAATGGCTTCAGCCTATATCTGGAGCTTAACACTGAATTATCTTAACATTATATTCACGTTCTTGGTGATTGTGAGTTTGTTCCGGGAATTTCATCGGGTTCTTTCAGTGAAAAACATTTAACTTTGTGGACGGGTGGCGATTCTGCTCTCCACCATTTATATGAGCAAAGAGTTTTAATAAATATTAATTTTAATAAATAATAAATATTTAGAGCCATGAACTGGAGAGTACTAACATGCAGTGCACTATACGTGCGTAGCACGGGCCCATACTGCTATTAACCTTATATAAAACCATTAATTTGGCGACGTTCAACTTTTTAGTTTCTGCTGTCTGGCTGGCTGGCTCGGATGCATGTTTCACCGAACTTAACTCTTGATAGAAATCGCGAAAATTGGTTAAAAACGGGTGGAAATGGAATATAAATGTTCAAAATATTGGTTTACATCCAGAGCCGACATTCTTACAACGATTTGAAACTGTTTTTTCGGTGAAATATTGAAAAAACTGATGGAATTTGGCTGGCATGATTGAGTAGCACCTTGCAGCCAAGCTCGATTTTTAAATCGTTCAAATCTTACCTTTTTACTGATCCGCTGAGTCTAGGTGACTATTATCGCATGCATTGTGAAGTTATTGAAGAAATTTTGTCAAAACGCTCCTATTAGCAATCATATTATACGTGAACTTGAAAAGATTTGGCATTCAGAGTGACAGGAGCATTAGCTTTTGTTTGGTTTTTATGCCACTGCAAGGTGAACGAAATTCTGTTATATTCTCTTGGGCAGTGAATTGGGGATATTCACACGTCATCGCGTACTAAAAGCGAAACTGTTTTGAAAAAACTCTGAAACAGACTTGAAACTTATTTAAATGATCTGAATTTGCATAAAATGCCAAAAGTTGTCTAATGCGGACTAATTTTTATCGATTTTTTAGCGTTTGGCATCAAAATTGTCAAAATAACTATCTTTGTGTTTTGGTTTGTTGGTTTGCATGTTTTGGTCTCCAAGTCCTAGGGCTTATACCTCGTTCACACTACACGAGTTGATCATGATCAAGTCCTCAACTCGATCAAATATGGCGTTGATTGGGTTTCAAAAATCAGTTGGTGTTCACACTTGTTTCCTTACTTGATCATGATCAAGTCATTCGGACAAGTTTGGAATATGCTCGGGAAACGAACACAACCGGAAATCGCGACGAATCTAACCTCACTTTATCATCGAGCTCATAGCACACGGAACACGCTCCCAGGTTAATGTTGCAACGTTTCCGGTGGCGGATTTTGAAATAATCACGAACTCTTCCGAGCGTTCACGACGATTCCCGAATGATTTCATCACGATTAAATAGATAACTGAGTTGTGGAAACCCAATCAACGCCATCTTTGATGGCGTAGAGAGTTGATCTTGATCAAGTCTGTAGTGTGAACGAGGTATTAGGTTATGGCCTAGGGCCATATATGAGCCATAATCTGGCTATCGGGTATGCCTGCAGGGCATAGGGTACTAGCATTAACCTATACAGCTAGGGACCGACACTGCATGATCATAACAATTTCTTCGTGTTCATGGTAATGGTGAGTTTGTTACGGGTTGTATTAGAGGGCATTGGGCAGGGAAAAGTTCTTGAATTCTTGAAAAATATATATTTTTTTAGACTTCCACGGCACGGGTAGATTTTAGGGGGTGGGACCCCTTCTCCCTACAACCCTTGCCCTCACCCGCAGAACACTATGCGTGCGTAGCACGGGCACATTCACCTTATATAAAACCGTTAATTTGGCGATGTTCAACTTTTTAGTCTGTGCTGTCTGGCTGGCTGGCTGGCTGGCTGGGATGTATCGCGCTGTCTTGCCAGATCTAGGTAATTGATGCTATCAATTACGTTTTTAACAAACAAAAATGTACGTGTATTTATATTTATTTATGCATTATTATACTTTTTGATAGTATATCAAAAGAAATTTCATTGATTAATGTAATTTGTGTCGAAATTTGAGTTTTGACATTTGGTACACCTATTGGTGTGGGACATTAATTATAAATGCAACTTTGAAAATGATTCTTAAAGTTTTACTTCCGGCAAGCTGGATTGAGATAATGACATTCTGATTTACGAGCAACAAAATGTCGTTACGTTTTTGTCCCAAGACCTAGGACCTAGGTTATGGCCTAGGGCAATATTATAGTTATAACCTGGCTATCGGGTATGCCCGCAGGGCATAGGGTACTAGCGTCGAAGGAAATGGCTTCATCATAAAGCTGGAGCTTAACGCTGAATGATCTTAACATTTTCTTTATGTTCTTGGTGATTGTGAGTTTGTTCCGGTAATTTCATCGGGTTCTTTCAGTGAAAAACATTGCACTATGTGGACGGGTGGCGCTTTTTCTCTTCACCCCTTGGCCTTATATGAGCAATGAATTTGAATAAATGTTAATTTTAATAAATAATAAATATTTAGAGCCATGAACTGGAAAGTATTAATATGCCCTTACAAGCAGTACACTACACGTGCGTAGCACGGGCCCATACTGCTAGTTAACCTTGTATAAAACCGTTAATTTGGCGATTGTCAACTTTTTAGTCTACGCTGGCTGGCTGGCTGGCCAGCTGGCTGGGGTGCATGTTTTATCGAACTTAACTCTTAATAGAAATTGCGAAAATTTGTTAAAAACGGGTGGAAATGGATTATATATGTTCAAAATATTGGTTTACATCCAGAGACGACAATTGTACAGCGATTTGAAATTGTTTTTTATGTGAAATATGTAAAAACCTGATTGCATTTGGCTAGCAAGATTGAGCAGCACCTTACAGCCCAGCTAGATTTTTAAATCTTTCAAATCTTACCTTTTTACTGAGCCGCTATGTCTAGGTGACTATTTTCGCATGCATTATGAAGTTATTGAAGAAATTTTGTCAAAACGCTCTTATTTGCAATCATATTATACGTGAACTTGAAAACATTTGGCATTCAGAGTGACAGGAGCATTAGCTTTTGTTTGGTTTATTGGTTTGTTGGTTTGTTGGTTTTGGTCCCCAAGTCCTAGGGCTTAGGTTATGGCCTAGGGCCATATATGAACCATAAACTGGCTATCGGGTATGCCCGCAGGGCATGGGGTTCCCTAGCTTTAACCTATACAGCTAGAGACCGACACTGCATGATCTTAACAATTTTTTCGTGTTCTTAGTAATGGTGAGGTTGTTCCGGGTTGTAATAGAGGGCATTGGGCATTGAAAAGTTCTTGAACTCTTGAAAAATATATTTTTTTTAGTCTTCAATGGCACGGGTAGATTTTAGGGGGTGGGACCCATTCTCCCTACAACTCTTGCCCTCACCCGCAGAACACTATACGTGCGTAGCACGGGCCCATACTGCTAGTTAACCTTATATAAAACCCTTAATTTGCGATTCTCAACTTTTTCCGTATGTGGCCATCTGGCTGGCTGGCTGGCTTGCTGGCTGGGATGCATGTTTCACCGAGCTTAAAGGACCATCGAGGCCAGAACCATCAGAAATAGATTTTTGTGTGTATTATGAGAAGTTATGTCCACAAAACACTCGATTAAATTTTTAAATTTTTAAAAAGTCATCCGACTGTGCGGCGGCTGTTTAACCATACGTCACAACCCCGAGGCAGTCGTCGGGCGCTGCCGCTCGTCGCGCTTAGCAAGCTCGCTATTTGCAACTCATGTCGAATGACGTGCTAGCTTCTCGCTAACACTCGCGCTTGAAAACACGAAGTGGTGTTTCTGGCAAGAAAGGTGCAAGTTAACTAGTCCTAGCTTCTGCTTACAATCTTGAGTAGAAGTGCCCTGCAAGCAGGAGGCCGACCATCCGCCCATTCCACAGCTAACATCGCGACTGTTCCCAGACCGACACTGGAAACACTGGTTTCAAGCGATTGGAGAGATTGTAGATGTAATAAAATTCCTCTACACGCAAACATAAATTCTTTTCGAATTCAATTATATTTTGGAATTGTAAAGTAGTCTTTTTACATCTCTTCTAAAGCCACTCATAAGTCATCAGTAGCATTTTGGCTGGCGCTGGGCATACACCATACCAATTTGAGCCCTCATATTCTTCGGAAGAATTAGCAGCAAAACGCGTGCGAAACGACAGTTTGCGAGGTGGACTTTACTGGCAGGGCAACTTTATTGAGTAGTGATTGGTGCAATTGTGGAGAGTGCATTTTGATGCACCCGGATTTCGAGTGTCGTTGCTGTAAAGAAAGCGAAATAGTCACAAAAATTCGAGGCGGTGTTCAAGGTGGGTTAGCAAGTGTGGTCATAAAGATCGACGCACTCAACACATCAAGACAACATTTAATTCTGAACGAAATATCCAGTGATTATAACAAATCTCAAGACAAGTAACAAACGTGTGTTGATGCACGGCACCGTGTCAGAAACCTCATGCGAACTGCAACTAACCGCTTTATAAACAGTTCCTATTTTGGAAGAACTCTTGGACCACACATAGGGAAAAACAATCGAAATTAGATTCTTTCGTGTGTAGTTAAAACATGAATTCTCGGAGCAGGGAGGCTCTTACACCGGGTGTCAAGCCGCTGCTTCAGCTACCTCGGATTATTTTGACTAACTTTGGGAAAGAAAGAGAGAAAGATTTGCTATCTCGTGGCTTTTGAAGGATTTTCTTGCAATGCTGTTTTCGCAATTGCTGCAATGTGTTTTCTCTATTTTTATGGCATTAAATACGCGCAATAATTTTTAAATTGTCAATTACTTCGTCGAGATGATGCAACTCATTACTACAAGAGTGATGCACTAATAAATATCGTCTTCACTCGAGCTAGGGGGTTGTTGAAAAGGTAGCTTAGGCATTATATAGCGGCCGCGCGATCTTTCAAACGAAACTTTTACGTCACCGCACATTTCAAGCGGCGCTGGAGGGGTGTGAGAAGGGAGGGGTCTAGGTTGGCTAGAGCCATTTTGCTTAGCTCATAGAGCTCTAGGACATATATTTTTACGGTCTACCCCTCATAGGGCCTTAAACTCTTTATAGAACTCGTGAAAATCGGTTGAAACGGGTGAAAATGGTATATTTTTGTTCAGAGTTCAGGTTTACATCCCGTTACGACATTTTCACAGCGATTTGAAAGTGTTTTATTGGTGAAATAATGAAAAATCTGTTAGCATTTGGCTGGCAAGATTGAATGGCACCTTGCCACCCACCTTGATTTTTTTATCGTTCAAATCTTACCTTTTACTGATCCGGTGCAACTGGGTTGCCATTATGGAAAGCATTATGAAGTTATTATTACATTTAGCGAAAACGCTTATTATTTTGCGGTCAATTTACATGAAATTGAAATGATTTGGCATTCAGAGTGACAGGTGTGCATTCATTTGTTTTGTTTCTTAACACTGCAAGGTGAACGAATTCCTGTTATATTCTCTTGCGCAGTGAACGGAGAATATTCACACGTCAACCGGTACGGAAAGCAAAACTCTTTTTAAAAATCTCCAAAACTGACTAGAAACATATTTGGGTGAATTGATTACAGGTAAAATTGATGTCACTAGCTTGTAAATAGCAGATTTTTTTTTCTCTTCTTCAAATTTTTTATATTTTTAATAAGATGAACTGTTGCTGCTTAGAACATTTAAAACACATCCAGTACTTCAATTACTTTTTGTTTAAAATATTACTTAACATCCATTTTGTCATTCTCCTCGAGTGTCACCGGCACATTTTTGCAAATAAATGGGCTAAAACTGTTGCAGTTACTGACAGTTACTAAAAATAAGCTAAGCAATATTTATGTACAATGTTGGGTTAATATTACGGCATAGTGATACATTATACTTTGGGTTCGTAGTCCCAAATTCATGGGTTTCAATTTGGTCACTAAGAATTTTAGTCATTCTCCTGTCATATCTGAGATTTGAAAATTGCCGCAAAGTATTTCAGCCAATGACCGGTAGATGGCGCTACGGTGAAGATTGAGATCGGACGAGGTTGCCATGTTGGTTTCGTGTCATGTGATCAACATTAAACCGCGTGTGTTCAACGGTGTTGCTAATAATTCTGAAGCGTATTGTTGTAATAAATCATTCTCCTGCCAGCACTAACCCACCGTGTAAGTAAATATTTTATTATATTTCACAAAGCATTGTGTCTGCATGAGGATTTTTCAGATGTAAACATGGCTGTATTATAAATTTTTTTTCACCTTTGGCAATGACGGGCAATTTTTTGATCAAAATGTCATTCTCCTGTGTGTCATTCTCCTGTATTTGCATAAATTTTCCGTTGCAGGAGAATGACACTAAAGCAGGAGAATGACAAAAAGGTTAAGAATTAGTCTAATTAGCGTGCTTGCAACAAAATATTGACATTGATTTGTAATTAATAATTGATTCAATCACTATTAAGGTAGAAAATGCCTCCGCGCAAGCAACTTCTGCAAAAGAAACGGGATTTGGAGAAGCTGAGGCAAGAAAAAATAAAGTTCAATCCTGATGCTCTTGCTCTCGAAAAAATAAAAAGGCACCAGAAATACCTCAACCGGCTAAAGAAGAAACAGGTGAAGCCCATATCTGAAATGACTACCCGGGAAAAACGAAAGAAACGGAAACAATGGCGCCAAAATACAAAGGCCTACAGAGTGAAACGTAGCATTTCCGAGGAGGTTGTACCCGATCCACAGAAAAATGATGGCAGAATACTTGCTGGACAGAAGAAAAGGCTAAAAAATAGATCGGCCTCAAATCGAAATTTAGAAAAAGAACAGACAGAAAGAAGATCAGCTGAGAAGTCTGCAAATAAATACAAGCAGAAGTATTATCGTTTACTAAGGAACATAAATTTGTCATTGCGATTGTCCACCCCCAGCTCCCCTCGTTCAAAAGTGAGGATTGCTTTGCATGGTAGGCAGGTCGACCCGGATGTCCGAAAGAAACTTCTCTTTGGAGAGGTAATTAAAGAACAGCTTTCCCAGAATTACGCTAAAGCTAAGGGTACAAAATCGAAACAACTTTTTTCCCAAGCTGTGTGTGGCAAGGTAGTTCGAAAGTACCGTTTCATCGCGCAGAGCAAAGTATTCTTGAAGTATAGATCTTTCTTAAAAAGCCAAGGTTATGTTTCATTCACGTGCACTAGAAAACCGAATGAAAAGAAAAAACGGGTAACCGAGTACATAGCTAATTTCCTTGCAGAGGATCAGATCTCAAGGCTGTGCCCAGGAAAGAAATACACTATCACCAAAAATAAGCAGAAGGCTCAAAAACGCCTGCTGAATATGTCACTCTTGGATCTGCACAAGGAATTTTTGAAGGCTAAGACATACAAAATTTGCTACGCTACGTTCTGCAAATTACGACCGTTCTGGATTGTGGACGCCAAAGTTGCAGAGCGAGATACTTGCTTGTGTAAACTTCATGCAAACTCTAAATTTCTAGCACAAGCGCTACATCGAAGTCACGTTACTGACGGAAAGACTACAAAGGCCCTGCTTCATGATCTTTGCTGTGATGCACTTGGTGAAAGCTGCCTCCTCAGAAACTGCAACCATTGCAGACAGAACAACACCATTTACAAATTGTTTGATGCTAACAATGTGGTTAACTACCAGAAATGGGTGACTGTGAAAGAAAACAGGAAAGACAACCATGGGAAAGATATCACCGTTCAAATTACTAGGAAAGATTCCATCCAATGCACCATTGGTGACCTTGTCACGGAAATTGAAGACTGTATGCCGAAATTCATGGTGCACACCGCTAATATAACACACCAGTATGGAGCCATAAATGCACTCAAATCAAATATGTCTCCATGTGAAATTCTATTGCACATAGATTTCAGCGAAAATGTATGCTGCAAATACTCAATGGAGGTGCAGTCAGTGCATTTTGGTGCATCTCGCCAACAGGTGTCCCTTCATACTGGGGTAGGTACTTTACCACAAAGATGCACCGGCAGCATCGTTCTGCACGTCTTCAGACAACCTGCGCCATGACCCAGCGGCGATATGGGCCCATTTAATGCCGATATTTGAACTGGCGAAGAAACGCCATGCAAACATCCAATCAGTGCACTTCTTAAGTGACGGGCCCACGACCCAATATAGAAATAAAAATAATTTGTATTTGTTCGGAAAGTTCCTGGGAACATGCTTTCCCGATCTGATTGCCGCCACCTGGAATTTCACCGAGGCTGGCCATGGCAAGGGAGCACCAGATGGTGTGGGTGCCACATTGAAGAGGACAGCAGATCGCCACGTTGCGCAAGGTAACGATATTGCATCGTATGCAGAGCTGTTGGCGCACATGAAGGAGAGTTGTGCCGGAGTATATCTCGAAGACATGGACAAGACTGAAATATGCCGTTTTGAAAGACTGCTATCAGGTAAATATACTTGATCTTTTCTGAATTTTATTACATTTCGAATAATATACTGAATTATTATCTCAGATGGCTTTAATGTTCATACTGATTGTTCTAATGTTACAGATGCAGATATCATGCCCTTTAAGGGGACAATGTCCGTTCACCAGGTCACTTGGAGTAAACTGGCGCCGAAACAACTCCAGTGTAGGGGTCTGAGTTGTTTCTTGTGTCTGGACAATGCCTTGTGCAGCCATGGATACCACATGGGAGTGCTGGAATTTGACGATATATCCAGAGGTACCTACAGCATGATAGTTTTCATTTGCTTCCTAACAAACAATATAAATCTACCTAGCTAGAAGCAGGAAATCCGCTGTGCATTAAATTATAAACTTAAATTTCAAATTCCCTTAGATGGTATTTGTGATGTGCCAGAAGAACATTTCACATCAGCTAACGAAACACCGCCAGATGAGCAACTTCTCCCTGCGGAGAAACCGCCTCCTTCGAAGCAAGCAGAGCTGCTGCTACCAGAATTTCACCGTGGAGATTGGGTGCTGGTGAACTACGATGATGTCCACTATCCTGGCGTAGTTCTCGCCCTTCACTCAGACGGCTTGGAAGTCAGCACAATGACACCGACTTCAAATGGACGTGGTTACAAGTGGCCAACTGCACCAGACACATTAGTGTATCAAATGAACCAAATTGTCAAAAAAGTTTCGCCACCAATTCCTTGTGGCTCAAGGGCCGCCCAATTCACGTTCCCTGAGTGCCAATAAAATAGTGCCAAAGTGAATCTATTGTACCTACTAATAAAAATAACTAAAAGTCTGACTTCTACATAACTTGTGCAGGTACTATACATTTTAATGTCATTCTCCTGCTCCTAAATGTCATTCTCCTGACCTCTATGTCATTCTCCTGTCAATGAAAATTTTGGAATTCAAATATCTGGGAAATGTGTGGGTAAACTGAGTCACCATTTGAACACAAATGTTTGTGTTGCTGCAAAGTACTCCCCAATATCTTTTTTTCCTTTAAAGAATTTTTAAAACCAAAAAAATATGGAATTCAATAATACCACTTTAAATAGAACCACCCATTTAAAAGATTTTGATGTCCATAAAATGTAAGGAAACACTACTGCGGACAAATTTCAAGCCGATTTATGTACCGTTTAGCTTCTAAAATGTTCAATAAACTATTATTGTGTAGGCAGCAAGAATAGTTTTGCGCTGTCTTGCCAGATCTAGGTAGTTTAAGCTATCAATTATGACGTTTTTATCCAACGAAAATTGACGTATATTTATATTTATTAGTGCATTTTACTTATTTTTATGTACCTAAATGTCGTTACGTTTTGGTCCCAAGTCCGAGGACCTAGGTTATGGTCTAGGGCCGTATATTAGTCATAACCTGGCCATCGGGTATGCCCGCAGGGCATATCTAGGGTATGGCGGAAAGGGCTTTTTCTTACAGCTAGAATTATAATTTTCTTTGTGTACTTGGTGACGGTGAGTTTGTTCCGGGGTTTTACATCGGGAACAACAAATTAACCACATAAACACAACCAACACATTTAACTTTGTGGGCGGGTGGCGATTTTGCTCTACACCACTGATCTGAGCAGAGAATTTTAATGAACATTTATAATTCATTTTTAGAGTCATGAACTGGAACGTACTAACATGTCCTCACATGCAGTCAGGGGCGTAGGAACTATTTTTTTCGTGGGGGGTCAGAGATTCATAAAAATGGGGGGGGGGGGGGGGCGCAGCCCCAAAATTTTGTTCGAGTTCAAGGTTTTCATTGGAGCCAATCTACGCGTTTGCAGTCAATTAGGGGCTTGAGAATGGGTTGGTCAGAAGTGCTTATTTTATGATTTATTTATTCTTTAAGAAGGTTCCTGTAAAAAATTTATGTTTGACTCGTTAGTTCTCCGTCACTCTTTTCGCGGTGTTGTTCAAAAACCAGGCCCGTCATTGCAAATAGCCGTTGCTATAAATAAAGCCAGCAGTTCAGCAAAGATTTTAATTTCCTATGAATAAAGATGTAATTCAGTAATTTTACCACCAATTCAAATTTTGCGCCGCAGGAGTCAATTTTACGTTTTCTACTTTCTAGAGTTTCTATAGCCCAATATTTTGTCCGAATGCAGCAATTGCAGGATGCTAAGACATGCTAATGTAATTCTGGGTTAAATCAATCTTGGTTATCAGAATAGGGTATCCAAGTTTCAAATTTCCTAACATATAAAATGGAAAGTTTCGTAAAACTTCAAACAAGGGCACGATCCAGTTACGTGACCCCGGGGGGAGTTAACTGGCTTGACTCTCCAAGTGGGGGGGTGTCAGGCCGATGTGAGGGAGGGTATAAGACCCCCAATCCCCCCCCCCCCCCCCCCCACCCCACCCCACCCCGCTTTCTACGCCCCTGCATGCAGTGCACTAAACGTGCGTAGCACGGGCCCATACTGCTAGTTACCCTATAAAACTTTAAAATTCTGACTTTTGAGCAATAGTTTAAAGTAAACAAACTCTTCCGAACAAATTATCTCTCTGAAGTTTTTCGATGTCTTTAACGGTTTAGAATCGGCATTGGATTACGGTTCGATTGCCAGGGGCATCTGACCAGCGTAGGACAACGTTGGGCGAGATGGATCCGGGCTTTTGAATATTACGCGATGAGCGCAAACATCACCGATGTGGCAAGGAAGAAGGCATCTTTGTTACGCAAGGCGGGGATGGACGTCCAGGAGGTTTTCCACTACCTTGAACACGAAGCCACACTGGTAGGAAAAGATCAGTATGCGCGAGCAATCCGCGTGCTCAATGCAAAGT
The DNA here is from genome assembly GCA_921293005.1 of Nemoura dubitans. NCBI lineage: Eukaryota > Metazoa > Arthropoda > Insecta > Plecoptera > Nemouridae > Nemoura > Nemoura dubitans. Next base: position 23,781,265 of record OV121076.1, read on the forward strand.
TCACACCGAAGTCCAACATTCCTTATGAGAGGATCAAGTTCAGATCCATGAACCAGTTGGAGGGTGAATCGATCGATCGATACGAAGCAAGGCTTCGACATCAAGCTATGAACTGTGGGTTTGGTGCTCTTGTGGACGAGAACATAAGAGATCAAATGCTCGATAAGGTCAATTCTCGAGATTTGAAAAGGAACCTAATCGAGATTGGCCCCGAAATGACGCTGCAATTGGTTTTGCAGACCGCCAAGGCGTGGGAAGACGCAAATGAAAAAGAAGTAGGCCTTTCAGGAACCGTTCAACATGGAACAGATCAACGTGGTGCGATCAACCTCGTTCAGTTAAAGGAAGGAAGTGCTTATAGTGGAGCCAAGAGCACGGAAGTAAAGTGTTTTGCGTGTGGCTACAAAGGTCACTACAAAACAAGTCCAAACTGTACGGCGGCGAACGCTAAGTGTAACCGTTGTCTGAAGCGTGGTCATTTTCAAGCCTGCTGCAAGAAACATAAGCAAGAAAGGCAAGAAAAGAGCCAGCAAGACACCAGGAAGAAGGAACCTGAGGGGAGGAAACGGGAATGGAATAACAAGAAGATCCGACAGATAGGCGATTCTAGTACGCATTCCAGGTAAACTCGATTGGAACGTGTGATGGAGAGCAAGATGTCTTGGTCACGCTGGGGGGGAGTCGATTTGAAGGTCACCATAGACTCGGGAGCGACCTGCAACGTAATGGATGAGACTACTTGGAAGAGTCTAAAGGAAAAAAAGATAGAGTGCTCTTCAGGAAGATCAAACAAAAGACTGTACGCCTATGGAACCGATGTGCCACTGGAAGTGGTGGGCAAGTTTAGTGCTACAATCCAGGTGAAACCAGGTCATCAGGAAGAAACGACATTCTGCGTGGAAGGGATCACCACTGCTCGGAAAAGAAACTGCATTGAGGATTGGTATCCTGAAAATTGGGCTGAACATCAACCAAGTGTCTGAAACGAAGATAGAAAAGTTGAAAGATTTCCAGGTTAAACTCCCGGTAAAGGAGGGAGCACAACCCGTGTAACAGCCTCTGAGGAGAGTTGCCACTGCAGAGGAAGCTCGAAGAGAAACTGAACGAGCTGGAACGGGAGGATATCATCGAAAAGGTCGATGGACCATCCAAGTGGTCATCGCAGCTGGTGATCCGACCGAAGAAGTCCGGAGATGTACGCATATGTGTGGACATGTGTCGCGCGAACTAAGCCATTGAACGGGAGAAGCATCACATCCCCTAGCTTCGACGAGATTCTTCCAGACCTGAGGTATAGCAGACTGTTTAGTAAATTAGACTTTAACAGTGCGTTTCACCAGTTGGAGTTATGTCCGGAGTCGAGGGAAATCACCACGTTCCTGACTCATAGAGGGTCTTATCGGTGTAACGCCTTTTATTTGGAATCAAATGTGCCTCAGAGATTTATCAGCGGACACTGGAGCAGGTGCTACAGGGCCGTGAAGGGTGCCACGTCTACATGGACGACGTGCTGATCCACAAACCGGCAAAGGAGGAAAACGACGACAGACTACAGAAGGTTCTTCGCGTACAAGAAGAAAAAGGTATGACTCTAAACCATGACAAATGCAAGTTTGGGGTAGATAAAGTGGAATACATGAGTCACATTTTGTCAACTGAGGGAATCTCTGCAACAAGGAGCAAGATTCATGCTGTGAGACAGTTCAGAGAACCAGAGACACCTGAGGAGGTACGCAGTTTCCTCGGGCTAGTTAACTTTGTGGGGAGATTCATACCCGATCTGTCTAAGACTACAGAAGCACTACGCATCTTAGTAAAATAGGGCGAACCATTTGTTTGGGGCCCAGAGCAGAAGAAAGCATTCTCAATGCCGAAGGAGTCGAGGCTAATGGATACTATGACCCAGAAGCCAAGACAACTGTCATCGCAGATGAGAGTCCCGTAGGTCTCGGAGCGGTGCTCATTCAGGATGGACCAGCGGGTCCGAAGGCTAGCTACGCTAGCAAAAGTTTGTCAGAACCAGAAAGGCGCTACTCGCAGAATGAGAAAGAAGCACTGGCCTTGATCTGGACATGCGAGTACTTTCATTTCTATCTGTATGGTAGAGACAGCTTCGACCTAATCACGGACAAAAAGCCGGTGGAGACGATTTTCTCTCAGAAGGGAAACCACTGTGCCAGGATCGAGCGGTGGGTGCTCCGCTTACAATCATACAGGTTCAAGAGCATACACCGACCAGGGAAGAATAACATTGCTGACCCTCTGTCTAGACTTCTCAGCGATTCGACGACCGGAAGGAGTTTCGACGTGAGGGGAGAGACATGTCTTCGTCTTCTAGTCAAGTCAATTGAACTTTCTGCAATGAGACTGGAAGAAATTGAGGGAGAATTCGACAGCGAGCTGAAATCTGTTTCCCGGGGACTGGAGACCAACAAATGGGAAGAAAATTTCAAGTCGTACCGATCCGTTCACTACGGAGCTAAGCCAAATTGGGAACGTCATCCTACGAGGGACCAGGTTAGTCATTCCGAAGACTCTCCGACAACGGACCTTGGAGCTAGCTCATGAAGGTCATCCGGGTATGACTGGCGTTAAACACAGATACGATCAAAAGTGTGGTGGCCCGGTATTGATAAGGCATGCGAAGATTACGTAAAGTCTTGCCATGGATGCCAGCTAGTCAGTACAGCCGGTTTTCCTGAACCAATAAAGAGAACTGTGCTTCCGTGCCAAGTTTGACAAGACACAGCTATGGATTTTCTGGGACCGCTACCATCAGAACACATGCACCTAGTAATCATTGATTATTTCAGCCGATATTTAGAGGTGGAAATAATGAAAAAGACGACGTCGGAAGAAACCATCCGCAGGTAGAAACCGATCTTTGCGAGTTATGGTTTACCGGAATCAATTCGAACTGACAACGGACCGCAGTTTGCTAGTGAGGAGTTCCGAGACTTCTGTGGAGAACACAACATAGAACACCGTCTCACTACACCACTCTGGCCTCAGGCAAATGGGAAAGTAGAACGACAGAACCGATCTCTGTTGAAGAGGTTGAAAATTGCACAAGCTACTGACGAAGGCTGGAAGGAAATGTTACTGTCAAGCTATCTGGTCCAGTACCGCAACACTGCACATACATACATACATAGGTACATACATACATACAGGGGTTAGTCCCGGCGAGCTTTTCTTGAAGAGGAAAATCCGCGATAAACTACCCTCCTGCGAGGACCGGAAGGACTTCGATAAAGAAATCCGAGACCGAGACCATGTAAAGAAGTGGAAGGGAAAGGAATACGCCGACCGCACACGCAACGCTCAAGACAGCAAGTTGGAAGAGATCTGGTACTAATGAAGCAACAGAAAAAGAACAAGCTTACAACGAAATTTCACCTTGTCCCAAACCGGATAGTAGAGAAGAACGGAACCAGCATAACTGTGCAGACCACAGATAACGTGTTACAAAAGGAACTCAACGTTTTTCAAAAAGTTCCATCTACCCATCCCTTCCACCCCAAAGATTTCTGTTGACAGGCCGGAAATAGAGACTGAGTTTCCGACACCTGGACCCGATGACCCCGGAGAACGGCAGGTCCGCGAGACTGCATCATCCGTCGATCCGGAACCGAAACCAGGGACGCCACGAAGGACTCAGCCGGAGCGGACGAAAAGGCAGCTCAAAACTGCTGTATCAAAACTGCTGATTTGTCATTAGCATAATGATTAAAACCCTGCATGTATCAATACTAGGTTTTCACAACATTACGTTTGACTGTTACTCTTACATAAGAATGATAATAATACTTATGTAAGAGTAAAAGTCAAACGTAATGTTGTGAAAACCTAGTGTTGATACATGCAGGTTTTTAATCATTAGAGAAAAAGAGGAGTTGTAGTAACTGATTTGACTTATATGTCATCTGTCAAACTAATGAAACATAGTTGTTCAACTGATATGGGAGTCTATTTCCAGTTCCTGTATCAGTTCTGTGTCATGGCGAATAAACAAACAGAAAGACTTGAAATTAGTGTTTTATTATTCGATGATCATCGAGCGTAGGACACTACACTGATACTTATGTAAGCATGAGTCTAAAGGCCCATTACCTTCGACCATTGCTAGCCGGGATACGCAACTAGCTCAACTCTGTATGTTTCCCATGCAACGTTAAAGTATAGGCCTTGCCAACTGTGATCATCGGTCAGATCAACTCCATAACCATGATTATGTCGTTATGTATTGCTACTTAAAAGTTTAAACATTTACTAGTATATTCTTAATAAGTAAATTGAATTTTAGAAGTAGCTAAATAATCCCCTTGTTTGTTTGTTTAAATGTTAATTCAGTTTTAAGATAACATAAAAAAGGCAACATACATGTTGAACGCAGTAAGAGCTGGCACAGCATACTAGTTGCCTATCCCGTACCGGAGCAGTGATCGAAGCATCGACAACCAACATAGCCGAAAACATAACATAAACAGAGCAATAAGCGTAAAGTTTGCCACATGGGTATCCATTAGACAAGGTACAACAAACATAAGAACTCAACGTAACGTAGTGTAGACGTAACGTAAACATTAAGTTTGACTGGGCCAAACTTGTTGTTTACGGTTACATTTTTCCCGTAAGCAAGAACCAATCAGATTGTCTATATTCGGTTACGGCTGCCGACTACTCTTCATTGCCGACTACTTCCACGGTCAACTGCTTCATTTGCCGACTGTTTACTTGACAACCATGAGTATTCCGTGTTCGTACTCAGTTGTTAATTGATTGGTTAACATGACGGCAATGATGAGCATGAGGCGAGCTCGACTATCTGCCCGTAATACCGATGGGTAATCAAAGTTGCCAAATATAAAAAAATTATGTATGGTACATAGCAACGAACTACCCAGAGGCCAAGACCAAAAGAGACTGTAAGAGAAACTGGTACACAAGGTAAAGAATCTAGACTAGATAATAAGACAGATAAAAAGGGCATAAATACCTTACAGCAAGAGAAATTTCAACACAGCAAGTTTAGTGCGGGGCAAGTGAACCCAAATGAAAACAATTTTATTAAAATCCTGTACCAAAACATTAGATCATTCCGATCAAAGAAGGAGGACATTGAGGTTGTAAACAGAGAGTTATCGGACACTGTACAGATAATTTGTTTGACTGAACACTGGCTGCTGTCGGAGGATCAGCAATTTGCTCAAATTAGTGACTTCTCACTTACATCGATGTTTTGCCGTATAACCTATAAACATGGTGATACGTGAATTTTCACCAGAAATTATAGTTTTAACGTAATAGAAAGAACTGACATATGTAATCTTAGTCAAGACAAGGTATTTGAATGTTCGGCTATCCAATTAATGAAAGAAAACATAGTTGTTCTGTGTATTTACCGGGCCCCTAACAGTGACATGGCTGGTTTCCTCGACAAACTGGAAAATGCCTTGGACATTCTCGAAAGGGACAAGAGCGTGAAGCGCACTGTAATCTGTTGTGATATAAACATAAATATTTTAGACAGCAATAAATACGTAGACAACCAGACAACACACGAGACTGCTATCACGTTTTATCAATGGTTGATTTCCTATAGGTTTTCCTGTAAACTGAGTAAAAGAAACCCTTGAGATTCATTTTGCAGTTCCCACTCCTATTTTCAGACTCAAAACCAAAGGATGCGTTTCTAATGAGGGGGTGGGGTCACTTTATTGTTTTAACTACAGCATATTATAATTGCTTGAAAAACGCACTACACAACAATTAATAAAGCTAGTACCTACATGGAGACAATTTATTTGAAATTAAAATTATAAAACTAATAAAATGGAATGACTGGAAAACCGGGACATTTAGGCGTCCCGGGTGTTGTATCTCGGGACGCCGAGACAGGTACCTCAAAACCAGGACTGTCCTGGGAAAACCGGGACGTCTGGTCACCCTATTCAAGAGGTCCATTCCAACCAAATTTGGATGTGTTTCCAAAAACCCAACTACGAAGCTTCGTAGGTGCATGGTACGCAGCATACAATTGGCTTGAGTACAGTTCTACACAAGACAAAGCGTTCTGCTTCGCCTGCAGAGCATTTTCACATGAAAACCCAGCAAGCAAGGGGCATACCGACGCTGCATTTACCGCAAACGGGTTTAAAAATTGAGGACATGCTAGAGAGCGTTTTAATGCCCATCAACTATGCAAGTGTCATACCGACAGCGTGTTAGCTTGGAAATCGTTAACGAAAGAAAAGCCCGGCGATATTTTCTTGGATGAACACCAGGCGGAAAACCTTAGTCAGAGGGAGAGAACAAGGCTCAAGAATAGAGAGATTTTAAAGCGTTTGATTGATATCACTCTGCGGTTGGCAAAAGGTGGGCGGTCGTTTAGGGGGCACGACGAGTCTAAAGAGAGCTTTGAAAAAGGCCTTTTTCTAGAAACAGCAGAACTTTTATACACTTATGATCCAGTCATGGAGGACCACCTTGAGAACGCTCCAAGAAATGCAACGTACTTGAGTAACCGAATTCAGAATTATTTGATTCAAGCTATTAACAACGTGGCACTACAACAAATTATAAAAAAGTTAAATGGCCAAATGGTATCTCTGATAGCTGATGAGACAAGTGATTGTGGGCACCACGAACAAATGGCAATTGTGGTCAGGTTTTTTAACAGTTCCTTGAACATACCCGTTGAATTTTACGTGGCCATGAAACGCGTCATTCAAGTGGACGCTGAATCTATCTTTAATGCTCTAGACTCTGTCCATGAGAATTTACAGATAAGTTGGGAATCGGTCTCTGCAGTTTGCTTTGACGGCGCTGCGACAATGTCTGAACACCAGTCAGGTGTACAGAAGAGATGCAAAGGTAAAAATCAAAAAATTTTGTTTGTTCATTGTTATGCACATTGCTTGAACTTGGTTTTGGTGGACGCTTGCAAATCTCGCTCAACAAATTCTGTTGTATTTGATTTCCTGGGAACAATTCAACTTGTTTATAATTATATTGAAGGAAGCCCTGCAAGGCATGCAGTTTTAGAACGCATCATGAAAGAGGTTGGAGGGGTATTACACAGCCTTAAATCTCTGTCAAAAACACGTTGGGCATGCTGAGCCACGGCCGTCTCAGCTGTGAAAAAAAAAACTATACGTCGATAGTAACTGCAATAGAAGAAATTACCAGCACCACCAAGCTCACAGAAGTCAGCGCAAAAGGAAAGGGGGTGCTAATGCAGCTCAATCGTTTGAGTTCGTTTTCTCATTGAACCTGATGCAGCCCATCCTAGAGATGATCCTGAAAGTAAACACGTATCTTCAAAACGAAGATCAGAATTTACTTCTTGCCATGGGGCAAGTTCGTGGCCTAAAAGAGGCATTAACACAGATGCAAAGCAACGAAGCATTTTTGAACTAAATCTTTGTGGAGGTTCAAGACATGTGTCGAGAAAATGAAATTGACATTTCTGCAGTTAAGACAAGATGAGTATCTTGCCGGATTGATGATAATCCTTCTACTCGACACATGTACCTAAGCAACGAAGCAAGATTAGATGAGGGTGAAGGTTTTCTTTCCATTGCTAGAAGCTCTTGTGGCCGGCTTGGAAGAACGCTTTCAGCAAGAGACTGATCGAGTCATATCATCTGTTGGGTTGTTACTCAATTTATCAACAGATAAAGAGACCATAGAATTCTTGGCCAAAACGTTCCAAGTCTCGTTTCAGGAACTCCTCGCTGAAATACGTATTTTGAACTTTGACGTTTCAGCCCCGAAAGGCAACCACAAACTAATCAGTTGGTTGAAATGGTTGCAGGAAACCGGGCGGGAACGAATTTTCAATGCTTTTGTAAAAATATTTAGGCTATTTTCTGCTATACCAGTGACGAGCTGTTCTTGCGAACGTGCATTTTCGAAGCTAGCAATTGTAAAAACAAAGTTGCGAGTAACAATGGTCCAGAGACGATTGGAATCGCTTAATTGCTACTTTTTATTGAGCAAGAACTAGCATTGTTCTGTTCAATTTGATGATGTCATCGAAAAGTTAAAAAAAATTGGTTCCATCAGAGCGACGAATGGTTCTTTAAAATAGCAGATCACTTTTTAAATTTCATGACCTAGGTAAATAGGTACTCTTCTACAATGTTATTCATTATCCAAGCCAATTTGTTTTTACGTTTGAGGATTGCTCTCCGTACTATAGGTACGTGTATAATTATGTAATTATTTAATTTGAAATTGGATTGTTATTGTGCCAAACAATCATTGAAAGACTGTTTATTTTGTAATAATTATTCATAAAATAATTTTTGAAGAATGTATACCTATTGTGGCAGGTACCTAAATTATAACCAATGCCAATAATTAATTCCTTCGTTACACCACAGAGAGCTTGATACGCTTAGTTATAAGACACGTCCCATTTTGCTACTGCCAGGTTCATGTTTCATGTATTCCGCGCAAATGTTTTGATGAACACTTTCGCGAATTAAAAATTTCGTCCCTAACGATGTAGGGAAAATCCCCCCCCCCCCCCCCCCCCCCCCCAGGTTACCATGTGGCTGTTGGGAACGGTCCGTGCGCTAATTCGCGACTCTCACGGCTATTGGCAACCGTTTCGCGCGGTCATCAACTCGGGATCTCAGATTTCGGCGGTGACCCACTCGCTGATTCGGAGGCTGGGATTGAATGTTAACCCCAGTCGCTCTGAACTCTCTGGAATTGGCCAAGCTTCTGCTCGGGTGTACGGGACCGTGCAATGAAATATTGCTTCCCGCTTCGCCCCCTCGAACTGGTTGAGTGCAAGCGTATGTTTTGTCTGCGATCTCGAGCCAACTTCCCACATGCTCTGTAACACTTGAAGTGTTCCGCTCATATCGCGGTTTCATCTTAGCCAAGTCAGGCGCTATGGTGATTGGTGGAAGCCCTTCCGCCATAAACACGGTTTATGGTTGGGTAATAATGGGCCCCTCTGGTTACTCGAAACCCGAGGCCCCACCCCTTCTCTCTCTGCTTACGTGCAATGTCTCCCCATTGGAAAGCACTTTGCGTTCATTCTGGGAAACCGAGGAAGTGTCGCCTCCCCCCCCCCCCCCCCCCCCCCCCCACCCCCGGGGGATCCTGACGATCTTATCTGTGAGCAACACTTTCTTGCAACGCATTCGCGTGACTCATCGGGACGCTACCAAGTAGCTCTCCCCTTCAAACCACCATGCTCTCCCTAAGGCTCCAATCGTGGCGCTGCATTCTAGAACTATCTGAGTCTGGAGCGACGCATGAAGCGCAGTCCTGGGCAATATTCAGCTTATCAAGCATTCATGCAGGACTACGTCCAGTCAAAGCATATGCAAGCTGCCCTCTCCCCTGCCAAATATGTAATCCCGCATCATTGCGTGCACAAGATCACCAGCTTCAGCACGAAGCTGAGAGTAGTTTTCAACGCCTCTGCTCCGGTGACCTAGGCGTGTCTCTAAATCAACTGCTCCTGAGTGGTCCTAAGCTCCAAAGCGATCTGCCTTTGATTCTTACCACCTTTCGTACGCACACTGTGGCGATATGCGCGGACATTCGTCAAATGTATCGCCAGATTCTGGTTGAGCCCACTGATCGTGCGCATCAGCACATACTCTGGCGACCCTATCCTGATCCTCCCGTGGTGGAGTACACCGTAACGTATGGTCTTACTCCCTCAGCATTCCTCGCACAACAAATTTTGCATCAAATCGTACACGACGAAGGGGCAGATTTTCCTCTCGCTGCTCGCGCTATAAACTTCCACACATATATTGACGACATAGTGTCAGGAGCGTCTGATTTGACTCAAGCGCCGAGCTCCAATCCCAACTGCAAGTTCTCCTCGCTCGCGGAGGCTTTGAGCTTCGCAAGTGGGAGAGCAATGTTCCGGCAGTGTTGAACGCCCTCCCTGAAACCCATCTATGGAACCCTCTGGTATTTTCAAATGACGATCAAGGCATCAAGATCCTTGGTTTGTTGTGGGACCCTCGCTCCGATGAGATTTCCTTTCACACCTTACCATTCGAAGGTGCGGTAACTAAGCGCACTGCTCTGCCGTACATTTCCCGCATTTTCGACCCTGTGGGATTTCTGGCCCCCATCGTAAGCTGGATGAAGATGTTCCTTCAGCAGCTTTGGCTGTCCCAAGTTCAGTGGGATGACCCTCTTCCCCCGTTTCTCGTCCAAGCCTGGAGTGACGCTGTCTCCGACATCTCCGTCCTATCCGGTTTCCGGGTTCCTCCCCCATTTCGTGCACTTCATGGTACCCATCGTCTCGTAGGCTTTTGCGATGCCTCCGAGAAAGGTTACGCCGCAGTAATCTATCTCCACACCACGACTGGTGCCACCTCGCTAGTCAGCCTCATGAGGGCTAAAAGTAAAGTCTCTCCCGTCAAACCCTTGACTATCCCCAAGCTCGAGCTCTCCGCCGCTCTACTTCTCTGCCGATTGCTCCAGTGTACCCTGCCCGCACTCGGTACGCTCTGCATAGAGTCCGTTACCCTATACACTGACTCAACCATCGTTTTGTCTTGGCTTGCTACCCCGCCCCATCGTCTTAAGACGTTCGTCGCCAACCGGGTGGTAGAAATATAGAAAACTCTGCTCCCACCGACTGGGCACACGTTTTCTCTCAAGCCAATCCCGCTGACTGCGCGTCGAGGGGATTGCTTTCCCACGAACTACTAAACCATCCGTTGTGGTTGGCGGGACCCCCGTTCATGCAGAAAGCCTTCGACTTATGGCCTCGTTCACCGCCAGCCAGTGAGCAACCGAGCAACCAGTTACCGGAAAAGAAACCAGTGCCGGTCGTTTAAGTTGGTGCTGTAGCGGAGGATCCAATTCTAGGTACTCAAATTTCGATTTTTCACCACGCTTTTGAGAGCGCAGCGCGTTTTCGGCTACGTTTTTCGATTTGCCACGTTTTTGTCACGTGACTTCAAAGCTTGCCTCTCTCAAGCCTTTTGTGGATTCCTCAGGTTTCCTTAGGGTGGGCGGCAGATTGCGCTATTCTTCTCTGCCTGAACCCGCGCGTCACACTTTTCTCTTGCCCAAGAGAGCTCACCTGTCTTCGCTGTTATGTGAGGCGTTTCATAAAACCTCGTTACACTCAGGCCCTCGAACCGTTCACGCCCTGTTGCAGCAACGGTATTGGATTATGTCGGTGCGAGGGCTGCTACGACAGCGAATTCACCAATGTTTAACCTGTCACAAATTCCGTGCCAAGCCCCTGCAGCCCACCATGGCCGATCTACCCGCGCCACGTGTACAAGCTTCTCGTGCATTTTGCCACGTGGGCACGGGTTTTGCCGGGCCGTTCTCAGTAAAAATGAGTACCCGCCGCAACGCTGCACACTCCAAGGGCTATCTCTGCCTCTTCGTATGTATGAGCACCAAAGCTGTACATCTCGAGATGGTTTCGGACCTCACTACCTCCGCATTTCTTGCTTCTCTGGACCGATTGGTCGCTAGACGGTGCCTTCCGTCGGATATCTACTCCGACAACGGTCGAAATTTCGTCGGCGCAGCGCGTCAAGTCGCAAAGTCGGTGAAAACGTTGCTCTATCGACTCATCTCCGATTCTGCGCACACTCATGAGGAGTATGCCACACTGTTCTGCCGGATTGAAGCTGTGCTTAATAGCCGTCCCTTATGTGCGCTCGCCGCCGCACCCGAGGAAAGTTCCTCTTGCCTAAGCCCCGGTCATTTCCTCACTGGATCTCCTCGTTTGGCTCCTCCGGAGCCAATTGAGGACGATCGGCCATCACGGCTATAGCGTTGGCAGCGCGTCCGCCTGCTGCACCAGGCATTTTGGACTCGCTGGCATTCGGAATATCTGCATACCCTCATTCAGCGTGGCAAATGGGTGCGCGGATGTCCCAATCTGAAGGTGGGCGACGTTGTCTATTTTCAAGACCGTTCGTCCAGCCCCTTGTCGTGGCCAATCGGTCGAGTCACCGACTTAATGCCTGGTCGTGACGGCGTCGTTCGCGTCGTGTCCGTCCGCACGACGCACGGCACATTCCAGCGCCCAGTCAACAAACTGGTCGCTCTTCCTCCGGTGTAATAAACCATTGGATTTTCGTATCATTTTCTTAGAAGTCCTTCGTTTGTTTCAATGAACGACTGTCGTTCATGGTGGGCGGTTTGTTCGCCTTAAGCGCTTGATTTTGGCTTGGAAGTTTTAGCCCCTTATTTCCGGCAACCTGCCGCACTTCAGCTAGCCCGGTCAGGTCGTTCCTTATCGGTTCAGATGCGAGTTAATCGCCCTCTCGAGTACGTCGCGTCTCGGCTCTGGCACGAGGCTGCACTTTCGAATCGCGTTCCAGTTTTGCGTTTTATTTTCGGCTGCATTCTGCCATTTTTGCCATAGTTCTTTTCACGTCATATGCTCTGTGTCTTTACCATATTATTTTACTCGTCTCCGCAAGATCGCCGAAGACAAAGAAGACGACGAGCACCATAAGTCCTCAATTATAAGTATTCGCTATTGGGGAGCATTTTTGTCTTTCCTTCGTTCCCTCCCTACCACCTTGATTCGCCCTTCCCTCAGACGTCTCTGACCTGGTGGTCAGAGACGTCTGGTGGTCAGAGACACCTCAGCTCGGCGCGGTGGCCCGTCTCACTTCTCGTAAGTTACCCCCCCCCCCCCCCCTTCTTTAAAAATACAGTCAACTATCAATTTTTCTTTTCTCACGAGCCCCGGCTCGAACATAGAGAATCAAAATTTTGAAAAAATTGAAAAAATTCGTAAATATTGACTTATTGAAAAAGTTCTGAACCGATCTTTTCCAAAAACGTAGAGGGTATAATATGAGAGCAAAGGTAGATCCTCTGAAATTTTCATCCAAATAGGTTCAGGAGTTTGGTCTAAAGAGCGCACACAAACACAAATACAAAAAAAAAAACATCATGTACAAGTGACTTTTTTCTGAGGGTGGTGAAATCGAAGATTTCGCTCAGCTCGCTTCGCTCGCTACGCTCATCAACAAATGCTTGAACGGAAAATGCAACGCTAACATTGTTCCCCCACTTGGAGGAACAATGTTATGAAAACATGGACTCGACAATTTTTTTTCAACCCCATTTGGTGCTCTTTTTAACTAAAATAAATTGTTTGTACTATTTAGAGCTGAAACATGAAGTCTCACAACCATATTTTTTCTTTACTTATACATATTTTTAACTGGGCTTAGAAAAAATAAATAAAAATAAATACCTACATTGTACCTACTCATTTAATATGTATATAATTTCCATCTATGTAATGTTTTATTGGTTATTGATTAATGCTTTAAAGTAACTTAGTTTTGTTCACGTTATTTGTACATACAATAAAAAAATAATACAAGTTTGTTAATAGAAAAAACAACTCACGTGCTGGCGTCATAAAATCCGCGGCTCGCCTGCAAGCGCAAAACGTCTCGCAAAGCCGGCACAAGCTTCGGTCTCCGACGGTAGAGGAGCTTCACGGAAGGCGGTACCTGGAACCAGAACCACCTCGTCTTCCAGAGCAGCCAGGGAAATGTGTGCCAAGGTACAGGGCACGGTGCTAGCATGGGTGTGTACAGCTAGGTGCCATCTACAATGGCTGCAGGGACATGTGTGCCAAGGTACAGGGCACGGTGCTAGCATGGGTGTGTACAGCTAGGTGGCATCTCCAATGGCAGCAGGGACATGTGTGCCAAGATACAGGGCACGGTCTTACCAGTACGCTGTCTCTGCGCTGACCCACAACTCTGCGCGAACGGAAGGGCGGATTCTTCCGCGCGGTTCGACGCATGAAGGAGACCGTGACTTCGCGTTGGTCCACTGGTCCACAGAACGCATCCCACAACGCAACGCGCTCAGAAGCTCTCGCGCTGCCTAGCAACGAGTCCTGCAACACAACAACTCAGGTTGCTATTGACTCCACGATTTACTGGTGCATCGACAAGCGGGTCAGAGTGTAAACATGGTAGGGTCATTTTATACTTCAGAGCCTCAAAGCCTTCAGTATCTCAGAAAGATACGGTAATTTCAGGAGGTTTGGAACTTAGGAAATAGCAATAAAGTGTTCAAAGGGTTTAGCCATGCGCCTAACAGCTTGCCCGTGTCAGGGCACAGAAAAACCCAGCATTTTACATATTGCACAGTTTTTGCTTTAGCGTTTGAACAAACACACAAAGACAGATAGGACTTGTTCTTGAATGACAAACATTGCTTTAATTGATGAGCGTAGCGAGCGAAGCGAGCGGAGCGAAATCTTCAATTTCCCTACCCCAAAAAAGTAACTTGTGAATGTTTTTTTTTTGTGTGTGTTAGTGCGCGCTCTACAGACCAAACGCCTGAACCGATATGGATGAAAATTTCAGAAGACCTACCTTTGTTCTCAAGTTAGACCCCCTGCGTTTTCGGAAAATATCGGTTCAATACATTTTTTTAAATTCAATATTTACGAAATTTTTCGATTTTTTCAGGGTTTTGAACCCCTGTACATTTCAAAGCTCTTAAAATAACTTCACCAAAACTTCTAAACATGTAGACCTTATACATATTTAGCATGCCTGCAAATCTTAGTTCGGTTGGTTTTTCCAAGTCGTTTTTATTAGCATTTTTGTGATGTTTTTTTCGTGGTTTAACGCCCGATTCAATACGAGTCCGATTTCCTACGTTTCCTTGGTTACCAGTTTTGTTGACCTCGAAGAGAAACAAAGGAACGTCAGAATCCGTATATATTTTCAAGTGATCAGAATTTTCGAGAAGGCACTGGTCAGGTTTGGTGCTCAATGGTTTTCTTGTGACTGCTGCCTGCACCTTTTAATCCGCTATTCACAAACCACTACCTACGCTCATCTTCAACGCAAAATTGCGTTCGCGAAGCCCAAGTAAATAAGCAAATTATATACAATGTTTGCTATTCAGATGTAGGGGTACAACAGATCACCCCCAGATTACCCTAACAATTCCCGCTGTAACCTACGGCTAGTCACCTACCAGCAGATGTCCAGGACGGGCAGGACATGTGCACGGCAAAGGGTGGTACGGCTAGTCACCTACCAGCAGATGTCCAAGATGGGCAGGACACATCCACCTCTGTGCTGGGGGAGGAGGAGCTGGCAGTGGCGGGTCCAGACAGTCGAGATGCCAGGCGGCGGCACAGAAGTCGCAGGCAAAGGGTGGTACGGCTAGTCACCTACCAGCAGATGTCCAAGATGGGCAGGACACATCCACCTCTGTGCTGGGGGAGGAGGAGCTGCCAGTGGCGGGTCCAGACAGTCGAGATGCCAGGCGGCGGCACAGAAGTCGCAGGCACAGGGTGGTACGGCTAGTGACCTACCAGCAGATGTCCAGGACGGGCAGGACATGTGCACGGCAAAGGGTGGTACGGCTAGTCACCTACCAGCAGATGTCCAAGATGGGCAGGACACATCCACCTCTGTGCTGGGGGAGGAGGAGCTGGCAGTGGCGGGTCCAGACAGTCGAGATGCCAGGCGGCGGCACAGAAGTCGCAGGCAAAGGGTGGTACGGCTAGTCACCTACCAGCAGATGTCCAAGATGGGCAGGACACATCCACCTCTGTGCTGGGGGAGGAGGAGCTGCCAGTGGCGGGTCCAGACAGTCGAGATGCCAGGCGGCGGCACAGAAGTCGCAGGCACAGGGTGGTACGGCTAGTCACCTACCAGCAGATGTCCAGGATGGGCAGGACACATCCACCTCTGTGCTGGGGGAGGAGGAGCTGCCAGTGGCGGGTCCAGACAGTCGAGATGCCAGGCGGCGGCACAGAAGTCGCACGCCACTAGAGGGCCTTGACGTGCGCCACGACGGCACTCGGCACAAGAACGGGATCCGCCCACTTCCTCGCGACGAGGCGCTCGTCTGGCCGAGCCCCGCCCCGGACCTGGCAACAGGCATCGATATCGGTCTTAAGCCCTGTTTACACGGGAGCATTTTCGACAAAAGTCGACACAAGTCTTCCACAGACAGCAGTACGGCCAATTCCACAGCAGTCCGCCCAAGTCCTGCCGCCAAAACTGCTGTCGCAGCACTTTTGGGGCAAGGTTTTCTTGTCCGGTGTAGCAGCAAATATGGATGACGACAAATCTGGCTTTCTGTGACGTTAGAGGCTGTGTGACGTCATCTTCGCTGTGTGAAGTAGTGCCTCAGCCCGTGTCTCAGTCACTCAGGCAGTCAGTTTATTCAGTTTCATCTTGGTTCTATTTCTGGGTTTTCTAACTTCATTTGAAATTGGATGTATAAATATCAGTTGTCACACATTAATGTCGAATGCTCGGAAATGCTCGGGAACAGTACTCGGTTTCGAGTTCTCTGCTAATTATAATCTACTCCTATTAAAGATCAACAAAATAAAATGCAAAAGGTTAGGTGCGAAAAAATGAATGGAAACAGTAAGATTTGGCTTCTTTGCTCACGTAATTGAATTTAAATTCAATGCTCACGCGAATTGCGACAGGCTGTAGGTGCAAATAAAGTCCATGGAAACATCAATTATTGATAGATTCAGCTTCTCGTCTCAAATGATCTACTTTCCAGAAGAAACTCATGAAACAGAACTTCCCCAAACTCAAACTCCTAACCCTTGTCTCATAGTAATTTCCCAGGCTTGCAACTTTGTTTAAAACTACCCCGCCACATTTTTCCATGAACTCTTCGACCCACTCGCACTCCACAAGAAACAGACAGGCAATATTAAGAATACAATTAATAACCCACTATTCTTTTTATAAGAATGTGCTGGCCACTCGGCCACCACAATGTATGTATAAGGTACTTGCAAACTTGTTGAAAAACTTGCATAAAACTTGCATAATCTGTTCAACAAAACACAGAGAGGACGAAGGTGGCTGTGGCTGCAAGCAGCTGCAAGTAGCTGCAGCAGGTAAGGCTGCTACCTTCACACCCGAGGATGACGTCATGGCCTTGGTTTACTGTCTAGGATCCATATTTGTTGGAATCCAGATATGTCGTTACACCTGTCTGCCGTCAAAATGTACGACAGTGCCCGACTGCACCCGACTGCACCCGACTGTTTCCGACGCCTGCTTCGAGACCGAGTTTCAATTCTGATAGCTTGTATGTAACCTAAAACGACAAGTGCGATCTGAGTGCGATGAGCGATTTAGAATTTTTTTAAGACTTAGCAATTTTGGACGTCGTGGCAGTTGTAGATATTGTAGAAAAGGTGCAGAAAGCCAACAATGCTATTAAACCGAAGAGAAGCCGGACCTGTTGGCGACGCGACTGGATTCCGAGGCGAGAACTTCAAGGCTTGGGGACCCTACACCAAGTGCATAATGAACTGGCAACAGAAGACCCCGCAACATTCAAAAATTACTTGCGAATGGACCAGGCTACTTTCAACAAATTGTTATCCCTCATTGATGCAAGAATTGCTAAAAAGGACACAAATATGCGCCTGTGCATACCAAGTTGTCACAAGCTCTCCGTGACACTGCGATTTTTGGCCACTGGTGAAACGTACCAGTTTGGCGGTCTCGACGAGAATCCCCGCATGCACTATTTCTCTGTTCGTTCCAATTGTGTGCAAGGCAATCTACGCAGCTTTGGAAGATGAATACATGAAGGTGAGTTATGAATGGCCTATCTAACAACAACTATGTTTTTTAACTTCTTGAATTTATCAACATGGTGAAATAATTTGGAATTTCTTTCAAGCTAATACGTACTTCACTCTTTGTAGGTACCGAGAACCGAGGCAGAATGGTAGAGGATTGCGGGAGAATTTGATAGTATGTGGAATTTCCCAATTGTTTAGGGGCAATGGATGGCAAGCACATCGCATTTCGACCTCCCAGATCAGCTGGATCAAAATTTCGCAACTAAAAGTGCTTCGGTAGCATAATACTATTTGCTCTTGTGGATGCGAAGTACAGGTTCCTGTACGTCGATGTCGGCACTAATGGTCGAGTGAGTGACGGAGGAGTTTTCAGAGAGGATGCATTTGCTCTGGCAAGTAACGTTATGAAACCATACCCAAATCGGCAGCTCAGCATCGAGCAACGAATTCACAACTACCGCCTGAGCAGGGCAAGGAGAGTTTCAGAAAACGTGTTCGGGATATTTGCAAACCGTTTCCGAATATTTCTGGGCACGATCAACCTGTCACCTGAGAAAGTTGTAACCATCACTCTGGCTGCCTGTGCCCTGCACAACTATCTGCAGGTGGAAAATGGTTCCCAATACATGCCAGCAGGAGCTGTTGACAGAGAAGGAGATGATGGGAACATTATTCCGGGTGGCTGGAGGAACGACGGCACCAACATGAGGGCAGTCGAGAGAGGGGCGCTCGGCAACAGATCGTCTCGGGAGCCGATCGCCATTCGTGAAGAATTCAGGGAATATTTTAATGGAGTGGGTGCTGTGCCTTGGCAGAACCAGAACATCTACAACACATAGGTATGTTCCACATTGTCAAACACATTTTTATTTACAAGACATAATTAATTATTATAGAGAAAAAAAGCTAGTCAGAATCTTCCAGCTCTGACATCTGGGCGTCCTGAATAAGCCGCGTTATGTCTTTTTTTAACCTCATAATTTTGTTTTTTTATCAGGATTAGCATTTCCGTGCCCACCCAAGTACCGAACTGCTGGACGAACAGCGGGTCAGCTACTTGCACCCTGGGTGCTAGCGCTGGGAGACAAGATCTGCAATCGAGGCTCGTGCCTCGTTCAAAAAGGACGTCGTCTCCTCTGTTCCGGGACTGATGGACGCACCTGCAATAGCACCAGTGTTTTTAATTTATATTTTATAGCACAAATTGTTTTAACATTAAGTTAACTGGAACAGATTTAAAATCAGTAAAAATTTCTGCAACTTCATTCCTATTGTGCACAATTTTCAGTTTGTTCCAAAAAACTAATTCATATCTGGATAGTAGGTAGACTTTGCATAATATATTTGTATGATTTCAGAAATTTTTAAATTAGTTGGTACAAGCACCAATGTACTCAAAAGTGAATTCAATTTAATTGACTCTAAGTTTTTTTTACAAAATTTCATGAGTATTCATAATTTCAGATTTTTTAAAAGTAACCTTGTAGCTAGACTTGTGAGCAGTTACATGACATTAGCACAAATATATAAATGAAATCTAGGTACAACTACAAAGTTCCTACCTCCAAAGATTGGCATTTTATTATTTTTAATTTAACATGCAGCGGTGAGAGTTCACACCTGGATATTCCTTACCTGACGGCCGCCTCGCTCCCCTGCTGCTCCCAGTAGCAGCACCTCCCCTGCTGGATGCGGGAGTGGTCCCCCCTCCTCTGACAACGGTGACCGAGCCATGTGCAGCGGCCGCCCTACTTGGTCCTCCTGGCGGAGCGGAGCCAGCTCGCACAGCCGGGACCACGGATCCCCTGCCACTTGCAATTGCCATCCCTGCCGGTGCCGCAGAGCCCCCTGGGGTCGAGCACCTAGAGCAGAGATGAGAAACCAAGTTTACATCTGTACCAAGTTGACATGCATTATCTTTATGATGTTGACATGGAGTGAAGCCAAAAAAAATGTATTGCCTGTAGTTGGTACAGTCAAAGTGTTTTCTGCAAATTGTATGGAATGCTTCTGAATACATTCTTGGATATTTATGTTTTGCACTTTAGAGGTTGACAGATTCTTGTACCTGATTTCAAACACCAGGTTGCGAGTAATAACATTCCTTTTCCCTCTTGGTTGCTTTCTAGGTACATAAATTATCAAATCTGGTAAACAAACAACACTTTCAATCCAAAATGATGTGCAGTCACTAACCTTGAGGCTGGCCGCGTCCCCCCAAGAGTGACTGGGACAGCTGAGGCCGGTCGGGTAGGATCTTGCTCTGCCCTCTCCCGTTGCAGCCTCAGCTCCCGTTCGAACGTGGTGTCGAACCGGTTTTCTTCCGGATCATCAGGATCCAGATCCTCCCCCTCCGAATATAGGGTGGAATCTTGGGATTCCTCCCTCTCGCAGACTTCTCTCTGCAGGAATTGAACAGGGATGAGCATCTCATATTTGGACTTGAATAGCTAACACAACTTTGAGATGGTTCAAATGTTTTTTTTTTCTATTTAGAACATTGGAATAGGATTATTATTTATCTATGTGCCTCATACAGCTCTTATTAAATTGCCAATAGCTAAAATCTATAATTTCACAACATTGTCATCATTGATAAAAACAGTGATTCTTCTCATCATATATAACAGTAGGTACCTAACCAAACATAACATCACATACGCTATCTTCGACACTGACGTAGGTTTTAGATCTGCTTTTGTAAGAAATGCACTTACCGCGCTACTGGCCTGCTCGCCCTTCGACAGGTTGGTGCGCCCTTTGGTGTGAATGATGTGCGCTTCCAAGAAGCGCAGCGACTCAGAGCACCAAAGGGTTGGCAACGCAACACTGTCAGTGGAGCAGCCGCTTACACGCGACGCCACCAGCTTCGCCGAAGCGTCGACAAACTGCGTCCTGAGGTTTCCCAGCTTCGCCTTCACGTGGTCCGGTGTGGCCTCAGGACGCAGTTCCCGAATTGCCTCGGTGATCTCCTCCAGCGCCGCTTGTCGCATGTTCCTGACATACAAAATAATTAAAATTAAAAAATGTAATATCAGCACAATGATGTTGACATCTAGGTGTGAGGTTATGAAGGTTTGAGGTTTGAGTAAATAAATTATTACCTGTTGTGATAATCAGGCGTCGCCGTCGCGTAAAGGCACTCATGTGCCTCATAAATTTCGACGAGTCTAGCAGCCTCCTGTCGCGTCCATTGAATCGCAGACAGTTTCGCTAATTTCGGCTTTGTATGCGCCATCTTCGTTGCGTTGCGTTGCTTACTCTTCCCCCGTCTTCACACTGTTGTCAGTCATGTGACCTCTGCTTTCGACTCTGATTGCTTGAATTTCATACGATCTTGACCGTAAATAGAACACGCTCTATTTGAGAATATGCTGTCAAAAGGACGGCACAGTGCAGCTGTGGAAGTCTGCCACGCAGACTTACATGGGGAAAGTTTTATGCTGTGGCCAGCTGTGGTAGCGTTGGACGGCACTTTTTGACACAAGTTTCTGTTTACACGGGACAAGTTTTATGCTGTGGTAGTAGCCATAGAAAACTTTTGTGGACTTTTGTCGAAAAATGCTCCCATGTAAAAGGGGCTTTAGACTCGTGTACCTATCTTAGCACTGGCTCTCTTAAACTACTATTTCTAGCTGGGATTCAATGCTAAATAAAACACTCACTTATAACATGACCTATCGTAACATATTACCATAGATGAATGAGAACTCAAGATGAATCAGGCCCATGTTAGAGGCTGTTCTTTCAATGGTCCGCGCCAATTGCCGATATTTGTTATAGTTCCGCATCTTGTTACGATCGCTAATATTAGCGCTATCCTCGCATCTCTGCAACTTGGAGGTACCTGTCGGGAACACTCTCAACTCTGTGCAATTAAATTAATTCGAATCGATCACAAGAGACCGCATCATTTTATACCGTCGAGCTCTTCTGATGGGCATTACCACGCTGTTGCAATAGCATGCGTTCTAAATGGATATAATTGATGAGCGTAACAAGCGAAGCGAGCGGAGCTAAATCTTCAATATCACTACCACGAAAAAAAAGTCACTTGTGTGTGTTTTTTTTTTGTGTTTGTGCGCGCTCTACAGACCAAACGCCTAAACCGATTTGAATGAAAATTTCTGAGTACCTACCTTTGTTCTCAACTTAGACCCCCTGCGTTTTTGTAAAAGATCGGTTCTGAACATTTTTAAGAAATCAATTTTTACGAAATTTTTCGATTTTTTCAAAATTTTGAATCTCTGTAAATTTCAAAGTTCTTAACATAACTTCACAAAAACTTATAAACATGTTGACCTTACTAGGGCTTCGAGAACGCAATTTGTGTTGCGTTAAAGATGAGCGTAGCGGTTTGTATACAGGGGCGAAGCGTGGGTATTTTCACTGGGGAGACACACATAATATTACGTACATTTGGCAGTGGCACGTGCGTAGGGGTACCATTATCTCTCTGGAGCACGGTAAATAAAATGAATATCAGTCTTAGTGCATTTAAAAAATTTGTATAGAAGTTCGATCATACGGTCATGTTCATTCAGTTCATGCTGGCTGAAAATATGAACCTTATCGTTACTAAATTACCTAATATTTAGGACGAAATAAGCTTGCATGTGCTGTGGTTTACGTTGAGCAGAAAAGCAATGCTAATCGCTTTCAACGCTGGGTAAGCGCCTTATACCATGGGTAAGCGCTACTACTAAACCTGAAAAATATCCCGCGCCACGGAGCGCGGTTGTGCTGCGGAGACGCGGTTCCCGAAGCACATATTTTCAGGACGGCACGGAGTCACAGAGCCGAGACGCGTCTAAAACCCAGCGATTTTTTTGCAGCGGTGACTCGGAAATCAAGCATCGGGCGGTGGGCGGCGGGGGCCAGTGCATAAGACCCTATGCGAGGAGACAAGTCTTCGGTCTGTCTCTCGCTCGGTGCTCGAATAGTAAATCGCTCGTAGCTCTTCGGTTGCGCTCGCATTACAGCCGAGCTTGGCGCGCGAGTGTGAAAGCATATGCAGCTCGCACCGAGCTCGTTCAAGCAACTCGCTAAATAAACATAAAAGATCCGTAAAAAAACTTCATCATGTAATTTTTAGGGTAAACACTGTCTCATTGTCTCATAGGACGCTTCGCCCCTGTTTGTATATAGCGAATAAAAAGATTTAGGCAAAAAGCGTATGGCAATCATGGAACAGCAAGCCAGACCATTGCTTTCTCAAAAATTCTGATCACTTGAAAATGTAAAGTGTAAAATATAAAATGTAATTTGAGGTCATGGAGCAATGTGCATGTAAATACATGGATGTAACTCATGCCCAAGGGTTTTTATTAGGTTGGAGATATTTTCTGCTGTGGTCTCACTTTCAAAAACTTGCATGCACGAAATTGACTCAAATCTTGAAGTCAACTTCAAGTCAAAAAATCTGGTGTGATGTTTTGATTTGGTTTCGATGGTTACTAAAGACAACTATCGAAATTGGGAAAATTTGTAAAAAAACGAACTTTTCAATAAATATCCGTACTTTTCCAAACTTACCCAATTGTCAAATATTGCTATTTTTTCTGCTTTGAAGGGAAGGTTTATGGAGGATTTTCTTGAAAAACGCAGGGGGTCTAAGTTGAAAACAAACGTAGGTACTCAGAAATTTTCATTGAAATCGGTTAAGGCGTTTGGTCTGTAGAGCGCGCAAAAACACAGAAAAAAAAAAAAAACATACACGAGTGACTTTTTTTTAGGGGTAGTGAAATTGAAGATTTCGCTTCACTCGCTACGCTCATGAATAAATATTTATCATGCCTGCAAATCTTAGGTCGGTAATCGGTAATTGGTGGTTACTAGGGCTTTGCGAACGCAATTTGTGTTGCGTTGAAGATGAGCGTAGGTAGCGGTTTGTGTATAGCGGATTAAAAGGTGCAGGCAGCAGTCACAAGAAAACCATGAAGCACCAAACCTGACCATTGCCTTCTCGAAAATTCTTATCACTTGAAAATGTATGCGGATTCTGACGTTCCTTTGTTTCTCTTCGAGGTCAGCAAAGCTGGTAACCAAGGAAACGAAGGAAACCGGACTCGTATTGAATCAGCCGTCAAATCACGAAAAAAACACCACAAAAATGCTAATAAAAACCAATTGGAAAAACCTACGGAACTAAGATTTGCAGGCATGATAAATATGTATAAGGTCAACATGTTTAGAAGTTTTGGTGAAGTTATGTTCAGAACTTTGAAATTTACAGGGGTTCAAAATTCTGAAAAAATCGAAAAGTTTCGTAAAAATTGATTTATAAAAAATTTACTGAACCGATCTTTTTCAAAAACGCATGGGGTCTAAGTTGAGAACAGAGGTACATACTAAGAAATTTTCATCCATATCGGTTCAGGCGTTTGGTCTGTAGAGCGCGCACAAACACACAAAAAAAAAAAAAAAAAAAAAAAACATAATTGAATGTCCCCTGGGGACATTCAATTCTCACCCTGTATGCAAATTACTTCTCCCAAATTTCATGGCCCGTTTAGCTCAGCTGGTTAGAGCACCAGCCGCGAAAGTTGGGGACCCGGGTTCAAATCCCGGAATGGGTAACATTTTTGGGAGGCTAATTTGTGTACATAATAATAAAATACACAAGTGACTTTTTTTTGGGGACAAGTGAAATTGAAGATTTCGCTCCGCTCGCTTCGCTCGCTACGCTCATCAATTATATCTCACTTTATTTATCTAAAATGCAGTTAGTATTCTTATAAAGCAGTGTTCATTTGTTCTGACAGCCCTGCAATTTTACGCCGTCGGCAGCTACCAGCGATGGAAAGGTGCGTAGCTAACGTTATCGGTCTGTCGGAGTCCGTGAGTCGCTGCAGTCAGCGGGCGACTTTTTGGCAACAGCATTTATATTTCTATCCAAGACTGAAATTATTGTACATGATCGGTGTGGTACTCAAATGTTTTAATAAAATTTGGGTGACAGTAATTTAGTTATACTTTTTGTAAACCTATCCCAACCAGTTTTACTCCAATCAAATTTCCTCTTACAAGAATATTTCATTTGAAACCAATTGCTGTGCATATTTATCGCTAGTTACTCCTGTAAGTCTATGCAGTGTCTTTCAATGCGCCGCAGGTTTCCTTGCACCGACACAAACTTGGAGGTTGTCGATCATTTGATCCCATAAGGCAGCCTGGTCAATTTGACAATTTCAGGGCTCTCCTCAATGAACTGAAACATAATTAATATCTGCTCTCCGGTAATTTTCTTAGCGGAAGCCACGATTGAAATAAATTCGGAAAGTACGACGAGAACGGGATGGTAACCTTCGTAACCGTCTCGATTTCGTCCAGACTCGCTGATTCGTTTTATCAAAACCGTTGACGACATAGAGAAACGAGAACTTTCGTAATACCTACGAGTATTCTCGTGTATTTTCGAGACTTTGCACCCAGAGCACATACTGTGAACTTCCTCTGCAAAGAACCTGTTACGGAAACATTCTAGTAGGTAATCGAATACTCGTATTCTGTGTCCGCATATTGATTGATAGAACAATTCAAACGAAATAAATATTTGAAACAATTAACAATAATGAATTATTAGTCAACCTGGTTTGCTAATTGCAAATTGACCAGCCCAACCCAAATTGTGTCGTTTGCCGGAAATAATAGTTAATTTGCCCAAGCACGTATGCTTCAGATGCACACCGAAAAATTTAGAATTTTCAGTGATTTCCTTGTTTTTAGCCAAATAACATACTTGACTGAATTGCCCTTTATTCTTTATTCAATTTACGTGAAATAGTATTTTCTATGCCAATATCCATGCTGAAATGATATCACTTCTGCTTTGTATGTGGCCAGCCAAATGTTTTATCAAGTTTGGTCAAATATTACCTACTCTTCTATCCTATTCCAAGCGCTCAGATATGAACCCGTTTAGGTACAACTTACAAGTAGGTAATTTATTTTAAATTGCAAAATTGGAATGGTCCGGTAAGCGGTCTCTTGTGATCGATTCGAATTGATTTAATTGCAAAGAGTTGAGTGTTCCCGACAGGTAACCCCATGTTGCAGATATGCAAGGAAAGCGCTAATAATAGCGATCGTAACAACAAGATGTGGAACTAGACCAAATATCAGCAAATGGCACTTACCATTAAAGAACAGCCCCTAAATTGGGCCTGATTCATCTAGAGTATTCATTCAGCTACAATATTATTTGTTAGTTAATGTTTTAAGAATCAAACACGTGAAAAAAAGAACTAATAGCTGGTTTCAAGGGCCTGACAGCTGCGCCAAAACTCGGCGAGCCCGGCAGGTATCGACTCACAGATGTCGCTGCCGGCTTAAGCCGGTGCGATGTAAAACGTACACGACCGTGCACCTGGTTGGCCAGTCCCAAAACATTCCCGTGCATTCATTGGCCCGATCCCTGTGACCGGTGTGAACTTGTAAAGCGAAGCGAAGCCAAGAAAAGCGTAATGGGCTACGTGTTGACTTGTTTGTTGTTTGCGAAAAAGAATTAATATCCTGAATCCAAGGAGAAAAGTAGATTAATATTTCTTGTCGACAAATGCCGAATTGTAATTAAAGAGAATTTCACACAATTGCAGTAACGTTATAAATCCGTTATTATTAATTTTAACCTCATGTTCATTATCAATGGCACTCTATGCTGAGTGTTTCAACTGTTTATAAGGTACTTTGTTTTTAGATTTTATCGTGGATGAAGAAGTGAAATAAGGGACGCTGCCCGTCGAGATGAAGCCAACTCGGTTCAGTAGTTCCACTATAATGAGCAGTAAGTACCTATTACCTAAGCTATGGCTTTGTACAGTTCAACACTCATGTTCATTTTTAATGGAACTTTCTGGCTGGGTGTTTCAACTATTTTTTAATTTTTGTGTAGATTTGATGAAGTGAAATAAGGGTCGCTGCCAGTCGAGCTGAATCCAACGTGGTTCAATAGTTCCGCTAGGGAGAATAAAGCTGCTGTGAGGAAGTGCCCATCGATGTGTGGCTTTGTAGGTACAGTTCAGCGTTTGTGTGAAGAGATGTTGATATCTATTGGTAGGTTGTTCATTTAAATAGATAGGAAAATTTTAGCTATGGATGCATTTAGTTTGTCTTTACTGCTGTCCAAATCAAAGTTTAGTTTGTGACACTCAACTTGCAACGTCAAAACAGCAAGCTAAGTTAGGAAAGTAGTACATCATTTTAACTAAATAAATGGAATTCCATTTATTAAAAATACCATCAAAAGAAAGAAACGGGTGTGTTACCATTAATTACCTTTTCAAGTCCAAGTTTCATGTCTGAGCTTGATTTTACAAACTAGCTCTCTGCGTATATGTCCTTTTTCGTAACAGCGTGTGTTCGCGCCAAGCGCTTGATTTTGGCTAGTTTATTTCGGCCCCTTATTTCCGGCAACCTGCCGCACTTCACCTAGCCCGGTCAGGTCGGTCCTTATCAGTTCAGTTCAGTTGCGAGTTAATCGCCCCCTCGAGTGCATCGCGTCTCGGCTCTCGCACTAGTCTGCACTTTCGATTCGCGTCCTCGTTTCACGTTTCTTTTCGGCTGCTTTCTGCCAGTTCTACATTATAGTTCTTTTCGCGTCATTTGCTCAGTGTCGTGGCTTTATTATTTTGCTCGTCTCCGCAAGATCGCCGAAGACAGAGAAGACGACGAGCTCCAGAAGTCCTCAGCTCTAAGTAGCCCCTTTTGGGGAGCAATTTTGTCATTCCTTTGTTCCCTCCCTGCCTACCCTAATTCGCCCTTCCCTCAGACGCCTCTTGCCACCACCTCAACTCCGCTCGGCGCGGTGGCCAGACTCATTTTTCGTAAGTTCCCCCCACCCCCTCTTAAAAATACAGTCCACTCTCATTTTTTCTTTTCTCACGAGCCCCGGCTCAAACAGCGTGATAATGTTCTTGCTCTAGATTTTGTAATCACCTTAATTTAATGGAAGCATGTTTTTTATTATCCCGTTGCAACTGTATGGCATTAGATTTTTATAGAGTGTTATAGTTGGCTACATGTACTTTGAAGAATTCAAGAATGTATATGTTTTGGTGAAGATCGTTAACTGATTCTTTTCGTACTCGTTATTTCAGCTGGTGCCACTTCCACCCCGGCGGAATCCAAATTCTGACCTGAGACAACTAGCGCCAAATCTCTTCGGAAAACCATTGTTGCTTTCGCTGATTTCAGCGTAGTTATTATCAGTGTGTTCGAAAACTCCTTCCAAACGACCAAAGGTTGAAGTGATGAGAGAGCCTAAAATCACATCTGTTTACGAACAGCCATCTTTAAAATGGCGGGAGTAATGGTATTGTTTGAACTTCTAAGTTCCAACAAAAATTTGGTGACTGATGTATTTAAACCAGCAGATAGTGAAGTTGAGTTATTGTTAGCGGCTATAAGCACTGACCAGGACCAAGAAACACGTAAAGTTGCTAAAATAGAGGGATTCGTAGCCATAACAATACCAAGATACACGGACATGGACTTCAAAAGCCACTTTCGTCTTACCCGGCAGTCTGTTCAGGTAATTAATTAATGAACAACTGTGATCGTTTTACATGTATTTAAATAGGCAATGCTTTTTAAATTTCTTCTTTTCCTTATCAGGTTCTTTTGGAACGACTCGGCCCAGCTCACGCGATAAATGCTACCGGAAGACCGACAATTCCATTAGAAAACAAAGTTCTACTTGGGCTATGGTTTTTAGCAAATTTGGAAACGTTTCGACAAGTTTCAGAACGATTTCAAACGTCAAGAGGAAATGCACATGACATTTACAAATCATTCTTGAAGGATGTAGATACCCTCGCTGGGGATCTAATAAGTTGGCCGACTGGAGGCGAAGCACACCGCACCATAGCCGAGTTCAACGCTATTCGTGGACCAGGCAGTTTTCCGAATGTTCTTGGCTGCATTGATGGCATGCACATCCGCATATCATGCCCCAAGGCTGACACTCGCAGTTTCGTTAACAGGAAACAATTCCCTTCGGTACTCTTACAAGTAAGTATATATTTACCAGACTGATAAGATCACATTAGGCGCCTAACCAGAGTGTGTATAGTAAACTAATTTTCTTTCTCAATTCCTGATAGGCAGTTTGTGACTCAGAGCTTCGCTTCACCAACGTGTTTGCCGGGTGGCCTGGTGCATCTCACGATGCACGGATGTATCGACGAAGTGAGCTAGGCCATCGAGTAGTAAACAATCGAGCGTCAATTATTCCTGAAGGGGCCCATATTTTGGGGGATGGGGCGTACCCCCTAACAGAGGGTATGATGTGCCCGTACCGCAACAATGGACATCTGACTGATCGGCAGCTTCGGTTTAATGTAAAGCTCAGCTCCACGAGAATCGTTATCGAGCAAGCTTTTGGGCATCTCATCGGGAGATTCAGACGACTCAGGTAATATTAATTATTTATTGTACTTTAATCAAAAGTTGATGCCCAAATTGGTATACATATGTTCAGGGCTTTGTTTATCAATTATTTAATATCAGGTGCTTGGAAATGAAGAATACCACACAAACAGGCCTTGTTATAAAGGTGGCATGCATTCTACACAACCTGTGCATTAACCTGAGGGATCATCCACCAAACGATGAGGTTGTTCCGGAGCTGGAGCGGGAGATGAACGACGATCCTGGGCACGGAGATTTGGGTGGCAGGAACAAAAGAGACTTGCTGGCAGATACGGTAGTATTGATTTATTAACAACAGCACCAAATCAATTACGCTACCTATATATATTTCTTATGACTGCACAATATTTTTGATATCTCATTTTACCACAATTATCATCATTATACTTTGGAGTAATGGTTATATTAAAACAGAATACAACTACCTATAGCTAGGAGGAATGATTTTGGTGATTGAACAGTTATTTTTATTTTCAATGGAAATCAATCCATAATTATATTCATTTCCTGACTATTTTAGTACAATTTGCATTGGAAATGAACTTTTGGTATACCTAATTTAAAGTCCGTGATATTTTTGTTTTTAAGTTCTGAAACGCTCCACAGGCATACGGCTTGACAATGGCACTCCAAAAAATATATTTAGGAACTTTCAGATCTATCTTTCTGTATCTTGTACAAATATGGTTTAAATTCGGATTTTCAGTGGCCGTTAAAAATCTAAAACTCGTTACCTATTCGCTTTGCAACGCCCAATAAGAGCCTTCTACATTCAATATTAGCAAGAAAATATCAGGCTCTGATTGAACGTTGCTAAGCAAATAACACGTTGACAGACCGTTAGATATTTAACGTGTGCACTGAAACGGGTCTGAGAATTATATTAAGAAAAATTGTACTTAGTAATAGCTAAAAATACTGACATTTGCTAAACCAAAATGACCTATATTAACAATAAATTAAAGTGATTTTAAAATGTTAGTCCTTTTTCAGGCCATTTAAATATTCTCGCAGCATCTGCACCTTTTCCTCTTCGAAGGCTTGAATGCGCCGCTGTTCCACCATCAGGCGTTCCTCTCTTTCCATATCTTCGGTCTTCTTTTGCTTCACATAGGTCAGGAACCAGGCTGGCGGCTCGTCGCTGCTTTTACGCTTGTTGCCTTGTGGCCGGGTCGCTGCAGTAGAATTGCCTGATGGCCCAGCAGTCGGCAGCTTAACAGCAGGCTTGTCAAGTAGCATAGATGCCTGTAATTGGCCCTCAGCAGGCTCCGAAGAACTCTTTTTTCCAAAAAACTCCTGCATTTGTTGGAAATGCTCCTACCGAACAGCACTTTCCCCGCTTGTATGAACCTTGTCAAGGTTGAAGCGGTAACTTTTTAGGATGTTATTCCATTTAGTGTTGCACGTGTTGCCACTCACAGTGTAACCACCAATTTCGAACATTTTTGAAGAAACTTCTTCCCACAATAAGTTTTGTCTAATTTTCTTGTCCTCGAACTTGGTGTCCAGTTCGAACCTGGTCTCTATTAGCAACTTCGTGGCTACAAAAGACCAGTTGAATTCTTTACCTATAAAGCAAATAAGCAAGTTAGATATTATATCTTCAGACAAAAAGTTTTACTGATCTTGCTCAATTCTTTAAATTAATAACACTTTTAAAACCTACATACCCGGTTGCGCCGCTAGGGTCTTCTCTTTGCTTACTGTAGTCTTGGGTGGACTAGAGGCAACAGCCTGCTGCAGTTCCAATCTTAAGCGGAAGAAATTCACATAAATAATAATTCACGCAAAAGCCTAATACCATCTAATACCAAGTGCAATAAGATGGGATGATCGTGCCTACTTGTATTCTTGCGGCGTTCCAGCAAGCACTTGAATTGTCTCCAGTAAAGAGTCTGCTGCTATGCCAAATGAAGCAAAAACACCCGTCGCAATAATTTGTCGCACATATCTTTCGGCAAAATTTGTGTCTGTAACAAAAATCACATATGCATGAATATGCTAATATGTAAAGATCACATATCATTGGTAGGTAACATCAAAATGTCTTAATCGCATTTTATTTATTTAGTAGCACAAAGTCTTTATACCAAAAGATATGCACAGAAATTGCAAAATTACCTGTTCTTAGGCTCAGTAATGTCCTCTCTTCAATTTGGGTGGAGAATTCACAACCGTTAACAATAAAATGTACATCCATTATTTCAGCCATCTTTCCTATTTTCGCGCCACTTCACTTCGACCACTATCGGTGGGCAAGTCACAGAAGCTCGGCACGGCACGGTTTTCAATCACCTACGCCATTTTGAATCGACTCTGGAATCGCTATGTTTACGAACAACTTCACAACTAGGAATGGATTTGAATCACTTCTCGAACACACTGTATGTCAGTGATTTTAAATGTTGTTTTTACAATTAATTTCCTGTTTACAATAAATCTAATTTGCATTTACCACTATAAAACAATGTGTAAGAATTTTTTACAGACTTGATATATATATATATATATATATATATATATATATATTATAAAATGACTTATAAATTGTAGCTTTGCCCAGTGACTTGATGAAATTAACTTTTGCATCACATAAAAATCACTGCATTTGATACCAAATACAATGATTTTTATGTGATATCAAAAGTTAATTTTATCAGGCTACTTGGCAAAGCTGCTGGTAGCAAGCAAGCTGGATGGAGCAAAAACCCCATTCATATTCCCGCCGCTTTTAGGCATCGAAGCATTGCAGGCTTGCAGCTATCTGCCCCCACACAGTTCCGCAATTTATCACTATAGGACTCTCATATCTCGACTCTCGAGTATACTTTACTCTCTGGTTGGTTTTTAACCAAGGCATCCTAAGTTCCAATGATCCTGTCAAAGTCCAAAAATTGTCCAAAAATAATTAAAAATAATGAACATTTTCAAGGTAGGGTAGAGGGGTAGGACACATTTTTTGAACACCCCTTAAAATGCACTAAATGTAGTTTGTGATAGATGCAAACCTTATTGAAAGTTAGATTAAACTTTTGTCTTACATTTGGCACATATTTTTATTATTAATTTATACATTTTACATTTTTTACCAAATATTTAAAAAAACCTTACAAACGTTCACATGTGCCCCTAGACAGGGGTACATGTGGACATTACGTTTAACCTGTGGTTTAGCCATAGAATTTTGTATTATTTAATGTTGAATGCCTTGAGGTCAACTGGGAAAAAAGTGTGAAGTGGAACGAGCAGTTCCCCCAACCAAGAATGGTTCCGGTAAATTTCTGACTAGAACTTTTTTAATAAATCAATTTTTACTCGATTTTTCGTTTTTTAAATTTTGAAATCTCTATAATTGTCAAAGTTCCTAACATATCTTCACCAAATTTTGTCAACATGTTGACCTTATAGATATTTATCATTCCTGAAAATCTTATGTCACTAGGACTTTCCGATTGGTTTTTATTAGCATTTGTGTAGTGATTTTTGGCATCTTTTCATGCCTGATTCAATAGAGATCGGTTTCCTTCCCCTTCTGGTGACCAGATTTGTTGATTTCAAGTTTGGCAAAGGCTTGGTTTTCACAGATATATTATAATATGCTTTTAATACACAATCAAGTCATTCTGAGGTGAGTTGTCGATAGTTTTACCCAGAAGCACAGTGCCCACATGTGACCCCCATCATTTGTCCACTTGTGACCCTAACCCCACATCTAGTTAATTAGCAATTTTACATATCTTAATCAAAATAAAGACACAATATTGTGTGATCATTTTATTGGCAATGAGCCTCTAATTTGAAGTACTTGCTGTTAAACTTACTTAGAACATGTTTCTAAGATGCTTTACAAGGTCAAAAAAAAGCAAAAATTTACTTTTTATGCACCAAAACTTCAGTGACTAATATCTCATCAATCGACCGATAAAAGTGGTTAAAACTTTCAAAGAAAACTGACATCACTAATGACACTACTTCAAATTTGTTTGGGAATTTTAAAAATAATTTTAATTAGTGAACAAGCAAAGTCCATTTGCACCCCCTGTCCACATGTACCCCCCTCTTCCCTACATTTAAAAAATTATATCCAAAATCCTAAACGCTGAAGGTGTCAAGGGTCATCATTTCTAGTGATGTGAGTTGGTAATATTACCGCGGTAATATTACCGGTAAAGGTAATGTTACCAGTAATATTACCGCCCCCTTGGTAACATTGAAATTACCAGTAACGTTCAATTTTTTTCTCAAATGATGATGTCTAAAGCTGATGGCATAAATAATATGTTACTTGAATATATTTGGCTACTAGGGTGAACTAATGTCGGATGTCGTTGTACATTCCAAACTCAATCTTCGCAAGCAAGTCGCATCACTGCCATGCTTTCCCCAGCATTAGCTCTAGCTTTAAGACTGTCCAGGATGTTATCAATATGGGGAAAGGGATATCCCCTGCAAGGAATTTCTTTGTGTTTAAAAACAAACAAGGTGACCAAAAAAAGGACACATATACTAGTAAGTTTTGTAATACGTTGTATGCACTGAATGCCACCCGAATGCAATGTCACCTGCAGAAATGTACTATGTGTCCAGATGCAGTAAAGGCTTCCCTAAAAAACCAAACATTTCCCCATTCTCCGAGTCCCGAGTCACATTCTGACACCAACATCAATATCAACTTGGGGTCACCAAACTCGGATTAATTCTTAAAAGTTCCATTAGCGTAATTTTTTTATATTTACAATAAGGTATACCGGTATACCCAAGGTTACTATACAGGTATAGCAGCCTCAAAGTTTACAACCTATCTACCTACATATTTTTTTTTAATCCCATTCCCAAACTACTTTACCGGTAATTTTCCATCACTAATCATTTCATTGGCGTCTTGGTGCTAAACAGCCTGTGGCCAACAGGGTTAACATTGTAGTGGACAATCTGGGTGCCTTGCGGGGTGAGGGCTTTCGCAAAGCGTGGCAAGCTTTCGCGTAACCACGTTAAGAGCGTTCATTGTACGGTGTACTCGGTCGCCGCTAGGCTGCCCTGGGTAGGTTTCAGCCTTCAGCATGCTTATCAGTTGCCTGTGGGCCGTCGTAAGGGTAGGACGTACTTCCCCAAGCTCTGCAGTGATTTACTTCGCATTTCTGCGACGAATGTACAAATGAGTCAGTCCCCTCCCCCGCAAGCACTGTAGCAGTCCATCGGCAGACTTGGGTTTCAGTTGAATGGTTGGCTTGATCTTAGGATTAGAATAGTAAAAATAAGCTCATTATCGCGAGTCATAAAATGTCGCATTCTTCGCAACAACTTAGCTGTGTTGTAGAAGCACGTATGAGAGCGAGTGAGATAGTTGCTAGTACCCAAACCAGCGAAACCTAGACAGCAAAGTTATTGGGACGAAATGAATCTCATTCAAGTAATTAGCAGTAGATACGTTTTTTATATAGTTACTCGAACTCAGAACATACTAGAGCAATGATACTGTGATATAATATATGATGATTTATTAATAATTAATATAACCCTCACACTGACTGATGTACGATTCTATAAATATTCGCAACGCCGACGTGTCTGGTCGCCGCATGGACATGACACAAACAATGTCGCATTCATTTCTTCATTCATTTATGCATGCTAATCTACGGCAGTACTACATTGAAAGATAGACAATATCAAAATGTCCACGGGTGCGGCGGGATTCGATTCGTGAAAAATTTGAATCGTAATGTGATTCGATTCGTAAACAACTGTACATCGAAATATGCCTGTTCGACCAATCATTGTAAGATTTTTCTCAGCGTCGATATTGGGAAATGGAGTAGATCAGATATTTTGATCATAAACGTGCGTGTGGGTTAATTTTTCTCAATGAGCGTGACAAAATATAATGTGGATTATATTATTATGTATTATAATATTCTCATTTCCGGCCTCCCAAACATTTCAAATTCAGAATTGATCGAGAATTAGCGAACCAGAATTGTTTGTCTATACCTACAGCTGCCAATCAAAGTACTGATCTTTGCTAGGAATAAAATTGGAAAAGTGAACCACAAACGTCGCATGGTGCAGTTGCCATGGAGATACATATTTATTCTAAATTGTCTAAAAGGCGATTTCTATTTATCACAAGAGTCGCAAAGCATTTTGACGTGCTTTTATGTAATGATATGCCACTAGTGTCCCGCTCGAATCAACGCGAAACACCGAGCTGTGTGCTTGCTAAACTACGAGAAGAAATTATTAACGTGTAGCATACTAGGTCTGTTGTTTCTACTTTGTAAAACCGAGCTAGGGTATTAGTCGCGCGATAAGCGGAATGCCTCGACAGCAAGTGCTCAGAGTCGCTCGAAGGCCACGCCGCCGGCCGGATTCGGCGCTGAGAGCGAGCCTGTTGGGTATGCAATGTCCACACATTGAAGCGGACGGAAGCGATTCCCGCGCAGATTTTACCTCGTACGCGAAACACATTCCAGGCCACACCTGTAATCGGATCGCAATGAGAAAAGTACCTACGGAATCCGCACACCCTTGGCAACCAATTGAATACTTTACAATTTCAAAAATGTTTGCGCTTCTTTTCTTTTCATAATTTTTAAAACAACCCTGTTCAGGCATTTTCTTTGCTAGTTTTCAAAAAATTATTTCTCGAAATCTATAATTGCTAGAGATCCCAGCTCATTTCAACTGGTTAACGGTGACAAACACATTAAAAAAAAAATTCGAGCCAAAAATTGTGCAAATTGTTCCCAGGAAAGTGTATACCTTTTTCGAAAATTTTTTCGAAAATTTTCCGAGAATTTTCCACTCAAAAATATTTTCATAGCTATCTTTACTACAACTCAAATCCCCGAAATAGAGAAAATTGTTTTTTAATCTTATTTAAATTACGAAAGCTCGTAATTGGCTATTCATTTTATTATTATGTACACAAATTAGCCTCCCAAAAGTGTTGTCCATTCCGGGATTTGAACCCGGGTCCCCAACTTTCGCGGCTGGTGCTCTAACCGCTGCGCTAAATGGCCATTAAATTTGGGAGAAGTAATTTGCATACAGGGTGAGAATTGAATGTCCCCAGGGGGGTATGGTCCAGAGTCTACGAATACTCATAGTGGCTCTGGTACCGCGTGATGCTATACTGCAACCACATTTTACATTCAACCTCGAGTAACTCCAAATTAACGTTGGATGCGTTGAATTCTCTTTTAATCTTATTTAAATTACGAAAGCTCGTAATTGGCTATTCATTTTATTATTATGTACACAAATTAGCCTCCCAAAAGTGTTGTCCATTCCGGGATTTGAACCCGGGTCCCCAAAATTGTTGGCTTTTATCCTAATTCAGCCTATAAATTTAAAAAAGCTTCATTCAACGACCTTAACATTGGAGTGGACAATCTGGGTGACTTGCGGGGTGAGGGCTTTCGCAAAGCTTGGCAACCTTTCGCGTAGCCACGTTAACATTGGAGTGGACAATCTGGGTGACTTGCGGAGTGAGGGCCTTCGCAAAACTTGGCAAGCTTTCGCATAGCCACGTTAACATTGGAGAGGACAATCTGGGTGACTTGCGGGGTGAGGGCTTTCGCACAGCTTGGCAAGCTTTCGCGTAGCCACGTTAACATTGGAGTGGACAATCTGGGTGACTTGCGGGGTGAGGGCTTTCGCACAGCTTGGCAAGCTTTCGCGTAGCCACGTTAACATTGGAGTGGACAATCTGGGTGACTTGCGGGCTGAGGGCTTTCGCACAGCTTGGCAAGCTTTCGCGTAGCCACGTTAACATTGGAGTGGGCAATCTGGGTGACTTGCGGGGTGAGGGCTTTCGCACAGCTTGGCAAGCTTTCGCGTAGCCACGTTAACATTGGAGTGGACAATCTGGGTGACTTGCGGAGTGAGCGCCTTCGCAAAACTTGGCAAGCTTTCGCATAGCCACGTTAACATTGGAGAGGACAATCTGGGTGACTTGCGGGGTGAGGGCTTTCGCACAGCTTGGCAAGCTTTCGCGTAGCCACGTTAACATTGGAGTGGACAATCTGGGTGACTTGCGGGGTGAGGGCTTTCGCACAGCTTGGCAAGCTTTCGCGTAGCCACGTTAACATTGGAGTGGACAATCTGGGTGACTTGCGGGCTGAGGGCTTTCGCACAGCTTGGCAAGCTTTCGCGTAGCCACGTTAACATTGGAGTGGGCAAACATGGTGACTGGGGGGTGAGAGAGGGGGGGGGGGGGGGGCTACCTTGACTGGGGGTCCCGCAGCAGGTACGGGATGCCCTGGTAGGTGACCACGGTGAAGCCCTCGTTGACGTCGATGACCGGCTTCCGCAGGTCCAGCCCCGCTCGGATGCCTTTGGGGTAGCCAATCTGGGTGCTGTGGTATGCACCCTTGAGGGCAATCTGGGTGCTGTGGTATGCACCCTTGAGGGCAATCTGGGTGCTGTGGTATGCACCCTTGAGGGCAATCTGGGTGCTGTGGCACGCACCCTTGAGGCCAATCTGGGTGCTGTGGCACGCACCCTTGAGGGCAATCTGGGTGCTGTGGCACGCACCCTTGTGGGCAATCTGGGTGCTGTGGTATGCACCCTTGAGGGCAATCTGGGTGCTGTGGTATGCACCCTTGAGGGCAATCTGGGTGCTGTGGTATGCACCCTTGAGGGCAATCTGGGTGCTGTGGCACGCACCCTTGAGGCCAATCTGGGTGCTTTGGTATGCACCCTTGAGGGCAATCTGGGTGCTGTGGTATGCACCCTTGAGGGCAATCTGGGTGCTGTGGCACGCACCCTTGAGGCCAATCTGGGTGCTTTGGTATGCACCCTTGAGGGCAATCTGGGTGCTTTGGCACGCACCCTTGAGGGCAATCTGGGTGCTGTGCTATGCACCCTTGAGGGCAATCTGGGTGCTTTGGCACGCACCCTTGAGGGCAATCTGGGTGCTGTGGTACGCACCCTTGTCGGTTCCTGGGAATCCGAGAGGCAGTGTGGTTCCGCGTGGCAAGGTGAACGTGGTCGGGTTCATGGCAGCAGCAGCGCGAGTCAGAAGGCCCAAAGCGCGGCCAGCTTCTGTGGAAACCGCCTCTGTGTGAAACAAACGCAGGGCGTGGAATTGGTGAGACGTTAGAGTGGTTGTGCTTAAGTATTGGTTGTCATGCACTAAGCAAATAATAACGCCTTTAAGCATGGTGTGTAATACTTTGTCTTGTCTTTAAGTTTTTCTTGAGTTTTCTCACATTTACTACTTTGCTTTGTTTTTACTTTACAAGATGTTTAGCTCTGGGTTTAAGGAATTATCTCATCTTATCACTACATGCCGCCAGAATATAGCTAGTGTGATTATAAACACAATAAGGGCAAAAAAGATTTTTTTTAACAAGTAGTTTTAGCCAGAACGACGTATGTGTTTTTCCGCACCTCTTTGTGGGTTCATAAATTTATTTTATTTATTTTGTTTATTCTCTTGAACAATATGCATTTGCAAGGTGGCAAGGTATACATCTTGTAAATTATTAAAATCTCCTATATTCTTGGTTTCTTCTGTATTTAATTCTTCCATTTTTCTTCTATAATCCTTTACTGTTTTTGGCCATTCATCCATTATTCCATTCGCTTGCTCATTCCATTCTTTCACCGTCCTGTTCCAAAAAGAATCTTTTCCCAACAACTCTCCATTTTTGCTTTTCTTTCATATTCCATTTGTGGTCATGCCTTCCCAGATAGTTACCTCTTTCTAATTTGACTTCCAATTCTTTCCATCCTGTCTACTTTCCTGATATTATTCTATACATATTTCCAGTGCTTTTTCTGTGCCGGAACGCACCGGAACGCCGTTCGGCACATCTTTTCGGTACCTCTAAAAAAATTTAATATCAGCCGGAATATCTGTGTGCGCCAACCGCTGGAGAAATGTATGCTCCATTTCACGTTAAGAAGAAGAGTGTATTTTGCTCCTTCCTCGTGAGCCCTCTGCAACTAGACATTAGCTGAGTTTCAAAACTTACAAGCCATGTCTTGAGCCAGACAAAAGGCTTTATGGGCAGTTTTGAAACACTTTGCTTGTGTCTAGCAGCAGAGAGTCCATGAGGAAGATGCAAAGACACTCCTTCTTACCCTGAAATAAGGTTTAGTTTGTCCGTGTTGCTGTGCCCGAGTGCTTACCGAGTTTGTGGACATAATGAAGAAAATTGCTTATTTTTTTTATTAAAACAATAATTAAAAGGATAAGATGGAAATAATTCTGCATTCACAGCTCATCACAGCTAAGAAAGGCGTCCAGTATCAACAAAACAACAAACGCAACGAAGATTGTCTTTTATTGGCAGAGGGTTATGGCGGGGGGGGGGGGGGGGGGTTAAGGCCAATTTTCTATTATGAAAATTGGCGTTCTTCTTTTCAAGCAGTTGCCACCCAAGTTCTTTCATTATTCATTAGTATAGGGCTGACGTACATTATTTCACTTGTACCACTTCTATTATATTGCCAATTCCATTTTCTACACCTTTTCAATACGTTTCTTGCAGCCATCCTTTGTACATCTTCAATTTTTGTGATATTTATTTCGAGGTACGAGTCCCAAATAGCCCCAGCATAATCCAGTATTGGTCTAATAAGTGAAAGATAAGCCTTTTCACGAATTTTTTTTCAGAAGCAACCCTATGGGTTTTGCCTGCCATGTGCTTTCCACGTGTTTCTGACGTTTCAGATTAGTTTTCACTGTGAGCCAGCTTTATCCTGGTTTACCGGTGTAAATCCAATTAACAAATCTAAAAAAACAAGGATTTTTCATTTCATAGATTGAAAGTAGATTCCTAGAGTTCCTACATTTCTTAGAGTACTGTGCCGCGGAGCAGGCAGAGTCACCCAGGGCTTTGCATGCGGTACCAAGGAGCTCAGAGCCTGCATGACATCGCGCATTGTTTCAAGCCAAATTCAAACGAGTACCAATAAAATTTGCTGAATGAAAACTAATGGTCCGATTTAATTGATTTTTTAATCATATCATCAGCTTAACTTGTTCTACATTATACCCAGGGCTTTGAACCGAACCGAAACCGAAAACCGAAAACCGAAAAAACCGCAATTTTAAGCCGAACCGGAACCAAACCGGAAACGAAATAATAAAAAGTGGCCTGAACCGTAACCGAAACGAACCCGAAATTTTATAATGGTTTTTTCGGTTCATTTCGGTTCATTTCGGTTCACGATTTGGGGGAATTTGCTTGTAAAATAGTTTTTTCTCTTTACCATAATAGATCCTAAATCATGGTATATGTGATCCCAAATGACTTGCCTAACCTTTTATTGTTTTATAAACGTATATTTTGTTCATTTCTGATTTCTGACTGAGAACTTTCGTCAAAATGTATCTCTCAAACATTGCAAAGACACTACAAAGCCAAAGAAACGATGAAAGGAAACACTGATTTTTGCCAAGTAAATTTGCCGTGATGCTATGCAATCAAGAGACCAAGTGCGTTTGGTGGAGTGGGC
This sequence comes from Nemoura dubitans, assembly GCA_921293005.1. Classification (NCBI taxonomy): domain Eukaryota; kingdom Metazoa; phylum Arthropoda; class Insecta; order Plecoptera; family Nemouridae; genus Nemoura; species Nemoura dubitans. The sequence continues at coordinate 23,821,760 of OV121076.1, forward strand.
ATCGGATGGGTGGCCATTGTTGTAATGACAAATGGGTCATGGTGCACACTGGAAGTACACTCTCATGTCCCTAGCTTTCTGATTGTATCATTACTTATTAGCAACATTTCCCATGTAAAACACAGTTTTAAGAACTTGCAGTTTTATCTCTGCTTCATTTTGGGCATTGCAAGTGACGACATGTCGTCAGAATTTAGAAATGTATATAGTTCAGTGCAACCCCACCGCGGGGATGCTATTTAGGGTGCCTACACTATAGGGGCAAATTTTCCTTCCGAACCGAAAAAACCGAACCGAAAACTGCAAAAAATAGGGGTTCGAACCGGTTCGAACCGAAACGAAATTAATTTTTTTGGTCGAACCGAACCGAAAACCGAACCGAAATAGTTCCCCGAACCGTAACCATAACCGAAACGAAAAAACATTTCGGTTCAAAGCCCTGATTATACCTACAAATTTTTTTCTAAGCTGAGATATTTACTTTAAGGGTGTAACTTTCAGAAAGAGATGAGTTTCACGGCAACAAACTTTGGTTGCCATGACAAATAAGTGAACTTTAGTAACACCGGCCAATTGCCATGAAGCCTAGTTTGGAAGCGTAGTAGGAACAATATGAACTAGGCAGCTGATCCCGACACAAAGGGAGTTTTGCTTGCCGATAAGCCAGCCTAGCAATTTTGTAACTTTTATGTTAGGTACCTAGTGTTGCGAATTTTCATGAAAAAAAATTGTGAAAATTTTCATTTTCTTGAAAATCTTGAAAATCTAGGATATTTTATACAAATTAGAAGCTTTTCAAAATTATGAGTTGACAAGAGTTGCTATCTCAGAGAATTATATTTGCCAAGTACCTAGTGAATAAGATAAATTGAATCTGACCGGCACTTTGTAAGGATCCTGTCCTCCGTAACTACCTAAGGGGGGAAGCTTATTTAGGTATTAAAGGACCATTTACCTCTTAAAATTTATTTTTACCATAGATTCGTTACTATAATATAAATAGGAGTCGTCGTATTTGAAAGAATTTTCTGAAAGGATGGATTTTTTATTAATTATCTAAGATTTCTGGCGTTCCGCGAGGCGCGATCTGCGAGACTAGTATGATTCTCTTGTACAGTTTCACTATCCCCTCCCACCATTCCTAGCGCTGTCGCTGCCGCTATGGCTCGGTCCGGCACGCTCAGAGCAGCACTGCACGAGAAATATGCAGCACGCTAATTACATACTTGATGTAATCCGCTTACCGCGGCTAAACGGTTGGTCCTATCAAAGTGCCAAATTATTTCAACACAAAGGAAGGATGGAGGACTATGCTCAAATTATTTGAATGATATTGGTCCAGAGGTTTGTCTAGGTGCTAGGGGTCGAAAAAGCGCTAAGGGTTAAACCTTATGGGAGTTGTTTTTCTAAGCACCATGGCCGAAAAAAGGGGGAAGGTGTCAACTGGCCGAAAATCAACTGGCCGAAAACCTAACAGGCCAAAAAAAAACTGGCCGAAAAAAAACTGGCCGACAAACCAACTGGCCGAAAAAACAACTTGCCGAATGTTATATTTTGTGCTGTGACTGTACTGAGCCAGTGGTAGGGGAAAACTATTACCCCTTTCGAAAACATTTTCTCTGAAATAACTTGGAGACTAAAAAACTTGGCGAGATATTACCTGGGCGATAAACAAACCGGGCGAATTTTTTAAACGCTCTGAATACAATGCTAGTTCCGCGGCAGCGGCGCGACCTTTTCGACCCGAATTTCGGCTATGTCCTGGCCGGGCCCATAAGAGCCATGTTAAATGACTTTGTCGTTTTTCGAGTCCGGTCGTCGACAAGTAGTCCCGGCAATTGCACCCACCCCGTCAGCGCCCGCACTTTCTCTCAAAGTCCGGTCGTCGACAAGTGGTCCCGGCAATTGCACTCACCCCGTCAGCGCCCGCACTTTTTCTCAAAGTCCGGTCGTCGACAAGTGGTCCCGGCAATTGCACTCACCCCGTCAGCGCCCGCACTTTTTCCCAAAGTCCGGTCGTCGACAAGTGGTCCCGGCGATTAAACTGATCTCGTCAACGCCCTCACTATTATTAATCTTAGGCTTGACCATGACTTCACCGGTCGCAACGCCTTCGCGGCAAGGCAGCCTTCCCTGCCCGCCAACGCCGTCAGTCGCCTCACATTTGCACAAGTCCCAGCGACGACGCACTTGACGGGCGGGCATCGTTGCCCGCCCGCCAGCGTCGTCAGACGCCCCGACAACTGAGAGTCGCCGTCCTGCGACGTCGGTGATCTGAAGTTCACCCAACGCCGACGACTCTCCCGGCCGCGACGGCTTCGCAGCCCGCCAACCACCTGAGGGACCCGACCACGACTCGATTTCCCATAAGACCAATGGTCTCCAAGTTATTTAAGAGACAATGTTTTCGAAAGGGGTAATAGTTTTCCCCTACCACCGGCTCAGTACAGTCACAGTGCAATATATAAAATTCGGCCAGTTTTTTTTCGGCCAGTTTTATTTTCGGCCAGTTTTTTTTCGGCCAGTTTTTTTTCGGCCAGTTAGGTTTTCGGCCAGTTGATTTTCGGCCAGTTGCCACGTTCCCGGCCGAAAAATGTGGAATTTGGTAACTTCTGCACGGATGGCCGTAGACACAAGAAGTTTTTTTTGCTGCCCAAAGGCCTTTATTAAATCATCCTAATCAATGATAAAAATCAATTTCAAGAGGTAAATGGTCCTTTAATAATTATGCCGTCTAAAGACAACCACTTTGCTTCTCAGGGCCTCAGCCCTTCGATACCTCCTAAAATAACCTGCCCCAGTGGAGGGACAAGCAACTGCCCGACACAAGTAGTGGGTAACATCACAACTTGCAGCCACACTAGTGATTGTTGGAAAATGACTACCTACTACCTACTACCTACTAATATAAGAGTACCTACTCTACAAAAAGCACAATTTTGTACATACTACACATTTTAGGTACTACATGTCTAAAATATGGCAAGTGAACAGTACCTACAATTTGGTTTCTGAAAATTTTTCATTTGGGGTAACAATTGACCATATAGCTCGTAAATGAACAATACATCGGCTACAAGCTATTTCATTGCTACCCCTGAATGAAAATTACTTCAGAAAATAGTGCTGTTTACTTGCCATATTTTAAACATAGGTATAATTATCTACCACTTTCTTTTTGTCTACATAATATTTCCATTATTCCAGGTAAAATGCGCTAAAATCGACTTCAAATTTATCCCCATTTTAGCACAATTTTTCTTTTTTCAATAGTCAGCTATTCATGCAGCAAGAAACTGCCAAAACTAATCCCTGTAAAACTAACAACCTAGAATATCTCCAGTTAGCTTTCAAGTGGAATTGCCATTAATACAGATTTCACAAAGAAGTAATTATTTTTCATTGAAAATTTGTTACTTGAAAATTTCAACTGAAATTTTCAAAAGAAATTTTTCAGCCTTGCAACACTAGGTACCTATGCTTTTATCGGTTCAGATGGATCAAATTCGTATTGCTGTCGAAGTTTATTATTTAACTTTGGAACTGCGAACGGCGAAATCAGAGATACGTAATCGGCAATCGCTATCCTGTGGTCTGTATAATATTAAACTTATACTAGGGCTTCGCGAACGCAATTTGTGTTGCGTTGAAGATGAGCGTAGGTAGCGGTTTGTGTATAGCGGATTAAAAGGTGCAGGCAGCAGTCACAAGAAAACCATGAAGCACCAAACCTGACCATTGCCTTCTCGAAAATTCTAATCACTTGAAAATGTATACGGATTCTGACGTTCCTTTGTTTCTCTTCGAGGTCAACAAAGCTGGTAACCAAGGAAACGAAGGAAACCGGACTCGTATTAAATCAGCAGTCAAATCACGAAAACAACACCACAAAAATGCTAATAAAAACCAATTGGAAAAACCTACCGAACTAAGATTTGCAGGCATGATAAATATGTATAAGGTCAACATGTTTAGAAGTTTTGGTGAAGTTATGTTCAGAACTTTGAAAGTTACAGGGGTTCAAAATTCTGAAAAAATCGAAAAATTACGTAAAAATTGATTTATAAAAAATTTACCGAACCGATCTTGTTCAAAAACGCAGGGGGTCTAAGTTGAGAACAGAGGTAGATACTCAGAAATTTTCATCAATGTCGGTTCAGGCGTTTGCTCTGTAGAGCGCGCACAAACACACAAAAAAAAAAAAAAAAAAAAAAAAAAAACATACACAAGTGACTTTTTTCTGGGGTAAGTGAAATTGAAGATTTCGCTCCGCTCGCTTCGCTCGCTACGCTCATCAATAAAAGCTCTAATTTGGCGATGTTCAACTTTTTAGTTTGTGCTGGCTGGGATGCACTTTTCACCGAGCTTCATTCTTGATAGAAATCGCGAAAATTGGTTACAAACGGGAGGAAATGGATTATAAATGTTCAATACATTGGTTTACATCCAGAGCCGACATTTCTACAGTGAATTGAGAGTGTTTTTTAGGTGAAATATTGAAAAAATGATTGCATTTGGCTGGCAGGATTGAGTAGCACCTTGCAGCCCAGCTCGATTTTTAAATCGTTTAAATCTTACCTTGTTACTGATCCGCTTCGTCTAGGTGACTATTATCGCATGCATTGTGAAGTTATTGAAGAAATTTAGTCAAAACGCTCCTATTTGCGATCATATTACGTGGAATTGAAATGATTTGGCATACAGAGTGACAGTTGAATTCTTTTGTTTCGTTTTCATACCACAGCAAGGTGAATGAATCCACGAATTTATCTTTTACGCAGTGAATGTAGCTATTTACACGTCATCGGGTACAGAAAGCAAAACTAATTAGAAAAACATCCAAAACCGACTAGAAACACTTATAAAAGATTTTGATTTGCATAAAATGTAAGGAATTGATTGCGGACAAATTTCAGGTGGAGTTATATACCGAGTAGATTCTAAAATGTTAAATACAATATTTTTGTGTAGTCAGCAAAAAAAGTTTTGCGCAGTCTTGCCAGATCTAGGTAATTGATGCTATCAATTACGTTTTTAGCAACCGAAAATTGACGTATATATATACATATATACATATATATATATTTTTTTTTTTTTTTTTTTTTTTTTTTTTTTTAAAGACTTTTGGATAAACTGTGGTGTTTTATTTTTCATTTTCCCAACGTTTCGACCAAATTTACCAAAAGTCTTTTTTAAAAACTAATTGCTGTGAAAACTTAAAACAACATATACCTATGTATATATATATATTTATTTATTTATTTATTTATTTATTTATTTATTTATTTATTTATTTATTTATTTGTGCATGATAATACTTTTGGATAGTATATCAAAAGAAATTTAATTGATTAATGAAATTTGTGTTGAAATATGAGTTTTGACATTTGCTACACCTTTTGGCGTTGGACATTTTCAAATGCAACTTTGCAAATTAAACTGAAAAGTTTTTTCCGGCAAGCTGGATTGGGATAATGACATTATGATTTACGAGCAACAAAATGTCGTTACGTTTTGGTCCCAAGTCCTAGGACCTAGGCTATGGCCTAGGGCCATATTTTGGATATAACCTCGCTATCGGGTATGCCCGCAGGGCATAGGGTACTAGCGTCGACGGAAAGGGCTTCATCCTATAGTTATAGCTTGACGCTGAATGATCTTAACATTTTCTTCATGTTCTTGGTGATTGTGAGTTTGTTCCGGTTATTTCATCGGGTTCTTTCAGTGAAAAACATTGCACTATGGGGACGGGTGGCGATTTTTCTCTTATATTTTTCTCTTGGCCTTATATGAGCAGTGAATTTTAATAAATAATAAAAATTTAGAGCCATGAACTAGAAAGTACTAACATGCCCTCACATGCAGTGCACTATACGTGCGTAGCACGGGCCCATACTGCTAGTTAACCTTATATAAAACCGTTAAAATGGCAATGTTCAACTTTTTAGTCTGTGCTGTCTGGCTGGCTGTCTGGCTGGCTGGCTGGCTGGCTGGCTGGCTGGCTGGCTGGCTGGCTGGCTGGGGACTATGTTTCACCGAGTTTAGCTCTTAATAGAATTTGCGAAAATTGATTAAAAACGGGAGGAAATGGTTTATAAATGTTCAACATATTGGTTTCCATCCAGAGACGACATTCTTACAGCGATTTGAAAGTGTTTTTTACGTGAAATATTGAAAAAACTGATTGCATTTGGCTGACAAGATTGAAGAACGCCTTGCAGCCCAGCTTGATTATTTAATAGTTCAAATCTTACCTTTTACTGATCCGCTGCGTCTAGGTGACTATTATCGCATGCATTATGAAGTTATTGAAGAAATTTTGTGAAAACGCTTCTATTTGCAATCATATTACGTGGAATTGAAATGATTTGGCTTTCAGAGTGACAGATGAGTTCTTTTGTTTTGTTTTCATACCACTGCAAGGTGAATGAATCCATGAATTTATATTTTATGCAGTGAATGTAGCTATTTACACGTCATCGGGTACAGAAAGCAAAACTCCTGAAAAAACATCCAAAACCGACTAGAAACACATGTAAAAGAGTTTGATTTGCATAAAATGTAAGGAATTGATTGCGGACAAATTTCAGGCGGAGTTATATACCGTGTAGCTTCTAAAATGTTCAATACACTATTTTTGTGTAGTCAGCAAGAAAAGTTTTGCGCAGTCTTGCCAGATCTAGGTAATTTAAGCTGTCAATAACGTTTTTATCATACGAAAATTGACGTATATTTATATTTATTTGTGCATCATAATACTTTTTGATAGTATATCAAAAGAAATTTAATTGAATCAAGTAATTTGTGTTGAAATATGAGTCTTGACATTTGCTAACGCATTTACGAGCAACAAAATGTTGTTACGTTTTGGTCCCAAGTCCTACTACCTACGTTATGGCCTAGGGCCATATTGAAGTTATAACCTGGCTACCAGGTATGCCCGCAGGGCATAGGGTACTAGCATGTCGAAGGAAAGGGCTTCATCCTACAGCTGGAGCTTGACACTGAATGACCTCAATATTTTCTTAATATTCTTGGTGATTGTGAGTGTGTTCCGGTAATTTCATCGGGTTCTTTCAGTGAAAAACATTTCACTGTTTGAACGGGTGGCGATTCTGCTCTTTACCCCTTATATGAGCAAAGAATTTTATTAAATATTAATTTTAATAAATAATAAATATTTAAAGCCATGAACTGGAAAGTACTAACATGCCCTCACATGCAGTGCACTATACGTGCGTAGAATGGGCACATACTGCTAGTCCAAAATATTTAAAATGCCATCTCAGCATGTAAATCTCATTAGCAAAAATATTGATTTGAATAATTTCATAACCTTCTTCACAAGTGCATTTTCCCTGAAGCACCCTGAAACGCACAGCTTTGAACCAAACAATTTACTAAATCTATATTTTCCTTGGGGATTGAACCCACAAACACTCCATTGTGTAGAAAGCTGTATCAGTCGCGCGCTGGATGCGATGCGAGTAGGGTCGTCTGTACCAATCGCTCCTACAAACCAGTTTACAATTGATTTGCGGTATGTCGGACGGAAAGTGCATCAAGTGTGCCGATGAGCTCGTGGATGGAGATACAGTAAAGTGTATGGGTTGTCTTGCAGACTTGCATTACTCGTGTGCGGGAGTGAAGAAAACTGTGTACGCTGCTAAATCACTAGACAATAAGGCAAAATTTCGTTGCAGTTCTTGCAAAAAGGGGGACACGCCTCCTGTGCCGCCCGTGCCTAAACCAGTCAATCCATTCGACATCGAGTTGTTCAAGAATCTATTTGACGAACTGAAAGCTGAAGTCAAGGGAATTCGTGAAGATACCAACAGGGACATACCGGAAAGACTTAAAGAAATCCGCGAAGAATTATCAACCGAGGTCAAAGCCCTAAAGGTAGAGGTTAGTGAACTAAAGAAATCACGTGAAGAAAAAGACGCGGAGGTAGGAAATTTTCAGATGCAAGTGAACAATTTAGAACAGTTCACGCATAATAAGAACATTATTATTGATAACGTGGAGCAACTAGACAGAGAAGACGTTGAAGAAATAACTATCAAGTTGTGTGGCTTAATCCAAATTAAGCTGCAACGGGACGATATTGAAGCCGCTCATCGTCTTCCTCCAAGAAAAAACAACTCCTTCCCCCTGAAGATAATTGTACAGCTGAAATCGAGGAAGAAAAGAGACGATATAATAAACACTAGGCGTCAAACAGCGATCATCACAAGCGCATCTCTTGTCGGAGGGAAGATAAGAGCTTGCATTTTCATCAATGAAAATTTAACGCGCTTCTACAGCGAACTCATGTGGAAGTGCAAACTTCGTGCTAAACAAGAAAATTTCAAATTCGTGTGGTATAAGGCAGGCAAGATTGTGATGCAGAAGGACGAAGGAGACAAGAGAGTGATTAAGGAATTTTCTTTTGCCGATATTGATAAAATTGTTGAAGATTCCCGTTAATGGCAGCTGACCTCACGGTGGACGATGATAGTTCATTAGGTGAGAGCTTAGTTGAAACTGTAAGTGATGACTTAGGCTCATGGCTTAGGCTAGAAAATGGTCTTTCTCTCCTTCATGTGAATATAAGATCGATCCGCAAAAACTGGAATGAGCTTCAAATCATGCTGAAAGATGTAATTGGCAAATTTGACATATTAATATTGAGCGAAATTTTTCTTTTAAAAACGACAATGATATTTTTGACATAAATGGATATAATTCAACATTTATTGTTTGAGCGGGTCAGAGAGGAGGTGGGTTTGCAATATTTGTACAATATGAAATATCTTTTAACAAAGTGGTAGAAAATTGTGTGTCTTGCGAATGTGTACGTTTGGAGTGTGAATGGTGTTACCAAATTCTCATTGTTAATCATGTATCGCCCACCAAGTAAAGGTAAAATGTCGTTCTTACAAGAATTAGAATCGTTGCTTGGCAAAATTAGCAATAGGAATGTTATTTGCATTGGTGACGTCAACATCGACCTGTTGGAGGAAGATAACAACATTGTAATTAATTACAAATCAATATTGGCTTCGTCAGGCTTCGTAAAATGTATCTCCGGCCCTACCCGCGAGGAATTTACGATGGAAACCTTCTCGTCTACATGCATTGACCACATTTTTGTGCGTGGCAAGGACATCTGCAATATAAGGTCGATCATTTACCAGACTAAAATGTATGTCCATTACATGATTGGCATCTCTATCCCCGATAAACAAACCGATCCTGTAAATGTGAACGTTGATCACCTGTCAATAAACCCTCAAGCCTCACTTTGCGTATTGCGCATAAATGATCGCAATGTTACCAAATTAATCAGTGAGTGTGACTGGATGCAACTCACCGAATGCAAAGATGTGGACGATGTTTATGATGGCATTGTCGATCGCTTTGATCAAATTTATACCAAGAGTACCCTCGTATTAAAAAAAAAGGAAATTTAAACCGAGGCACAAATGGATGACACAGGAGTTATTAGAGTTGGTCCTAAAATGGGATGTTGCGTTTAAAAAGTGGAAAAACTGCAACTCCTTGCTTAAATCATATTTCAGAGATGAGTATCGTCGGTTTAGAAATTTAGTCAAATAAATTAAATTAACAAGATTTAACTACCTACTACAAAGATATGCTCTATTTGGCGAGGTCAGACCTAAAAAAACTTGGAATATAATTAATGAAATAAGAGGTAAAAATGCAAAACTGTCAGCAGATGATGTTATCAAGAAGAAGTATATGGGTAATCATTCACTGGAGATGATCTCAAATGGTTTTGCTGATTCTTTTGTTAACGAAATCAATAACATAACACATAACTGCTCCCTGATAGCTAGGACAATAATACCAATGACATCAATGTGTAGCCTCAGTCCATGTATTTGAAAAAGGTACAGCCGGATCAAATCAAAGATCTAATCCTGAAATTAGATGTAAGGAAAGGCCCGGGCCCTGACAAAATTCGAGGAGCTGATTTGGCTAAATCTGTTTCTGTGCTGACACCCATTATAGTACATTTAGTAAATGTTTCATTCGCAAGTGGAAAAGTCCCTTCGAAAATGAAAATATCTGAAGTAAAACCTATTTACAAAAAGGGTGATCACAAATCATTCTGTAACTATAGACCCATCTCACTCTTACCAACTTTGGAAAAGGTGCTTGAACGCTGTGTGGCTCTCCAGCTAAATGAATATCTACTGAAATTCAATATCATTAACAAATTTCAATTTGGCTTTCAGCTGGGAAAGAGTACAAATGAACTCCTATTACAGATTGACGATATCGTCAACAGCAAATTGAATGATAATAATCACGTATTAGCTCTATTTATTGATTTCTCGAAAGCGTTCGATACCCTCAATCATAGCAAACTTATAATTTCTCTAAATCAAGCAGGTATAGGAGGATCTCTTCTTAATTGGTTTGTAAGTTATTTGGAAGATAGACAATTTGTGGTTAGAGTTGGAAACACGTGAAGCTTTCCTCAAACATGTAAATCAGGAGTTCCACAAGGTTCCATCTTAGGGCCAACACTGTATCTAATTTATGTAAATAACATGTTTAATTGTATCAATAAGTGTAAAATGTTAATGTATGCAGATGATACTGCGGTTCCATCATCTAGTCACAGTCTCCATTCAGCTGTGCAAACATTACAAATTGAATTTAATGATGTGTTGGCTTGGACACATGACTATAATCTCATCATTAACCCGAATAAAACTAAGCTGATGCACATCGGTTCTCCCTATAACAAGGATTTAGCAAGGCCCATCACTCTTTTGTGTCACTTGACTAATTGTCTCCATGTAATGGCTAAAGGATTGCCTTCTTTGAACTGCTCTGCCACAATTGAAATTGTGAATACTTACGTATATCTTGGCGTAACTATTGATTGTTTGTTCTCTTGGAGGCCCCATATCGACACACTATGTAAAAGATTGCTCTCCAGCTCGTTTCAAATGTAAAATCTAAAATTTATGTTGCCATTCGCAACTCTTCGTACAGTATACTACTCAATTATTGAATCAGTTCTTCTATATGGCATAATGATATGGGGGCTAGCATCAAAAGGTCACTTGACACAGCTAAAAATTATACAGAATAGAATTATAAAATTAATGATACCTGCAAGACATGACCCAAATTCTATGAATGTAGTAATTTGTTTCCGATACTGTAACCTGTTCCCTACGGAAGAACTTCTTATATATCGATATGTGCTTAAATACTATTTTTGTAATAAATTTAAGGTGCCCAACACACACACTGCCAACACACGCCTGCATGTAAATCCCCGTTTTAAAACAATTCTTTAAAATAAAAAGTACGGCCAACGACAATTATCTGTAGTAATCCCTACGATATTCAACTCCCTGCCTTATTAATTAACCAAACTTGATAATTATGTGGAAATTAAAAGGAAAATCAAAGATTGGCTTTCTATGCCTCAGACATAGATAGTGTGTTGTGTATTGTTCCCATCATTACTATTATTATTCTAATCCTAAAATCATTATATTATATAACATATATCAAATTATTATTGTATTGTATGTATATTGTATTGTTATTATTATTTTATTGAACTACCTATGTGCTGCCTACTGTCGCTAAATCGCATCCAACTGATTACTTTTGTAACGTGTTCACTTTTTTTAATTCTATGGTCAAGCCTCCAGGCTTCGTAGAAATACGACTAAGAAGTGTATATACTTGTTTCTCTGTGTGACAGAGAGAAAGAATAAAGTGGTGGTATTCGTAAATTTCATCTTGTTTCGAATGCGAGTTACGAAGACGCGTCAGTCCCCACAAGTTACACAACACTATATCTAGCAAATCACGAGTATCATCCTAAAGAAACCTCGGAGGCCCGCTGAGATCCCACATTTCCTTTATTTGGCTCGATGAAAAGAGGAGTCGAGTACCTACCACTTCTCCAGAGCATGTCGCGAAGATGGTTGAACTCACCTTCTTCTGGAGCCTCGCTTTCCGCGGCAATGGCCAAGGCGGCCATTTTGCAGGCGTGACACAGCCATTCGCCTGTCGGAAGATCGGCCTCTTCAAGCGGAGGGTCACTGAAAGCAGTCGGCAATCAGCAGTCAGCACTTCTACACCAATAAACACTCGTCATAAAAGTCTACCAACAGCTGGCGAGTGGAGACTTTTCACGTAACTTTTCTTCATTCAATTTTGCTCAAAATCACTCGTTTTCAAATCATGGCCCATCTTCAACCAGGCAATGAAATCACAAATTGATATGATAGTCCCTCTAGACTTGAAAGGATATGGTCCTAGGTCTCAAAACAGGTAGTTAGGTAGGTAGGTAGGTAGGGTTGGGCAGTCAGTTACCGGACGGTACCCAGTAACCGGACACGGCCGCACATTCGCTTCGATAATGTAAAATGTTTCGACAGAGGCCCACCATTTTTATTTTTGCATGCACCATATTATGATTCTTGAAAGCCACCCCCACCCCAATTCCCTTCGGCAGATGGATGGCTATAACTGGCATGGGTTGAACATGGGTGTCCGGCTACTGAAATGTTCACGAAATTAGTTTTAAACTTTTTTCCTGGTTAAAAGAAGACTTGTATTTGGTCAAATCCAATTCCCACCTGACCAATAATATTAGAGGTTACTAGAAAACATATGACAACAAGGCCACTGCCATTTTTAATGTCACTAGACGTGTACAAATGTGAGAATACCCTTAGCTGTCCGGTAACTGACTGTCCGACCCTACCTAGATAGTCAGTTTGTTAAAATGGGCTTGCCAAGCTGGGTTGTGCTGATATCAGGGCTGGCTCTCGCTACCTACCCAGTCACTGGCTGTCAGCACAGCCTGTTGGCATGTCCACCTTTAACAAAGAGAGCTGTAGCTGCAAGCAAATTGAAGGTTAAAGCCGATTGCATCTGAGACGAGTCCGACCAATGTATGGCTCGTTGCAGGTTAGGGGACACTCACTGACAGTGCAGATGGAACGAGGCCGGACACTTGTCGCAGCAGAGCAGATCCCCTCCCTCGCCGCAAGAGTCGCAGCAGTCGTGGTTGTGTCCTTTGCCTGGACGCTTGTAGTATGCGTGCAGCTCGCGGGGCTCCTTCCGTCGAGCCTTGGCTGTTTCGTCGCAAACGGGTGCCGCGATCAATGCCTGGATCTGCTGCTCAGACAGAATGCACAGCATTAGCAATTTGACGCTCCAGGCGTCAGCGTCGAAGCAATAAGTAATGCAAGTAATGCCTACCAAGCACCTACCTGCATTATGTCCCCAGCAATGTCCACCTCACATTCCTTCGTTGCCATTGTCACGATAGTGTTTTGATTAAAACGTACGTCTTTAAAAGTGGTGACCGAAGCGAGTTTAAGCTCACAAGCGGTCGGTAAAACAAATGTCAAAAGGAAACAGAATCGGACAGCCAGAATCTATGGCGCTACAGAACGGCGGGACTTCAAAGGATATCGCTGGATGCCACCCATCGCCCTCGTGGACGCAGATTGAGGTGTTTACCCACGCCACGAGTTGCCTCCAGGTTCTGGGTGTTGCCAGGGATAACCCGTACTCGTCTCGTCCACTTTTGGGGATATCGTTGTGAAAACACAACCTAAAATAAAATCTGGAACTAGGTCGCGAAGCTCATCAAACAACCAATCACCGATCTTCCCGAGAAGTCGATCTCCCGCGCAGATGAACGGCGCGTAGCTAGGAAGATAGCCAACCTTTGAAAACTATTTTGTTGTGGTTGGCACTAATGGTTTTTATTTATTTATTTACGCGGTACATAAAGGGAGCCAGTCAACTGACCGGATTTGCAGCCGACCGGATTTGCAGCCGACAGGACACTTTGAGGATTTGCAGGTGACAGGATTTGCAGCCCACCGGATTTGCAGCCGACCGGATTTTCAGGTCACCGGATTTGCAGATCACCGGATTTGCAGCCGACCGGATTTTCAAGTTACAGGTTTGGGGCGGAGCTTGGAGGAGGAGCCAATTCAAACTTTCCCGGCAAGCTATGCATTCCGGTCGGTAACTTTGCACATAATTATGGTTCACAGACTGACCGGCAAGACTAGCGCTAAGCTATTAAATACCGCCTTCTTTCAAACTGAGTTGACATAATTCCTTTACTGTTACTAGTTGTTTGCAGGGTATGCAGAAAAATATTTTTCTAAATTGCATTGTAGTCAATGGGTACATGGTTTGCATACAGGCGATTCAAGAGATATAAAAAAGCGTCAGAGACATAAAATACGACCGTTAAAGACATTATAGATGGTGGTGAAGTTAATGGTGAACACATTGTTTCGCCCCTTCCATTGTAAATACTAGGGCTTCGCGAACGCAATTTGTGTTGCGTTGAAGATGAGCGTAGGTAGCGGTTTGTGTATAGCGGATTAAAAGGTGCAGGCAGCAGTCACAAGAAAACCATGGAGCACCAAACCTGACCATTTCCTTCACGAAAATTATAATCACTTGAAAATGTATACGGATTCTGACGTTCCTTTGTTTCTCTTCGAGGTCAACAAAGCTGGTAACCAAGGAAACGAAGGAAACCGGACTCGTATTGAATCAGCCGTCAAATCACGAAAAAAACACCACAAAAATGCTAATTAAAACCAATTGGAAAAACCTACCGAACTAAGATTTGCAGGCATGATATAAGGTCAACATGTTTAGAAGCTTTGGTGAAGTTATGTTCAGAACTTTAAAATTTACAGGGGTTGAAAATTCTGAAAAAATCGAATAGTTTCGTAAAAATTGATTTATAAAGAATTTACCAAACCGATCTTTTTCAAAAACGCAGGGGGTCTAAGTTGAGAACAGAGGTAGATACTCAGAAATTTTCATCTATGTCGGTTCAGGCGTTTGGTCTGTAGAGCGCGCACAAACACACACAAAAAATAAATAAATAAATAAAAAATACATACATACACAAGTGACTTTTTTCTGGGGTAAGTGAAATTGAAGATTTCGCTCCGCTCGATTCGCTCGCTACGCTCATCAATCAGGGACGATGTTCATTTATTATTCTTAGAATGATCTTTGCCACGTCGATGTTTGCCTTGCATTGCATATTAATGCCACCTTTCAAGAGTATTTTTCTCAATGCTTAAATTGCCGAAGAAGACTATTATTATCATCAAGTCTTGCAAGTGGATTAGATTTGATCATTAGTTATATGTTCGTTTGTGTAGTCACGAAACTTGACGAAACTAGATTTGGTTTTGAGCATGACGTCACAGGTTTAGTTTCGGTACTAGAAGCAAACCAACAGTGTAATGGCGGCGAATGACGGACATTTTAAAACGCTCTTCTGACCAAATCAGAAATTGATATTCAGTGTATTTTTTTTATATTTGTCTGAGTCTGATTAGTCTGATGAGAATTATATACATTAACCGATCGAGCTACTATACTCAAGGGAACGTAGAACCTGCGTTGTAGGTTATGTACACAACACGGTAGTTACCTACCGCATTACAGCGGAAAGAGTTTATTACCCACTTTAGAGTTTCACGGCTATTAAAGCAAGATTTTTCTGCAATGTTTGAAGAATCAGACATCTATCAAACACTAATATCATAATGGCCATCATGATATGTCGTCGCTTTCCTTTATCATAATCATAATCGGAGCCCAGTTACACAAATCAGTTACATATCTGGAGCCGTAACCAAAAATCTAGTTCACAATTCCAGTTCACAACCAAAACTGCGGGACAAACGAACACTTCGTAACCGGAACCAGGTAGCCATTTTGTGACAAACGAACGCCATGAAACTAGTTTTTTAGTTTCGTAACTGGTTTTGTGTGGACAGACGAACATAACTATTCTGTCGCGGGCGTGTTCCGAAACTCGACCGGGCGCTACCGGTCGCCGCCTGGAGCGCTCAGGACCATTCCGAAACTAAGAGCGGGCGACCGAAGGCCGTTCCGTAACTCGCTGGTCGTGACATTTCGGTCGCGACCGGTCGCGCCCGAAACGCCCGGGGATTGACAAACCGGCGGGGTTTCAACGATTGAAGTTCAAGTGTTATAGGATACAAAATTGCAGAGCGAAAATTACAAGCGCATACGCATTCGATACCGCAAAAAATTATAGCGCTTTTCATTGAAATAATTTCAATGAAAAGAGACATGATCGAAGATATAACTATCTTTCAGCGGCTGGAGAAATATCAGACAATATTTGAAGTCAACAATCAACATGGTATAGGAGTCCCAAATTTTGAGTCTCCATAAGATCCCAAGCTAATTTTAGGTGTGTATGCATGCAGAAAGGCTCTTTATGTGAAATTACTAAGGCTTCGCGAACGCAATTTGTGTTGCGTTGAAGATGAGCGTAGCTAGCGGTTTGTGTATAGCGGATTAAAAGGTGCAGGCAGCAGTCACAAGAAAACCATGGAGCACCAAACCTGACCATTGCCTTCTCGAAAATTATAATCACTTGAAAATGTATACGGATTCTGACGTTCCTTTGTTTCTCTTCGAGGTCAACAAAGCTGGTAACCAAGAAAACGAAGGAAACCGGACTCGTATTGAATCAGCCGTCAAATCACGAAAAAAACACTACAAAAATGCTAATAAAAACTAATTGGAAAAACCTACCAAACTAAGATTTGCAGGCATGATAAATATGAATAAAGTCAACATGTTTAGAAGTTTTGGTGAAGTTATGTTCAGAACTTTGAAATTTACAGGGGTTCAAAATTCTGAAAAAATCGAAAAATTTCGTAAAAATTGATTTATAAACAATTTACTGAACCGATCTTTTTCAAAAACGCAGGGGGTCTAAGTTGAGAACAGAGGTAGATACTCAGAAATTTTCATCCATATCGGTTCAGGCGTTTGGTCTGTAGAGCGCGCACAAACACACACAAAAAAAAAAACAAAAACAAAACAAAAAAAAACAAAAAAAACATACACAAGTGACTTTTTTTGGGGTAAGTGAAATTGAAGATTTCACTCCGCTCGCTTCGCTCGCTACGCTCATCAATGAATGTTCCCTGCTTGGTGCTTAGGCTCGAAATATGCGCTTGAATAGCACATAATGTACACGCTGTGATTCCGCTTAGAAAAGTGTGAAAAGTCAATGTCGAAATCAGGCTACAAAAACTAAATAAAGATTCACAAAGTAGTGAACTTAGAGCAGTGCTGCCTCCCAAAATCAAATTTCATTTAACTAGGGCTTCGCGAACGCAATTTGTGTTGCGTTGAAGATGAGCGTATGTAGCGGTTTGTGTATAGCGGATTAAAAGGTGCTTGCAGCAGTCACAAGAAAACCATGGAGCACCAAACCTGACCATTGCCTTCTCGAAAATTCTAATCACTTGAAAATGTATGCGGATTCTGACGTTCCTTTGTTTCTCTTCGAGGTCAACAAAGCTGGTAACCAAGGAAACGAAGGAAACCGGACTCGTATTGAATCAGCCGTCAAATCACGAAAAAAACACCACAAAAATGCTAATAAAAACCAATTGGAAAAACCTACCGAAATAAGATTTGCAGGCATGATAAATATGTATAAGGTCAACATGTTTAGAAGTTTTGGTGAAGTTATGTTCAGAACTTTGAAATTTACAGGGGTTCGAAATTCGGAAAAAATCGAAAAATTTCGTAAAAATTGATTTATAAAAAATTTACTGAACCGATCTTTTTCAAAAACGCAGGGGGTCTAAGTTGAGAACAGAGGTAGATACTCAGATATTTTCATTCGTGTCGGTTCAGGCGTTTGGTCTGTAGAGCGCGCACAAACACACACCAAAAAAAACAAAAAACAAAAAACATACACAAGTGACTTTTTTTTGGGGTAAGTGAAATTGAAGATTTCGCTCCGCTCGCTTCGCTCGCTACGCTAATCAATCAGGCATTATTTTAGTGCCGGTTGCTGCAACTTTGATGTAGTAATATCGCTGGAAACAAGTTTTAAAAACTCTCATATTAGCATTGAAATCATATGGGACTCCTTTTGCAAACAATGACTACAATTGCTGTCTATACTTGCTGTCATCTGACTTCAATTTTTAGCTGCTAGCTGGATTCTATGCTCCATCCAGGCTATTATAAGATCAGGGGTTGTTCCGATAAATATATTTTGTCCTATTTTCTACGACGACATTGAACAATGTTCGGAAAATTTTGTGCGATTTTCAGCTCTATAGAACGGCCAATATTTTTGTTTTTTCGCGTTTATATACGGAGGCATAGGTACCTCAGAAACAGATCGATGCGGGGATAATCTTGGTTGAGATCAATTATCGTGGCCGGGATGCGACTTTACAATCGCTGCTGAGCTCAGACAATGTTAAAATTTCCCGCCTCGCCATTGGCTGGAACTGTCACCAAATTGAGTTGGTGTGAAGGTAGCCTTGATTTTATCTCTTATGTCTTAAGTATTTCAATAATCAATTAACCGATGGCAGCAGTGAATGGTTGTAGTCATTTAATTAGTCGATGGCTACAACGCAATGATGGGAACGTTGCAAGGGATGTCTCTGCGGCGAATGGTGCTTGTATTTTACCCGTATTTAAACGCCAATTGTCGCCAGGCAGCAGCTGCGATTTGAGCTGAAAGTATTATCAGTCTAATCAGTTTTGCACTGTTTGTAAGTAGCACGAATTTGTTAAATGCAAGTTTATCGATTTGATTTTATTGACTTCTGAGGAGAATTATTGCCAAGAAGTTATATTATTACCGTTAACGATCCTTTCGCCGACTCTTGTCGATAATCTCAAATGAGTTTCGGTTGCTTTCCCAAAAGCAATGGTCTAACCGTTCCTACTTATCCTCCAACGTCAGGAGATATGCTCTTTCTACATCTGTATCTGCATTCTACATCTGCCAATAACGTAGACCAAGTGGCGAATGCTATGGTACTGAGTACTACGCGAAGGCAACTTATCTTTGAAAGCAAAAACTACAAATTAGATATTATGGATTAATCGAACATGTGTGACAGGAGGACAGGTGAAAGGTACCATGAAGATCTTGCGGCGTTCCTGACCAATAAAATGTCTGGAAATTTTAACATTGTCTGAGTCCAGCAGTGATTGTAAAGTCGCGGCCGGAATATATAAGATGATGAAAATAATGCATAGGTATAATGTTATATTAACGGGTACGAAAACCATGCGTCTTTATGGGACCAGAGCGCAAAGAACCCAGGAAGTCAAGTTTTATTGAACTGCTATGTTTTACAATAATAAGTGCTAAAGCACAATGGTAGCAATTTCAAGGAAAATACAACCGTAGTAGTGCGGCTTTGCTGGCACACAAAAACAATGCACTACCCGCCTTCTATATCTATATACTAGGGCGAACGCAATTTGTGTTGCGTTGAAGATGAGCGTAGCGGTTTGTATATAGCGCATGAAAAGATTGAGGCAAAAAGCCTATGAAAATCATGGAGCAGCAAGCCGGACCAGTGCTTTCTCAAAAATTCTGATCACTTAAAAATGTAAACGATTCTGACCTTTCTTTGTTTCTGTCCGAGCTGTCGGGTAGCGGAAATATGCTCATTTTGAGATCATTGAGCAATGTTCTAATATCTGTCAAATCTTGAATTCAACTTCAAGTCCAAAAATCTGGTGTGATGTTTCGATTTGGTTCCGATGGTTACTAAAGGCAATAATCGAAATTGGCAAAATTTGATAACAATACGCACTTTTAAATAAGTATCCGTACTTTACCAAACATCCCCAATTGTCGAATATTGCTATTTTTTCTGCTTTGAAGGGAAGAGGTATGGAGGATACCCCCCTGGGGACATTCAATTCTCACCCTGTATGCAAATTACTTCTCCCAAATTTAATGGCCATTTAGCTCAGCGGTTAGAGCACCAGCCGCGAAAGTTGGGGACCCGGGTTCAAATCCCGGAATGGACAACACTTTTGGGAGGCTAATTTGTGTACATAATAATAAAAAGGTATGGAGGATTTTCTTGAAAAACGCAGGGGGTCTAAGTTGAGAACAAAAGTAGACATCCTGAAAATTGCATCCCACTTGAAGCAGGCGTTTGGCCTGTAGAGCGCGCGCAAACACACATACAAAAAAAACAAAAAACAAAAAACACACACACAAGTGCTTTTTTTAGCAGTAGTGAAATTGATGATTTCGCTTCGCTCGCTTCGCTCGCTACGCTCATCAATAATATGGTGAGCCTACAGGTTCACCCTTTTCCCCTTTCTAGGGTTTCACGAAAACTTTCATACGGAAAATAACTCAATAAGATTTTGTTTGCTTAATGTTCTTATTACATAGTTATTGGTCTCTCAGCCCCTAAATTCTCAGCCCGCATTAAGTCATCCCCTGCATTGTCAGCCTGAGTTTGTTCGTCCTCTATTTACTCAGCCTCTACAATGTCATCCCCTAGAAGTTCGGCCTCAGGTACCGTTACTTTCAGTCGGCCAAATCTCAGCCCGAGCTCCGCCCACAACGGAAATACGCCTGCCGCCCTCTCTCGGCAACTAAGCGAACTTGAAGGTGTTCTAGTTCACCGACTTGCCGAGTGAGGCCAGCACGCGTCTTACGCTTCTTGGCATCACCATAACGTTCGAAGAAATGCCTAATCCACAGGCGTTTTTATTTATTAAATAGAAAGATATACATGGCCGCAATGAGTGCATCCACTCATCTGCCAGCTAAAAACACGACCCTCTACGACCAGAGGCGTTTAACGATGACAACGCTAGGGACGCCGTCCAGAGTTGAGCCTTCCTCATTGGTTCTCTACTTGAAGAACGATCGGCTTGCGACGGCGACGGGCGGTCGAGCGATGGCGACGACGCGGGCTTGGGGCAGTTGAGCTACGCGATGGCGACGGCGTCGACCTTTCGAGCGAAGTCGACGACGTCGGCTTGGGGCGTTCGCGCGATGGCGACCACAATCGCGACGGAGACAGGCGGCAATGCGAAGGCGACTGCGACAAGCGGTCGAGCTGCGCGTTGGCGACGGCGTCGAACTTTCGAGCGACGTCGACGACGTTGGCTTGGGGCAGTCAAGCGATGGCGACCACACCGGCTTGGGCCATTAAGCAATGACAACAGCAACAGGCAGTCGAGCTACACGTTGGCGACGGCGTCGTCCTTCCGAGAGACATCAACGACGTCGCCTTGGGGCAGTCGAGCGATGGCGACACGACGGCGACAGGCGGCAATGCGAAAGCGACTGGCGACAAGCGGTCGAGCTACACATTGGCGACGGCGTCAATCTTTCGAGCGACGTCGACGACGTGGGCTTGGGGCGGTCCAGCGACAGCGTCGGCGACGGGTGGTCGAGCGAAGGCAACGTCTCGGGGCGGCAGTGGAACCACGTTGGCGGCGACTGGCAAGGGGTCGCCCTCATCCGCAACGTCGTTACGCTGATCCAGCACATCTTCGGGGCCATACGACCCGGTTTTATGCCGCCATTACTGGTGCTCCAGCATGTGCGATGTGCGATCCTTGCCAGGAAAGCAGCAATCGGTAAGCCGTTCTCGAGTGCGGCTTGGGCATCCCGGACGTTCCTGTTTTGCGCCAGGATTGCGCTTCCGGTCCGCTTTTTTCCCCCCTCATCATTTGACAGTCTCGACGGCGCGGGTGCTAGTCCGCGGTCGAGCAGTCCACGTTTGCCGGTAATTTGCTGTTGATTTTGGCGGCGCGTCTCGTAAGTCATCCCCGGCGTCGACTGGTCGTCGGCCGGCGACGTCTCCTCTCGACAGTGCGGAGCCTCGATAGTGCGTTCGTCGTTAAACAAACGGCTCCGCGCGCTCCGCCCGTCGTCGCAGCATGCTCGCACTCCGAGAGCGTCGGTTTGGACCGCGCGGCCACCCGCGGTCCACGGCTTATTGCCTCCGTGCGGGCGTCGGAGTCGCTGCTGGCAACTCACGAACAACACAAGGCAGTGGGGCATAACCTCAACAGATCGCATCGTGGAAAAAGCTCGTTAGCGAAGTCGCATCTAAGGACCGACACCGTCTTTTATTGATACCTCGGGTGAACCGGCAAATTGACGAAGCGTGCTCCCGTTCGCAAGACGTGGTTGTCCTGTCGGTCGCTAGTGCAACGTCGACGTCCGCGGGAGGTGTTGGCTAAGACCTTACGGCCAGTGGCGGTTCGTGGGGCAAAAAAGTGGGAGGCACAAAAAAAACTTACAGTTTCGCTTACAGTTTATGTCCGGGGTTGGTCTACCTTCAAATTTAATCCTCCTTCGTTCCTCAAAGGTCCGCCTATGGAGGGGTAAATCTAATAGTTCATCTACGATATTCATAATGGCGGAGACGCGCACTTAACACACACAGAACAGAATCCGCAACTTGGAACACAAAACCACATGCACACGATAACGACACAATTTAAAAAACACGCCCAAAAAAAGAAACAAACTCACGCGCGTTCGAAACAATAAAAATGTATATACATAGAATGTTATCAATGTGGATTTGTTGTAGAAACGCGCAATGGTAATCGAAGCCGGCAAACGTGAATTTACCTAGCTTTACCTAGCTTCGATGGCTCCTCTTGCATCTTCTTGCAGTAGTTCGTGGAATTTCGGATTTTCGGGTCGGGTCACGTGATCTCGATCGGCTCGTAATTTATGCATCAGGCCATCGTGGATGCTGAGACCGTGCCACCCTTCTGACGTGGTTGTGACGTTTTAGCCATACCCCCCAGCACACCTCGGCGATTCCACCCGCCCCTCAAGCACCCACAAGCGTCGACGTGCCCCAGCGTGCCTCACATTTGGCCGCGGTGCCCTACCTGTATCGGCAACCCGCGCGACACAAGTGGACCATGGGTTGCCTGCCAGCCGGTGGTTACAAACTACGAGTAAAATAAAAAAGAAACTCAAAACCTCTCCTCTCCTTCCTTCTTTTTTGGGGAGGCCGTGCCGCAAGTGCCCCATGCACAAACCGCCACTGCTTACGGCATACGATCCTCCTGTGAATATATCATTACCGCCGATGTAAACCGAGACAGGATAGGTATTAGAGGCGTTCAGGAGTAATCCTTCTGATGGTAGCTTTGCACCAACGATCGATCGATCGATCGATCGCAATAACGTTAGTCATCAGTAGGGTGAAACTAACCTGTCTAAACCCAGGTCACGGTCCCTTTTTGTTGGTGAACAATCTAACGCTTGGCGAATTCTGTTTCGCAATGATAGGAAGAGTGGACATCAAAGGATCAAAAAGTGACCACGCTATGAACGCTTGGCCGCCACAAACCAGTTAGCTGACGCTTGATCCCGAGCCTCCCACTTATGCTACACCTCTCATGTATCCTTACAATGCCAGACTAGAGTCAATCTCAACAGGGTCTTCTTTCCCCACTCATTTGTCCAAGCCCGTTCCCTTGGCAGTGGTTTCGCTAGATAGTAGTTAGGGATAGTGGGAATTTCCCACTAGATAGGGAATGGGATAATCCATTCATGCGCGTTACTTATTATATGAAAAAGCATTAGGCTACCTTAAGAGCGGTATCGGTCCGGTGCCTCGCTCATCGCGACCACCCCCCGGTGTTGGCGATGCCGTCTCTCCGAGCATGCGCTGTCCGATGGGCAGCACCCGCACCCGTCAACTCTGCGGCGCAGCGTGCCAGAACTGGCATGGACACGAGGAATCAGACTGTATAATTAAAACAAAGCATTGCGATGGCGTTTACCTGAATGTCAAAGTGAAGGAATTCTATAGCAAGCGAGGGTAAGCGGCGGGAGTAACTATGACTCTCTTCAGGTAGCCAAATGCCTCGTAATCTAATTAGTGACGCGCATGAATGGATTAACGAGATTCCCACTGTCCCTAACTACTATCTGGCGAAACCATTGCCAAGGGAACGGGCTTGGAGCAATAAGCGGGGATATAGCTTCCGACTGGTATTTCTAGCATAAATTATATCTCAAAATATTTTTCTTGTATCACCTACAACCCCCGCGGTGGCTAAGCGAACGCAATGTGTGAAACTGCCCCCTGTGCAAGGTTGTTTGGATTTCTCGGCGCGTTGAGCGGACAATGCTCCTTCAAAGTGACGCTAATGAGACCGATGCGTCAACGCTTCCTCTTTAACTCTTTAGTCGGTAGCCGGCGCGAAAGGTTGGGGGTCCGTCGACCGACGGTCTGAAAGGGTAGGCAGGTAGCAGTAAGTATAAGAATATGTGTTGTCAGAATGAACCCCCTGTTGAGCTTGACTCTAGTCTGGTATTGTAAGGATACATGAGAGGTGTTATAGCATAAGTGGGAGGCTCGTGATCAAGCGTCAGCTAACGCCGGCGCTCACTTGTCGCCAGTGAAATACTACTACTTTCATCGTTTCCTTACTTAGGTACTCGGTGAAGCGGAACGCGTGCCCGCTCGGCCGCGAGGTCGGCGCGGTGTCACGGCAATTCTCGAACCAAACGTGTGAGGGGACGACCGATTCCGCGGCGCCCGCCGTCTGCGGTAGTTGTTCGGCGTCGACTACGGTCGGCGTCGAGCCGCGAGCGACGTCGCGGCCCACGGTTGAAAGGAAGTTCAAAAATCCCCGGCATGATCCGATCCGAGGACTTGCCAGGCGGGGAGTTTGACTGGGGGGGGGGGGGGGGGTGCATCTGTCACAGAAAAACGCAGGTGTCCTAAGGTCAGCTCAGCGAGAACAGCAACCTCGAGTTTTTATCAAGACATGTCAGAAAAGTTACCACAGGGATAACTGGCTTGTGGCGGCCAGCGTTCATAGTGACGTCGCTATTTGATCCTTTGCTGCACGGCTCTTCCTATCATTGCGAAGCAGCATTCACCAAGCGTTAGATTGTTCACCAACAAATAGGGATCGGGAGCTGGGTTCGGAAATTTGGTTCATGCACTCGATCGACACCTGAACCGGATTACACCTGAACGCCTCTAATACCTATCCTGTCTCGGTTTACATCGGCGGTAATGATATATTCACAGGAGGATCGTACGCCGTAAGGCATGTATAAGCAATGTGCTTCCAAACATATTTGATCGCGCCCGAGCGTCTCGACGCTCGGGCGGTCGTCTTAGCCAATACCTCCCGCGGACGTCGACGTTGCACTATAGCGACCGACAGGACAACCACATCTTGCGAACGGGAGCACGCTTCGAAAATTTGCCGGTTCACCCGAGGTATCAATAAAAGACGGCGTCGGTCCTTAGATACGACTTCGCTAACGAGCTTTTTCCACGATGCGATCTGTTGAGGTTATGCCCCACTGCCTTGTGTTGTTCGTGAGTTGCCAGCAGCGACTCCGACGCCCGCACGGAGGCAATAAGCCGTGTACCGCGGGTGGCCGCGCGGTCCAAACCGACGCTCTCGGAGTGCGAGCATGCTGCGACGACGGGCGGAGCGCGCGGAGCCGTTTGTTTAACGACGAACGCATTATCGAGGCTCCGCACTGTCGAGAGGAGACGTCGCCGGCCGACGACCAGTCGACGCCGGGGATGACTTACGAGACGCGCCGCCAAAATCAACAGCAAATTACCGGCAAACGTGGACTGCTCGACCGCGGACTAGCACCCGCGCCGTCGAGACTGTCAAATGAGGGGGTGAAAAATAGCAGCACACCTACTAAAACGTGAGCTAGCCTTCGCGCCGAAAAGGGGGTTATCTTTTTTTCGACCTTCACGACTTGGCGTCTCGGCGCGTATATAGATCCCTAAGAACCCGCTGCCCTTCGCGGGCCGCGGGGGTCCAGTCTTTCCCGGCTACCGGGTTGCTCAAGCCCGGTGGCTAGGCTGACGAAATCTCTCGCAGTCGCACTCGCCATAGTCCGACAGAACTCCAGTTCCGTGTATGAATATTTTACGTTTCAAGGCGATATATGCCAATCATCCCTAACAAATTTTAAAACTTTAGCAATATGTAATATATACTAGCATAAGGGCCCCGTGCTACGCACGTGGAGTGAGTCGGAGCCATGTTGTAAAAGGGCCCGTGCTACGCACGCTGAGTGTGTTGGTGCATAGTCGCCTCACTAATGATTTACTAAAGCAAAAAAACCATTTATTTATTTCAGCACCACCACAAGTAATTGGGGGGAAGAAACGGGATGTCAATTTTTATGAAAAATATCAGTTACTATGGTATTTAAGTTTTCATAAAATAACTCGCAAAATGGACACAACAAACGGCGCTTTGTTGTCGCGCGATTGTTGGGAAACGACATGCGTGGTTCTTTGCATTTTACACATGGTAAACGTGGTCGGATCGCCGTGAAAATGTAGCAGAGCAATGTAAGCCTGAATTACGAACCGATACATACGAAATTCGCACGTTTTTAACCAAATTTCGCGATTTCTATAGACTTACGCTGCCGATGTTACATAGTTCCCAGAGACAAACTGTTTTCAACAATGGGCTAAATTTAAGGCTTTTATCTAAGGTGGATTGTATGTATAATGTAAAATAAGACATACAAAAATGTAAACTAATTGACTACAAAAAAGTACTACCTATTCAATTTTCAGAAGATTTGACTCATAACAGTGCAGACAAAAGACATGCTTTTTTTTTCTCACAATTATACCTATAGTTAATCACATGGTAGTTAACAGTTTTTATTTGGAATTTTATAAACGCCACTAAAATTGAATCCGCTGAAACTATGTGCTTTCCTCGTCGATATAACTCAAAATATGACAGAAAAAATCCTAGATTTACCCCAAATACAGCAAATGCAAAAAATGTGTCTTCTTTAAACTGAAATATCTTGTTCACTCCTGAATCGATTTGAAATATGATTGATAATGTTCAATTTGTAATTTAATAAGTTACAACATTGCCGCTGAAAGTTTTTTGATACCTCCCTTATCTTCGCCAATAATGGCGTATTTCAGTCGCGTGGCCCCTCAATAGGGGTGGAAAACAAAGACGGTTTGATTTTATTTCTGAACTCAACGTTTCATGTATGGCCGGAAGTTCCGTTTAAGTGATAATTTGCATGGACAATCCTAAGCATCAAATAATGTTACTGCAAGCATTTTGGCTACGAACTTGCATTCTCGGAGAATTATTTATATAATACTAAAATGAATGGTTGGGTTTTTAAATTGTTGATGACAATGCCGAAATTGTCGCTATGCGACTTGACTTTTTGACTCAATTGATTGATGCTGACGCATATGATTGATGCTTGAGTGTTTTCTACCAAACCCAAACCCATCCGAGTTACATTGTCGGCAACTATACTGATAGAAATTTCAAAAATAATTTTTGTAAAACTACCGTTTCAATTGTGTTGTGTCGCAGCGCAGGGGTTCAGGTACCAAATACCAGTATTCCGCCACCTTGAATTAAATGTGTCGGCACTGCACGAAAGAGA
This sequence comes from Nemoura dubitans, assembly GCA_921293005.1. Classification (NCBI taxonomy): domain Eukaryota; kingdom Metazoa; phylum Arthropoda; class Insecta; order Plecoptera; family Nemouridae; genus Nemoura; species Nemoura dubitans. Next base: position 23,849,058 of record OV121076.1, read on the forward strand.
AGATTAATACTTGTTTTTGCCCTTTTAATTTTAAAGTGGTGTCCGTGAGAAAATAGTTAAAATTTTCGTGCAATGTCTCAAAGAGACCGAAAAAAGGGCTTGCTAGCAATTATTTTTTTTTAGCAAATGTTCGGACCGTGGCTTTGCGAACGCTAATTGCCCGCCAAAAATCCATATCTGAGGGCTCAAAAATATTTGAACCACTACAATGATTTCTAGCTCTCTGTAATAGAATTCTGGTTTCAATTTTCTTGTAAGCACTATCGACATGTGTTATCTCACTTCAATGATGAAAGGGAGACGAAGTTGGAAACCGTGCAATCAAATTGGGATACGAACTGGGTATTCCCAATGTAAGTTCTTACTTTTCATCAATAAAAAAATCTTCTCATTATGTCATTATCTTTGATTCCTGACTCCTAAAACACTCGCCAAAGCTGCCAAACTATGCCTGTTATGAATGACCAGGCACCCAGGGTGCCTATATGTAGCATTAAGTAATAGATCCGAAAGCGTTGGAGCTGACACATTATTATTTAACATTTTTATAAGCGACTGTAGGCTCCAATGCGTAGAAAAATGTCATGCAGTTTGATTGCCATAAACTGAATAGACACAAGATTAGTATCTAAAAATTAATATATAACATGAAAGCAAACAGAAATTTGCCAATTTTAATCATGCCAGCCGTTATCGAACCCAATTTTGATGAACATTTACCAAAAATGACGCAAAATAATAAAAGTAAATGTCATGACAAAAGTAACAGTAATGACTGGAAAGTGAAAAAAAGAAAATAACTTGTCTACACCGTAACACGGTATTGTTTACTGATATTTTATCATGAAAGAAATTCATTTTTTTTCAAAATTGTCATTAACTTTCGGAAATTAATATCCTATTCCTAAACCTCGCAATGCTGGGTTGGGTAATGCAGCCAGCACTTGATCGAAGGCGACGAAAGATATGTCGTTCTCGACTGACATCAAAAACGTAAACAAAAGAACCCGTGTTCATGTTTTTGATGCCAGTCGAGCTTTCACACTTGATAAAGTAACTAGTACATATTACGAAACTTCGGGAAATCATTCATTTAGCATTCAAAACCCAGTTTGTTTCATTCAAAACAATGCAAAACAATTGCAAGTTCGACAATCTTGAAATTGTTTTTCACGCTGCTAATTGGGGGAGATTCTTTACGGTATTTTGCAGTTGCAGTGGTCGCAGCTGCCCAGACTAGTTCATAATTCATTCCTTTGGTGATTCCAGCGTAAAAAAACCGTGTAAATGGTCGAGTTGAAGCAAAATTTGTTGCAACGAAAGGAACGAAATATTGAATTCAAAGTGCGAAGTGCAAAGCTCCTGACGAGTCAGTTGCTAGTGCGCGCGACGATCGTGCCATTGTCATCCCCCACTCTACCTAAACAGCGGACTGTCTTATCTACTATCTGCCAATTTTTTTAGTCAACAACCCCTTCGTCTCGCAGGCAGTTCGCTAGTGTTTCTTTGCTGAAATCTTGAGTGTATTACCTCCGAGTTGTTTGTTGTTGGTTTTGTGGAGTGTGTTAAGATTCGAGAAAGGACTCCTGTTTGTTTTCGTAATCTTGTGAGTTTAGTGTTAAGATTCGAGAAAGGACTCCTGTTTGTTTTCGTTATCTTGTGAGTTTAGTGTTAAGATTCGAGAAAGGACTCCTGTTTGTTTTCGTTATCTTGTGAGTTTAGTGTTAAGATTCGAGAAAGGACTCCTGTTTGTTTTGTTGTTATCTTGAGCCTTTCAATGGAGCTACCCGGCAGCCGTGAAGGCTCTTTCGTAACCTACGTAGATGGACATGCGTATGTAAAAAGAAGTGAAAGTGTCGCCGGTGTTCTGCACTTCAAGTGCTCAGTCTGTAGCTGTCCGGGTCGAATGAAAAGATCGGTGGATTTGGTGCACACTGTTACAGTGCCGCACACCCACGAGCCCGATTTCTTCCTGCGGGAAAGAAAGGAGGTGCTGGCCAGTATGAAGCGGCTGGCGGCCGAATCGTATCATCGCTCGCTGCAAGATATTTTTGAGGCCGAGACGAGACGGTAAGTTATTGCATGGTTCTTTGGATTAGTGACGAGCGAAGCGAAGACTTCGATTCTCCTAGCGTTAAATTTGATTGCATTTTATTATGTTGGATCGCGCTTTGTTTGGGAAAAATCCCGAAAATCTAATTTTGTGAACATGTGACCGTAATTAGGTATTGTATTGTTGTCTGGCAGGCAACATATAGAAAATCAGAACAATTAGGGGTTTTGTCATAGAAGCATTCATTTTGGCTCATTTGCTCATAAAATTATTCAGATAAAAATGAGAAATGGTGACATAACAAAGTTTCTCGGGTTGGCTTGGCAGGGGGGGGGGGGGGATTTGGGGATGGGCGACAACTTGCTTGGTTTAAAACGTCGTGATACCTAAATGTAAAATGTGTGCAAAGTGTCATCTTCACCAGGTTAGTTGATGATTCACTTTTGACCGAACGCCAATTTTTCCTGGAATCACTACCGGATTATAAATAATTGTCAGTCAAAATCTCGTTTGCCTAGGTCTGACCTCTGTTCCAAAGTTTTTCATTCTGGGTTAACAAACCACATTTATAGCAGCTGTGGATTTTTTTTATAATATAGAATGTCCCTACTTGTTGTGAACTTTTCTTTTGCCACCCTGACCGATATTCTGAAAGGTTTATTTATTAGCGGCTTAACATTCTTCCGCAAATAGTTCACTGGTAGGCTCGGAAGAAGCTACTATTTCGTAGGCGTAACCAGGTCTACCTCATACTGGATCGAGTGCAGGAAAAATATTGATCTAGGCAAATTATTTGTCCAAAATGCAATCAAACTAATACGAATAATGGAATGCCGAATTATGGTGCGACAATGTTTCACGTTCTCTTGGCGCAGCGCTAAGGCGATGTATAGTTTACTATGTTTAATTTTATGAGTTAATAACGATTTCTGTAATACTTTGTTAGGTATCCTCTGATTGATCCTCCGCTCTCCATGAAGACGCATATGAGTGCGATGCAAGCGGCAAGGAAGGCGGCTTTGCCAATGATACCCGGGACACTGCGGGAGCTTGGCCATTTCATGCGCAATCCCAGGACGATGCAAAAGTTCGGGATGGCTGAGCCCCGAAACGGCTTGGCGGGGGACAGACAGCCCTTCTTCATGGCGCTCCTCGAGGGGGATGCCGAGGAGGGCGACACAGTGGTATTCGCGTCGCCCTACATGGTGGGCCTGCTTCAGCAGGCCACCGAAATCCATGTGGATGGCACTTTCAAGGTAAGAATAAGAGTGCGGGCAATATTTGAAGGTCCTAGGTCAGATTTAAAATTCGTGGATTTCCTTTCCTCAAGCCGAACATTATTGCATATAGCGCATAAGCAAAGAGCACACGGAAGTTGACATAATCCATTTTTTTTCGGTCTTATGCTTATGCCAAGCAATCACAGGGCAGTGCTGAAAAAAGTGGCAACCGAAAGTGGCGACCGAAACTGTTAAGAGGGAGTTATTAATGGAAACAAGTGTTTAAATGAAGACAAAACATTTCCCTAAGCATTATTTATTGTATTGCTGGTCGGCCGGCGCAAGGGTTAAACCGATTCTCAAGCTTAATATGCCGTCATGTTCGACTTCTACTTCGAAATCTTCGCTCGGCCAGATATTTTTTGAGATGAAATTAATGTTACTCTATTGTCCATCATTATATCATATATAATAATATTGCGGTAATCGCACAAACGAAGCCTTCGTGGCTCGGAGAGGGAGCAAGTCCGTGAGCGACCGTAGCTCGATCGAGCCTGTCGATCCTAAGCCCCTCGGAGGAATCCGTGGCGATACGCTATCTAATCGGCTGTCGGCCACCGGCTTGTCTTGGCGACTTGCACCCCCGGCAGTCTGACCGTAGCAGCTCATGGTCCATGGCGAGATCCATGGCGAGTCGGTCGCTGTATGTCGCTGTATAGCGACCCGACCCGGCTTCGACCTCGATAGTAGGTACGTTTTGTGCTCTTCGTGAAACGAGCGGACCGCATCGGAGGGTACGGCCATAACGGCCGGGCCCTAAATATGAGTTCCTAGGTGGGAGTCTTGCCGAGGAAAGATTGCAAAGGTCGGCGGCCACTGAGCGTGCACGTTGTCTATTTTACATGTTTTTTTTTGTTGGTAATCAACACAATTTTGTTATTAGGTTGTACCCAGGCATCCTGCTATTCACCAGTTAGTCACAATTCACGTGACTGTCGACAATTATGTAAGTATATATATATAATAATACCGGTATCTGAGATCTACATATTGCAATAAACACTATAGACACTGATTTTTTCTCTTCTATTCTCTTTAGACGTTCCCGGCCGTGTACGCCCTCATGACGAGGCGTACCACGGCAGCGTACGCCAGGCTGCTGTCGTACGTTAAACACGAGCTGGCAGTAAACATGGAACCGGTCAACATTATGACAGATTTTGAGGTCGCACTGCAGAACGCTCTGGAAGATGCATTTCCAAACGCTGCAATCCATGGATGTTATTTCCATTTCGGCCAGGTAAGCGCCAAGTAAAAACATGCTGGAAACATAATATGTCGTTCCACCACGAACATACGAATTGCCGTCTGCTTTCATACTTTTTGGCGGTAATACCAGACACTTAGCTTGGCCCCTTAGTACAACTTACATAACGCTGCCAGTCAGTTCACCGAATACATTTGCGCTGGCTTTTTTGCCATCACTAAAGCCGAATTCGCATTGTTGAAGCACGTCGTGGTTGAAGTGCTTACGAAAAAGGTGCTATTTGCACTAAGGAGCGCATGCACTAATGTAGTGATGCACAACCTTATACCAGCTGTGAAAATTAAGCCTGGACAGCAGGAACTGATGGAGATCGATGTCATGTATCCAAATTCTGAATATGGGCTACTCCGGCGCCAAACTTTCATCCACTTTGGGGGGCGTGACGCAGCTGCGTCTGTTTCTCTTTAAATTTTGGTAGGTAACATTATCACTAATTTTTTTATCATTGCAGGCTATTTGGCGCAAGTGCCAAAAAATTGGACTTGCTCCTTATTATGAGAGACCAAATTCGGATGCCCGGCAGTTCGTAAAAAAAGTGATTGCGCTGGCTCTCCTGCCCGCCGACAAAATTGTCGAGGCAATTAGGATTCTGGAGGTAAGTAGACCGAACTTAATAAGATCAGCACAGGTCTAAGGTACTCTCTAAAGGTATAATAGGAGCAAGCAAAAATTATCCGCTTTGGCTGAAAGATCCTCTACCCAGCCAACAAAAGTGGTGTTTTCTCACAACCCTAAGAAAAAATTAAATAAACTTGTTATTAACATGGGGCTTGCAGGGGATAAATTACTTATTACAGCGCTGAAAACTTCACCCGGTACTGAAGCGGCTGCCACTGACTCACAATGGTAAAATAACCAGCTTGTCAATGTGTATACTGGTACCGCAACCGGGTCCATACCCTCTAGACTCTAAAACTCTGGACCATACCCCCCTGGGGACATTCAATTCTCACCCTGTATGCAAATTACTTCTCCCAAATTTAATGGCCATTTAGCTCAGCGGTTAGAGCACCAGCCGCGAAAAGTTGGGGACCCGGGTTCAAATCCCGGAATGGACAACACTTTTGGGAGGCTAATTTGTGTACATAATAATAAAATGAATAGCCAATTACGAGCTTTCGTAATTTAAATAAGATTAAAAGAGGGTCCCCTCTCTTTTTATTTTTGGCTTGTAAACCTGCAAAGGAACTTTTTTTAAATTATATATATATATATATATATATATATATATATATATATATATATATATATATATATATATATATATATATATATATATATATATATATATATATATATATATATATATATATATATATATATATATATATATATATATATATATATATATATATATATATATATATATATATATATATATATATATATATATATATATATATATATATATATATATATATATATATATATATATATATATATATTATATTTATTTATTTATTTATTTATTTATTTATTTATTTATTTATGTTATATATCTATATGACTCTCAACTTTCAGGCCACAATCAATGAAATGGGGCCAGCGGACGTACGAGCAAAGCTAGTACAGCTGATACGCTACCTACGACGCTTCTGGGTCCAGATCATCGGCACTCACCGCCTCTCTGTATGCGGCCTGGAGCGCCGCACAAACAACAACGTGGAATCGTTCCACAACAATTTGTTGCGGCGCTTCCGGGTCAGCCCCAACATATGGATCTTCATCGGTAAGCAATGTAGCAAGAAATATAATAATATCGCAAGCATGGACGGGAAGTAGGAATGTGGATTTAGCTATTGCGTCTTAGGGGAATGTTCTTTAGGGTCCTGGTTTTAAAAAATCACATTTTTCATGCCTTAAAGAGATTTCGCATGAAATTTTAACTCATTTCATTTTCAGAGAAACTTGGCCATTGCGATGGCACGGAGTCAAGGATGGCGGCACTGGCCCAGGCAGGCCAAGTGATAAGGCGGACCCGGAGCGCGTTCCTGGCGCAAAACAGGAACATCCGAGCTGCCCAAGCCGCCCTCGAAAACGGCTTGCCGATTGCTGCCTTCCTGGCCAGGATCGCCCATGCGTTCGGCGGCCGATTTAACGTCTTAGAGCACCAGCTGGAAGCCCAGAATCGGGTCGTTGGCCACGCAGATGTTCAGGATGAGCGGAACGACGTTGCGGATGAAGACGACCCCTTGCCAGTCGCCGCCAACGACGTTCCGCTGCCGCCCCTCGACGTCGCCGTCGCCATCGCACGCCCACCTGTCGCCGTCGCACGACCGCCCCAAGCCGTCGCCATCGCACGACCGCCCCAAGCCGTCGCCATCGCACGACCGCCCCAAGCCGTCGCCGTCGCACGACCGCCCCGAGCCGTCGCCGTCGCACGACCGCCCCGAGCCGTCGCCATCGCACGACCGCCCCGAGCCGTCGCCATCGCACGCGGTCATCACAAGCCGTGAATCCCGTTAGTGATCGTTAGGATTTCCGTACAATAAAATATTAATAAAGTAATAATAATTAAACTTATAACAATGATGGTATTGATTAACAAAACTAGATTATGTGACTAATATAGTAACCATGGTACCGTACCTATTTATGGTAAAATTGCTTTGATTAAGGAACAATTAGAAATTAAAGAGTTAATAACAGGAGTTATAATTAAAGAGTAATAGAGTTGAGACCTATATGATAGAGAAGTACGATAGAGATAGAGAAGAGATACGATAGAGAAGTGGTCATGTATTGCTAGTTGGTCCATGACAAGTAGAAGTAAAATGAAGTGATCTGATGTGGATCAGTTGCAATAAGATGAGTGGCTGCCCTAAGGACGCAAATTTATTTAATATAAAAAACAATACATGAGTTAATTACGCGTGCCGACTTCTCTTGGCATGTCGGCGAACTAGAACACATTCAAGTTCGCTTAGTTGCCGAGAGAGGGCGACAGGCGTATTTCCGTTGTGGGCGGAGCTCGGGCTGAGATTTCGCCGACGGAAAGTAACGGTACCTGAGGCCGAACTAATAGGGGATGACATTGTAGAGGCTGAGTAAATAGGGGACGAACAAACTCAGGCTGACATTGGAGGGGATGACTAATCGCGGGCTGAGAATTTAGGGGCTGAACATATGGTTTCCCAATTCTCGTACACTGGGGAGAGGGTCCGTGATCACATCTGCTGAGAGTTTGTTCCACTCTGGTTTACCCCTCCCCAGTGTAGAATTTCTGCCCCTTTCGTGTTAAAGCCCCTTCTTTCCAGTTTAAATCGGTGTCCTTTCCTTGTGCCATCTTCACCAATTATCTTCATATGTTTTGTTATTGCTTCCCACTGTGTTTGTCCTCTGAATGCTTTGTATAGTTTTGTAGGTCTACATATCTTTCTTCTTTCTTCAAGAGTCCTCCATCCTAGTTTTTTAATCATTTCCTCCTCACTCCTGTATTTATACTCTGTGGTTGTGATCACTCCTTCCTGCATTCCTTTCTTTCTCAATTCTTTGGCAAGTAGGTCCCTCATCTCACTACGTTCCCCACTGCTTTCACCTTCATCCTTTTCAGTGTGCTTTGGATTTCTCGCATTTTAAAGTCCTCTACGTGTTTTTTTGGTTTCTTTTCTTGTGACTGTTTTCCCTCCTAGAACATATTTTGCCGTCCTCCTTTGCACCTGTCCAATATTCCGTATGTCTACTATCCTTTCTGGATCCCAGATATCGCAGGCATATTCTATCACCGGCTGCACTAGTGTTGTGTAGGCCAGCTCTTTGATTTTTTGCTGCTGTTTTTCAAAACACGCATTACAAAGTGCAGTCTTTTGAATGCCTTGTTAACAATTAGGTTTATATGGTCTTTCCACGTTTACTTATTATCTATGATTATTCCTAGGTATTTTACACTTGATTTCTCCATAAGCACCGTATTTCCAATTTTATAATTTATCTCTAAGTCTGTCCTTTTACCCTTTTGTACAGCTAGCAGCTGGCTTTTTTCTTTGTTCACTTTGAATCCAAGTCTGGTAAGATTGTTGTGCAGCTTGTCAATATCCTTCTGGAGATCCTCACAGTACCCGCTTCCCACAACTCCCCTGTATATAACTATATCGTCGGCAAATAGTCTGAGGTTACTCTCTATTCCGCCAGTGATTCCATTAATTAAAATAATAAATAGTAGGGGTCCCAGCACACTCCCTTGTGGCACTCCTGAGGTTACCTTTGTTACCTTTGAAGTAACATTCTCAATTTTAACTTTTTGGGTTCTGTTTTCTAAAAACCCCCCTATCCATTGCGCAACTCTATTGTCTAGGGGAAGTTTTCCTAGTTCTGACAAAATCCTTTTGTAGCCTATAGAGTCAAAGGCCTTGCTAAGATCTATGAATACCGCATCTGTTCTGACTCCTCTTTCCATATTGTCTGCCATGTCTTGAACTAGAGCTGTAAGCTGGGTATCACAGGAATAGCCTGTGCGAAACCCATGATGACTCTTACAGTATATTCCTTGCGTTTCACAGTATTATCTAATGTGTTTGTCAATTAATTTTTCCAAAATCTTACATATTATCGAGGTGAGGCTCACCGGCCTATAGTTGTTAGTTGCTGATTTACTCCCGGATTTATGTATCGGTGTGACTATTGCGTTTTTCCAGTCTTTCGGGAGTTTCCCATTGTTCAGTGAGACGTTAAACATAACCCTGATGGTATGGCACAATAGCGTTGGTTTCAAGCTTCAAGAAGTCTATGCATAGACCATTAAAAAAAAAAAAAAAAGTAAAAAAAGTAAATAATTAGCATAATTAATTGCGGGTATAGAGGGTGATGTCCTGCATCGAGGCTCGTTCGCCGCTTTCGGTTCGCAACAGTATGCGAACCGAAAGCGGCGAACGAGGCTCGATGCAGGACATCACCCTCTATACTAAACCATAGTTTTTATTTTTTGCCCCATGTCTAAAGTCCAGCCCTTTGGACAAAAGTAATAAAAATGGGGTGTAATTTGCATAATTAATTGCGGGGTTAAAACTGATGCAAACCGAAAGCGGCGAACGGGGCCCGATGCAGGACGCTACCCTCTATATTTTCATGTAATTTTTTTTTGCCCCATGCCTGAAGTCCAGCCCTTTGGAAAAAAGTGATAATAAAGGGGTGAAATTTGCATAATTAATTGCGGGGTTAAAACTTATGCGAACCGAAAACGGCGAACGGGGCTCGATGCAGGACGACACATTCAATAATAAAACGTAGTTTTTATTTTTTGCCCCATGCCTTACCACCAGCCCTTTGGACAAAAGTGATAATAAAGGGGTGAAATTTGCATAACTAATTGAGAGGTTTAAACTGATGCGAACCGAAAGCGGCGTAAGGGGCTCGATGCAGGACATCACCCTCTATAATATAATGTAGTTTTCATTTTTTGCCCCATGCCTGAAGTCCAGCCCTTTGGACAAAAGTGACAAAAAAAGGGTGAAATTTGCATAATTATTGCTGGGTTAAAACTTATGCGAACCGAAAGAAGCGAATGGGGCTCGATGCAGGATATCACTCTCCAAAATATCATGTAGTTTTTATTTTTTGCCTTACGCCTGACGTCCAGCCCGTTGGACAAAAGTAATAATAATGGAGTGAAATTTGTTTACCTAATTGCGATGGTTAAAACTGATGCCAACCGAAAACGGCAAACGGGGCCCGATGCAGGACATCGCCCTCGTTTATAAACCATAGTTTGTATTTTTTGCCCTATGCCTGAAGTCCAGCCTTTTGGACAAAAGTGATAATAAAGGGGTGAAATTTGCATAGATAATTGCGGGGTTAAAACTGATGCCAATTAAAAGCGGCGAACTGGCCTCGATGCAGGACATCACCCTCTATAATATAACGTATTTTTTATTTTTTTCCCCATGCCTGACGTCCAGACCTTTGGACATAAGTGATAATGATGGGGTGAAATTTGCGTAATTATTTGCGGGGTTAAAACTGATGCGAACTAAAAGCGGCGAACTGGGCTCAATGCAGGACATTACCCTCTATAATATAATGTAGTTTTCACTTTTTTCCCCATGCCTGAAGTCCAGCCCTTTGGGCAAAAGTGATAATAAAGGGGAGAAATTTATATATTTAATTGCAGGGTTAAAACTGATGTGAACCGAAAGCGGCGAAAGGTGCTCGATGCAGGACAATACCCTCTATAATATCATGTAGTTTTTGTTTTTTGCCCCATGCCTGAAGTCCAGCCCTTTGGACAAAAGTGATAATAAAGGAGGTAAATTTGCAAAATTAATTGCTGGGTTAAAACTACAGCGAACCGAAAGCGGCGAACGGGGTTCGATGCAGGACATCACCATCTATTATAAAAAGTAGTTTACATTTTTTGCCCCATGCCTGAAGTCCAGCTCTTTGGACAAAAGTGATAATAAAGGGGTGAAATTTTCATAATTAATTGCGGGGTTAAAACTGATGCAAACCGAAAGCGGCGAACTGGGCTCGATGCAGGACATCATCCTCTATAATAAAACGTAGTTTTCATTTTTTGCGTCATGCCTGAAGTCTAGCTCTTCGGACAAAAGTGATAATAAAGGGGTGAAATTTGCATAATTAATTGCGGGGTTAAAACTGATGCGAACCGAAAGCAGCGAACGGGGCTCGTTGCAGGACAATACCCTCTATAATATCATTTTGTTTTTGTTTTTTGCCCCATGCCTGAAGTCCAGCCCTTTGGACAAAAGTGACAAAAAGGGGTGAAATTTGCATAATTATTTCTGGGTTAAAACTTATGCGAACCGAAAGCAGCGAAAGGGGCTCGATGCAGGATATCACTCTCCAAAATATCATGTAGTTTTTATTTTTTGCCCCACGCCTGACGTTCAGCCGTTTGAACAAGAATGATAATAAAGTGGTAAATTTTGTTTAATTAATTGCGTGGTTAAAACTGATGCTAACCGAAAGCGGCAAACAAGGCCCGATGCAGGACTTCGCCCTCTTTTATAAACTATAGTTTGTATTTTTTGCCCCATGCCTGAAGTCCAGCCCTTTTGACAAAAGAGATAATAAAGGGGTGAAATTTGCATAGATAATTGCGGGGTTAAAACTGATGCCAACCGAAAGCGGCGAAATGGGCTCGATGCAGGACATCACCCTCTATAATATAACTTGGTTTTTTTTTTTGCCCCATGCCTGACGTCCAGACCATTGGACATAAGTGATAATGAAGGGGTGAATTTTGCATAATTAATTGCGGGGTTAAAACTGATGTGAACCGAAAGCGGCGAACGGGGCCCCATGCAGGACATCACCCTCTATAATATCATGTTGTTTTTGATTTTTGCCCCATGCCTGAAGGCCAGCCCTTTGGACAAAAGTGATAATACAGGGGGTAAATTTGCATAATTAATTGCGGGGTTAAAACTGATGCGAACTAAAAGCGACGAACTGGGCTTAATGCAAAACATTACCCTCTTTAATATTATGAAGTTTTCATTTTTTGCCCCATGCCTGAAGTACAGCCCTTTGGGCAAAAGTGTTAATAAAGGGGAGAAATTTATATATTTAATTGCGGGGTTAAAACTGATGTGAACCGAAAGCGGCGAACGGGGCAAGATGCAGGACAATACCATCTATAATATCATGTAGTTTTTTGTTTTTTGCCCCATGCCTGAAGTCTAGCCCTTTGGACAAAAGTGATAATAAAGGGGGTAAATTTGCATAATTAATTGCGGGGTTAAAACGGAAGCAAACCGAAAGCGGCGAACGGGGCTCGATGCAGGAAATCTTCATCTATTATATTAAGTAGTTTTCATTTTTTGCCCCATGCCTGAAGTCCAGCCCTTTGGACAAAAGTGATAATGGAAAAGTGAAATTTGCATATTTAATTGCGGGGTTAAAACTGATGCGAATCGAAAGCGGCGAACGGGGCCCGATGCAGGACGTAACCCTCTATAATAAAACGTAGATTTTTATTTTTTTCCCCATGCCTGAAGTCCAGCCCTTTGGACAAAAGTGACAAAAAGGGGTGAAATTTGCATAATTATTGCTGGGTTAAAACTTATGTGAACCGAAAGCAGCGAAAGGGGCTCGATGCAGGATATCACTCTTAAAAATATCATGTATTTTTTATTTTTTGCCCCACGCCTGACGTCCAGCCCTTTGGACAATAGTGATAATAAAGTGGTGAAATTTGTTTAATTAATTGCGTTGTTAAAACTGATGCCAACCGAAAAAGGCAAACGGGGCCCGATGAAGGACTTCGCCCTCTTTTATAAACCATAGTTTGTGTTTTTTGCCCCATGCCTGTAGTCCAGCCCTTTAGACAAAAGTGATAATAAAGGGGTGAAATTTGCATAGATAATTGCGGGGTTAAAACTGATGCCAACCGAAAGCGGCGAACTGGGCTCGATGCAGGACATCACCCTCTATTATATAACGTAGTTTTTATTTTTTGCCCCATGCCTGACGTCCAGACCTTTGGACATAAGTGATAATAAAGGGGGTAAATTTGCATAATTAATTGCGGGGTTAAAACGGATGCGAACTAAAAGCGGCGAACTGGGCTCAATGCAGGACATTACCCTCTATAATATAATGTTGTTTTCATTTTTTGCCCCATGCCTGAAGTCCAGCCCTTTGGGCAAAAGTGTTATTAAAGGGGAGAAATTTATATATTTAATTGCGGGGTTAAAACTGATGCAAACCGAAAGCGGCGCACGGGGCTCGATGCAAGACAATACCCTCTATAATATCATGTAGTTTTTGTTTTTTGCCCAATGCCTGAAGTCTAGCCATTTGGACAAAAGTGATAATAAAGGGGTAAATTTGCATAATTAATTGCGGGGTTAAAACGGAAGCGAACCGAAAGCGGCGAACGGGGCTCGATGCAGGACATCACCATCTATTATATAAAGTTGTTTTTATTTTTTGCCCCATGCCTGAAGTCCAGCCCTTTGGACAAAAGTGATAATAAAGGGGTGAAATTTACATAATTATTTCTGGGTTAAAACTTATGCGAACCGAAAGCAGCGAAAGGGGCTCGATGCAGGATATCACTCTCCAAAATATCATGTAGTTTTTATTTTTTGCCTCACGCCTGACGTTCAGCCGTTTGAACAAGAGTGATAATAAAGTGGTAAATTTTGTTTAATTAATTGCGTGGTTAAAACTGATGCTAACCGAAAGCGGCAAACAAGGCCCGATGCAGGACTTCGCCCTCTTTTATAAACTATAGTTTGTATTTTTTGCCCCATGCCTGAAGTCCAGCCCTTTTGACAAAAGAGATAATAAAGGGGTGAAATTTGCATAGATAATTGCGGGGTTAAAACTGATGCCAACCGAAAGCGGCGAAATGGGCTCGATGCAGGACATCACCCTCTATAATATAACTTGGTTTTTTTTTTGCCCCATGCCTGACGTCCAGACCATTGGACATAAGTGATAATGAAGGGGTGAATTTTGCATAATTAATTGCGGGGTTAAAACTGATGTGAACCGAATGCGGCGAACGGGGCCCCATGCAGGACATCACCCTCTATAATATCATGTTGTTTTTGATTTTTGCCCCATGCCTGAAGGCCAGCCCTTTGGACAAAAGTGATAATACAGGGGGTAAATTTGCATAATTAATTGCGGGGTTAAAACTGATGCGAACTAAAAGCGGCGAACTGGGCTTAATGCAAAACATTACCCTCTTTAATATTATGAAGTTTTCATTTTTTGCCCCATGCCTGAAGTACAGCCCTTTGGGCAAAAGTGTTAATAAAGGGGAGAAATTTATATATTTAATTGCGGGGTTAAAACTGATGTGAACCGAAAGCGGCGAACGGGGCAAGATGCAGGACAATACCATCTATAATATCATGTAGTTTTTTGTTTTTTGCCCCATGCCTGAAGTCTAGCCCTTTGGACAAAAGTGATAATAAAGGGGGTAAATTTGCATAATTAATTGCGGGGTTAAAACGGAAGCAAACCGAAAGCGGCGAACGGGGCTCGATGCAGGAAATCTTCATCTATTATATTAAGTAGTTTTCATTTTTTGCCCCATGCCTGAAGTCCAGCCCTTTGGACAAAAGTGATAATGGAAAAGTGAAATTTGCATATTTAATTGCGGGGTTAAAACTGATGCGAATCGAAAGCGGCGAACGGGGCCCGATGCAGGACGTAACCCTCTATAATAAAACGTAGATTTTTATTTTTTTCCCCATGCCTGAAGTCCAGCCCTTTGGACAAAAGTGACAAAAAGGGGTGAAATTTGCATAATTATTGCTGGGTTAAAACTTATGTGAACCGAAAGCAGCGAAAGGGGCTCGATGCAGGATATCACTCTTAAAAATATCATGTATTTTTTATTTTTTGCCCCACGCCTGACGTCCAGCCCTTTGGACAATAGTGATAATAAAGTGGTGAAATTTGTTTAATTAATTGCGTTGTTAAAACTGATGCCAACCGAAAAAGGCAAACGGGGCCCGATGTAGGACTTCGCCCTCTTTTATAAACCATAGTTTGTGTTTTTTGCCCCATGCCTGTAGTTCAGCCCTTTAGACAAAAGTGATAATAAAGGGGTGAAATTTGCATAGATAATTGCGGGGTTAAAACTGATGCCAACCGAAAGCGGCGAACTGGGCTCGATGCAGGACATCACCCTCTATTATATAACGTAGTTTTTATTTTTTGCCCCATGCCTGACGTCCAGACCTTTGGACATAAGTGATAATAAAGGGGGTAAATTTGCATAATTAATTGCGGGGTTAAAACGGATGCGAACTAAAAGCGGCGAACTGGGCTCAATGCAGGACATTACCCTCTATAATATAATGTTGTTTTCATTTTTTGCCCCATGCCTGAAGTCCAGCCCTTTGGGCAAAAGTGTTATTAAAGGGGAGAAATTTATATATTTAATTGCGGGGTTAAAACTGATGCAAACCGAAAGCGGCGCACGGGGCTCGATGCAAGACAATACCCTCTATAATATCATGTAGTTTTTGTTTTTTGCCCAATGCCTGAAGTCTAGCCATTTGGACAAAAGTGATAATAAAGGGGTAAATTTGCATAATTAATTGCGGGGTTAAAACGGAAGCGAACCGAAAGCGGCGAACGGGGCTCGATGCAGGACATCACCATCTATTATATAAAGTTGTTTTTATTTTTTGCCCCATGCCTGAAGTCCAGCCCTTTGGACAAAAGTGATAATAAAGGGGTGAAATTTACATAATTAATTGCGGGGTTAAAACTGATGCAAACCGAAAGCGGCGAACTGGGCTCGATGCAGGACATAATCCTCTATAATTTAACGTAGTTTTCAGTTTTTGCCCCATGCCTGAAGTCCAGCTCTTCGGACAAAAGTTATAATGAAGGAGTGAAATTTGCATATTTAATTGCGGGGTTAAAACTGATGCGAACCGAAAGCGGCGAACGGGGCCCGATGCAGGACGTAACCCTCTATAATAAAACGTAGATTTTTTATTTTTCTCCCCATGCCTGAAGTCCAGCCCTTTAGACAAAAGTGACAAAAAGGGGTGAAATTTGCATAATTATTGCTAAGTTAAAACTTATGGGAACCGAATGCAGCGAAAGGGGCTCGATGCAGGATATCACTCTCCAAAATATCATGTAGTTTATATTTTTTGCCCCACGCCTGACGTCCAGCCCTTTGGACAAAAGTAATAATAATGGAGTGAAATTTGTTTACTTAATTGCGATGGTTAAAACTGATGCCAACCGAAAACAGCAAACGGGGCCCGATGCAGGACATCGCCCTCGTTTATAAACCATAGTTTGTATTTTTTTCCCCATGCCTGAAGTCCAGCCCTTTGGACAAAAGTGATAAAAAAGGGGTGAAATTTGCATAGATAATTGCGGGGTTTAAACTTATACCAACCGAAAGCGGCGAACTGGGCTCGATGCAGGACATCACCCTCTATAATATAACGCAGTTTTTATTTTTTGCCCCATGCCTGACGTCCAGACCTTAGGACATAAGTGATAATGAAGGGGTGAAATTTGCATAATTAATTGCGGGGTTAAAACTGATGTGAACCGAAAGCAGCGAACGGGGCTCCATGCAGGACATCACCCTTTATAATATCATGTTGTTTTTGTTTTTTGCCCCAATGCCTGAAGTCCAGCCCTTTGGACAAAAGTGTTAATAAAGTGGAGAAATTTATATAATTAATTGCGGGGTTAAAACTGATGTGAACCGAAAGCGGCGAACGGGGCTCGATGCAGGACAATACCCTCTATAATAAAATGTAGTTTTTGTATTTTGCCCCATGCCTGAAGTCTAGCCCTTTGGGTAAAAGTGATAATAAAGGAGGTAAATTTGCATAATTAATTGCGGGGTTAAAACTGAAGCGAACCGAAATCGGCGAACGGGGCTCGATGCAGGACATCACCATCTATTATATAAAGTAGTTTTTTATTTTTTGCCCTATGCCTGACGTCCAGCCTTTCGGACAAAAGTGGTAATAAAGGGGTGAAATTTACATAATTAATTGCGGGGTTAAAACCGATGCGAACCGAAAGCGACGAACTGGGCTCGATGCAGAACATCATCCTATATAATATAACGTAGTTTTCATTTTTTGCCCCATGCCTGAATTCCAGCTCTTTGGACAAAAGTTATAATAAAGGGGGTGAAATTTATATAACTAATTGCGGGGTTAAAACTGAAGAGGACCGAAAGCAGCGAACGGGGCTCGATGCAGGACATTACCCTCTATAATATCATGTAGTTTTTGTTTTTTGCCCCATTCCTGAAGTCTAGCCCTATGGACAAAAGTGATAATAAAGGGGGTAAATTTGCCTAATTAATTGCGGGGTTAAAACTGATGCGAACCAAAAGCAGCAAACGGGGCTCGATGCAGGACATCACCCTCTATAAGATCATGTAGTTTTTATTTTTTGCCCCATGCCTGAGGTCCAGCCCTTTGAACAAAAGTGATAATAAAAAAGTGAAATTTTTTCTACTAAATTGCGGGGTTAAAACTGATGCGAACCGAAAGCGGCGAACGGGGCCCGATGC
This sequence comes from Nemoura dubitans, assembly GCA_921293005.1. Lineage (NCBI taxonomy): Eukaryota > Metazoa > Arthropoda > Insecta > Plecoptera > Nemouridae > Nemoura > Nemoura dubitans. The sequence goes on from OV121076.1 coordinate 23,866,643, forward strand.
AGGACGTAACCCTCTATAATAAAACGTAGATTTTTTATTTTTTTCCCATGCCTGAAGTCCAGCCCTTTAGACAAAAGTGACAAAAAAGGGTGAAATTTGCAGAATTATTGCTGGGTTAAAACTTATGCGAACCGAAAGCAGCGAGAGGGGCTCGATGCAGGATATCACTCTCCAAAATATCATGTAGTTTTTAATTTTTGTCCCACGCCTGACGTCCATACCTTTGGACAAAATTAATAATAATGGAGTGAAATTTGTTTACTTAATTGCGATGGTGAAAACTGATTATAACCGAAAACGGCAAACGGGGCCCGATGCAGGACATCGCCCTCGTTTATAAACCATAGTTTGTATTTTTTGCCCCATGCCTGAAGTCCAGCCCTTGGGACAAAAGTGATAATAAAGGGGTGAAATTTGCATAGATAATTGCGGGGTTAAAACTGATGCCAACCGAAAGCGGCGAACTGGGCTCGATGCAGGACATCACCCTCTATAATATAACGTAGTTTTTATTTTTTGCCCCATGCCTGACGTTCAGCCCTTTGGATGAAAGTGATAATTAAGGGGTGAAACTTGCATAACAGTACCCCACCACGCTCAATTTCCCTATCTCCCACCAACACCCATGAAATCACACTCCTCGCACGCCAACTCCAACAAAAACACTCGCGTGGTCTAGACGAATTCTCCGGTTCTCGGATTGCCAGAAACATAGAGCACCTTTTATTACCCTTAACTCACGTCATAAATACCTTCCTCATCTCAGGAACCTTTCCCGACAAATTAAAACAGGCCCTCATAATCCCCATCCATAAAAAAGGAGATAAGTCAAACATAAACAACTATAATAATAGTAATATCTTTATTTGTGAGACAAAATGGCGAGGTTCACAATAATCAAAAACACAAAACAAATGGTAAAAAATGCAATGTATGATGACCTATGATCTTCCACCTAACCAGCAAATTAAAAGTAAAAGCCTATTAATAAAATTGAAACATATTATTTAACAGCTCATTATGTAGGTAATAGTATAAAATTAAATCTGAGTGTGATAATCTTTTAAAGAGACTTGTGCCTTCTGCAATTCCAACAAAAAAGTCTTACTTGTTTTTTGAAATTCTATAAAATTGTGATTTTTTATCAAATTCGGTAGTTTATTCCAAAGTATTGGACCAATATCAAAAAATGAGTTCCCTCGGAGGGTCGATGAATGTAAAGGCACAGTAATTAAGTTATTTCTTTCATTTTTAGAGGGATGGAGTTTATCATATAAATATTGGGGAGCTTTTGTGTCTAGTATTTTATTAATATAACAAAGCATATGTAAATATCTTCTGTTTTTCATGTTGAGCATATTGTTTTCGTTCATTTTTTCTGAAACTGACCCGTATTTTTTGACATTATATGCGAATCTGATGCAAGTGTTCTGTATTTTCTGTATTTTCTTTTCTTGGGTTTTGTTGACATTTAAATACACTACATCGCAGTAATCAAATAACGAAATAATTAGTGATGAAGTAAGCTTTTCTTTTACATTTTCAGTTAACATGTTCTTGTATTTGTAAATATATCTTAGTATTGAATATGCTTTGGTGCACTGTTTTTGAACATGATTGTCCCAAGTTAGTGATGAGTCGATTATAAGGCCTAAATTTCTTGTCGAAAATTCTAAAGTTGTAATTTTTCCGTTGACTTCAATTTTCGGAGTTTCTTGTATTTTCTTGATTATTTTGTTGGTTGAGACAGGAATTAACACAGATTTTGAATCATTTAAAAGCAAACAGTTTTTATTTGACCAGTCGTGAACTCATGATACGATCTTCACTTAATTTACAAGTAACGGCAGAGAGTTGCTCTAAGGAACCAGATATATAATATATATATATATATATACCAGATATATATAGACCCATCTCTCTCATATCATCCTTCTCAAACCTCATGGAAAAGGTAATGCTGACCAGATTATCCTCCTTCCTCGACTCCCACAAAATTCTAGCACCGTGCCAACACGGATTCCAAAAAAACAAGTCCACTACAACAGCCATTTTCCAGTTCCTCATCGCCCTCTTCAAAGCCCTTGATAAAGGGGACAACGCCATAGGCCTCTTCTACGACCTAAGTAAGACCTTTGACACAATCGACCATAAGCGCCTACTAGGGAAACTCCACTCCATGGGAATCCGAGGCACAGCTAACCTCTGGATCGAATCTTTCCTTTCAGACCGAACCCAAGTAGTACGCATTAACTCCCCCACTCCCTGCACACCAGCGTCCATATCTCCACCGCTTACAATTAAACAAGGCGTACCCCAAGGCTCTGTGCTGTCCCCGCTTCTATTCTTGCTATATGTAAACGATCTGCCACAATTAATCACAGAAGGACTACTCTTCCAATATGCAGATGACACAAATCACCTAATCACAGGCCCCAGATCTCAAGATGTATCCAACCTTTCAAACCTCGCCACCTCCCAGGCCACCATCATATCTACATACTGTCAGGGCAACAGCTTAGCCCTTCAACATTCTAAATCCACCTACATCTACTTCCACACAAAAGCCAAACCCCCCCACGCCTCCCCCCTCATTCGTGTCAACAATAAAATAATTCCAAGCACCCCATCCTGAAAATTTATTGGAATTCACCTAGCCCCAAATTTAGACTGGTCAGTGCATATCCAAGAAACCATTTTAAAAATGAAAAGTACCTGTTTCCTCCTCCGCCGGCTGAAACGCATAGTCAACATCTCCACTCTAAAACTAGTATATCACTCGTACCTCCACTCCCATCTTTTCTACGGCATCCTCTTCTAGGGATCGGCGCCCAATGCCAAACGTCCTTTCTTAATGCGTATCAAACCACGTGTTTTTACCAGGGAGTTCTCATTGTTTTTACCAATTATTTTAGGGAAATGGTTATGTTGTGACCCATTTGTAATAAGACAAATACACAGAAAGTATTTTGTAATTTTCTGTTGGAAAATTTTTGGGCAACCCTAAAAAAAAAAGGGTGAATCCTTTGGACGGGTCAGGAAGACACAATATTATAGATAGCAAGTTGCGGTATTTTTTTATTAACGCAGAATAACTGTCTTGTCATGGCAAGCAAAAAGCCATGATCGTAGAGTTATATTGGCTGAGATATCGATTTTTGAAAACTCGAAAAAAATGGGGCAAGATTATAGTGTTTTTTAACTAACTGTCAGCAGAAAAATAAGACACATTTTGAAATTTAAAACCCCTTGCCATAAAGCCTGAAGCTTGTAGATTCCAAAAATGTGTGTCGCATCTTGATCGGACAATTAGTGTAGAAGCCTGACCCGTCCGTGGAAACCCTTGCGCGAATTAAAAATTTTGAGCCGCCAGGAGGTCAGATTTACGAGGATTGCATAGCTGCAGGCTTGAAATCGTCTCTAGTGCTTGCTATCGAGAGCGACCTTGGGTGATGTGGGAGCAAAAGTACTAGTCTGCGCGGAGCGTTATCTTATAATCCCCGAGTTTATATGTTCAATTTTTTGCGGTGACGGAAATTATATGTATAAATAAACATCATGATATGCGAAGTGTTTCGTGTGCTGAGCGTTGAAATAGATTCTCAACATATTTTGCATCGCCGCACCTCGCAGATCCCGGCCGATGAGGAGTCAACCTCGCGGCAAATACAAGACGACCGCACTCGGACTTCCGTGCGACAATATCGCGATTGGCAGCTTCACGATTCCTTTGTCTTCCCTTCCTTGATATTCTATTACAATCAGAGATCTGAGTGACCTAGTGTTATTGCTTTTTCCAGTTGTGTGCCATTAAAGTCAGATTCAATTCTGCAAGCTAGACCACGAAACATTGTATTTGAAATGTCCGAAACTTCAATCTATAATAATTAATGATCGTTAGTACTATGGACAACATTACGTTTACCGTAAATATCGTAGTTGATATCATAGTGGCAATTTTGTGCCGGAAAGAATATAATATCTTTACGATGAACTATAGTAGTACCTATAGGTATAAAAATACAGATAGATAATGATAAATAATATATATGCGCGCGCGAGTCGTGCCACCAGTCTATTTAAAAATATTTACAGATATTAGAATTGAAGAAAACGCTGTTTTACATACGGTTGTACTTACATACGTTCTACATTTTGTCAATCGTTGCGGAGATTTTTTTAAAGAATGCACTTTATTACACCTGAGAATCGCGAAAGGACGGCGGACTTGCGCTGGACACGTCGTGGTTGCTGACAGACACTTCACAGTGTGTTGCACAATTGTGTTACACACATATTGTGTTACACACACACATATATTGTACATATTTCACGCGAGAATAGCGATGCTTTCCCACGCGGCGGACAAGATGACGCGGTGACGCGGAAAGATGACATAAGCTAACGAAAATACAAGAGTAGGCCTAAGTTGGGACACCTGTGATAAAAAAAAAAAAGCGCACCCTTTACTACTACCTCTCGGGTGGTGTGGAAACGTAGTGGCATCGGTTGCATCGACCGGCTCTGCAGAATTCGCGCGACAGAATTTTGTTCAAGAAAATTGCTTTGTATCATTTTTGGCGGCCATTCGTTCTAACGCGGTGTTATCCTCATTATTGTGATCAGGGTAGCGATTGTGTAAAGTTATCGATGTTCTTAGGTATAACACGACCTATTGAAATAAGCATGGTAACATTTAGTTATCGATCCGTTACCGATCGACATATTTTAGCTGACAACTGAATCGGGGACCGGCGGAACTTAGTTACCTAGGTATGTCTTATAAATGACTGCCTAAAGAGGCTCGTATTTTATATCTTATCTCCAACATATACCTTTGCATAGCCTTTCGGTTTTGAAAATGAGGAGGAGGAAAGTATGCAATGATACCTATGTCAAATTACTTCCATTCCCGCTCTAATGAACACTAATACCCATAACTTTTCTCTTGCTGAAAATGATGCTACGCGTTACCTAGTTAGCAAAACCCTATTAGTTCTGATCATAATTATTACTATCTCACTGTATTTTTCACTTTGTATTATAACAAATTTTATTATTTGATCTCATATGTACTTATAATTCGGTAACATGCTATGCAGTATTCTGTATTTATGTAACACTGTATTCTGCTTGCATGCATGAGGCCATACCGTGCTGTGGCTGGCCTTATAGCAATAAACGTTTCAGATGTGTTTTTAATAAACTTTTATTAGATCCATACATATTTCGGCGAAAGTTTTTCTTTATGTCAGCCCAGAGAAAGGTGTCAGTCATATTCATGAACTTGCACATAAAAAAGCTAGGTACCTCCGTCAAATTTAACTAGAAAACTTCGTTTCAAAAGGAATTCTCAATCGCACGAGCAATCCTCTACATTGGAATTATCTAAAAAATCCTAAATTAGAAAGAAATCGATTTTCAGATTGACAACTACAAATTATTTCTGGGAATGTAGCATAATATCAACATCTGCCAGGCGATAAGCGGCTTAGTGCCGGGTTTTGCCATGACCAGACATCGAGTTTAGAAGACTGCGAACTTGACCGATCTAATATCCGCAATATTCACCCGATCACTTTGATTCAAAATGATACACGTTCTGTATGACGTCACGAATCCAGACGTATCAAAAAAATTAAACATTTTCTGATTTTGTAGGTTTTTTTTATAGTCAAGTGGATTGTTTTTAAATACAGCGATAAAAAATAATCCGTCCGGAGCGATAAGCTTGGCATGTATTTATGATGTTGAGTTGTCGCTCGGGACTCGATTGTTTCTGTTTTGAGGTTTGGAAGTCTTACTTGTGAAAGGGGGTGGGGGGCATGGTGCAAGCATGGTGCAAGCATTGGCAGAGTTGGACTGCGATGGTTTGCGGGACATAAGACCATGAGCGTGAGAAAACACGTCCTTCCGCCTTGAGAGTTGGGGAACGACTGATCTGGCGGAAAAACACATTAAGCAACATTTGCGAGTTCACGTGGGATTGATACCCGTTAATACAAAAACAAGCAGTTCGTATAATCGCAGGCATCTCGAGGAAAAATACCTGCAAACCTCATTTCACAGCCCAAAAAATTCTTACCCTCACATGCACACTAATACAAGCGGCATGCACCCTAGTTCGCTCACACCCCGACCTCTTCCCATTAAACGCATCTATCCATAGTTATAGCACCAGAGGCCGAAACAAAATAAGATGCAGTCCTCACTCGACTGCACTCTTCACACATAGCCCCCTTCACCTATGCTCTAAAATATTTAACCATTTACCGGCATCCATCAAGGACGCCCCCAAACGCACCACCTTCGACTCTAGCCTCCGAAACTTTCTCGTTCACAATCCCTACTACAGCCTCGAAGAATTCCTATCCTCCATTCCCGAAGAACAGAAAACACCCTGAAGCTCCCCCCCCCCCCCCCCCCGGCCCAAAACAGCGCCCAAAGCAGCGAAGCAATAACAATTTGCCTAGATTATAAATAAAATCTCGAACACAACCATTATGGGCTAGGAGTGCCATTGTTTCTAAAACATAAGACCTAATGCACAAAAAAAGCCATACTTTAAAAAATATTACACACTAATAAAATAGGTACAACGTAAGACTATAGCACCTAGAATGTATAAAGCCATTATCATTATTAGCAATACTATAATATCGCAAAAATGTAAATTATTATGATGTTCAATCAATTATATTGCAACTTCCCACACCCTTGCCATGTAAGGGTCACGGGCCGGTAAAAATGTGAACCACGTCAAGAAATAAATAAATAAAGAAATAAAGAAATAAAGAAATAAATAATTATTGCGGGGCTTAAACTGATGCAAACCGAAAGCGGCGAACGGGGCTCGATGCAGGACATCACCCTCTATAATAAACCGTAGTTTTAATCTTTTTCCCCATGCCTGAAGTCCAGCCCTTTGGACAAAAGTGATAATAAAGGGGTGAAATTTACATAATTAATTGCGGGGTTAAAACTGATGCAAACCGAAAGCGGCTAACGGAGCTCGATGCAGGACGTCACATTCTATAATAAAACGTAGTTTTTATTTTTTGCCCCATGCCTTACCTCCAGCCCTTTGGACAAAAGTGATAAAAAAGGGGTGAAATTTGCATAATTAATTGCGGGGTTTTAACTGATGCGAACCAAAAGCGGCGAACGGGGCTCGATGCAGGACGCCACCCTCTATTATAACCGGATGATATTAAGCGATGTTCAACATTTTAGTTTGTGCTGTCTTGCTGGCTGGCTGGCTGGCTGGCTGGCTGGCTGGCTGGCTGGCTGGCTGGCTGGCTGGCTGGAATGCACTTTTCACCGAGCTTCATTCTTGATAGAAATCGCAAAAATTGGTTAAAAACGGGTGGAAATGGATTATAAATGTTCAAAACATTGGTTTACATCCAGAGCCGACATTTCTACAGTGTTTGGAAAGTGTTTTTTAGGTGAAATATTAAAAATACTGATTGCATTTGGCTGGCAGGATTGAGTAGCACCTTGCAGCCCAGCTCGATTTTTAAATCGTTCAAATCTTACCTTTTTACTGATCCGCTTCGTGTAGGTGACTATTATCGCATGCATTGTGAAGTTATTGAAGAAATTTTGTCAAAACGCTCCTATTTGCGATCTTATTACGTGGAATTGAAATGATTTGGCATTCAGAGTGACAGATGAATTTTTTTGTTTTGTTTTCATACCACATATATATATATATATATATATATATATATATATATATATATATATATATATATATATATATATATATATATATATATATATATATATATATATATATATATATATTGGATTCATTTTACAACAGATTCCATTTTTACCATTTTAATACCATTTTAACAGATAATGAATCCAATACCTTTGGGCTACGAGAATATATATATATATATATATATATATATATATATATATATATATATATATATATATATATATATATATATATATATATATATATATATATATATATATATATTCTCGTAGCCCAAAGGTATTGGATTCATTATCTGTTAAAATGGTATTAAAATGGTAAAAATGGAATCTGTTGTAAAATGAATCCAAAAAATAAATAAATAAATAAATATATATATATATATATATATATATATATATATATATATATATATATATATATATATATATATATATATATATAATATATATATATATATATATATATATATATATATATATATATATATATATACTAGATATATAGATATCTAGATATATAGATATATCTAGATATATAGATATATATATAGATATATATATATATATATATATATATATTTATTTATTTATTTATTTATTTATTTATTTATTTATTTGTGCATTATAATACTTTTGGATAGTATATCAAAAGAAATTTAATTGATTAATGAAATTTGTGTTGAAATATGAGTTTTGACATTTGCTACACCTTTTGGCGTTGGACATTTTCAAATGCAACTTTGCAAATTAAACTTGAAGTTTTTTCCGGCAAGCTGGATTGCGATAATGACATTATGATTTACGAGCAACAAAATGTTGTTACGTTTTGGTCCCAAGTCCTAGGACCTAGGCTATGGCCTAGGGCCATATTTTGTTTATAACCCGGCTATCGGGTATGCCCGCAGGGCATAGGGTACTAGCGTCGACGAAAAGGGCTCCATCCTATAGCTGGAGCTTAACGCTTCGTGTTCTTGGTGATTGTGAGTTTGTTCCGGTTATTTCAGCGGGTTCTTTCAGTGAAAAACATTGCACTATGTGGGCGGGTGGCGATTTTTAGCTTTACCCCTTGGCCTTATATGAGCAACGAATTTTAATAAATGTTAATTTAAATAAATAATTGATGAGCGTAGCGAGCGAAGCAAGCGAAGCGAAATCATCAATTTCACTACTGCTAAAAAAAACACTTGGTGTGTGTTTGTTTGTTTGTTTGGACAAAAGTGATAATAAAGGGGTGAAATTTGCATAATTATTGCAGGGTTAAAACTGATGCGAACCAAAAGTGGCAAACGGGACTCGATGCAGGACATCACCCTTTATAATAAACCGTAGTTTTTATTTTTTGCATTAAGCCTGAAGTCCAGCCCTTTGGACAAAAGTGATAATAAAGGGGTGAAATTTACATAACTAGGGCAAACGCAATTCGTGTTGCGTTGAAGATGAGCGTAGCGGTTTGTAGGTATTTGGCGCAAGAAAAGATTGAGGCAAAGAGCACATGAAAGTCATGGAGCAACAAGCCGGACCATTGCTTTCTCAAAATTACTGATCACTTGAAAGTGTAAACGATTCTGACCTTTCTTTGTTTCTGTCCGAGCTGTCGGGTAGCGGAAATATGCTCATTTTGAGGTCAATGAGCAATGTGCATGTAAATACATTAATGTAACTCATGCCCAAGGGTTTTTATTGGGTTTTATTGGGTTGGTTTTTATTGGGAAAAATCGGGTGTGATTTTTCGATTTGGTATCGAAGGTTTCTAAAGGCAAATCGAAATTAGGAACATTTGAAAAAAAAGCACTTTTAAATAAATTTCCGTACTTTTCTAAACTTGCCCAATTGTCAAATTTTGCTCTATTTTCTGCTTTGAAAGTGAAGGGTGTGGAGGATTTTCTTGAAAAACGCAGGGGGTCTAAGTTGAGAACAAAATTAGACACCATGAAAATTTCATCCCACTCGAAGCAGGCGTTTGGCCTGTAGAAAGCGCGCAAACACACATACAAAAAAAAAAAACAAACAAATAAACATACACCAAGTGTTTTTTTTAGCAGTAGTGAAATTGATGATTTCGCTTCGCTCGCTTCGCTCGCTACGCTCATCAATTAATTGCGGGGTTAAAACTGATGCGAACCGAAAGCGGCGAACGGGGCACGATGCCACTCTCTATAATACTAGGGCGAACGCAATTTGTGTTGCGTTGAAGATGAGCGTAGCGATTTGTATTTAGCGCATAAAAAGATTGAGGCAAAAAGCCTAAATCATGGAGCAGCAAGCCGGACCATTGCTTTTTCGAAAATTGTAAACTTGAAATTGTAAACGATTCTGGCCTTTCTTTGCTTCTGTCCGAGCTGTAGGGTAGCGGAAATATGCTCATTTTGAGATCATTGAGCAATGTTCTAATATCTGTCAAATCTTGAATTCAACTTCAAGTCCAAAAATCTGGTGTGATGTTTCGATTTGGTTCCGATGGTTACTAAAGGCAATAATCGAAATTGGCAAAATTTGATAACAATACGCACTTTTAAATAAGTATCCGTACTTTACCAAACATCCCCAATTGTCGAATATTGCTATTTTTTCTGCTTTGAAGGGAAGAGGTATGGAGGATTTTCTTGAAAAACGCAGGGGGTCTTAGTTGAGAACAAAAGTAGACATCCTGAAAATTTCATCCCACTCGAAGCAGGCGTTTGGCCTGTAGAGCGCGCGCAAACACACATACAAAAAAAAAACAAAAAAACAAACAAACACACACAAGTACTTTTTTTTAGCAGTAGTGAAATTGATGATTTCGCTTCGCTCGCTACGCTCATCAATTAATTGCGGATTTAAAACTGATGCGAACCGAAAGCGGCGAACGGGGCTCGATGCAGGACGTCACATTCTATAATAAAACGAAGTTTTTTATTTTTTGCCCCATGCCTGAAGTCCAGTCCTTTGGACAAAAGTGATAATAAAGGGGTGAAATTTGCATAATTAATTTCTGGGTAAAAACTGATGCGAACCGAAAGCGGCGAACGGGGCTCGATGCAGGACGTCACATTCTATAATAAAGCGTAGTCTTTATTTTTTGCCCCATGCCTGACGTCCAGCCCTTTGGACAAACGTGATAATAAAGGGGTGAAATTTGCATAACTAGGGCGAACGCAATTTGTGTTGCGTTGAAGATGAGCGTAGCGGTTTGTATTTTGCGCGTTAAAAGATTGAGGCAAAAGCATTTGAAAATCATGGAGCAGCAAGCCGGACCATTGCTTTCTCAAAAATTCTGATCACTTTAAAGTGTTAACGATTCTGACCTTTCTTTGTTTCTGTCCGAGCTGCCGGGTAGCGGAATTATGCTCATTTTGAGATCATTGAGCATTGTGCTTGTTGATGAGCGAAGCGAGCGAAGCGAAATCATCAACTTCACTAATGCTAAAAAAAACAATTGGTGTGTGTTTGTTTTTTTGTTTTTTTGTTTGTTTGTATGTTTTGTATGTGTGTTTGCGCGCGCTCCACAGGCCAAACGCCTGCTTCGAGTGGGATGAAATTTTCAGGGTGTCTACTTTTGTTCTCAACTTAGACCCCCTGCGTTTTTCAAGAAAGTCCTCCACACTCTTCACTTTCAAAGCAGAAAAAAGAGCAAAATTCGACAATTGGGCATGTTTGGAAAAGTACGGAAATTTATTTTAAAGTGCGTATTTTTTTCCAATGTTGCCAATTTCGATTTGCCTATAGAAACCATCGAAACCAAATCGAAACATCACACCAGATTTTTCCCAATAAAAACCAACCCAATAAAACCCAATAAAACCCCTTGGGCATGAGTTACATCTATGTATTAACATGCACATTGCTTTAGGACCTCAAAATGAGCATATTTCCGCTACCCTACAGCTCGGACAGAAACAAAGAAAGGCCAGAATCGCTTACAATTTGAAGTGATCAGAATTTTCGAAAAAGCTATGGTCCGGCTTGCTGCTCCATGATTTAGGCTTCTTGCCTCAATCTTTTTATGCGCTATATACAAACCAAATCGAAACATCACACCAGATTTTTCCCAATAAAAACCAACCCAATAAAAACCCTTGGGCATGAGTTACATCTATGTATTTACATGCACATTGCTCATTGATCTCAAAATGAGCATATTTCCGCTACCCGACAGCTCGGACAGAAACAAAGAAAGGTCAGAATCGTTTACACTTTCAAGTGATCAGTAATTTTGAGAAAGCACTGGTCCGGCTTGCTGCTCCATGATTCTCACACGCTTTTTTGTCTCAATCTTTTGATGCGCTATATACAAACCGCCACGCTCATCTTCAACGCAACACAAATTGCGTTCGCCCTAGTTAATACATACATGTAACTCATGCCCAAGGGTTTTTGTTAGGTTTTATGAGTTGTTTTTTATTGGGAAAAATCTGGTGTGATGTTTCGATTTGGTTTCGATGGTTTCTAAAGGCTAATCGAAATTGGGAACATTTGAAAAAAATAAGCTCTTTTAAATAAATTTCCGTACTTTTCCAAACTTGCCCAATTGTCGAATTTTGCTCTTTTTTCTGCTTTGAAAGTGAAGGGTGTGGAGGATTTTCTTGAAAAACGCAGGGGGTCTAAGTTGAGAACAAAAGTAGACACCCTGAAAATTTCATCCCACTCGAAGCAGGCGTTTGGCCTGTAGAGCGCGCGCAAACACACATACAAAAAAACAAAAAACAAACAAACAAACAAACAAACAAACAAACACACACACACCAAGTGTTTTTTTTAGCAGTTGTGAAATTGATGATTTCGCTTCGCTCGCTTCGCTTGCTACGCTCATCAATTAATTGTGGGGTTTAAACTGATGCGTACCGAAAGCGGCGAACGGGGCCCGATGCAGGACATCACCCTCTATAATATTATGTAGTTTTTAGTTTTTGCCCTATGCCTGAAGTCCAGCCCTTTGGACAAAAGTGATAATAAAGGGGTGAAATTTGCATAATTAATTGCGGGGTTAAAACTGATGCGAATCGAAAGCGGCGAACGGGGCCCGATGCAGGACGCCACCCTGCAATATCAATAGCTATTATGCAGTTTAGTTTTAGTTAAATATTAATCCGAGGAGCCGCCGTTGCTGTGAAGAAAGGGCACTTTACGTGAGACTAATTGTTGGAAAGTGGCAATAGATATGCAGTTTATTATAGCTTTAGTTAATTATTTATCCGAGATGCCGCCGCTGCTTTCTACTGTACGTGTGTCAGAACGTCACACTAGATTTAACTGCCTAGCTTCCGTTCTGTTTCCAATTTCTTGTTAATAATTATTCGTCATGAGCTCTCCGACTCCACAAGCTCTCGGCTGGTCGCGAGGTACATCCAAGTAATCGCGTCGAAAATTACCGATGGATTTGTTGGCAATTTTGGTCGTGGTAAAGAGAGCCTGTTAAGCCACACTGTCGAAGCTGTGTATGGTTGTAAAGGCTCGCAAAAAAACACTGCAGTTACGAGATTGGTGGTTACGGAATCACAGGGATATCCGAACGAGAGTTGAAACTCTGCTTGTCGCCAGAGGCGTCTCTCCTACGGCTCTAGATGTGTCACCGCCTCCCTGTGAACGTGGTCCTCTATGTGACAATAGAGATCTGGCCGAGCGAATTTTTGTTCACTCAAAGCATTTGATGGCCGGTTCGAATGTCTTCTCAGATGTAATGGGCAAAGGTGTCAACAATCAATTGATAAAGACGATTTGCGCCGAGTTGGGGGTCGACCCTTCACCGAAAACATGCCGATCGTTGTACTCTCGCATCACCAGCAGACGTCCTCTAAGTGTTATTTCAATTTACACTGAACTCGTTGACCGCTATTTTGAAGACAAAAAGCTGGTTACTGCTACTGAATGTGACGCTTTCCCTGTGGTGGAAGAAAACAACCGCCGGCCAGTGATTCCATTAGACTCCTCTTTGTCTGTCACCGAATACGAGCGTCCGATTGCATCCGACGCTCTGTCGGGAGATGTCTCGAGCGTGTCTCCTGTCAGGAGCGAACCCGACGCTCTGTCGGGAGATGTCTCGAGCGTGTCTCCTGTCTTGATCGAACCCGACGCTCTGTCGGGAGATGTCTCGAGCGTGTCTCCTGTCAGGAGCAAACCCGACGCTCTGTCGGGAGATGTCTCGAGCGTGTCTCCTGTCTGGATCGAACCCGACGCTCTGTCTGGAGATGTCTCGAGCGTGTCTCCTGTCAGGAGCGAACCCGACGCTCTGTCTGGAGATGTCTCGAGCGTGTCTCCTGTCTGGATCGAACCCGACGCTCCTTCGGAAGATGTCTCGAGCGTGTCTCCTGTCAGGAGCGAACCCGACGCTCTGTCTGGAGATGTCTCGAGCGTGTCTCCTGTCAGGAGCGAACCCGACGCTCTGTCGGGAGATGTCTCGAGAGTGTCTCCTGTCAGGAGCAAACCCGACGCTCCTTCGGAAGATGTCTCGAGCGTGTCTCCTGTCTGGATCGAACCCGACGTTCTGTCGGGAGATGTCTCGAGCGTGTCTCCTGTCAGGAGCGAACCCGACGCTCTGTCGGGAGATGTCTCGAGCGTGTCTCCTGTCTGGATCGAACCCGACGCTCCTTCGGAAGATGACTCAGACGCCCCTATGTTACCGGGGGACAGAGATCTCGATAGTGACAGCACCTGCACTTCTAGCGTTAACCCGCCAGGGTCAGTGATCAGCACGTCGACTTCCTGCGACTCATCGAACAGGAAAAAGCTGTCACGGAGACTGAAAAGCTTCGTGGACTGTACCACCTTGCTCTGCTCTCTTCAATTTGAATACTCAGAGTGGATGGAGTTTCTTGTCGATGGCAAGCTTGTCGACCAGTGTTGTGACTTATCTAGATAAAATTATCTAGATAATTTTTTGGATAATTTTTTTAATCTATTATCTTTATCTAGATAATATTGTGCACTGTCATCTTTATCTTTATCTAGATAAAAAAAATCTTTATCTAAACTCCATATTTTAGATAATAGATGATTTTAGCCAATTTTATTCCAATTTTTGACATTGTCATTCAGCTAGTCATTATTTCCAAAACCATTGCCATCCCAAGAAAAAGTTTCAAACATGTCTAATCTTGAGAGTAATGATTCGGGAATTGGGAATCTGATTCCAAGAGCTCATGTTTTACTGTTAGGTAGGTGTAATATAATAGTCACTAATGTGGCTTTTGGAATTTCGCCACAATCCAACTTCATTTTCCAATATTCCCAATTTCAAAAATTATCTATTATCTAAAGAAAATTTTCTAGATAGATTTTTTCATCTATTATCTTTTATCTAGAGGATTAAAATAAAACCATCTATTATCTTATCTAGATAACAAATTTGCCAATTATCTTCATCTTTATCTAGATGAAAAAAAAATTATCTAGTCACAACACTGTTGTCGACAGGGCGTACATATCACCGTTCTCCCTGAAATTTCTGGCGGCTGATCCCCACAAATGCGTTTTGTCTGTGAAGCGTAAACATAAAGGGTCCGAAACCCTTTATACAATATGTTGCTACAACAGACAGAAAAAATGCAGGACGTTTAGGTTCGTGATACGCGAGCTGCCGGCCGCAGGCGAGCGATTGGTCGTCGACGTGTACTCAGGGGAACGGCCCGAGCACCACCCCGAGCTGCGTACTCGCGACTTGCGTGGGACTGACCGCGACGCCGCCAAGAAGGCGCTTCGTCACCAGACAGCTCACAGGTACAAAGTGAAGCAGTTGGTGGCTGCCGACGCGGACGTGCTAGCCGAAGGGCACACACAGGGCATCAAATCGGACGCAGTATTTCGCACAGTGCGCAAAGAAGCGTTAGCGGAGTTCGATTTGGACCCAGATTTAATGACGGATCTGCTCCTCTTGCAAAAAGAAACGCGAGACTCAGAGACTAACGAGGATCGCTACATAAAAGAGGTTAGCCGCCATTTCTCTGTGTTTTTGTACAGCAGGGAACAAATTGAAATTGTTAACTTCCTAGGCAAGCGGAAAATCCTCCACGTGCTGCACTTCGCCGCCAAGGGCAGCGTGGTGATGCCCATGGACCTGAATCGCAAGCAAGTCTTGCTCTATTCCGGGGTTGTTCGAACCAACGAGGTTGTTTTCCCCGTCCTAGAGATGCTGTCGTCAGCTCACAACAGCGCTCAGATCTCGGGATTTCTGTTAAAATTCAGACATTTTGCTACTTCGATGTGCAAAAAGTGGCCCCTTTTCTCGAAGGTGGTGACTGACTTTTCTTTTGCCATCATAAACAGCGTGTGTCTGGCATTCAACATGATGTCCCTGGAGGCTTACTTGACGCTTTGCTATCGTCAGGTGTCAGGGACTCTCCCTGTCGGTAGCCTGTCAAAGGTGACAACTTTACATCTCTGTTGCGCTCACTTGATTAAGAACATGGCCGACAGTGTTGGCGCGCTAGTCAAGGAGTCGAACATGAGCAAGATTGTAAAGAGCTTCGTCATGCAGGTGCTTGCCCTCATGATTGACACGAAGAGCTATGGAGATTTGCGCCAAATATTCAGACATTTGAGCGTAGTTCTCACAGCCGAACACCAGACATCACAGTTCGCATATATGCGTATAGTGTAGCCACTTGCCAGTCCCCGAGACGGCGTCAAGTGTAAAGCCACCCCAGTGTTGCCCTGTGGGCAGAAACGCCCGCGGCCTAGGAATGCCTTCCACCAGAATCCCTACGCCAGGGCCCAGCTCATCAGCCGGATTCGTGCCTTCGGCAGCTGACTTCCCGTTTCTCCCGAGCCGACAACGCCGGTCGACTCACCAACACCCCCGCACTACCCTCTCCAGCCAGACCATCACTGGGCGACAGGGATAGTTCCGCCGGCGCCACCTCTGTGACTGCTGCCACCCTAGTAGACCAGACCACGGGCAACCCCACCTCCATGCCAGACAGGGCTCGCTCAGCCGATCTTGAGCAGCTCGTAGAACACGCAGTCCAGGCTGCATTCAAGACAGCCGAAATTAAAAACAAACGGCGAACAGAACGCAGAGGCTCTGAATCGTCATCGGCTAACGTGTCACCAGCGCCCAAGCGAATAGGCCGCAGCCTCGAGCCGCCCCCCCCCCCCCTAGCGATCTCCAACCGCTACGATGTCCTTTCTGACGATGAGTCAGCCATGGAGGCCGAGTCGGAGGATGACAGCGTTTCCACTGAAAAAGCTGCAATCAGCACGAATAAGGTACGACGGAGAGTAGTACCTATCTGCGTCAAAAACTTCCTTACGCATAAGGAACTTCTGGAGATGTTAAAGCGAGCCTGCCCGACAACAGGGGCATTTACAGTAACCCCCCGCAGGGAATTCTCCAAGGTGGTTCCGGCCACCATTGCCGATTATCAAGCAATAACATCCCTGCTTGATAGCACGAATGTTGAGTACTACACGTACTCAACAGCAACAACATCGTCGAAAAGATTCATTCTGCGAGGGTGTCCCTACAACGCTGACCCAGCAGACATCAGGCTGGAGCTCAGTGAACGCGGCTACGACGTTAAAGCCGCCGAGCAAATAAAAAGAGGTGACACTCTTATGCCACTTTTTACCGTGGTGCTGGCGCCAGGCCTTCCCGGCAGCAAGCCGGTCGAGCTCGGTGACATCACACGCCTCCAGGGGTGTGTGGTCTCCGCGGTAGCGCCGCGTAAAGGCATTGTCCCTGCAGTGACCATGTGCTACCGATGCCAGAAGACCGGCCACCTCGCTCCCTACTGCAGGCAAAAAGCCCGCTGCGTCAAGTGCGACGCGCAGCACGCCAGCGCCGAGTGCCCACGTCCCCGCGACCAGCCGTGCACGTGCACGAACTGCGGCGAGGCGCACGCGGCAAATTACCGTGGCTGCGCCTACCTAAAGGCTGCGCAGAAACGCGCTCCAGCGCCAGCAGCTCGCCGCTCCCCGGCTGCAAACCCAGTTCAGCGCGCCCCCATGCGCAACCTGACGGCTATCGCGCGTCCTGTCTCTTCAAACATCACCTACAGCGCCATAGCAGGTAACAACCCACCGCTTATCGCCGAGCCCGCTCCTGCCGCCCATGCCGCGCAGGGCTGCACTCTGACGCCGCCACCAACGTTCGACTGGATGAGCGCTGTGTGTCAAGTAGCCAAGCTCGTGATCGACTTGGCTCTTCATCCGATTGCCACCACCATTGCAACTCTGGTGATCACGTTCTGCCAAAGCGCACCCTCCCACCATGGGTAGATGGTCCCCCGCTCTGACTCAACTAGTGATGTGGAACGCTAATGGCGTTCTTTCCCGTCGAGACGAACTACTCGCATTCGTGACATCACACGAGTTCTCGGTCGCGCTACTTTCCGAAACTCACCTCCGGAACCAGAACCGGTTCGCGATGGCAAACCATCACGTCTACCGCACCGACCGTCCCATCGCGGCGAACCAGCGCAGCGCGGGAGGCACGGCCATCCTGGTAAACCACAACATCCGCCACGAGGAACTCACCTTGCCGCCCCTCGAGCGGCTGGAGGCGACAGGAGTGCTCGTCCACACTGCGCGCGGGCCGCTGCGGCTCTTCGCGGTCTATTCAGCCCCAAATGCCAAACTTGTGCTCAGCGACCTGGACGCCTTGCTCGACTCCCCCCTGCCCACCATCATAGCAGGTGACCTCAACTGCAAAGACCCGGCATGGAACTCACGTCGCGGGAACGCCAAGGGCCTTCGACTCAGAGCGCACGCCATCCGGTCAGGCTTCGACGTTTATGGCCCGACGGAACCAACGCACATACACCACAACACCACAACACCACGGCTGACGTGCTCGAAATTGTACTGATGAAGAACTGCCAGCATTCTCTGGAGCTGGAATCTCTCGCTGAACTGTCATCGGACCATAACCCAGTGCGCATTACCATCGGGGACGAGCTGCTGCCTGCGCCTCAAGCACCGAGACGGCGACTGGGCCGACTGGGACGCGTATCGCGTTGCCGTTGCAGAGTCCGTGGCCACCTCGCCAATTACGACACCTGCCGAGTTGGACCAGGCGGTCACCCAACTCACCGACACCATCGTGACGGCAGTTGAACGCAGCGGCCACTGTCACCACCCAGCCACTGCTCGATCTACGACCTCCCGGGAGCCCAACCTGATGGCGGCCATCCACGAGAAGAACAAGGCCCGACACCAATGGCAACAGCTGCGCACGCCAGATCGCAAGGCGCGATACAACAAGCTAGAACGAGAGCTGACACGAGACATCGCCGTCTTTCGCGGCAAGCGCTGGGATCAAACCGTCGGTGAACTCAAGCCAGATGACGCCAGCATATGGACTATGACTCGCAAGCTGCTAAACCGAGCGGAGCCGAGTCCGCCATTGCAAGGGCGCAACCACCTCGCGTGTTCTCCCAGAGACAAAGCCGAAGTGCTGGCCGATTCGCTCGAGGCCCAGTTCACGCCGAACCCAACAAACGAACACTCGGCTGGCGTAGAGCAGGCCGTGACCCGTCACCTCGCAGCCAACAGACCACGGGATCAATCGCCACCACCCGTCACCATGAGCCACGTGGCCGACATCGTCATGGGACTCCCTACCAAGAAGGCCCCGGGCGCTGACGGGGTAACGAACACGATGATTCGCGAACTACCAGATGCAGGTGCTCTCCGGCTAGTTGCCATCATCAACGCCAGCCTGCAGCTTCAACATTTCCCAACACCATGGAAATGTGCGAAAGTCATCGTGTTTCCTAAACCGGGCAAACCTCTGCGCGACCCGGCGAACTACAGGCCAATCAGTCTGCTGTCATGCCTATCAAAGGTCCTTGAGAAAGTGGTACACAGCCGACTCAAGGACTTTGTCGACCGCCATGACCTCATCATTCCGCAACAATTCGGCTTTCGTCCGAAGCACTCCACAACACATCAATTGCTGCGAGTGACAAATCACATCCAAGAAGGCCTGAGAAACCAAAAGAGCACAGGGGTAATTTTCCTCGACATCGCGAAAGCTTTTGACCGCGTCTGGCACACCGGTCTTGTGGGGAAGCTGATCTCCCAGGGCTTCGACGGCTACCTAATCAACTGGGTAGTCAGCTATCTCGACAGCCGCTCCTTCTTCGTGGCGCTGCGCGGCGAGAAATCGACGACGCGGCCCATCGCAGCAGGCGTCCCGCAGGGAGGGCTCATCAGTCCCCTGCTCTTCAACCTCCTCACGAACGACATCCCCACTGACCTGCCGGACTCGCAGCTTGCGCTGTATGCAGACGACGCAGCGATCTACTGTCAGACGCACACTGGTGGCGCGATGCGGCGACGCCTCCAAGCGTCCGTGGACAAAGTCTGCGCTTACTACCATCGAGAGCGCATCCTCGTCAACGCCACTAAGACCGAGGCTCCGTTCTTCACTCACCGAACCAAGGTGGTTCGGCCCCTGATTCGAGTTGCTGGTGAGGTCGTACAGTGGCGCCCGCACAGCCGCTACCTGGGAGTAGTGCTCGACAAGAGACTGATGTTCGCCGAGCACCTACGCCAAACTGCCACCAAGGCGTACCGCAAGCTGGCTGCGCTCCGGCCGCTCTTCCGAGCACGCTCTATGCTGGCCGCCACCAAGGTGCGACTCTACGAGTCGGTCATCAGACCAACGTTGACATACGCGTCACCGATCTGGGCAAACGCGGCGCGCTCGCACCAGATGCGCCTGCAACGCATCCAGAACGCGGCGCTGAAGGCGGCGCTGCGGCTGCCGCGCTACGCCAGGACGGCAGACGTCCATCGACAGTGCCGGATGCAGACCCTGGGCGAGACAACTGATCGCCTCAACACAACATTCGCTGCCTCCCTCCCGGAGTCAGCGAACCTGCTGATTAGTGCCCTGCACTAACTTCAATCGTTCCACCATTAAAGTGCAGTGCCCACAAAAATTTAATAGACAATATGGCCTAACGGCCGCAGTGTTTACAGATCGTCGCTGGCTTTGCCAGCGACACGAAGACAATGAGAACAACAGTTCAAGACGTCAATGGAATCTCTACACGTGAAAATGGAGCCGATTCCAACCGAGTCAACTACAGATCGCCAACACCACGTGATCACTCTCGACGATGACCTTCAACCCGGGGCAAAAACGCTTTACGAGAAAAGTCCGTTTTTCCAGGTTTTCCTTGGCGATGTCCCCGTGATAGGCGAGGTCCCCGACGGTTCCACGCAGCAGCCAGAGAAAAATGCGCTGTACAGCGTTGCGATTTTCAATCTCATCATCAAACGGTGGATTCCATTGGTCCCACTGTGGACGGGAATCATGATGGACACGCCAACCGCCAGTCGGCTGAGTAACGGCCCAGTGGAGAAATATTTCGATATGGTAAAGAACGAAATGGATCCAAAGGCCGTTAACACTCGTCCATCACGGTTTGTGAGGAAAATTCGCGATAACACGTTGGGTTTGTACAAGCAAATAAAACACAGCCTTCCCAAAACGGGTCTCGCGCACGGGAAGAGGCGGAAGCGCAAGGCGACCGAGGAAGCGCAGCGCGCCCCGTCCCTTGAGAGCGACGGCAGTGCCAATTGCGACGACCCCGCCCCCATTGGGGTCACCCCACGCACGACCAAAACACCGGCGGCTGCGGGCAAAGACACGCTCTCGGCGAAGAAAGCCAGACTGGACGAAGAGGACAAGCAGGCTGACAACCCGCTTGCGGTGGAGAAATGGGGCAAGAAACGCAAAAGCAAGGGCTCTTACTTCAGCAGGCAACTGTGTGCTAACAAAAAGTTCCTGAAGTTTAAAAACTTGAGGCCGGTTGCGGTGTCAAGCCCATTGATTATTGACCATCAGCCTGTCTCATCCAGCGGGAAGACGCCATGGGTGCTGCCGACGCCGAAAAAGCGCAAGCGCAAGGCGACCGAGGAGTCCCAGCTCGCCCCGTCCCTTGAGAGGGGCGACAGCGATTCTGGCGACGCCCCCGCCCTCAAAGATGACACCCCTCGCACGGCCAAGACACCGACGGCTGCGGGAAAAGACGCGCTCTCGGCGAAGAAAGCCAGACTGGAGAAACGACGCCACGCCGCGCCGCCACCGCACGGGCTGCCGCACTTGACGCCGCCCCCACCTTCCATCGCGACTGTCTGCGCGCCGCCACCGAAATTTCAAGCAGCGCGTAGATTTCACATTGAACTGAATGGGCTTATCGCTTAGCCACGGTATTACCTAGAGGGCTTCAAAGACAAGTACCGTGTAGTCAAGTACCGTCGCCACCGTGCTGCCGCTAAAGAAAGGCCCAAATACCTTTCCATGGAGTCCTTCAGACAACTGGTGGGAGATGGGTTGCTAGGCAACGACGTCATCAACGCCTTGGCTGAGATTTCCCTGTCAAAGGACGCACAGTCAAGGATCGTTTTGATTGACACGTACCTGACCCAAGACATCTTTCGATCAGAGCCCACAAAGCTTTCATTTAAAGGCGATTTGGGGCCGAATTAAACCATTCTAATGCCCTACGGCACGGGTGCACACTGGGTTCTCGCCGTCGCGAAAATGAGTTCGCGCACGTTCACGGTGTACGATTCAGATTCTATTTCTATGAGACAAGGCACTGACGATTTTGAAGAAAAGACCCGTGACATGTTCGACAAGTTCGTCAAGTTCGTGAGGCTGTACAACGCGGCCCTCCCCCGCAAGCGCGTCACACTTCAATGGTCCTGTGAAGTAACACTGGACAAACAGCAGCAGACCGACACAGTCAACTGCGGCGTGTTTGTCTTGACAAAGTTCACTGACAAAGCTCTCGCGAAGGTGCAGACAATAGACCCGCAGTCTTATCGTCTCGCCCTAATGACCGAATTGTTGGCGGCCTCCGAACCTGTGTTCGATCTTTGTTATGTGTACGGCGTTGACAACGACGAGGACAAGGAACGTTCTGCGATTTGGATATCGTGTGACAGGTGCCAGAGATGGGTGCACGTCGATTGCGATGGATACAAAGGCAGTATCCACCTCGACGAGTCCACGATTTACACATGCCGAGCGTGCTCGCGTTTCTTGAAAGCTCCTCGTTCGCCGACGCCATCGCCTCCACCGCTGTCGCCAGGCGAGCAGACTGAATGGTGTAAGAGCGTGTCAGTCCACGGGTCGTTCCACCAAGGCGACGAACGCTTCTCACCCACGTCGCGTGGACGCCAGTGCACAGCTAACGCGGTGATGGCGCTAGTGTTCGCCGCGAAAAGCGCCCCCAACCGCTGGTCCCCGAACACACTGGATCAAATCCTCTTCGAAGGCGACAAGCTGTACACGAAGATCAGAGAAACTTGCAAAGGACAATTCCTGAATGTAGCTGATGACATCCCTAGGCGCATCAGCGTCAACAGCGAATCGTTCGTGCTCGAGATAGAGCCGACACGCGCAGTGAACGGGTTGGTGGCCAAGGATTTGCTTCGTGGAATTGACAGTTTCCTCAGACATTACAACGCCGGTGTGCTGACTTTCAAAAACATTTCTGTCGCAATAATTGCGAAATCAACATTAAAAAGTACTTCTTATCGGTACTTTGACTCGCACTGCCGCGACAGCAACGGAATTGCAGCTGAACAAATTTCAGTGCGTATAATTCTGACTTTGCGAAATGTTTTTACAACATGCCTACCCTTTACCTTACCTGTCCCTTTTTTTATGAAGTTCTATTTCCAATATAATTTACGAACTTCTGTAGTGCATTCTAGGAATCTAACTTAACATTGAATTTATACATTTAAAAGTAAAAAATTATTGTCTAATTAGTGGTCACAAATATAACGTAGAGCAATAAATGAAATAATTACTAGGTCATTTTAATAGGAAATTTATTGCACGATAAAAATATTCAGACAGTATGAATTTTTTTAGTTACATGGTAACCTGTTACGGTTGGCAAAAGTACTGCAGTTTATAATAGTAAGTACCTATATAGATTTAGACCATTGTATGTGAGATGCAGGGACAGTCCATCAGCTGTGACCCTTGCTGATAGTCAAAATCAATACAATGCAATTGTTAGAGTGTTAAAATGTGCAAATCTCATTCCACTACTCGGCACGGTATGTACCTTTTACTGTAAAGACGACATGCTTGTAGTCTCTTTGTCACTTTTGTCGAAAAGGCTGGACTTCAGGCATGGGGCAAAAAATAAAAACCACGGTTTATTATAGATGGTGATGTCCTGCATCAACCCCCGATCGCCGCTTTCGGTTCGCATCAGTTTTAACCCCGCAATTAATTATGCAAATTTCACCCCTTTATTATCACTTTTGTCCAAAGGGCTGGACTTCAGGCATGGGGCAAAAAATAAAAACTACGGTTTATTAAAGAGGGTGATGTCCTGCATCGAGCCCCGTTCGCCGCTTTCGGTTCGCATCAGTTTTAACCCCGCAAATAATTATGCAAATTTCACCCCTTTATTATCACTTTTGTCCGAAGAGCTGGACTTCAGGCATGGGGCAAAAAATAAAAACTACGGTTTATTATAGAGGGTGATGTCCTGCATCGAGCCCCGTTCGCCGCTTTCGGTTCGCATTAGTTTGAACCCCGCAATTAATTAGGCAAATTTCACCCCTTTATTATCACTTTTGTCCAAAGGGCTGGACTTCAGGCATGGGGCAAAAAAAAAAACCACATGATATTATAGAGGGTGATGTCCTGCATCGAGCCCCTTTCGCCGCTTTCGGTTCGCATCAGTTTTAACCTTGCAATTAATTATGCAAATTTCACCCCTTTATTATCAGTTTGGTCCAAAGGGCTGGACGTCAGGCATGGGGCAAAAAATAAAAACTACGTTTTATTATAGAATGTGACGTCCTGCATCGAGGCCCGTTCGCCGCTTTCGGTTCGCATCAGTTTTAACCCCGCAATTAATTATGCAAATTTCACCCCTTTATTATCACTTTTGTCCAAAGGGCTGGACTTCAGGCATGGGGCGAAAATTAAAAACTACTGTTTATTATAGAGGGTGATGTCCTGCATCGAGCCCCGTTCGCCGCTTTCGGTTCGCATCAGTTTTAATCCTGCAATTAATTATGCAAATTGCACCCCTTTGTTATCACTTTTGTCCAAAGGGCTGGACGTCAGGCATGGGGCAAAAAATAAAAACTACGTTTTATTATAGAATGTGACGTCCTGCATCGAGCCCCGTTCGCCGCTTTCGGTTCGCATCAGTTTTTACCCAGAAATTAATTATGCAAATTTCACCCCTTTATTATCACTTTTGTCCAAAGGACTGGACTTCAGGCATGGGGCAAAAAATAAAAAACTTCGTTTTATTATAGAATGTGACGTCCTGCATCGAGCCCCGTTCGCCGCTTTCGGTTCGCATCAGTTTTAACCCCGCAATTAACTATGTAAATTTCACCCCTTTATTATTACTTTTGTCCAAAGGGCTGGACTTCAGGCATGGGGAAAAAAATAAAAACTACATGATATTATGCGTCCTGCATCGGGCCCCGTTCGCCGCTTTCAGTTCGCATCAGTTTTAACCCCGCAATTAAATATTCTAATTGTTTCTTCAATCTTGTACTCATCTGTGCTCCGTGCCCTGTGCTGGTTGGCACGCTGTTTGTATGTAATATAGCCTCCATTTTGTGTTGGGTATGTTGACATGGTGCCCGGGCTGCGTGCAAGAAGGGCCCGTGCTGCGTGCTAGAAGGTTCCGTGCTAACTTCACAGTGACGATATTCAATGGAGCTAAGTTCACACTAGTCACTACTCTGAATGATGCACTAAAAGACTCGCTATTTTAAAATGTCCAAAGCCATGGATAAGTTTAAGAAGGGGCCAAACCCTACGAGGATTACCAATGCTGTCAATACTGGAATAACTCCTGCATCAATACCTGGGTATAACAAAGGTAATAATGCAAACTACCTACACAACCTACTAACCTATAGTACCAATACCATTACCATAGAATTTGAAGGCTTAAAATGCTATGCCACTACCATTATTCAATGCCACTACCATGCCTAGTAATCCTTAGTTAATGCCTATACCTACCCTTCCTGCTATTGGTATTTACAGCACTACATGCTCACGTGATGTTGCTGTCGGCATCAATGTTATTATGGAGTCTTAAGAACAAACTCAATTGTAGCAGTAGGTTATCTGAGGTAGGGTCGGGCACATGGGCGGTCGCAGGGGGGGTGGAGGGGCGAGCGTACGCATTCGCCCTAATGAATCCACCTAATGAATCCACGATTTAAAAAAAATGTCCATTGTGAACTGTTATGACTTACTAGCTAGCTTGCTTGCAAGCATGGGCGGATCTAAGGCTCAAAAAGCAGTCAGCAAAATCATAATGTTCTACATACCTATGCCTCTAAATATCATTCAGTAACTAGAAGCAATCCACTCATTACAAAGGGTAGCGGCGCGACAAGCGATTCGTCGGTCCTCGGAGCCCCATGGATATTCTAGAGAATCTACGAATACGCTGTTAGCCAAGCTATCATTACAAGTCGCAAGCTGTCGAGATACTACACCACTTGCATGCATCCATGGACATGATAGTGAGAAAATGAGTACCTAGTAACTAGTTAGCAAAATTTTGTGATAAATCAGTACAACTCCAAGAGCCCTTCGGACCAAACGTAGAGCAGGAAGAGCTAGACTATGAGTTAACGACAAAAGACCATGTTTGAGTTTGACTCACGGAAAAAAAAAGATAAAACAGTGCTAGTGACAGAAAACGAAATGAGCATCGAAAATTGGTGCGGGCAATAGCAGCGACAGCGTCTGCGTTACGACAATAAGAGCACTGCCGCCGACGACGCTTTCCGTACTATATACGTATATTATTATACTATTATTTAATTTAAAATTGGGTTCTTATTGTGCCAAATACCTAATCATTAAGACTGTTTATTTTGTAATAATTATAATCAAATTATTTTTGAAGAATGTATAATGAGGGACCTACATTTTAACCAATGCCAATAATTAATTCCTTCATAACACCACGGAGAGTTTGGTATACGCTTAGTTATAAGACACATCCAATTTTGCTTCTGCCAAGATTCAAGTTTCATGTATTCCGCACAAGTGTTTGGCTGAACACTTTTGCGAATTAAAAATTTCGTCCCTAACAATATAAGGGGGGGGGGGGGACATCCCCCCCCCCCCCCCCGAGGTTGCCAGGTTGGCCCCACCTATAATGTCAGACCCTGTGCACGCCTATGGTCGGGCAGCCAGTTACTGGACAGCATCCAGTAGCCGGACACGGGGCTAATTCAAATGCTTATAACTTTATTAATAGGCGCCATTTTGTAGTTTCGAATGAATCATATGATTCCCGAACACCCCCCGTACCTCTCAGTGGCTTGAACTGTCAAATTCATTAAATCAAATAAGTCCATCTAACAAATTATGTTGGCAACGCTCATGCTCGGAATGCCCAGCATGAGCCTCAACAACATAATTTATTTCTCATTCTGAATTTGACAGTTCAAGCCCACCATTTGCACTCATGGGTACAGGGGGTGTTCGGGAACCATATGATTCCATCGAAACTACATAATAGCGCCTATTGATAAAGTTATAAGCATTTGAATGACGGCCCGTCACCCCCGTGTCCGGCTACTGGATGCTGTCCGGTAACTGGCTGCCCGACCCTACGTGTTTTATGCGGTATGCCTCGTTGCATGTTGAGAGTCGCAAGTCACTGCTGCGATTCAAACTCGTACTTGGTAGGTAGTAGTAGGAATTATTGTAGGTAGGCCGTGCAATATTAATGCCTACCTAATATGCCATTTCAAGTCCATTAAACTACTAAACTCCATCTATTTTGTGCCTCGAGATTCCCAGCATGTGGGGATGACGTAGAATTAACAGACCTTGTTTGGGGGACACTAAGTGCTCTTACCCAGGTGGTACCCAAAGCAGTCGATGTGAAGGGTGTTAGAATGGAGTTTGTTCTGGTGCTAGTAGGTGCATGGTCATAGGAACGCATTTAGGATTTAAGCACCTCTGTCGAACCATTGTCGAACTACCATGCAGGTAGCCCTGGGTAAGTGAACAGAATATCTACTATGACCGATGTCATTGCATCGAATGTTACTTGGTAAATCACAGAATAGATGTCCGATGATTCTCATCCGGTCAAGAGTGCAGAGCGGTGCCCGTTCCTGACTAGAATCCGTATCGGAAAAGTTTGCTCTGGAGGTATTTCAAACGTAGCTACTCACCGATTTCTCTTGGTAAATCTGTCAAGACTGCATGCATGAAAGAACCCTGCCCCTGACGTACAATTATCAAGTATCACTGCAACACCAATCATCACTGCGACGGATGTCTCTACCATAGTGGTATCATAGATTAACCATAGTGGTATCATCGATTAAGGATTGGTAGGCTAGATGATCAGCCTTTATGCTAGAGGGCGCACTCGGCCGCCGAGAGGTTATCCGCCAACTTAATAGGCAGCGCTAGGTGTAAACCCCCGGCGCACAGGCAGCTAGTTCGAACAGGCGATTTTAGCACGGTGGCCCTTGCCAGCTGCCGTATCGAGCCGTTGTATTGCATATAAGCGCGCGCACATCCACCGCTCTGATAGCAAGGCTGGCGCGGGCATATACAGAATTTACGAATTATAAGGGCACATAAGAATTTGCGTGAGATACAATGAGATGATATTTGGAATTGATGTTTGGTGTAAACAAACAGTTCATTGATTTATTGTTGTGATTCAAAGTATAAACTGCAAAACCGCTAGTCTTGGTGGCTGCAACAAACATTAACAAATAATTGTGTTCCAAAATTTCTTTGACTCTATTATTAAGTCGGCGGATAACCTCTCGGCGGCCGAGCGCGCCCTCTAGCATAAAGGCTGATCATCTAGCCTACCAATCCCTAATCAATGGTGGTATCTTAGAACAATATAGTGGTATCATTTTTTTATTCAATGGTGGTATCATAGATTAACCGTAGGTACCTAATGGTATTGAAACTGTAAGCGACTTCACTGCTTGTTTTGTTTGATTCCAACAGGGAAGCAACAGGTGGGAGACCAAGTGTACCACGAGTTGCCCTCAACAATTTTGAACCCTTCCACTCCCGGAGAAGAAAGGGAAACGGAGAACAATGCACCAGAGCCTGAACAGGAAGGCCCAAGAAACATACAAGCTTTCTTTGCTGCTGTTGCTTCTGCATCTGGAACCAAACTGCAACCTATGAAAAATGTACTCATCAAAACCTTCTAGTGCATTCTTCTAGACTTAGTCCACTCCGTTAGCGCAAAAATATTGCATTTCCGGAAACCGTCATGAAGCTTTGACGTTGCTAGGACACACCTCCAGGGTTGAAAATCACGCGGGATCCACCTCGTATCACTCATGGATCCCCTGCATAGTTGCATTATAATTTTTGCATTTCTGGACACTTTTCTTGCAATATCTTGGCTAACAATGGTCATAAATGGGTGAACTTTTTTAGTCTGATAGCTTATAAAAATTTCTATCACAAATAGAACTCGTTTTACACTGGTACACAATAATTATAAATTAAAAACTGATAACAAGCCACTTTGTACACAATGGCCAATATTTAGTCTGCATTTAAATCTTTTTGCTTCCTCGATAAAATTTAAGCCCACCTAAAAAGATTTGTGTTTCCCTTGAAGGATGAAAGATGAAAGATATAATCCCATATTATTTATTTAAATCAAATTCTGTAGACCTCGAAAGGTTTGGGTGTAATTTTCATAATATGACTTGGGTCAATGAAAATGAATTAACTGAGCCCACAGAGGTCCACCAAGGGTAATTTTTTTTATTAAGATGTGGTGTTACGCAATACACCTACTTGTACTTGACTCAGTTTAGTACCTACTTTGTACTTCTTAACCAGTTGCAATAAACACCGGGGGAGGGCGTTTAGAAGCGTTGTAATGAATGGTATAGTTATTTTGGACTCTTCTGGTATTTAAATGTGAGTCTAAACATACAAATTTGACCCACATACTAACTAGTTGTCAAAAACCTTGTAAGGTTACAGTCCTTTGTTTGGGTAGAAGCTTAGAGTAAGTAATGGGGTTCATTACTTCACCGAAGTATAAACCGAAGTTCACCGAAGTATTATTCATATAAACACAAAAAAAATGTATGCTGCAGCCCTTTGGGAGGGTTCCTTAACATACCTGCCCTGGTGGAGGGACAGGGAACTACCCGACAGAAGTGCAGAAAACATCACAATCTCAAAGATATTGGTGGGAATTCAATAACATTATCCCCTGTTGTCAACCGGGGAAATGCGTGCTCGAGACAAGACACTCAGAAGTGGGTCCAGCTTGGGTCGCAAGCTGAATACCACTGTTGCCTTGCGTTGCATTGCGTTGCCTTTGCAAGGTATTTGAACATTTTTTTGTCAGTTACCTACCATTACCATCTTCGGGGCAGAACTAATTCAAGATACGAATGAGTTTTCTTTTATAATTTGTTTCTGAAGACCTATCCAGTGCAGATAGGTACTACTATTGTTTAGTGTTGATTCGAAAGCAGTAGAAAGGGGAGTTGAAGTTGCATTACAAAAGATAATCTCTTCCACATGCTCCCCATAAGGACCCAGTTAGGCAACATTATAAATTATCACAGTCACTGGTATTTGTGCATTGGTAGTGGAATACTGAAAGGTTGGGCAATTTTGAAACCCCGGTTCTCACGAGATCACTGAAGCTAAGCGCACCGTGCAGCGTCGAGTGTTGTGTGGTCATAGAGAGGTTTGAAGCTGGAGGTGCTGGATGCTGTATTGAAATGCTGGACAGTATTAACTCTTAGCAGTCTTTCTTATATGAACCACTCAATAACATTTAATTAGTGGAGAAATTCTTTAAACCGAGTTGAACCGTCCTTCGGAATTATGTCTTATACAGGAGGTTCCCTTTTTGTTAGGAGCAATTAGTGCCTGTCAGCACCAGGTTTCCCTTTCCTTCCTTGTAGGCTAGGTTCTACACCCATTAACATTCTTATCAACACTCGACCATACCTTTCACCCATCGATATTAGACCAGTGCCACAGAGCCCATCCTCAATGAACCACATGTCAAAACATGCTTTCAGTAGCACTTCAAATAAAAACAAAATTCAAGTAAGAAAAAAAAATAAAAAAAATAGTTGCAGTAGGCTAAGATAGCACTTTTTGGCTCGACCTTGGAATTATTTCAAAGGTAATGCCAACGCTTTGAGTGACAATTTCAGCTAGACTAAATGGCATATGAATTACAAAAATCGCTTCTTGAGACCGACTCTGCAATGCTACGCCCTTTTTCCTTAATTTCGAATAACTTATTATATAACAAAATTGGTTAATTTTTTTAATATTCCAAAATGTGGTGGGTCCTAGTGACCACTCCACGACCTAGCTGAAAACAAGAAGACCACTCTTTATATGTTTGCTACCTGACATGGTTGCCATTAGTGGAAACAACTTTTAAAAATGAAGATATTAAGTAATACTGTGGTAATACTGGTTATTTTGGACAAAACTAAATGAAATCCTTTGAAAAATTGTGTTACATTTGTTAATAAATAGTGTATAATAATATAAAATGAATAATTTCAACATTTTAATAATGTTCACAATGTAGATTTCACTTCCGAGGTTGGCAACGAAAAGTGCTATCTTATCGTAATTTCAGATAGTATTCTGCCTGTTTCAAAGACATGTGTATTTTTTTGCTATTCAAGCATAAATTCAGAAAGTTTCCCAAATCTCTCTATAGCAGCAACATGGAACAAAATAATTCCTATCTAGGTAAAGGATTGTTATACAGAAACTGCACACGGCTTTAACCCCTGAAATTGGGGAATGGCACAATATTCAAGTCAAGTGGAAGCTGAAACATAATATTGCTTCAAGGCAATGCAAGGACTTTATATTTCGCGATATGCAAACTGATGCGATATTGATGCGAACTGACGCGATACAAAAATTGTATTGATTAAAATTGATGACTTCTGAGTTCTGCTGCACATATTGTCATGTAGCAAAAAAATTTAGGAAATTATCATAATTTACAAAAATTTAAACTGTTGTACATTTTGGTTGGTTTAAAAAATAAGTTTTCTTCTAAATATTTCTGACAAAACAGTGTGGTATTTGCCTAGGTAAGTAGCCAAATAAACGAGCATTTCACATCGATTCCCTTGCTATTTTCAAGGTTTTAGATTTTGGATCACTAGTCCCTTACTAAAATTTCTAGCAGGAAACTGATTGCTTCTGAACGCATTTCATCGCAACACAACGCATTTCATCGCAACTGTGTGTAAGTCCTTGCAGCTCATTGCAACTGATAACATCTCATAACATCTGCGCGGATCTGACCGCGGAGTGGCGAGCAGATGCAAGCAGTTGCAATGAGTTTTACAAGGCAGAGAAAACTGCGTGCATCTCGTTGCTTTTCATTGCATCTCATCGTAATATGCCACGGAGTTGCGAGCAAATGCAATCAGTTGCAATGAGATTTACAAGGCAGATAAAACTGAGTGCATCTCGTTGCTTTTCATTGCATCTCATCGCAATTTAACGTGGAGTGGCGAGCAGATGCAAGCAGTTGCAATGAGTTTTACAAGGCAGAGAAAACTGAAAGTTATTTCGATGCTTTTCATTTAATCTCATCGTAATTTGGGATTAAAACATTTTTCGTTGCCTCGTGGGCTCTTCGGAACTATATTATTAAATATATTAAACAGTCGTGAATCCACGTTCAACGTCTCTTATCAAAACAAAATAACCGCTCGTACTATAAACAAAAATAATGGAGAAGCAAAAAGGGCAAAAAACAGTGTAGGAAATATGGTGAATAAAATTTGTGCGAAATGGGGCGGCAAATATGGCGTAATAGCCATGTATCCCCGTGCACCCTCCCGTGAATAATAAGACCAGGACCAGCACGGCTCTCGTTATGGAGGCGTTGTGGCAAAGACCACAACAACGGCCACGACGACAACGGCCAACAACACCTACATCGGCCACGACGACGACGAGCATTAGCTGTTACATGCCATTGATGATTTGTATTTAAATTTGGGTGCATTTTGTTCAAAGAGGGAAATCCACTCATCTGTTAGCCTAGGTACCTACCGCTATAATCATATTTAATTTCCACGTTGACACGCACGTATACCTACCGGCAAACTCGAGGCCACGAGAGTCACCACTTTGCCAATACCGACCCGACATTGGCTTGCCTTCACACGGCGTACGTAAATTTACGTGTCGTCATACTTGTGATGGTTTCATCCTAGGCGTTCACCTCAGGTTCAAAATATAACTGGGGGGATTGTGTGCATTAAAATCGCTTATAAATACCACAAGTGTCAGCGGCATAATCGACAAGTCTTCAGCCTACGGATCGAGGGGTACCCAGTTCAAATCCTGCCAGCTCCAAAACATGAATTCGGTTTTTGCCTCGTTGAAAGATTAGATTAATTACTTTCGTCTCACCGCCTGTGCAGTGAAATGGTCTATATGGAAAATCCAGCCCAGAATCTTTATTTTCATTTTCCCAAATGCTAATTTTTACCGTAGCTGATGACGTCACTGATTTTAAGGCAACGGCAAAGTGTGGGCAAAGTATGCGAGATGTAAGACGATACAACGAGATCCAATTAGTCCCAACCAAACCCTCGTCAATTCATGACAGGTTTGCAATGAGATGCAATGAGTTGCAACGAGATGCTATGAGTTTGCACCGAGATGCAATGAGTCTGCAACGAGTTTCTGATGAGTGTGGTGGAAAAGTGAATGCATTTGATAGAATCTCATCGCAACTCATCGCATCTCATTGCATCTAGTGGCAAACTCATTGCAACTCATGGAAAAATTCAGTTTTCCCATCAGTTGCAACCAGTTCAAACTCATAGCAATTGATTGCAAAATGCAATGAGTTGCAAGGTATTTTTCTGTAAGGGGTGTCATGTTGGTAAATTAATGTAATTTAAATTTAAACCCAAAATTGCCAATGGGTACTAGGAATGAGATATATTTATAGATAGTTACGCATATGTATGGAACATATTATGTAGTTTAATAAAATTTTGGGAAAGCCCAAAAAAGTTATTTTGATACTTTCAATACTTCCAAGTGAGAAAATATTGTAGTAAAAGTAATAGGTTATCGTGTAAGCTATCAGACTAAAAAAAGTTCTGTCATTTATGACCATATTTAGCCTAGATATTGCAAGAAATGTGTCCAGAAATGCAACAATGTAAAATGCAGGGGGTCCACGAGTGAAATGAGTTGGATCTTGCCTGATTTTCGACCCTGGGGGAGTGTTATAACAATGTGCAAAGTTTGGTACCTAGCGGTTTCTGAAAATTCAATATTCGGGTCTTTTATTGCGCGAACAGAGTGGACTAACTAGGGCTTCGCAAGTAATAGTACCTACCTACGGAGTGTAAAGAACATCTACATGCCACTTGTTTTTTGTATTCTCTACAGGGTTAAGAATCTGTTTGGGGCTAGAAAAATTATTTTGTAGTTTTTTGCTCATTTAAAAAAAGTATATTTTAAAAAAATGATTAGGTAAAATAACCATTCTTGCATCAAACAACCCTTCAACTACATTGTGTACTTGTTTCCAAAACTCTGTTTTATTTTTTGCGGCCAGGAGAAGTTCCCGCGTGAAGCTCCACGCACAACGAAAGCACTGGCTATTGGTGTCCTCCCAACTGGATTTAAAACGGCGATTGCTTTCGATTCCAGACGTACTTCAACCTGACCAAGAAGAAGTTGAAATCCCGACTCAACACCTTTCACCGCAAAGTTTCTTTCTCGTCGACGGACAAGCGACAGTTGGGTCTGCACTTGTTGCCGCGCAAGGGACTCAAGTTCGAGCAGTTTGTCCCGCTCCATTCACTCTGGAAAGGCTACATGACAGACTTCCTGAACATCAGGGAGCTGTCAGCGTTGGGGTAAGTGTGTTATCCCACACCCTGTACAAGGCTACATGAACATCAGGGAGCTGCCAGCGTTGGGGTAAGTGTGTTATCCCACACCCTGTACAAGGCTACATGAACATCAGGGAGCTGCCAGCGTTGGGGGGAATGTGTTATTCCACACCCTGTGCAAGGCTACATGAACATCAGGGAGCTGCCAGCGTTGGGGGGAATGTGTTATCCCACACCCTGTACAACTCTACATGAACATCGTGGAGCTGCCAGCGTTGGGGGGAATGTGTTATCCCACACCCTGTGCAAGGCTACATGAACATCAGGGAGCTTCCAGCGTTGGGGGGAATGTGTTATCCCACACCCTGTACAAGGCTACATGAACATCGTGGAGCTGCCAGCGTTGGGGGGAATGTGTTATCCCACACCCTGTACAAGGCTACATGAACATCAGGGAGCTGCCAGCGTTGGGGGGAATGTGTTATTCCACACCCTGTACAAGGCTACATGAACATCGTGGAGCTGCCAGCGTTGGGGGGAATGTGTTATCCCACACCCTGTACAACTCTACATGAACATCAGGGAGCTGCCAGCGTTGGGGGGAATGTGTTATCCCACACCCTGTGCAAGGCTACATGAACATCGGGGAGCTGCCAGTGTTGTGGGGAATGTGTTATCCTACACCCTGTACAAGGCTACATGAACATCGTGGAGCTGCCAGTGTTGTGGGGAATGTGTTATCCCACACCCTGTACAACTCTACATGAACATCAGGGAGCTGCCAGCGTTGGGGGGAATGTGTTATCCCACACCCTGTGCAAGGCTACATGAACATCGTGGAGCTGCCAGCGTTGGGGGGAATGTGTTATCCTACACCCTGTACAACTCTACATGAACATCAGGGAGCTGCCAGCGTTGGGGGGAATGTGTTATCCCACACCCTGTGCAAGGCTACATGAACATCGGGGAGCTGCCAGTGTTGTGGGGAATGTGTTATCCTACACCCTGTACAAGGCTACATGAACATCGTGGAGCTGCCAGCGTTGGGGGGAATGTGTTATCCCACACCCTGTGCAAGGCTACATGAACATCGGGGAGCTGCCAGTGTTGGGGGTAATGTGTTATCCCACACCCTGTGCAAGGCTACATGAACATCGTGGAGCTGCCAGTGTTGTGGGGAATGTGTTATCCCACACCCTGTACAAGGCTACATGAACATCAGGGAGCTGCCAGCTTTGGGGGGAATGTGTTATCCCACACCCTGTACAACTCTACATGAACATCAGGGAGCTTCCAGCATTGGGGGTAATGTGTTATCCCACACCCTGTGCAAGGCTACATGAACATCGTGGAGCTGCTAGTGTTGTGGGGAATGTGTTATCCCACACCCTGTACAACTCTACATGAACATCAGGGAGCTTCCAGCATTGGGGGGAATGTGTTATCCCACACACGATATTGTTGATGAGCATTGCGAGCGAAGCGAGCGGAGCGAAATCTTCAATTTCACTTCCCCCAGAAAAAAGTCACTTGTGTATGTTTTTTTTTTGTATGTGTGTTTGTGCGCTCTACAGACCACCAAAACTTATTAATATGTCGACCTTATAGAAATTTATTGTGCCAAAAAATCTGAGGTCAGTAGGGCTTTCCAATTGGTTTTTATTCGCATTTTTGGGGTATTTTTTCGCGATTTGACGCCTGATTCAATAAGAGTCCGGTTTCCTTCGTTGCCTTGGTTACCTGCTTTGTTGGCTCCTAGTCTGGCCAAAGCATAGATATGAAATGTTATCAGGAATTTTGTCAATTTCGTTTATGGAAGTAGGTAATTATATTAAATCTGCATTAGAAATTTAAATCCAATATAATATGCACCTTCAGGCATAAGTTATGTCTTAAGTATTTTCGTTCTAATTTCTCAATAAGTTCATAATCTGCATGTTTTAGCTATCTGACTGCTTGGAGAGAAACAAAGGAAGGTCAGAATCATCTAAATTTTCTAAGTGATTCGAATTTTCGAGAAGGCAATGATCTGGCATGGTGCTCCAAGGTTTTTGTTGTAGGTCTTTTACCACCTTCTACCTTCACATTTTTACTGCTCTACAAACCGCTATGCTCATCTTCAACGCAACACAAATTGCGTTCGCGAAGCCGTAGTAACTTTGACATCATGCCGTTATTGGAGAGCCTAGCGATTTAGTAACTTTCACGTCGTGCCGTTATCGGATAGCCTAGCGATTTAGTAAATTTGATTTCATGCCATTATCGGTTCTGATGGCTAAAATCTGTATTGTTGTCATGTAAATTTTTTAACTTTGTAGCCAAGACGGCGAAGTCAGAGTCCCGTCGTTTGCCCCCAGGTCCGGTGATTGCCACAACGAGGAACTGTCGCTGCAGCTGCTGCGTGCCGATTACCACGGCGCGCTCGTCACTGTCTTAAGGTCGCGCTGTCCCTCGCTTGTGGGCGCGAGCGGCATAGTCGTCATGGACACCAAGAACGCCTTCAAGGTCATCGGACAAGACGACACAGTCAGGAGTGAGTCAGGGACGGATCTCAGTCAAAGTGGGGGAGGGATTGCAGTCAAAGTGGGGGAAGGTTCTCAGTCAAAGTGGAGGAAGGTCTCTGAGTCAAAGTGGGGGAAGGATATCTGAGTCAAAGAGGGGGAAGGATCTCTGAGTCTGAGTGGAAGAACTCATGTTTCAAAATTTGGAAATCTCTGACAGATACTTTCGAAAGAAAGTCAATTGCGCTAAAGAAAAAGCTTTTGCTCTTAAAATTCAATAGTTCAAAGGATGACCTAGAAAAACATTTTCTGGCCTTTGATAAATTGGTCCGTGAATTGAAGTCCACAGGGGCAACATTAGAAGCGTCTGATGTGGTTTGTCATCTTCTACTGACTGCCATGTGAGTACGATATAATCGTGACGGCTCTTGAAACGTTGTCTGCGGATAACTTAAATCTTGTATTTGTAAAAAAACAGATTTCGTGACGAAGAAATCAAGAGGAAAGGAAAATCTCCGAAGGAAATTCCCGAATCATCAATGGTTTTTGTAGCTGGATCTCTAAAGAAAGTATTTCAGAACCGTAAAAAATAGCAGTTTACTTTCAAGTGTTACTCGTGCGGAAAAGTAGGACATAAGAGTGCGGAGTGTCCAAATAAGTCAGGAAAAGCTCATGTCGCAGAGAACATAGCGGTATCGGCAATTACTACAGCAAAAGCGGAGAAAAATGAAAGCAATTCAAACCATATAACATGGTATTTAGATTCCGGAGCTTCTCAACATATGGTGAGTGAAAAGTTTTCTAATTATCTGGAAGATGTGGTAGAACTTCCTGAATCGCTTTTCATCACAGTTGCATCGGGAGAAAAAGTTGCAGTGACGAAAAAAGGAAAGCTTTGAGTGTGGATCGGGAACGAAAAACAAATAGGTATTGACTATTAATGATGTTTTATTGACACCGTTCGATTTTAACCTTCTATCCGTGAGTCAATTCGATGCTCGTGAGTACAAAACTGTGTTCGAGCATGGGCGAGCCGTAATATGGAAAAACAATTTGAAGATAGTTGATGCTAAAAGAACAGGTCAGATGTATGAGATTAGTTTTCAACTGGTATTGAAACCTCTTGATTCATTGAAGGAAGTGTGTGCTAATGCTCAATTATGGCATGAAAGGTACAGGCATATCAGTAATCGCGGACTGAAAGGTGTTAGTCAAATGGTCAGTGGTATCAAGCTGTCAGGAAATTTAAAACCTGTATGTGAAACGTGCATTGAAGGAAAGCAAACAAAATTGCCTCATAATCATAAACGTATACGCGCAAAGCGACCACTGGAATTGGTACATTGATGTCATGGGACCTAACACTCCTGTATCAGAAGAAGGGCAGAAATATGTGGTAACATTTATCGACGATTTCACGCATTGTACTGTTGCGAACGTTTTGCGATCGAAGACGGAAGTGCACGAATCGTTCAAAAGATATGAAGCAATGGCTACTGCAGTTTCCAGGATAGAAAATAAGCCGATTTCGTTGTGATAACGGTCGTTATCGTCGAGGAATCAAGTTCGGGTGCACAATTCGTTATACCCCACAGCAAAATGGTGTGGCAGAGAGAATGAAACGCTGTATTATGGAAAAGGCAAGATGCATGTTGATCCGTGGAAATGTTAAAAGGAGTTGTGGCCGGAAGCAATTTATACTTCTGTTTATATCATAAACAGAAGTCCAACTTATGTTCTAAAAAACAAAGTTCCAGCTGAACTTGGGTTTGGAAATAGAGTGAACGTTGACAAACTACGGGTGTTTGGTTGTAAAGCATATCTTCATTTACCTCATGAGCTTGTTGGTGGAAAGTTGTCACCGCGATCAGAGAAATGTATTATGGTTGGATATTCTTGTAATGGATATCGTCTATGGAATATGCTAACGAATAAAAACGTTCTGGGTCTAGACATTGTTTTCAATGAAACACACTTCAGATCTTCAAGCGAATCACCGGGCAAGCTGCAAGAGAGTTTTCCTAATACTGATTTGAGCAAATCAGGTGGAGCTGCTGTTGAATCAATCGTGAATCGAGAAGAGGAACATCAGGCAGAGCTGGTAGATGAGACAGATCAAGCATCGAAGGTGAGAATGCAATTTACTCAGAGTGGTCGGGTTGTCAAGCTGCCAGCATATCTTAATGAGTACCTATACGGTTTTTGCTCTATGTGGTTACGTTGATGATGTACCAGAAACGTTTGAAGATATCGCAGGAAGGCACGACAGCCCAGAATGGATGGATGCCATGAAAGAAAAGAAAGAAAAGTGGAATAAAAGGAAATTGAAATTATATACAGTGCAACGGAAGTTCAAAAGGCAGATATTTTAACAAAAGGGTTATTTATTGATGAGCGAAGCGAGCGGAGCGAAATCTTCAATTTCACTACCCCCAAAAAAAGTCACTTGTGTATTTTATTTTTCTTTTATTTTTTTATTTTATTTTATTTTTGTTGTATGTGTGTTTGCACGCTCTACAGACAAAACGCCTGAACCGATTTAGATTAAAATTTCAAAGGACCTACCTTTGTTCTGAACTTAGATCCTCCAAGTTTTTGGAAAAGATCAGTTCAGAAATTTTTTAATAAATCAATTTTTACGGAATTTTTCGATCTTTTCAAAATTTTGAATCTCTGTAAATGTCAAAAGTTATTTTCATATCTTCACCAAAACTTATAAACATGTCGACCTTATACATATTTATTATGCCTGAAAATCTGAGGTCGGTAGGACTTTCCGATTGGTTTTTACTCGCATTTTTGCAGTGTTTTTTCGTGCCTGATTCAATAAGAATTTATTTGGTGCCTGATTCAATAAGAGTCCTTTGTTTCCTTGGTTACCAGCAATGTTGATTTCAGTTCGGGCCAAGGCATAAATTTGACAGTTATCAGAAGTTTAGTCAATTTCATTTATGGAAGTAACTGAAAGTAAATTCGTGTCAGAAATTTATCTCCAATCTAATAAGAACCCTCGGGCATAAGTTGTCTTACGTATTACGGTATCATTACTCAATGAGTTCATAATCTGCATTTTTTCGCTATCTGGCAGCTCGAAGAGAAACAAAGGAACGTGAGAATCCGTATACATTTCCAAGTGATCAGAATTTTTGAGTAGGCAATGGTCAGACTTGGTGCCCCATGGTTTTCATAGGCATTCTGCTGCATACCTTTTCATCAGCTATAAAAAAACCTCTACCTACGCTCATCTTCAACGCAAAATTGCGTTCGCGAAGCCCTAGTTAGAAATAAAGTTGCTGAAACTTCGAAGATTGTTAGGATTGGAATCGAATCTATGCATGGTTTGAGGCGGAGTATTGAGACATGCATGGATTGAGGCGGAGTGTTGAGACTAGCAACCCTGCATGTTGATAGTAACATGATAGCAGTGACTTGTATATCTGTTCCGTTTGTTATGCTACCTATTGTTTTTATTCCATCTCCATGTCCTAAATTTCATAGTCTTGTCAAGTTCAATCTTTCTGTATTTGTTGTTTAATAAACTTTCATCCCAGACACTCCTTCTTATCAAAATTGACTAATCAGAGTTCTTCAATTTTGGAGCTCATTTCGAAATAAAAAGACAGTTGACGACTCACCTGTCAGTTTTATCGGATTTTAATATCACCTAACCTAATTC
The DNA here is from genome assembly GCA_921293005.1 of Nemoura dubitans. Classification (NCBI taxonomy): domain Eukaryota; kingdom Metazoa; phylum Arthropoda; class Insecta; order Plecoptera; family Nemouridae; genus Nemoura; species Nemoura dubitans. The sequence goes on from OV121076.1 coordinate 23,907,392, forward strand.
CGTATTGCTAGATTTGAGATATCACCAACTGTCGCTCGTTATCTGTTGCAGCGGTGCCCAAGGAGAGCAGCGTCTTCTCGCTGACGCTAGACCACTTGTCGCTAAAGCTCTTCGGCAAATACCTGTGCATCCGTCCTGCTGAACGCAGCGTTAAGAAGATCAAGGCTCGCATGAGCGCCGAGCTTTGAGCCAACACATGCTCTAGGGGTGCTAATGTCACTACCAACTAACCATGCACATTCTTTAATTATACCTACTTGTCTTCAGAATATGTTTCTGTGTCCTTTCCTTAAGGGATGCCTGCATTCTGCGGGCTCAATAAAGTGCGGCCCAACAAACTTCAGGTCAAACTAGTATAAACTGCTGCTCATTTAAGTGCAGCCCAACAACCATCTTCACATTGTGCGGCTCGATATTCCTCGGCTCAAATTAGTTTCGAATTTGTTGGTATTACAAGGGTGATATACTGTGGGCCAACATTCTGCGGCTTAACTTGCAAAAAAATAAAGTGTGGCTCAACAATGTGCGGCTCATTTTCGCATGCTTTAGCCAAACGATACACAGTTCACATTTTGCGGCTCAATATTCCGCGGCTGAAAGCGTGGACCTCCCCTACCAGAGCTTCCCCCGCCATGCCGCTTTCTGGTCGGTTAAACAGCTTCACATAGTTCACAGAATGACCGTGCAAACGAACGCTACTGTACAGCTCAGGTGATGAGATCGAAGGAATGCCTATGAAAATAACATGAATTATAGCAATTACGATTACGTTCCTTCGAAAACTATGTGTAACATTTGGCGATTGCCGTGAAAACTATACTTATACGACTACGACTAAGACCTTAAAATGCATTACAGTTCGATTAATATATTCTGCAATGCGTATTTTGCATGTGCATTGTGCATCACTTCACTATGCCTACTAAGCATAGGTACCTATAACATATTTATGGGCACTTACTTAATTTAATTAGAATGGATCTGTTATTTTATCGGATAAATAAAGAAGCGCATATATATGTGATTTTAATCAGCACTTAGGTTGCTGGTCTCTCTGAAATGAATTGATTGTCTTCCAGCAAAGGATATATCTCTACCTAGAAATAATATCAATAGTGATGTACATTTTCAATGGCTTGAAAATTTTCAAACCTGGAAAAAAAGTCAGGCATTAATAAATTAACGGTATTAACGAAGTTAAGGCTTACATTTTCCAATTTATTTGGCATCATATTAATGGTTAATGGACCACGAACCTATTGCGACGATTCCAGGAAGAGAGCGAAAGGTCGGAAAGTCATAGGCATGGTGGATAATCACATTGTTTAAATAATAACCATACTATACTGACATTTATAATAGTACCTACAGGAACATAGTAGTATTACATCTCAAGGCTGCTATGTTGTGTTACCGCAGGTGTAACGGAGCCACAAAAAAAAATTGCGTTCAATCTCTGAAAATTAAAATTTATAGTAGGTAAAATATATTTTAGCACATATTTTGATAAACAGAAAGATCTTCATTGAAAGTGTAAACCTCTCTACGGTCCGCTGCAGGTTGTCTCAATAGTCCCTTCACTTCTTCGAAAGTTACATTTGAAGTATCTTCTTTCGACGGGAAAATGGAAGGACTTCCAGCGCCGGGACGTTTTTTCATGAATTTTACAAAATATTCGTCGCATGATAGCTTGGTGAGAATTAAGCAAATAAAATGCTCAGAAGATTTTTTTGAAACCGTCTACGTCTGTTGAGAAGTGCGCTAATAGATGTTTAAGTTTCTTCCCCATCCAGTGAGGTGCACTGGACAGTCATACCAGAAAAAGTGGGGTTAGGAAAAAAACTAAACAGGAAACGGAATTCACAGCCCACAGCCCCCTAAAGTACAATTTAAAGCATGGCACTGATCAATGCACTAACATGATGTCTTCGATCAAAGCCTGCTTTAGCCAAACGATACACAGTTCATATCCAGGGCCTGTCAGTCCCATAGCTGCCGCTAGGGAGCTGTTAGAGGTTTCCTACTCTGTCGCTAGATAGCGCAGGGTATCGTCAAGCCTTCTCATTGGCCAGACATGTCATGTGATTTTTCGTTCGAACTTCGGAGTTCGGTTGTTTGTTTGGAAATGGCGTCGCATCTGTTTTGTTGTCGCGTATCATGGAAAGAAGATTTGGAAGAAAATTGTGAAGCTAAGTGATCGAAGTGATCGAGAAATGTGCAGCACCGGCGAGGACTAGTTGCTGTGTGATGTGAACACCGGCAGAAGATCGAAGGAAGTATTTGTTTGTAGTAAAACCCTTTCGATTATTATTATTATTATTATTATTATTATAGAGCACGCTTTCAGCCAAGAAATCATTACACTATTTTTGCGCATTTAGCTATTTTAGTATCGATTGAACCTATTTGTTTTATTCGTGGTAGATCAGGTTTCCCTATTTTTTTTTGCATATTACCTTATCGTGCCTAGCCAACCTACCCAACTTAATCATTTTGTTTAAATCTGTGTGATAATATTGATTTGATAATATATTGATATATTGAATATTGATTGGGTAATACCTACCCAACTTAATCATTTTGTTTAAATCTGTGTTATAATATTGGTTTGTGTTCTGTTTCCCAAAGGTCAGTAAGAAGATATGTGATTTATTTTAGTTATAATTGTGCTTTTAATATTACTTTCCCTGTGTATATTAATTAATCATGACTTATCGTTGCAGAGCTCCTGGGTGTGGGTCCTGGGTAGTGTGATTTCTCGATTCCAAACTGATCTGATGGAATTAGGGAACTCTTAGAGGTCATATTAAAATTTTGTTACCAGTACATTTTTCCACAATCTAGCAAATATGTCAGATTGTTACTTTATTTTTCTGCTACAGGATCACTTTGCAAAATTAGTAGGTTTATTGCGGCTGATCCCCGTGTGTGTAACAGATGTCAAGTGTTGAGCGCTGCATACGGCATACCAGACCTGGCTCATGGGGCCATATTTTACTTAACTCTATTGTAAACTAATGTGTTTTGAGAATTTAATTATAATAAATTTAATTATGGCAATGCAAAGAAATTGTTAATGTATTATTGTTCCGTTATTTTTAATTGTGCGCAGTTTATATTTGAATTTGATATGTTTGTCAAATGCATTTCAATTGTAATTGTTTGTGAATTGAAAAATATTGTATTGAATTCCATTTCAATGAGTATTTTTGAATTTTTGAACAATTAAAATTGAAATGAGTTTGATAAACTATGGGAAGCAAGACTAGAATGAAAATTAGCATTTGAACCTATCCCGCCACCTGCCGCCATCTTGAATTTATTTACCTACTCTGACGCTTGGGGCGCTGTGACCAGGAAAACAAAGTTACTTGGATTACTAGCATACTGTGTCATATCTTAACCGAAGGTTATTATATAGTATCTTTGGTTCATATACTGCGGCTCAATATTCCTCGGCTCATAGCGTGGACCTCCCCTACCTGAGCTTCCCCCACCATGCCGCTGTCTGGTTAACAGCTGCACATAGTTCACGAATGGCCGTGCACACGAGCGCTCACTGTACAGATACCCCACACTCAGGTGATGAGATCGAAAGAATGCCTATACTGGAGGGGTTGAAAGACGTTGATTGCCTTGTGGCTAGACTCGTATGTTTATCACACAATAACCAGGAATAGTCAATAGGCAATATCATTCAATAGTCGGCGAAACTAGTGCTAACTGTGGATCTACCACACGCCAAGCATCTTTGCCACATATACCACACATATTTGACATTTTTTTCAAATTTTTGAGTACTGATCCAAATTGTTAGCCAAAAAAATTGATAAAATAAAACAAATATCATAAATAAGTAGCTCAGTTAATCGCCAGTCGTTACATTCGGTTTCTTCCTCACCAGCGAGCAAAAAATACATAATATTTGACCGGTGCGTTACGTACTAATAATAGCAATCGTGAAAAGAATCGTGATCGATTGTGCAAAGATATTACTATAGGTACACGTATCACAGATTTCTGTATCCCTGGACCCCTATTCTGTAACTTTTCTGATGTGAGATGAAATGAGAGCGAGAACCTTCAATTTTGTTCCATATGAAAACATAGACGAACCTGGAGTTGTCACTCTCATTTCTTGACATCTCACTTGGAAAAAGTTACAGAATAGGGGTCCTGGACGGTGGACCAGCAGAGAGATAAAAAAAATACAAGTGATCTCGACATCACACAGAAGATGATAATAGGTACCTATGTAGAAAAAAGCGATCATCCGGTGATAACTAGATCCCTTTGCTTTAAACACCATTGCAGCCCTTGATCCAGTCATTGAATCTTAATGCGCAGGTCATATTGTTAACACAGTAATGATTTAATATTATGTAGAAAAAAGTGAGACTGATATCTTGACATCCCTTTGAAACTCTCCGGCCCTGATTTAGTCACTGAATCTTAAGGGTAAGGATCAGTTCAGATTGTTTATTTTTTGAAGAGTTGACTCAAACTTTGTACATCACTAAGTAGCTACAATATTACTCGAAAATAATCAACTACTTGGGTCTTTTACTTTTATCGCATGAATTGTTTCAATACCTTCATAATCTCAGCTTCAGATACAAAAAAATTATCAGATACAATTCAGATAAAATTTCCGGAAATTGCTTTCCGGAAACAAAATGAATTGCAAAAGCGATATCTTTCAGCAAAAAGAGTATTGATTGATACATTTCTAATTTAAACTGACATCATTACATTTGTTATGCCGAATGGATCGTGGAGCAACTTGAATCGAACTTCTAAGGTCATTTTTGCGGTTCCTAAACGGCAATTTGTTCATGCGCCTGCCATAACGTGAATTTAAATCCTTTATGAGAAATAATCTAGGCGAATGCAAGATAGAAATGTTTAATTACAATTAGCTAATCCCTTCCTTTCATTACTCCAGCGAGCGCGATAACGAGAGGCACGGAGTATCAAAAACGTCTCATATTTTGTCGAGAAGCAGTCGTTGGGTGAACAAAGTTAAAAATTGAACATGGAAAATTTTGAAACAGATCCATTTTTTCCACCGTTTGAGGGTCACATCGTTGAAGTAATAATTTCAACATTTCAGTATGTGGTAGACAAAAGATGTGAAATTGGGTAACCATGGCCCTTTTTTCGAATTCTCTATTGCACTTTCGTATACATGGCTCTAAAGAAGGTCAAAAATGAATAGTTTCGGGGTGGTTCTAGCGTTCCGGGGGGAAATTTTCGAAACAAGGGCCATGGTTACCCAATTTCACATCTTTTGTTTACAACCTATTAAATTATTGAAATGATAACTTCAACGATGTGACCCTCAAACGGTGGAAAAAAGGGTCTGAAAGCCACTTTCTGGCGAACTGGACGACTGAAAAATTGCGTCTGATTATCCTTTCAGTTCAGTCAGGTATATCGAGCAGTCAATAAAAACATAGTAAATAAAACAGTCAGTGAACGGTGAAAGGTTTCGCCTCAGAATCTTTGTAAACATGCAACCATGCAAATTTCAGATTAGTATCATTGTTATAGGGTCAGAACAAGCCCAATCGACCAAAAGTGTGCTCGTGGATTTTTAATTTTTTTAGGAAAATTCAGGGTTATTCCCCTACCTTTACTGAGTCCAGAACGTTTTTTTTTTAATTTTGCGACGAACCGTTCTCCAGAGAGAGACCCTCAAAGTTCGGAGAAAAACGAATATTTGGCAGTTGCAGTGTGTCACAAAATCCAATGTCGAGTCTAAACCGTTAAAGATATCAAAAAACTTCAAAGAGATAATTTGTTCGGAAGAGTTTGTTTTACTATGAACTGTAGCTCAAAAGTCAGAATTTTTACTTTTTATAGGGTAATTAGAGGGTCAAAACTTTAGCGATCAACTGCAGTTGATCGATGCGGGGCCCCGCATGCGAGCTCTTGAAACTCGACGTCGGCAGTCGTCGTGTCGTCGTCAGTTGTCGTCGTGTCGAGTCGTCGTGTCGAGTCGTCAAGTCGGCGTCAAGTCGTCGTCAAGTGGTCATCAAGTCGTGGTCAAGTCGGCGTCAAGCCGTCGTAAAGTCGTCATCAAGTCGTGGTCAAGTCATGGTCAAGTCGGCGTCAAGTCGTCGTCGTTAAGTCGTCATCAAGTTGTCCTCAAGTGGTCGTCAAGTCGTCGTGCAAGTCGTCGTAAATCGGAAACCTACGTGTCATGCCCCACGGGCGAACTACGAGAGCAAACCCACAGTCAGCAGAGGGGTACTCTGAACAGTCAATCGATCTGTCAACCGAAGACGGGGAACGGAACACGGAAGAAATTTCCGAAGATATGGCAGGGCACACGTTATTTCAGTTTTCGGAGTTCTCCCACGACAACGAGGATTTTGAAGCCTACTGTGAGCGCCTGGACAGTTACTTCATTGTAAATAAGGTAAAGGAAGCTACTGAAAAAGTCAATTTATTTGTTACCGTAATCGGAGCTGAAACTTATGGATTGCTAAAACGCTTGCTATGTCCTGCACGCCCGACCGAAAAGTCATATGAAGAGTTGGTAAAAATCTTAAAGAAGCATTTCTCCCCTGATAAGAACGAATTGCAGAACGTTTTCGCTTTGGGAAGAGGGATCAGCGACCGGGAGAATCGTCAGCGAACTATGCAGTAGTGTTGAAACAGCTGGCTCGTGCTTGTAATTATGGTGAATTTCTCGATAATGCCTTGCGAGACCGCTTTGTGTGTGGACTGTATAACGCCGCTCGCATTCAGAAAGTATTATTGGAGTCTAAGGACTTGACATTCGATAAAGCATGTTCCATTGTGCAGTCGATAGAGTTGACTGAGGCCAACACCAAATTGATTGCTCACAGTCCGCAAGCTGATTACGAGGATGTCCATCAGCTACCTTTCAACCAGAGTCGTCATCACCGGTCCGCTCATCATACGAGTGTCCAGAACTCGTCATCACCGCGTGCATCTAGTCGCCCACATGCTGCTCAGGCGCCCAGTCGACCAACAGATTCGCGTGAATCTAGTCGTCCGTCGCGCGAGTCCAGTCGCGCGTCCGCTTCGCGCGAATCCAGTCGCGCGTCTGCTACCAGTGCATCGCAGTCATCGTGCTTCCGCTGTGGCCGGTACCATGATGAGGCCACATGTCCGGCTAAAGTCTGGACCTGCCATCGTTGTGGTCACGTAGGCCATGTGGCAAGTAAATGTCGAAAGTCATTCAATGTTTCAAAAAAAGGGAAGTAAAACTGATTGATGATGAGGAAAAATCGTCCAAGGCTAGCAGCGAGGACGAGTCCTATAGTTCAGCGTCAAGTTATGACGAATCTTTCAAGATGCTTAAAATCGCAGAACTAGATGGCATGTTAAGAGTCACCAGTCATGAGGGCCCACTTAAAGTGGAACTGTCAATCGAGCATTATCCTTTCGAAATGGAAGTATATTCGTGCCCGTTCAATTATTTCCGAGTCTCTGTATCATAAGTTACTAGGTCATGTAAAATGTCATAAGTCCGAACTTAAATTACAGTCCGTTTTGGGGGAGCCATTGGACATCTTGGGGGTGTTGGACGTCAGGGTCTCGAAGGATGTTGCAAGCAAAACCCATATCCTGCCGTTGGTGGTTGCCAGAGGTAAACGGCCCCATCTCTGATGGGAAGGGGTTGGCTTGACAATTTACTGCCTAACTGGAGTTTTGGGGTCAAACAATGGTAGAGAGATAAATAACCTTAAAATATCGGATGTCAAGGGTGCGGTTGCCGATCTGAAGGCTACTTTCCCAAAGGTTTTCGATGTAAAAGATCATTCCCCGATAAAAGGTTTTGTCGCAGACATATTGTTGAAGGAAGATGCTTCACCAATTTTTCACAAGTCGTACACTGTTCCTTATGCGCTTAGACCGTCGGTTGAGAAGGAAATTGATCGTTTAGTTGAGGCTGGGGTCTGGACGCCTACTAAGTTTAGCAAGATGGGCATCGCCGGTGGTAGTAATCCCAAAGAGGGATGGCCGGGTCAGGCTATGTATCGATTATAAAGTGCCATTAAACAAGTGGGTGGACACGGAGTACTATCCACTACCACGTTTAGATGATATCCTAGCATCTGTTGCTCGAGGGAGATTATTTACTGTTCTGGATTTGCAAAACGCATACCTTCAACTAGAGGTAGCAGAAAAGTCACGGGATATGCTAACTATAAATTCCCATATGGGACTATTTAAGAGCAACCGACTTCCCTTTGGTGTAAATAGTGCGCCTATGATATTCCAAGCGGTTTTGGATCAGGTCCTTCGTGATATTCCGCAAACTGTTTGTTACCTGGATGATGTGCTCATTTTTTGTGAAAATTTGGAGGAGAATCAAAGGATTGTAAAGTTGGTGCTGGCACGGTTCGAGCAGTTTAACATCAAGGTGAACGCTAGTTAATGTATATTTTTTTAGCGACAATGTGATCTATTTGGGCCATAAAATTGACAAATATGGTATTCACCCAACCGAGGACAAGTTGGAGGCTATTAAGAAGGCTCCGGAGCCGCAGGATCTAACACAACTTCCGTCTTACTTGGGCTTGCTAAACTTCTATAACCGGTTCTTACCAAGTCTGGCTACAGAACTGAAACCCTTGCATCTTCTGTTGAAAAAGGGTGCAAAATGGGTTTGGGATCAGTCATGCATGGAAGCTTTCAAAAAAACAATGAGTTGTTAAGCAGGAGTCAACTGTTGATACCCTACGATCCGTCGAAGCCCTTAGTTGCATCGAGCGACGCGTCCAACTATGGGGTAGGGGCGGTGTTGGCCCATTTGATAGACAATGTAGAGAGACCAATAATGTTTGCGTCCACGACATTGGACAAATCCGAGCAAAATTACGCCCAAGTTGAACGAGAGGCCTTAGCGATTATTTTCGCGGTCAAGAAGTTCCATAAGTATTTATATGGGCATCAGTTCAAATTAGTCACGGATCATCAACCATTACGGACAATTTTAGGTCCTAAAGCAGGAATTCCTACATTAGCAGCCTTACGCCTACCTGGGCTATAATTTTGTCCGCTTATCGTTACACTATCGAGTATCGGAAGGGAAAAGATCTGGCAAATGCGGATGCTCTTTCAAGGTTACCACTAAAAGGTAACGGAGTGGAAAAGAGGAAACCCGAGTTCCCATCGGTAAACCATACCTGCGTAGTAATTAGCAAGATTATTGAGAATCAGCCTTGCACGGCCACATCTGTCGCTGAAGCTAGCCTAAAAGATCCCTTGTTGTCCAAGGTCATTGACTTTACGAAGAGAGGGTGGCCAAAGGAAGTGGCGGATTCCAATTTAAACCCGTATTTCGGTCGGCGAACGGAACTGTCTGTTGATAGTCACTGTATCACTTGGGGGTGTCGATTAGTTATTCCACCTATATTGAGAGATAGGGTAATGTCCATGCTACATGAGATGCACCCAGGCATAGTTCGCATGAAGATGCTTGCTCCCAGTAACGTGTGGTGGCCTGGATTAGACCAGGATATAGAAAACACGAGTGATCAGTGTCAGATATGTCAAAGGTCCAGACCAAATATACCACATAGTCCTCCAGTCAGCTGGTCAAGCCCAGACAGGCCATGGCAAAGACTACATCTAGATTTCGCCAAGGTTGAGGGTTACATGTTGTTAGTGCTTGTTGATAGTTATTTTAAGTGGCGAAATGTATGGGAAATGAAGAAAACAACGGCTTCTAGGGTCTTAAACAAGTTGCGGGAAGCCTTTGCAACATTCGGAATCCCAGAAATTTTGGTAACGGACAATGGTCCGCCTTTTGGCAGTCAAGAGTTCGACGAATTCTGCGGCAGGAGTGGCATTACCTTGCAACATAGCCCCCCCCCCCCATACCATCCTAAATCAAATGGGTTGGCGAACGTGCGGTGCAGACGATAAAGCACGCTTTGGCGAAAGATCTGTCAGGACAAACGCTCCAACATAGAATCCGAAATTTCTTATTTAGTTATAGGAACACTCTGTCCACTACCACAAAGCAGACTCCAGCGGAGCTAATGTTTAAGTTTGGTCCAAGGACAAAATTAGCAATGCTAAAACCAACTGTGTCAACGGCACTTACACGCCTAAATACCAAAATAAACAAAAGTCGGCCAGGGCAACATCACAGTGTACCTCAATCATTATCTCCGGGCCAAAATGTTTGGGTTCGGATGGTTAAAGGAATATCAAACTGGGTAGAGGGAGAAATAAGGTCGGTACGAAGTGCGACCACTTATCTAGTATTTCTGCCTGTCTCGAACGAGGAAATTGTTGTGCCGGCGGATCATCTGCGTGTAAGACGTACACTAAGTCCGCCTAGGATTATTCCTGACAAACCAACTGTGGTACCAGACGAAACCAACGAACCAGTTGAACCAACGTGTCTAGAGTCCGAAGTATCTGCAGAGATTTCAGGGCCAGCCGAAGGGGGTCACTCTTTAGCGCGTGAACGGGGGAGGAGAGCGGTGAAAAAGCCCATCAAGCTGGATCTGTAAAAACCTATAAAATACCTGAACTGTATGTACTGTATGTAAATACCTGAACTGTCAGATGATTTTGTGAACTGTTTTCCTTGGTGTGTCATGATTTTGTGAAACTGTATTTCCTGGTTGAGTCGGATGATTTTGTGTATGCATAGTATTATTACTCTGTATTATCTGTATTATTACTGTGTATAAGTATTACTCTGTATATATGCCGGGGATTAAGCAGTAATTTGATAAACTGTGTAGATATTGGGATGTAGGTGGTAGGATTTATTGATATCTCAAGGATATGTGGTAAAGGGCCTGTTTTCCCTTAAAAGGGAAGGGAGTGTGATGTATGTGCCATGGCTAGATGGCGCCAGGGTGTGCGTAGGAGCAACCGGGCTAGCTGAGCGGAGCGGCCATGGGCGAGTGTGTCGTACGGGACTCGGTCTGTATGGTCGTATTAAAATGGTCTGCCACCTGAAACCTCGCGTGTCACTCACCCGTTCCCGTCACTTTCTTAAAGAACATATCATATGGAACAGTTGCAAACAGTTGCAAACGAACACGTGTACTAACCCAAGTTTTCTGTGCAAAAACTGTTACATCATCTGAATTCACTCATCAATGGTAAGAGAAACCATTCTCAATGGATTTTCTATGGCTATAGAATTACAAATATATAGGGAGTCCACAATGTTTCCGCCTACATTTAGTTATATTCCTTACTTAAGTGGCCTCTTCGAATATAATCCGCTTATCGCAGCTTAAGATAAAGATGCTCGCGTTATCGCATTTGCAAGAAGTTAAAAGAATCAACATCTCAGAGATGAATGCAACAAAAACTTTCCACGTATCGCGATGTCAGCATAAACACATGCGGTCAAAGTTGACAAACATACCTTTTAAAGTTTTTGGTGTGATAATTTATACGATCAGGATTCGATATCGACAGCCGATTTTAATCGATGTTGAATCAAAGTTTTCGTGCGCCAAATGGCCATTCTACAAGACTTTCTGACTTCCAAAAGTGGAGTCATACAAATTCATCCGTGCTCCGAACTTCTGGCTCGCCGTTAATCCTCTGTGACGCAACTAAAGAAACGCAACAAAATGACTGTTGTTGACATTTCGGTAGAGGGTGATCACCAACATTTTACTGGTGCAGACCCTTACGCGAAATGAAAAATGAGGGTCGAAATTTGCTCCAAAATCTTTGAAAAAAAAACTGTGCATAGCGAAAGAGTGCGAGCATGGTCATGAAATCGCGCTTTTCCAATACAGAACGAATGAATATCGATTTACAGTCGATGCTTAGAGCTCATTTAGACTATTTTTGAAAGGGTGTACCTGATACATTTTTGTAAAAATCGGGGAGGATGTAGGGAAGGATGTGATTTTTTTCGATTTTTTGGAATCGCTTTTTTATTTTTGTTTGTAGTATTTACTTCTTCAATAATATAACCCTGAATCGATAGTCCTTAAGTTATAACCCAAAAAAATTTATTTGCATACACCTGTCGTCGATATTTTGCATATTTTTGGCTGTTTTTATACTAATAATCCATTAAATTTCCTTTTATAATAACTTTTTTCCCCTTGAAGATATTTTCGTGATTTTTTTTTTTTTTAAATATAGGGGAATATCTTGTTTGAGCGTTGGTTGCATTTTCGTGCGCTTTCATTTAATGCACCAGGTGGCGCTGCAAGTTGTTGTCAAGGTGACACTGTTTTCATCGAATTCTAGCTGCCATAGCGAACATTTCTTTTTCTACAATTAATTTCGATTCTAAGATCTTTTATAATGCCGCGAACTACAAGTAAGAAGCGCAAGTATTATGGAAATCAGTTTTGTGCTCAAATGTTGGCTGCAGTAATGAACTTACCGAAGCCATCAACACGTCAAACTCACTACAACAAGATTATTGGGGAATTCGTGAAAGAAGCTAGTGAAGCATCAATGCGAGCTGTTGTGCTGGAGGCAGTTGAAGAAAACCCTGTTGTGGAGAAGCCAGGACGATTGAAAACGGACATTCCAGTCGCGTTGGACGGATCGTGGCACAAACGTGGGCATACGTCACTGAACGGTGTAGTGACGGCCACATCGGTTGACGGAGGAAAGGTGATAGACCTTGAGTGCATGACAAAATTTTGTTCCTGCAGAAAGAACAAGAGAGGCCAAAAGGTACATGAAAATTGTGCATCCAACTACCTTGGCACTAGTGGTGGCATGGAAGTGGAAGGTGCCGTGCGCATGTTCAACCGTTCCGAAGCGACACGACGAGTGCGGTATGTTGATTATCTTGGCGACGGTGACTCCAAGGGTTTTAAAAAGGTGGTCGAAAGTAAGCCATATGGTGACGGTGTCAGCATCGAAAAGTTAGAGTGCGTAGGCCATGTGCAAAAGCGTATGGGCGCACGTCTGATGAAGGTTGTAGCGGAACAAAAAGGCAAAAAGCTATCAGACGGCAAACGAATCGGAGGCAAGGGTCGGCTTAGCAAAGAAGAAATCGAGAAGCTGCAGAGATACTACGGCAATGCAATTCGCCGAAATTCAAACGACCTGGCAGGTATGAAGAGAGATGTCTGGGCGATATATTTCCACAAGCTGTCTTCCGATGATAAACCGCAACACTCATTGTGCCCAGCGGGTGAACTATCTTGGTGCCTGTACAATAGGTCTTTGGTAACGAAAGAGAAGTACACACATCAACATTCGCTACCAGAACCTGTGATGTTGGCCATCAAAAACACGTTCAAAGATCTTGCAAATGAAGAGTTGCTAAAGAAATGCCTTCATGGAAAAACTCAAAACTGCAACGAATCCTTCAATAACGTCATCTGGACCAGACTGCCGAAGACCGTCTTCGTCGGCATGGATACGCTGAAGTTTGGAGCGTATGATGCGGCATTATGCTTCAACAAAGGAAACGTTGGAAAACTGGAAGTTCTTCAACTCATGGGAATGCAGGCAGGCCGCAACACCGTTCGAGGGCTGTTTGACATCGACGAGAAGCGAATCGACTCTGCTGATATGGCAGCGTTAGCGGCTACGAAAAACGCAAGACAGAGCAGACGGACGCAGAAAAAAAGAAAAGAATATGCTGATGACGAGCTAGAAGTAGATGACCCAAGCTATGGTGCTGGAACCCATTAATTCGCTCAATTTAGCTCAGAAACATCATTAAAAGGTACCCCTACTTTCAACAGCTTTTATCTCAGCTCGCCTTTTTTTTTCTTTAGGAACAATTATTTCAGAAGATAACTGAGCTGGAGACTTCTTTTTTTTTGACATTGCTATTCATTGTGTTTTGTAAAAGATAGATCTTGATCATCTTCATTAACAAATTATTTTGACCACAATTAATTGTTTCATACATAAAAATGTAGCAAAATTTGATGTACATTTCAATGACCAACATTTTAAATTTTATAAAAAAAACTCTTTGAGTGAAAGTTTTGATCAAGGTCTATTTTGTTTATTATACTGCTAGCTATGGTGTGACAAAGTTTCAACAAGATAGCTCTTCTAGTTTCCAAGATATATGTTCCTAAAAAACGTCAATTTGCCATGTTAATCCTTCCCTACATCGTTCCCTTAAGAAGATCGCAAGACCAAAGATGTACTCTTCCTTCATCTACTGATATATTGAAAATAAAGATTGGATTACTTTTAGGGGTAAATTTCTCCTTTCGCATGGACCTCTGCATTCAAAGTTTCAGTGGGGGTTATCTGACGGATTATCTGACTGGAGCCCCCTTAAAAATGATATGAAGATTGTTCACTATTTTAATAGTGTTATACTTATACACCCACTTTTATAGCATGAGGCAAACTACGCACTTCCATTATATTACATACGAATTACCAGTGAATTACCAGTGTCATTGGAGGTATGGTGCACGGGGTAGTACTTTACTATGAATATGTAAGTGTGTTTCAATGTGGAACAGTTTGGGTTCGTTGGATGACCAACGGGATAAGAAATAGGTTGATAGGCAACTGCCACATATTTCTATACGCCATTCGCAGCACGAGAATCACTTTCATGTAAATTAACCAACTTCGGCCTCACAAGATCCTAATCATGAAATCAGACAATAACTGCGTAGACAACGGAGCCCATATACCACATTCCCAATAAAACCAGCATGTGAAATAGTTATGTTTGCCACATAATGTAATTTGGTATATCTTATTTAATGAATAGGCACGCGATTGTTACTGTTTTCGTTTTACCTGGTTTATATATGCTTGCATCTTATTATGTAATTACTCACTCTTCATGTGTCAGTAAGAAATGAAATCTGGTTTGGTTCCTAGACTCTTATCTCGAAATGATGCATCTGCTCGTGTTTGAATTGGCGCATGGGGTCAGCAATTTTCATGCCCGATTTTCGTTAAAACTAGATATAGGTACCAAATTTCAGGCGGCTGTTTATTAAACCTTATATATAAAAGCTCTAATTTGGCGATGTTCAACTTTTTAGTCTGTGCTGGCTGGCTGCCTGGGATGTATGTAACATCGAGCAAAACTCTTTATAGAAATCGCGAAAATCGGCTGAAAACGGGTGTATATTGTATGTATACAATATGTGTATGTATATAAATGTATATTGGTTCAGAATTATGGATTACAACCAAAACGACATTCTTACAGCGATTTGAAAGTGTTTTTTTGGTGAAATATCGAAAAAGCTGATTACATTTGGCTGGCAAGATTGAGTATAGCACCTTGCAGCCAGCTCGATTCTTTATTCGTTCAAATCTTACCTTTTTACTGATCCGCTGCGTCTGGGTGACTAATTTCGCATGCGTTATGAAGTTAATGAAGAAATTTAGTCAAAACGCTCCTGTTTGCAATCATATTAAACGTGAAATTAAAAAGATTTGGCATTCAGAGTGACAGATGTGAATTGTTTTGTTTTGGTTTTTAACACTGCAAGGTGGACAAACAAATTCCTGATATTCTCTTGAGCAGTGAATAATGGATATTCACACGTCATCGGGTACGGAAAGCAAAACTCTTAAGAAAATATCCAAAACCGACAAGAAACACATATAAAAGATTTTGATTTGCATAAAATGTAAGGAATTGTTTGCGGACAAATTTCAGGCGGAGTTATATAACGTTTAGCTTCTAAAATGTTCAATACACTTTTGAAGTGAAGTCAGCAAGAAAATTTTTGCGCTGTCTTTCAAGATATAGGTAATTGAAGCTAACAATAACGTTTTCATCATACGAAAATTGACATATATTAATATTTATTTGCGCATTTTAAAACTTTTTGATAGTATATCAAAAGAAATTTCATTGATTAATGTAATTTTTGTTAAAATATGAGTTTTGACATTTTCTTTACCTATTGGCGTGAGATAATTTCAAATGCAACTTTGCAAATTAAACTTAAAGTTTTCTTTTGGCAAGCTGGATTAAATTAATGATATTATGATTAAGGTTCCGGAGCACTTCACATTGTTTATTTTTTGAAGAGTTGACTCAAACTTTGTACATCCGTTAGTATAGCTACAATATCACTCGAAAATAATCAACTACTTGTGTCTTATACTTTTATGGCATGAATGCTTACACTCCCTTCGTAATCTCCTAATGCTTCAGATAGCATTGCTTTCCGGGAACAATATTAGTTGCAAAAGCGATATCTTTCAGCAAAAAGAGTATTGATTGATACATTTCTAATTTAAACTGACATCATTACATTTGTTATGCCGAATGGATCGTGGAGCAACTTCAATCGAACTTCTAATGTCATTCTTGCGGTTCCTAAACGGCAATTTGTTCATGCGCCTGCCTGCTTGTTTTCTCTAGTTTTCCGAATGAGAATAAGATAAGAATCTTCAAAAAAAATCTATAATATCAATGCATTTAGCAATAGGTAGTCAATGGAATCGATTGTGTTTGTGAGTAATCATTGACATGGTTTTTTCGAACGGAATTTTTGTACAAAAATTATAGAACTGGCGGTCACGTGTTGTAACTTATGTGGATAGCTGCGGCAGCAGAGTGGTCCACATGGACATGACAACTGTGCAATGCTTTCGGCAGGCTCTCGCATCATTATCACATTATTGTTTATCACACATTGTTTATCATCACACATTATCAGCATCATAGTCACAATTTTTTAATAAATACCAGCTATCATATTCTTTATTTTCTAATTTATAATAAGGTGGTCCACTTATGTCCGGTTTATGTTTCGATGACCATGTAATGGTAGAGAAATAATCTTTGCTTGGAAGTTGGAAGAGAGGTATGGAACTTACATATTGCAACAAATTGTCTTTTCCTTGCGTTTGATACCGTGAATCTCTCGGCTTCATGTGGGTTCATTTTCCAAAACAATAAGTATATTTGTATCGATTCCGTCCAGTTTGCGGCAATTTATTTTTGTATTTATCATTTTCGTAATAGTAAGTAATTCAAAATTGCATGCTATTGTTTCACGATTTCACGATGCACGAATATCGGACAGCTGTAATCGACTGGCGGAGGAACATAACGAATATTGAGGAAAAGACCCATAAATCGTTAGTGAACGTCGACTGCATTGGGCTCGGTGTATACGTGTTCGTCTTTACACACACACGCACACACACACACAAAATCTGTTTTCTATCAAAGAAATTGGTTGTGACTTGCGTTGTGTCTATAAAGACGGTCGTCCAGTGTTCCGGGACTGGCGTCCTGGACACGCACCCACACTTGGCTTTGTTCTTGTTACAATACTGTTACAGATTGTAAATTATATAAAATTGCAGTTTAATGTCGTAGAAACGTTTTACTATTATTACCGATTACCTATATGAATGATCGACTGAACAAATAATTGGGTTTATAGAAGTGTAAACCTGTAAATTATTTTGCGGCTATTATCGCTTCAATAAATAATTATAATGATCATTTATATTGATTGGATCAAATCAGTGCAATAATAATGACATTTACTTATTTTTAAAAATCAATGTCTAGTAGGAACCCACCTTCCATAACGTGTTTTTAAATCCTTTCTGAGAAATAATCTAGTCGAATGCAAGATAGAAATGTTTAATTACAATTAGCTAATCCCTTCCTTTCATCACTCCAGCGAGCGCGATAACGAGAGGCACGGAGTGTCAACAACGTCTCATATTTTGTCGAGAAGCAGTCGTAGGGTGTACAAAGTTAAAAATTGAACATGGAAAATTTTGAAACAGATCCATTTTTTCCACCGTTTGAGGGTCACATCGTTGAAGTAATAATTTCAACATTTCAGTATGTGGTAGACAAAAGATGAGAAATTGGGTAACCATGGCCCTTTTTTCGAATTTTCTATTGCTCTTTCGTGTACATGGCTCTAAAGAAAGTCAAAAATGAATAGTTTCGGAGTGGTTCTAGCGTTCCGGGAGGAAATTTTCGAAAAAAGGGCCATGGTTACCCAATTTCACATCTTTTGTTTACAACCTTTTAAAATATTGAAATGATAACTTCAACGATGTGACCCTCAGACGGAGGAAAAAAGGGTCTGAAAGCCACGTTCTGGCGAAGTGATCCGCCCACTTAAGAGCAACAAAATGTTGTAACGTTTTGGTCCCAAGTCCTAGGACCGCACGGCATAGGATACTTGCATCGAAGGAAAGGGCTTTATCCTACAGCTAAAGCTTAACACTGAATAATCTTAACATTTTCTTCGTGTTCTTAGTGATTGTGAGTTTGTTCTGGTAATTTCATCGGGTTCTTTCAGTGAAAAACATTGCACTTTGTGGACGGGTGGCGATTTTGCTCTATACTACCGAAATGAGCAAATAGTTTTAATAAATATTAATTTTAATAAATAATAAAAATGTAAAGCCATGAACTGGAAAGTACTAACATGCTCTCACATGCTGTTCACTAAACGTGCGTAGCACGGGCCCATACTGCTAGTTAACCTTACATAAAACCCTTAAATTGGGGACGTTCAACTTTTTCGTATGTGCTGTCTGGCTGTCTGGCTGTCTGGCTGGGATGCATGTTTCACCGAACTTAACTCTTAATAGAATTCGCGAAAATTGGTTAAAAACGGGTGGAAATGGAATATATATGTTCAAAATATTGGTTTACATCCAGAGACGACATTTTTACAGCGATTTGAAAGTGTTTTTATGGTGAAATAATAAAAAAAAACTGACTGCATTTGGCTGGCAAGATTGAGTAGCACCTTGCAGCCCAGCTCGAATTTTAAATCGTTCAAATCTTACCTTTTTACTGATCCGCTTCGTCTAGGTGACTTTTTTCGCATGCATTAGGAAGTTATTGAAGAAATTTAGTCAAAACGCTCCTATTTGCAATCATATTATACGTGAACATGAAAAGATTTGGCATTCAGAGTGACTAGAGCATTAGCTTTTGATAGGTTTTTATGCCACTGCAAGGTGAACGAAATCCTGTTATATTCTCTTGGGCAGTGAATTGGGGATATTCACACGTCATCGGGTACGGAAAGCAAAACTGTTTTGAAAAAATTCTAAAACAGACTAGAAACTTTTTTTAATGATCTGAATTTGCATAAAATGCAAAAAGTGTCTATTGCGGACTAATTTTTATTAATTTTTTTGAGTTTGGCATAAAAATTGTCCAAATTACTATTTTTGGTGTTTTGGTTCATTGGTTTGTTGGTTTTGTTCCCCAAGTCCCCAAGGCTTAGGTTATGGCCTAGGGCCATATATGAACCATAAACTGGCTATCGGGTATGCCCGCAGGGCATAGGGTATACTAGCTTTAACCTATGCAGCCAGAGAGCTGCATGATCTTTTTTCGTGTTCTTGGTAATGGTGAGTTTGTTCCGGGTTGTATTAGAGGGCATTGGGCAGGGAAAAGTTCTTGGATTCTTGAGAAAAATTTTTTTTTTGAGTTCAAGGGCACGGGTAGATTTAAGGGGGTGCGACCTCTTCTCCCTACAACTCTGGCCCTCACCCGCAGAACACTATACGTGCGTAGCACTAGTTAACCTTATATAAAACCGTTAACGGGTATCATACCCACGTCTACTTGCAAAAGTTGCTTAATGTGTTTTTTCGCGAGATCAGTCGCTCTCCAGCTCTCAAGGCAGAAGGACGTGTTTTCGCACGCTTCTTGTATTATGTCTCGCAAAACATCGCAGTCTAACTCTGCCAATGCTTGCACCATGCCCCCCACCCCCGTTCCCAACCAAGACTTCGAAACTCTCAGCTTAGTCTCGAGCGACTACTCAACTTTATAAACACAGCGAGTGAGGCTTATCGCTTCGGAAGGATTATTTTTTATCGCCTTATTTCAAAACATATCTCGTTACAATAAAAAACCTACAAAATCAGGAAATGTTGAAATTTATTGATACGATTGGATTCGTGATGTCATGCAGAACGCGTATCATTTTGAATCGAAGTGATCGGGTGAAAATTGCGGATATTTGGTCGATAAAATTTGCAGTTTTCTACACTCGATGTCTGGTCGTTACAACATCCGTCACTAAGCCGCTTATAGCCTGCCAGATGTTGATAGTATGCTATATTCACAGAAATAATTCGTAGTTCTCACTCCGAAAATCGATTGATTTCTATATTTCGATTATTTTGTGAATTCCATTGTAAGGACGTGCACGAGCGATTATCAATTCTTTTTGAAACGAAGATTTCAAGTGAAATTTGATGGAGGTAGCATTTTTTTATTTGTAACTTCATGAACAACTGACATTACGAAAAAATTTAGCCGAAATATGTTTGGATCTAACAAAAGTTTATTCAAAGCATATCTGTGACGCATAGTTGGCGTACGAGGTGTTCGAAAACGTATATTGCAATGAGGCCTGCTCAGTACGGCATTGCCTAATGCAAGCAAACAGAACACAGTGTAACATAAATGCAGAATACTGCAGTGAATATAGTACAAAATAATGTGTAGGTACATATGAGAACAGTTAATGAAATTTATTATAATACAAAGAGATAAATGAAGCGAGATAATACAATCAAAACTAATGGAAGGGAGGCGAAGCTGGAAAAATATGCACCCGAACTGGGATACGAATCCGGGACCTCCTGCTCCAGGGACCTCCCGGAACCAGTAACAATTTCCTCACAATCATAACTAATAGCGTTTTACTAACTTGGTAACGCGTAGTGTTCTATCCAGGAAGAAAAAAGTTCTTTGAATAAGTGTAAGCGAGAATGGAAGAATTTTGACATATAATAATTGCATGACTTTCCTCCCCTCGATTATCAAAGCCGAAAGGATATACAAAGGTATTTTGGAGATAAAGTATAATATGAGCATCTTTAGACAGTCAGTTACAAGACATAGGTAGGTATGCTAAGTTCCGCCGGTCGACGGTTCAGTTGTCAGTGAGTGAAATAGGATCTGATCACACCAATGTAAATAACACTAAGTTAGAACGAAAGGCAGTCGAAAATGACACAAGACAAATTACTTGAACAAAATTCTGCTGCGTGAATTCTACAGAGCCGGTCGCTGCAACCGATGCAACATAATTTCCACACCACCCAAGAGGTAGTAGTTAAAGGCGCGTATTTTTTTTATCACAGGTCTCCCAACTTAGGCCTACTCCTGTATTTTCGTGAGCTGAGGTCTTCTTGCCGCGTCATCTTGTCCAGAGCATGTCCGCCGCCCGGAAAATCACCGCGATTCTCGCATGAAAAAAAGTACCTTGTTATTGTATAAATATCCTCAAAGATGAAGAACGACATGTGTGTACCTAACGCAAATGTGCAACACACTTGAAAGTGTCCGTCTGCAACCACGACGTGTCCAGTGCGTGTCCGCCGTCGCGATTCTCGCGTGAATGAATGTACATTATTTTTAAAAATCCCCGCAATTTTTAATAATGCTCTATGATCAGTGTAATACTTTGCAGTGTCTGCCTGCAACAAGACGTGCCCATGCTTCAACGTCCCAAGTCGACGTCCATGTCCTCGTCCACTTTGGACGTTCACGTTGACTGTCACTTTTACGTCGCGAATATACTATATATAATAACTAATAGTAATACAAATAATAACTAATACCTAACTAATAATATGTGTGTAACAAAATTGTGTAACACGACGTGCGTTTCCGCCGTCCTCAAAAACATCGCGATATTGTCGCTGGACATCTAAATTCCGAGTGCGGTCGCCTCTTGTAATTGTTAAGAATACAAATAAATTGAGAAAATAATTTGATAAATAAATAAGAAATAAATAAATTGAGAAAATAAGAAATAAGTTGAGAATACATTATTCCGAACGCTCGGAAGCGAAACACTTCGCATATCAAGATGTTTATAAATCTCATTTCCGTCACCGCAAAAAACTGGAAATATAATCTCGGGGATTATAAGATAACGCTGCGCGCAGACTAGTACGTCTGCTCGCACAGCACGAAGGTCGCACTCGACACCTCGCTACAGAGAATATTTCAAGCCTGTCGCTATGCAATCCTCGCGCATCTGACCTGCTGGCGGCTTCAAAATTTTAATTCGTGCAAAGGTTTCCACGGACGGGTCAGGCTTCTATACCAATTTGTCCGATCAAGATGCGACTTACATTTTTGGAATCTGCAAGCTTCAGGCTTTATGCCCTGGGGGTTTAATTTCAAAATGTGTCCTTATTTTTCTGCCTACAGTTAGTTAAAAAACACTCAATTCTCGCCAAATTTTTTTAGAGTTATCAAAAATCGATTTCTCATCCAATATCATTAAATATGATCATGGCTCATGGCAAGGCATGACAAGACACTTTTTCTGCGCTAGGAAAAAATTACCGCGACTTGCTATCTTTAATATTGTGACTTTCTGACCGAACCTACAGAATAACCTTTTTTTTCTTAGGGTTTCCCGAAAAATTTTCAACAGAAAATTACGAAAATTGTTTTACGTATTTTTCTTATGACATATTGGCTACTACATAACCATTTCCCTAAAATAATTGGTAAAAACGATGATAACTCCCTGGTAAAATCACTTGGTTTGATACGCCTTAATTTGGCGATGTTCAGCTTTTTAGTTTGTGCTGGCTGGCAAACTGGCTGGGATGCTTGTTTCACCGAACTTAACTCTTAATAGAAATCGCGACAATTGGTTAAAAACGGGTGGAAATGGATTATATATGTTCAAAATATTGGTTTACATCCAGAGACGAAATTTTTACAGCGATTTGAAAGTGTTTTTTAGGTGAAATAATGAAAAAACTGATTGCATTTGGCTGGCAAGATTGAGTAGCACCTTGCAGCCCTGCTCGAATTTTAAATCGTTCAAATCTTACCTGTTACTGATCCGCTTCGTCTATAGGTGACTATTTTCGCATGCATTATGAAGTTATGGAAGAAATTTGATCAAAACGCTCCTATTTGCAATCATATTGTACGTGATCTTGAAAAGATTTGGCATTCAGAGTGACAGGAGCATTAGCTTTTGTTTGGTTTGTATGCCACTGCAAGGTGAACGAAATCCTGTTATATTCTCTTGGGCAGTGAATTGGGGATATTCACACGTATTTGGGTACGGAAAGCAAAACTGTTTTGAAAAAATTATAAAACAGACTAGAAACTTATTTTAATGATCTGAATTTGCATCAAATGCAAAAAGTTTTCTAATGCAGACTAATTTATATCGATTTTTTTGCGTTTGGCTTAAAAATTGTCCAAATTACTATTTTTGTGTTTTGGTTCATTGGTTTGTTGGTTTTGGTCCCCAAGTCCTAGGGCTTAGGTTATGGCCTAGGGCCATATATGAACCATAAACTGGCTATCGGGTATGCGCGCAGGGCATAGGGTACACTAGCTTCAACCTGTACAGAAGATAGAGACCGACACTGCATGATCATAACAATTTCTTCGTGTTCATGGAAATGGTGAGTTTGATCCGGGTTGCATTAGAGGGCATTGGGCAGGGAAAAGTTATTGGATTCTTGAGAAAAATATTTTTTTTGAGTCTTCAATGGCTTGGGTAGATTTTTGGGGGTGGGACTCCTTCTCCCTACAACTCTTGCCCTCACCCGCAGAACACTATACGTGCGTAGCGCGGGCCCATACTGCTTGTTAACCTTATATAAAAGCTATAATTTGGCGATTTTCAGCTTTTTAGTTTGTGCTGGCTGGCTGGCTGGCTGGCTGGCTGGGATGCATTATCACCGAGCTTCATTCTTTATAGAAATCGCGAAAATCGGCTGGAAACGGGTGGAAATGGTGTACCTATACATGTTCAAAATATTGGTTTACATCCAGAGACGACATTCTTACAGCGATTTGAAAGTGTTTTTTCGGTGAAATATTGAAAAAACTGATTGCATTTGCCTGGCAAGATTGAGTAGCACCTTGCAGCCCAGCTCGATTTTTAAGTCGTTCAAATCTTATTTTTACTGATCCGCTTCGTCTAGGTGACTATTGTCGCATGCATTATGAAGTTATTGAAGACATTTAGTCAATACGCTCCTATTTGCGATCATATTACGTGGAATTGAAATGATTTGGCATTGAGAGTGACAGATGAATTCTTTTGTTTTGTTTTCATACCACAGCAAGGTGAATGAATCCATGAATTTATCTTTTACGCAGTGAATGTAGCTATTTACACGTCATCGGGTACAGAAAGCAAAACTCCTTAGAGGCGAAATTACAATGTGTAGATAGCGATTGGTATTTGTTGTAGATAGCTATCCTGTAGATAAGCTATCTACAGGATAAGTTTCTAGAAGTGAATTACAATGTATGGATATCCTCTGGGTAGCTATCTATCACTTTATCATGTAGATAGCATCGAAGTTAAGATTTTTGCATTGGACTGTACTATCTGCGCGTGCGCACTGCACGTTTGCTATACCAGCTGATCTATCTCTGAAGCAAAGATACTATATAATAACCTTCGGCTCTGAAGCATCAATATTATCGAAAATGCCGAAGGAGATTTGCGCGAAACGTTGCCGGGCGGTAAATTATACCCAAGAGGACGTTAACGTCCTTTTGGACCTAGTGGAGGCCAGCAAGGGGGTGCTGGAGTGTAAGAAGACGGACGCCACTACATGGCGAGAAAAGGTAAGGTTTCGCCAAGTCTTTAAATGGGGACATAACCTCAATGTGTCAGAAATGTTGGAAATATATTTTTTATGAACAACAATGATTGGGAGATTTATATTCCACGAAAATTTCAGGAGGCAGAATGGATCCAGGTAACTCGGAGGTATAACGCCCGCACTCTGCAAACAAGAACCATGAAGGAGGTGAAGGCGAAATTCGACGGGTTAAAAAAGTTGACAAGGAAGAGGGCTGCCGCAGAAAAGCAATCGCTGCGGGCGACTGGAGGAGGCCCCCGCACACCCACATCAACTACCACAGAACACAGTGTGGTGTTTATAGAGTGCATCAAATCATCCAATTGTCTGCTGATGGAATGCCGGCCCGGTTTGACAACGACCTTATGGAGTCTGTTGTACAGAAAGGTTAAAATGCTAATTGTTTTGATTTCCTATAACTTAAATTATTAGCACACATTTATGTACCTTTCTATACTCCATTTCTTGTTAAGAAGGGGAGTGGATTTGCAGCTTCCTCGAGGACCCACCTTTGATAGAAGAAAATTAAGTATCCCAAAACTGCCCGTAGAGGCTTTTGTCCATCTCAAGACATGGCCCATATATATAAGTTTTGAAACTCTTTGCTCGTGTCTAGAAGCAGTGGATCCTCGAGGAAGATGTAAATTCACTCTCCTTCTCAACGTGAAATGGAGTTTAGTTCCTAGAGCTAAGATAGCAGGTTGGTGGGTGGTCAGGTGTTTGGGTCGGTAGCAGTAAATGATTGCGCTAGGAATTTCTCCTGGTGAGCCTGTGTAGGTGGGTAGGTGTCTCACACATTGATACCTCTGGCGCAAGTGGTGAGCTGCCGTTGGTAGGGACCTACATGATTATTTATTTACCAGGATTGAATTCCCATTTGTAATTTTCCAGAGTCTTCTGCTGACGAGGACGAGCCAGAGGAGCTCGGCTTCATCGACGAAATTGGGGACGGTGTGGTGGTGGCCGACGACATTGATTTTGAATGGAAGGAGCCAGAAAGTAAGCATTGATTATAAAACTCCAAATCATGAGTCTGTTCACTTTGACTTCTTTCTAACTTTTTGTTTCAAACAGAACCTATTTAACATGGTTTTTAGTTTTTAACTTATATGCCATAACCACCATGTACACATGCTTCAATGATAGGCATACTGTGGCATACTATATGCACCTAGCAAAGCAGCAAATAATGACTTGTTACCTATTTTTCCTGGTGTTTCATTTATGAGTCCGTAGAATGGCATATCAGACACTAAACAGTTATGACAAATTGTTTGTTTCTTAGTTACACCGGCCAAACTATGGGGGCACTACACCCCAAAGATGCTCCGGACACCAATGAGTGCTGCTCTAGTGCTGAAACCTGCGCCACGAACCGAGCCGAAGCTGAGTTGTGATCCAGAATCCGAGCCAGAAGACAAGCAGAGTCCAGAGCTAGGTGCCATGCCAGGATTAAGCCCCCATGGTGAGTTATTATAATAGGTATTTTCCATTGGCTTGAAATTCTGTGCTTGAGCCTGGGACACCAGCATTGATACAAAGTTCTTTCACGTAGGAGAAAAGTCAATTTCCTAAAAGCAATCTCTAGCTTGTGTAAAATTCTCTGTAGAAAACCTGACAAAAGCTGATATGCCACCAATCATCCCACAAATAGGCAGTTTTTGCCAAAGTTTATGTCCAATAGCTGCAATTCTTGCAGTTTTTTGTATCAAACAATGTTGTATTAATTTCCAGGTAACTACGTAGCAGACGGCGGCCAGTGATGCGGCCGAAGAAGACGCCGGCACAGTCGGACACTACAAACAAGTTCGTCAGCCTGGCTGAGGTGAAGACCGAGCTCGCCAGGGTGCAACTTGCAGCAACTGTTGCAAGAAACACAAACTCCGAGCGGCGGGACGAGGAGCTGCATGCCCTCAATGTCCTGATTTTGCAGCAGGAACTGCGTATGAAAATTGTTTTGGTGGAGCAGGAGGAGCTCAAACTCAAACAAATGAAAGAGAAAAACGAATGAAGCGGATTCTCCATCTCCAGGTCCCCCCTCCCCCCCAATCCTAGTGAGCTCTGGCTTATCTGGCAATGCCGGAAAAAGATGGGCAGTGGCCCCAGGTCATCTCCAGGTCCCCCCTCCCCCCCAATCCAAGTGAGCTCTGGCTTCTCTGGCAATGCCGGAAAAAGAAGGGCAGTGGCCCCAGGTCATCTCCAGGTCCCCCCTCCCCCCCAATCCAAGTGAGCTCTGGCTTATCTGGCAATGCCAGAAAAAGATGGGCAGTGGCCCCAGGTCATCTCCAGGTCCCTCCCAATCCAAGTGAGCTCTGGCTTATCTGGCAATGCCGGAAAAAGATGGGCAGTGGCCCCAGGTCATCTCCAGGTCCCTCCCAATCCAAGTGAGCTCTGGTCACTAGTGAAATGGCCCAGGACATCATTGTCACAACATAGCGATCAATTCGAAGGAAGCAGAGCCGCCGGTGTTGTGTGATTTCCGATGTTGAAACCCAGACTTACAAATATTTTCAAAATATTTGAAAATTACAAGAGACCACCGACGAAAGTACTAGTACGCTAATCCGCGAGATTAGCGGATTATGTGAAAAAGTTGAATGATGAATTCCACGCGCGATTCAAAGACATACAGGCCCACGGGAAGATGTTCGAGTTCATCATGAAGCCGGACACTGCCTGCGATTCTGAGAAGTGTGTCAAGCAAAAGTTTACAGAGTACCAGCCTGATATTTCTACGTTGAGCCGCAGTATGCAAGATCAAGGGATCCACTGAGATGACGGTAAAAATTGACCCTACTACCTACTTGAAGTTGAGCCGGTTAATGTTCTTGGCAGGCTGGGCCCTCTGTGACGAGCAACACATAACATTTTGGTACTAGGGACGCACAAGGTTGCCGACCCCTTGACTATGTTGTTCTTTTGTTAAATGCCAGTCGAGCAGTCACCCTTGAAGAGGTAACTAGTATATGTTACGAATCGTCGGGACCCCAGTGAGCCGTTTATTTAGCATTCGAATCCCAGTTTGAAACATCTGTTTCAAAACCAATTGATGAGCGTAGCAAGCAAAGCGAAATTATCAGTTTCACTACTGCTAAAAAAAAGCACTTGTGTGTTTTTTTGTTGTTTGTATGTGTGTTTGCGCGCGCTCTACAGGCCAAACGCCTGCGTCGATTGGGATGAAATTTGTAGGGTGTCTACTTTTGTTCTCAACTTAGACCCCCAGCATTTTCCAGGAAAATCCTCTATACCTCTTCCTTTCAAAGCAGAAAAAAATAGCAATATTCGGCAATTGAGAAAGTTTGGTAAAGTACGGAAATTTATTTAAAAAGTGTATTGTTTAAAAATTTTCACAATTTCGATTGTTGTCTTTAGAAACCATCGAAACCAAATCGAAAGATCACACCAGATTTTTTACTTGAAGTTGACTACAAGATTTGACAGATATTAGAAATTTTGTCAATTTCGTGCATGCAAGTTTTATAAAGTAAGTCCTCGGCAGAAGTATATCTCCAACCTCTTAAAAACCCTTGGGCATAAGTTACGTCTATGTATTTACATGCTCATTGCTCAATGACCTCAAAATGAGCATATTTCCGCTACCGGACAGCTCGGACAGAAACAAAGAAAGGTCAGAATCGTTTACATATTCAAGTGATCAAAATTTTTGAGAAAGCATTGGTCCAGCTTGCTGCTCCATGATTTTCACAGGCTTTTTGCCTCAATCTTTTTATGCGCTATATACAAACCGCTACGCTCATCTTCAACGCAACACAAATTGGGTTTGCGAAGCCCCAGTGCTAAAGATAGTACATAGTAAACATGAGTCACAGAACTGTAATAACCAGACTTATTTTTATTTTGCATTGTATTATGTTTTATTTTAAAATACAGGTTATTTTAATTGATATTATCAACATAAGACATGTGGCCACATATTATGTTAATCAGAACTTAAATGGAAATGGAACACATGTGTGGCCATTTAACCAGTAACAATTTCTTCTCATACATGTAAATGTTTGTTAACTTGAAATAACAATAATTTCTTTACAACAAATGAAAGTTGAAGACTGAAATTCGTCGGTCGAAGTTCCAAGTCACTCGTTGTTTTTATTCCCATTCTTGACATCCACACTGCATTGTGAATCGTCAG
The DNA here is from genome assembly GCA_921293005.1 of Nemoura dubitans. Classification (NCBI taxonomy): domain Eukaryota; kingdom Metazoa; phylum Arthropoda; class Insecta; order Plecoptera; family Nemouridae; genus Nemoura; species Nemoura dubitans. The sequence continues at coordinate 23,936,088 of OV121076.1, forward strand.
AGTCAGTGTTGCCACATACCAGTCACCAGGTACCAGTCAGAGTCTACCAGTGAGACGGCGAACGGATTTCGATAGAGTCGCAACGTGTGGAACCAAGACTTAACAGCCTGCCCTCATCACGGTCGGAGGTGTGGTAATGTAGCTGGTCTTGTCCTGATGTGTTTTTACACCTGATGTGTGTTTTTTGTGTTATTTTTGTGTACTGTCTCGGTTGGTCGACGTACACCGATGTTGAGTCTGGCAGTCTGGATGTAGGCGCAAGGTATTCCCCTGATAGACGGCTTGCCTGAAGGGGACCTGGAGCCACTTCCCATCTTTTTCCGGCATAGCCAGAGAATCCAGAGCTCACTTGGATTGGGGGGGAGGGGGGACCGGGAGATGACCTGGGGCCACTGCCCTTCTTTTTCCGGCATATAGCCAGAGAAGCCAGAGCTCACTTGGATTGGGGGGAGGGGGGACCTGGAGATGACCTGGGGCCACTGCCCTTCTTTTTCCGGCATAGCCAGAGAATCCAGAGCTCACTTGGATTGGGGGGGAGGGGGGACTTGGAGATGACCTGGGGCCACTGCCCTTCTTTTTCCGGCATAGCCAGAGAAGCCAGAGCTCACTTGGATTGGGGGGAGGGGGGACCTGGAGATGACCTGGGGCCACTGCCCTTCTTTTTCCGGCATAGCCAGAGAAGCCAGAGCTCACTTGGATTGGGGGGGAGGGGGGACCTGGAGATAGCCTGGGGCCACTGCCCTTCTTTTTCCGGCATTGCCAGAGAAGCCAGAGCTCACTTGGATTGGGGGGGGGGAGGGGGGACCTGGAGATGACCTGGGGCCACTGCCCTTCTTTTTCCGGCATAGCCAGAGAAGCCAGAGCTCACTTGGATTGGGGGGAGGGGGGACCTGGAGATGACCTGGGGCCACTGCCCTTCTTTTTCCGGCATAGCCAGAGAAGCCAGAGCTCACTTGGATTGGGGGGGAGGGGGGACCTGGAGATGACCTGGGGCCACTGCCCTTCTTTTTCCGGCATAGCCAGAGAATCCAGAGCTCACTTGGATTGGGGGGGAGGGGGGACCTGGAGATGGCCTGGGGCCACTGCCCTTCTTTTTCCGGCATAGCCAGAGAAGCCAGAGCTCACTTGGATTGGGGGGAGGGGGGACCTGGAGATGACCTGGGGCCACTGCCCTTCTTTTTCCGGCATAGCCAGAGAAGCCAGAGCTCACTTGGATTGGGGGGGAGGGGGGACCTGGAGATGGCCTGGGGCCACTGCCCTTCTTTTTCCGGCATAGCCAGAGAATTGCCAGAGCTCGTTCACTTTGATTTTGGTTTTGGGTCGAAGGCCTATAGCAGTGTTTTGAAATACCCGATGAGAGATCGCTGCATGGCACCAGTCCCGCCCTGAGCTGCAGCTGCTTCAACGTGTGGCATCTGCCCGTCTTCGATGTTCTGCGGGGGGAGTTCGGGATCACCGGCGGCTCTGCTTCATTTGAGTCGATCGCTTTGTTGTGAAGGACGGCACAAGCGACAATGCTGTCCTGAGCCGTTTCCACTGCGAGACGGATGCCGAGGGAGAGCACAGGAAAGCGCCGCTTCCACACACCGTACTGGCGCTCGACCACGTTCCTTGTTCGAATTTGCGATTCGTTAAACAACGCCTCCTCGGCAAGCACAGGGTTCCGCAGAGGGGTGATCATGTAGGGTGACAAGATGTATCCAGAGTCTCCCACGATCAGACCATCTCCAAACTCTCCTCTTTCCAGGCGGGCCTGAATAGCAGAGTTGCTGAAGATGGTCTTGTCGTGGCAGGACCCCGGCCACCTTGCCACCACGTCAATTTGATCCGCAGCCACGGATCACTGATCGTCTGGAAATTTAGGGAAAAATAGCCCTTGCGGTTTCGAAATGTTTCGGCATTTTCACCGCCTGGTGACTGTAGCTTGACGTGGGTGCAGTCGATGGCTCCGATCACCCGAGGAAAGCTGCTTTTGAGGTAGAAGCCCTCTTGAACTGCTCTCAGCCCGGCTGGTGTGCTGGGGAACTTGACGTACGTTCTGCAGAGTCCAGCGATGGCCATTGTGACACGCTTCACGATGACACCTGCAGTGCTCTTGTGGATGCCCGCAAAGTCCCCAGCGGTGATCAGCATGCAGCCCGTGGCGTAAAAACGCAACGTCAACAAAAGCTGGTTGATCGGTGACACTGATGAGTTCCTATTGGATGAAAATAATGTGTCATTAAATTTCTAATATGTTCGCCAATGCAATAATGTCATGATCAAAAAGGTCTAAAGGTTTAACCATACCTGTCAGTCGGTGACTCCAAGTCATGTTCTATTTCCACCTAAAGTTGTAAAACTGTTGGCCTGGTGAGCCTGAACCTCATGAAGAATTCGTCTTCGGTCCATACCTGTAAGGGCATGCTCTAGAATCACTGTACTATGCTGGGCACCCCTGCCATACTGTGTGAACAATAAAGCTCAGTTCTACTTGAGACGTACTCGAAGCAACAATACCTCAAAGTTATTAGGCCTTGGCCTGATATTTTTTGCTGCTCTGCCTTGGGCAGCGACGAACATTAACATTTCGTCGTCAGAATCGGAATCGTCAAACTCAAAATCAGACATTTTGTTAAAAATTTAGCACCAACTTTTTTCAAACACAACGAACAACGAATGAAAGCGGTCATCTTCTTTTCCTATCTGATAGATAGGCTCCTATCCATAACCTGGACCGTTGGATAGCTTATCTAGTAGATAGTGAATACTTATCTACTAGATAGTCACTAACCAGACATTGTAATACCCAAAAAATGACTATCCAGCACATATCCTCTAGATAACGCTATCTACAACAAATACCAATCGCTATCTACACATTGTATTTTCGCCTCTTAGAAAAACATCCAAAACCGACTAGAAACACTTATAAAAGATTTTGATTTGCATAAAATGTAAGGAATTGATTGCGGACGAATTTCAGGCTTAGTTATATACCGTGTAGGTTCTTAAATGTTCAATACACTATTTTTGTGTAGTCAGGGGATTGTTTAGGTGGGATCATTAAGCTACTTCTAAAATTGATTTTACTTATTTAGAATGGACTAGCAAATATTTCATATTTTCAATAGCAATTTACATAACGACATAAATCATGGTTATATAGAGTTGATCTGACCGAACCCACAAAACACACTGATATCGTAAACGGATCCAGAATGTGACACTAAATCGTCAAGACAGCCTTTGACATCCCATAGAAATCGTGATGACATCACTAAGAGAGATAGTTTTCTTAGCTCATTTACCGACCTCTCCAATAACTCATTTGGATATCCATAAATGAGTGATGTTTTATTTTTTTAATGTAGTTTAATGAAGCTCATTTACTGTTATCTTCGATAAGTCATAAATATAATAATAAATTGTCATTATTTTGTGAAAAAAAAATGTTTTAAGATTGTCATTTTCCGACTACTCTGAGAAGTCATGTAGACATCACTAAAATATGCTAAAATCAAGGGCTTGAAAGAAGCATAGGGAACAGTGCAGAAATGTTTCCCCTCACTTCCCCAGCCTCGTTTGGCTAGGTCGCTGAAGTGGGGATGAAAAGAAGTGCTGTGATCCTTGCCCGTCTAATACACTTCTTACGATGCACCTGATTGGTCGGGGATCTTGGGACCTCGTGTACCTTGGCCAATCAGATTCTTTGTAAGAAATTGAACGCCAGACAAGACGGTTTATCACTAATAAAGTACACATGGCTACCAAACATTGAGGTGATGCTGCTACAGTTTTTGGTAAAAAGAAGAAATTTACTTCACCTGAAGTAAGTACAGTTCAATAACTTTCCATTCATCTGTCTGAGAGCATCTCCCTTGATTTAACACATCTGTAGACGAGTTGTAATGTCCTGCTCAGTCACTATAAGTGTAGGTTTGGCTCGAAAGTGAAGTGATTGTTAGTGATTGATAGTAGATTTGTTAGTGATTGGCTCCTTGTACATTTTCATTTTTCAACGTCTCAATATATTCTGATTGACTGGCTACTGACCACATTTAAAATGCCTGGTATTCACTTTTTCAGATTTGATCCTGGATGATGTAGAGAAAACCGTCGTGTCCTGGTGCCTTGCCGTGCCTAGTCCACTGTGTGGCTGCCTGCTCGAGTACATATGTTCTACTAGCCAGTTATGATGCCAATTTATTTGTACATTTGTTGCATGGAAAAGTGGATTTCGCAGTTCCTTGTTCTTAGTAAGTCTGAGAGGGCCTAAAATCTGTTAACATGTCTACAGATCAGTCTATGCAGCGAAGTCGGTGGCAACGACGTTCGAGATGCCACCCATCGAGTCTTGCCAATGCTGCTGACCGATGTAGCTTGCTGCTCGTTCTTTTGGGAGGGAGCAACCGGTAAATGTGAATTTAGCGATTTCCTGCTGATGGCTGCTGTTACAGGTAAGAGAATGGTTTCCATACCTGAAGCGTCTTACACAAACCAATATCTTTACACTTGCAATTGACACCTAATGTAGTATACCATGTTTCGTTGCGGTCAACAGTTGGTATGAAGCGAACGCCAGCGCTCCCGGACGCTACTAACAAACTAATCAAAACAGCGGCCAAGGGTTGGCTGCTACACGTCAAGGACAGAATTAACCAAAATGAAAAAGCTAAAAAAAATAGCAGATTCTGAAGAAGCAGATTCAATATTGTAATCTCAGAATTGTACCTTTTAAATTTCTTTCTTCAGTAGGTAGGTACTAGAAAACTCTTTCAATACTAAAATACTCAATACTTCAATACTCTGGTTCTATTGTAACTGATTTTTTCTTCACTATAGTGTTTAAGTGGCATGAAAACTATACAGTGAAACTGAACTTATCAATCAACATTTTGTTTTTTTTGTACCAGTATTTTAACGTTTTGTATTTTTTGTACCAGTATTTCAACATTTTGTATTTTTTGTACAAATATATATTTTTCCCCAAATTTTACTCTCCTCTAAATAAGTTTCCTCGTGGATATGCCTGTGACATCTTCCAAAGATATCATTTCCACATCCATAATAGCACCTAAATGAAACTGGTACTGACATCAGAGTGATATCTTACTGTGGCGATAGGTGGGACAAATAAGAATCCTTGCGAGATCCTAATCGCAACATATAGTAACGTTTAAGATGCCTTTTGGATATCAGTAAAAATTTTTCCTGAAATCGAAAAGGTGTCTTTTGGACATCAGTGTGTTTTGTGGGAAGATGACAGCTGGTAAAGCCTATACTTCAACGTTGAATGGGATTGGGATTCATACTACAGCGTGAGCTAGTTGCATACCCCGGCTAGCAATGGTCGAAAATAACCCCTGGAACTTTATAAACTCGCCATAAACACATGACAATAATCATAAGGCAATAGGTTCACTTCATATACTGTCAGGTGTGTAGTGTGTTTGTGCAGAAAGCTCCTAACTCAGGAATTAAATGATGCAACTTTTTTCTGATGATTATGGCGCTTAGCCGATTGAGATTGCGATTATTTGTGTGATTATTGGTTCCGAGTTTTTAGCATTCCTTTTCTGCGGAGGCTCTACGACACTTTATCGAAAAGAGCTGTTAGTTAATGTATTTATGTATCAATTAATGTATTTGCAAGCAAATTTACATTTACCCTTTTGGGGGGCTTGGGGGGGGGGGCAAGTTCCTTCCCTTGCCCTCCCTCAATTTCCGGGCGCCCATGTTGCTGCTGCACAACGATACCATCATTAGTTGAGTCTTATACTGCCTATTCTTATACTGCCTACGCTACCTGTTACCATTATTTTTCTCACTGTGCCTACAGCCCCTCTCGCGGTCAAATGTTTTCTTACACTGCCTATTCTTGTACTGCCTACGAGGGGAAGTGGTCACGTGATGCCGAACGTTTCCGAACTCGCTGGCGGTCTTGTTCAAAATAATGCGGCAAGTTTTTTGAGATTATATGATTATATGCAGTCTAAACACTTGGCGGTAGACGACGGTGCTTCGCTGAGTGCCCGGTGCCTCGGCGTCGGGCCCGGTCGGGCGAGGCGTCGGGCGACCGGTGCCCTCCCGCCAATGTCGTCGGCGCTCGGACTGGTGCGGCGTCGGACTTGTGCTGTGCAAGTAGGAGCCCGAGCCTGAGCACCCAGCGATGCCGGACGTCGTCGCCGTCCACCGTCGTCGCCCTTGTATAAAAAAAATATATATATTCCAAAGTATTATTATTATTGTTGAACAAACAGATTTGCACACATTTTGTATGCGGTGACTGTTATTACATTATAACTTAGTAGGTAGCTTAAAGATTAAATAGTAGGAACAATTTTACTTAACCTATTCTTAGCCTAGTTTACTGATCTTAACTCTAAATTTTCGTACACGGGTAGAGGGTCCGTGAACACATCTGCTGAGAGTTTGTTCCACTCTGGTATACCCCTCCCCAGTGTAGAATTTCTGCCCCCCTTCGTGTTAAAGCCCCTTCTTTCCAGTTTAAATCGGTGTCCCTTCCTTGTGCCATCTTCACCAGTTATCTTCATATATTTTGTTATTGTTTCCCACTGTGTTTGTCCTCTGAATGCTTTGTATAGTTTTGTAAGTCTACATATCTTTCTTCTTTCTTCAAGAGTCTTCCATCCTAGTTTTTTAATCATTTCCTCCACACTCCTGTATTTATACTCTGTGGTTGTGATCACTCCTTCCTGCATTCCTCTCTTTCTCAATTCTTTGGCAAGTAGGTCCCTCATCTCACTAACGTTCCCCACTGCTTTCACCTTCATCCTTTTCAGTGTGCTTTGGATTTCTCGCATTTTTAAGTCCTCTACGTTTTTTTTGGTTTCTTTTCTTGTGACTGTTTTCCCTCCTAGTACATATTTTGCCGCCCTCCTTTGCACCTGTCCAATCTTCCGTATGTCTACTATCCTTTCTGGATCCCAAATATCGCAGGCATATTCTATCACCGGCTGCACTAGTGTTGTGTAGGCCAGATCTTTTGATTTTTTGCTGCTGTTTTTCAAAACACGCATTACAAAGTGCAGTCTTTTGAATGCCTTGTTTACAATTAGGTTTATAATATGGTCTTTCCACGTTAACTTATTATCTATGATTATTCCTAGGTATTTTACATTTGATTTCTCCATAAGCACCGTATCTCCAATTTTATAATTTATCTCTAAGTCTGTCCTTTTACCCTTTTGTACAGATAGCAGCTGGCTTTTTTCTTTGTTCACTTTGAAACCAAGTCTGGTAAGATTGTTGTGCAGCTTGTCAATATCCTTCTGGAGATCCTCACAGTACCCACTTCCCACAACTTCCCTGTATATAACTATATCGTCGGCAAATAGTCTGAGGTTACTCTCTATTCCGCCAGTGATTCCATTAATTGAAAATATACGAGGTGGTGACGAAATAATATTTCGACTCTTTTTCCGTCGCCGAGCCGTCGCCGCTGTTGACTTTCTCGTCCTGGACATCGCCTTCCCTCGGGAGGATCCTTCCCGGGGACCCAAGCGTCGTCGGCCAATCATGACCAACTGGCAAGATCCAATTGGCCAACTGATATATACGGCCAACTGGCAGGATCCCAATGGATGTCAACTGACATCAGTTCAAATGCCAACTGGCAGGCAGCCAACTGGCAGGATCCCAACTGATGTCAACTGACATCAGTTCGTGCCAGTTCAAATGTCAACTGGCAGGCAGCCAACTGGCAGGATTCCAACTGATGTCAACTGACATCAGTTCATATCAGTTCATATCAGTTCATGTCAGTTCATGTAAGTTCATGTCAGTTCAAATGTCAACTGACATCAGTTCATATTTTTGCTAGGGGTGGATGGGTCATTGTCCGGCTTTTACCCACATCATGGTTTCATTTTAAGGTCATTAATAAACATAATTTGGATGTATTTTGGACCTATTTTGAAGGTCGTACATTGAACCATTTTCAAATATTTGAAAATAAAAAAATTTTTGTGCGTTTCACTTTTGAAACGCCCCGAACCCCTGACACTTGTTGGAATTTCAGCTCTCTTCGAAATTACCGTTGCGAAAATCCATTCTAAATTTTGGCCTCTACCGTATTTGAATCGGTGATCTTCGGCATTGAAGGCGAGGGCACTCTCAACTGGACTGCCGGCGCTAAGGAATGGATAGTGTGATTTTAATAAACTGTATTAAATGGGATATCTGTTTGGTGTGTTTTCCGGGTATCTTCGACTGTGAACTCCCTTATAAATGCCACCACAAATGAAATGAATCTTGTTTATCAAAGTAGTTTTTGATTACAAAGAAGTTTGAGCGGACACCATTTAGTGATGCCTTTATTACTTCGTGGTAAAGTCTTTAAATTATGGAAATTATGGCCAAATGAGAACACATTTAGTGATACCTTCAAGACGTCGTTGTGAAGACATTTAGCGAATAGAAATTTTTCCAAAACGAGGGCTCATTTACTAACGTATTTATAATAACCTAAAGAAGTATATAAATTAAACCTATTTTTGGCTCCTGGAAACTCAACGTGCACATCTGATAGTGCTGACCAAATTATGTCATAGTGAAGTCAATAAATGATTGGAAATTTTGACGAAATGAGAACACATTTCATATAGTAACCTCTTTATGACAACCTAAGGACAGAATTATAATCCCCGTCATTAAATTATGTCCTCATAACATATGTGGTCACATCATTTAGAGACCGCATCTTTAATGTTGCGTTTGTGATGTATTTAGGAAGTCAGTGTGTTGTGTGGGTTGCAGACTGCCGCATTCATGATTTTTTAGAAAAAGAAGAGGCGAAGAGGCAGAATTACCTCCGAATTGAAACCCGGGCTCAAGAGCTCGCCGCGCACACCTCAAAAACAATTGCTTTGCATTCAGTGCGATGGTAGTCTTTGTCCTTTGGATTAAATAAACATGGTCTCGCTTCTATGAAAGATATCAATAATAATCTTCTTCTTCTTCACCCGTACATATAACCGAAGGTTATTATAATAGTATCTTTGGTTCACATGTCATTTTTGGGCGCCATGAAGTCTCTGATTGATTGAGTGCGTATTCCACTTCGGTCGGTTGCAGAACGGTTGCGCGGTTGAGGATCATTTTGACCACACTGCGCATGCGAAAAATTACCGAAAGGTAATTCTATGTATGTTTCTTCGTCAAACGGCATATAAATTTCACTATCATTGACCATCAAAATTACATGTCATTTCCCATTTCATATTTTTTCCCGCCACATCACCTCCGCCTGTGCTCGGTGAGCAAAGGCTAGAAGCACGGCACGGCACGGTTTCACATCAACAAAATATTTAGCCACGCCCACTGATGTGCCGAGTTTACGAACAACTTCTAGGCTTTCGGTGGATTAGAAGGAGTTTACGAACACACTTCAATCAATCGAGGACGTCATGGCGCCCAAAGATGACATGTGGACCAAAGATACTATTATAATAACCTTCGGTTATGTGTAAGGGTGAAAGAGAAGATTATTATTTATATCTTTCATAGAAGCGCTAGACCATGTTTATTTAACCCAAAGGACAAAGACTACCAGCGCACTGAATGCAAAGCAATTGTTTTTGACGTGTGCGCGACGAGCTCTTGGGCCCGGGTTTGAATTCGGAGGTAATTCGGTCAGCCTCTTCTTTTCATAAAAAAAAATTAATGCGGCAGTCTGCAACTTGCAATTGACGTTTGCGTTACATTAATCTTGTTAATGTGTAAAAAATCGTAATCAGACTGGAGTTTTCAGATTGAGGTTAGGAACTTATGAAGTAGGTTTGGTTTGGCGGGTTAATGCGCGCGCATATCATTGGCTGTTCGGCCGGTCGGGACCAAAGATACTATATAATAACCTTCGGTTAAGATATGACACAGTATGCTAGTAATCCAAGTAACTTTGTTTTCCTGGTCACAGCGCCCCAAGCGTCAGAGTAGGTAAATAAATTCAAGATGGCGGCAGGTGGCGGGATAGGTTCAAATGCTAATTTTCATTCTAGTCTTGCTTCCCATAGTTTATCAAACTCATTTCAATTTTAATTGTTCAAAAATTCAAAAATACTCATTGAAATGGAATTCAATACAATATTTTTCAAATCACAAACAATTACAATTGAAATGCATTTGACAAACATATCAAATTCAAATATAAACTGCGCACAATTAAAAATAACGGAACAATAATACATTAACAATTTCTTTGCATTGCCATAATTAAATTTATTATAATTAAATTCTCAAAACACATTAGTTTACAACAGAGTTAAGTAAAATATGGCCCCATGAGCCAGGTCTGGTATGCCGTATGCAGCGCTCAACACTTGACATCTGTTACACACACGGGGATCAGCCGCAATAAACCTACTAATTTTGCAAAGTGATCCTGTAGCAGAAAAATAAAGTAACAATCTGACATATTTGCTAGATTGTGGAAAAATGTACTGGTAACAAAATTTTAATATGACCTCTAAGAGTTCCCTAATTCCATCAGATCAGTTTGGAATCGAGAAATCACACTACCCAGGACCCACACCCAGGAGCTCTGCAACGATAAGTCATGATTAATTAATATACACAGGGAAAGTAATATTAAAAGCACAATTATAACTAAAATAAATCACATATCTTCTTACTGACCTTTGGGAAACAGAACACAAACCAATATTATAACACAGATTTAAACAAAATGATTAAGTTGGGTAGGTATTACCCAATCAATATTCAATATATCAATATATTATCAAATCAATATTATCACACAGATTTAAACAAAATGATTAAGTTGGGTAGGTTGGCTAGGCACGATAAGGTAATATGCAAAAAAAATTGGGAAACCTGATCTACCACGAATAAAACAAATAGGTTCAATCGATACTAAAATAGCTAAATGCGCAAAAATAGTGTAATGATTTCTTGGCTGAAAGCGTGCTCTATAATAATAATAATAATAATAATAATCGAAAGGGTTTTACTACAAACAAATACTTCCTTCGATCTTCTGCCGGTGTTCACATCACACAGCAACTAGTCCTCGCCGGTGCTGCACATTTCTCGATCACTTCGATCACTTAGCTTCACAATTTTCTTCCAAATCTTCTTTCCATGATACGCGACAACAAAACAGATGCGACGCCATTTCCAAACAAACAACCGAACTCCGAAGTCCGAACGAAAAATCACATGACATGTCTGGCCAATGAGAAGGCTTGACGATACCCTGCGCTATCTAGCGACAGAGTAGGAAACCTCTAACAGCTCCCTAGCGGCAGCTATGGGACTGACAGGCCCTGGGTCGGGACCGTCCTGTGTGGAATAGCTCAACAGTCCAGAGACCAACCGTTTGTTCAACCCAACCAAACAACCGTCCCAAGTGGAATACGCGCTCTGAACGTGAAATAGGTCTCTAGTCGCCGTGCTGTTGAGGCAGCTAGCTCCACACCGCATATTATATGCATTTCTATTGGTGGGATTCAATCACGTGGTCTCCAACCGTTCTGCCGAGATAGAAATATTCCTATCGCAAAATTCGACCTTGGGCAACACTAGCTTCTCCCAACGTGACGCATGCGCAGTGCGGTAAAAATTATCCTCAACCGCACAACCGTTCGACAACCGACCCAAGTGGAATATGGGTTCAATAATTGAAACACTATTCGCACGGTACCGCCGTGCGACTAAGCCGTCAAAACGCTATTCGCACGGTTGACCGTGCAGGCAAATCACTAGAACACTATTCACACGGAAGAGCAACCCATATTCCACTTGGGTCGGTTGTCGAACGGTTGTGCGGACAGCGAATGACAGCGACGACGACGACCACAACGGCTTCATCCCCCATTCGGGTGCTAATGTATATCGGCGACCCCAACGACTAGGAGGTGGCGACCAGGGACCAGTGACCAAAGATACTATTATAATAGTGACGGTCAGTTGACGACGACGACGACGACGACGACGACGACGCCGGCGGCGGCAATCCTCATAGACTGCTCACATATTATACTTTGCTCTAAGCTCGCATACGCATAGCTCACACGTGCGCGGGGTATTGGATGACGCCTTTGTTGTCGCCGTCGTGCCAGTTCACCCTGCCTCCAAGTTCTAGAGGTCGCTGATTTGCATTTTGACTTGGAGTAGGGGATGATTCTGTCGCCGTCTCCGTAGTCCCTGGTCACCACCTCCTAATCGTAGGGGTTGCCGATTTGCATTCTACTCGGAGTATGGATGACTCCGCCATCGTCGTCGCCGTCATCGTTCTAGGTGCATCGCCTTGTTGTGTACGACGTCGTATTGTGTTTTTGCCTTCGACGTCGTCCTTCGTGGATACATTTTCAACGCCTCCACTCCACGGAAGTAGCCCTTGAGCACTCTCAGGAAGTTGTCAGCTACGCCCCCCAAAAACTTCGAATTTTTGTGCATGCCAATTTTTTGTGGTTACTTTGAGTAACCACAAACTTTGAGTAACCACCGTGTTTATAGCCCCTGTGCAATTTGCGCGCACTGTCAGCTGTGAACCTAACCCTGTGTATAGTGTTTTGACAGCTTGCTCGAACGGTTCCAGCCGTGCAAATAGTGTTTCAGCGGTTTATCCACACAGTGGAGCCGTGTTAATATTGTGTTTGAGCGGCTTGGCCACACGCGAGCCGTGTTTTTTGCCGTGCGAATAGTCACTTCGATAATTGTTCGCACACCATGTGTGCGAATAGACACTTCGTTTTGAAAATCAGGTATGGTACACACCAGTACACACTTAACAATTTATAGATGAGAATTGATCCAGAATTCTAGTCACGCCACCAGTTTTATATCGTTTTAAACTTTTTTAGAAGTTTAAATTTCAATCGACGTGAAACTGGTGGTGTGACTTGGATTCTGGATCGTATTGCAAAATTATGACAGAAATCGAAGTATCTAGGTACTACAATCCATTCAACCATTCAATGGTTCAACCTTATTTATACTTATTTTATTGTTGAACAGCCTGTTTAACTGGGGAAGACATAAGTTTAAGCTGGCTGAGACAAGAAGTTTTCTTACATTTTGCGTGCCATGTATGCAGTTTTTAGCTTCCCAGCCTTCATTATAGGTATTCCCCGTCGTATAATTTAGAGGTTATGCTGTCAGTGTACTTTGTTTTTTTTCCAGCGAACGTTAATAGGAGCATGTTTAGATCTATATCTAGATTCTAGTGCAGCGCTAGTGGTAGCGCTCGAAAACTTGTCCACCTGGCGTCAGTGTGTTTGAAAATTACTCGAGTGACTCGGAGCTTTGCTCTGTGTTGTTCGTAAAGGCTCGTATACCCACCAGTTGGAGTGACTTCGACTAGCTCCACTGTGTTTTCTTGAGTGAATATCCTAACACACTGCATGTGTAAAACTAGCACTACACTAGATATACATTGTTTTCGGCTCAACTATAACACATTCCTAGAGACCCACCTTACATAAGCGCTGAGCTTCTACGGCCTTCAAATTCCATGGTAGGAGTAATGGTGGAGTATCTTCTGTACACTATTCACAGCATAGATATTAGCAAAAGATAATATTTTATAGGTATCGGTCGATAAAGGCTGCATAAAGGTACCTACCTCCTCTAGGTATAGGTAGTACCTTTAATTATATATTGACATTAGAATAGGCTTTGCATTTGCGGCAGGCACCTTTGTCAGTGCACTAAGGTTATGTCATAGATTAACGCAACCCTCCGGGGTTTCATTTCTCTATGGTTATGTAGACCAATTAATTTTTTTCCTTTTTTTTTCCAGTATACGATGTCTAATTTAATTGAGAATTACGCAAATGGAGAGTGGATTGTTTACAGCTCTGATGAGGAAAAATATGAAGCTACACAGAAGGTGCGTCTTTTGAGGTCAGGCAATGCATGTTTCTTTAACGGGACACCTAGGTACCTACCAACCCTGTTGCTAGATTTCTTCAGATTTCTCTGTGTCTGCAGTGGCGCGCTTAGGCCTAGGTGTACTAAGTGCACGCTTAGGGGCTCCGGTGGTCGACGGGTCCGCAAGCATTTTGAAGAACTGATTCTCAATAGGCATTTGTCAGTATACAAACAGCCAGGGTCAAATCAAGCAAGGCACGGTGTGTTTTCGGCCCAAGCAAATAAGCAACTTGCTTGATAGGCAAAAATTACAATTTTCTGCCTGCGGCCCTTGAAAACAAGATTTTGACTCAAGAAATCAAGTAAAAAATTGTGCAATTTTTGGAGTCTCCAACTGCTCAACTGTTGCATTTTGCAGTTTCAAAGCTACTATGTTCCCCAATAGCTGAGTACCTACACAGGAATTAATTTGAGTTTGCCACTTTTTTGGGATTTCATATATTACCTATATTACAATCAATATTTTTTGGATTTAACTGTGTTGAAGATTTATTTATTTTCCCAACGTTTCGGGCAGATTGTCTGTCCATCTTCAGAGTTTGCTTTCTTCTACAAGAACCAAAACAAAACTTCTCAATGACAAAAGTCATAAAGTGGATCATTAACAATACAAATGTATAAAACTGACACATAGAAAAGACAATCAGGTTAATTAAAATTATTGAGTGTTGCATATCGGCTTCTGGTTATAGGCCCACGATTTGGTGTTGTGGGGCATGCGGTTTCGTTGTTGATTGCAGATGCATTTAAAGCCGAATCTGCCGTTGTGTCTCTGTGATGTACTTTTAATGGTTTCAATGCAAGTTTCCATTGGTGTGGTATTCGCTTTCCGTCATCTCGGCTGTTCATAGCGTTGTCGCGGCGTTCAATTTCGATTGCTTCACATATTATGCGGGGGGCGAAACGTTCTTCCACAGCAATTGTTTTGGCATTTGAAAAATCTATTTTATGGCCTTCTTTTGATACGTGCTGAGCCAATGTCGAGGTCGTATGGTCGTTTTTGACAGCTTCTTGGTGTTCTTGTATTCGTTGCGAGATTTTTCTGTTGGTTTGGCCAATGTACGTTTTGTTACAGGAACCGCAAGGAACTTTATACACTCCTTGTAATTTGTTTGGGACGATGTCTTTTTCTTTCGTAAAGAGAGAGCCGATTTTATTGTGTGGCTTGTACATGGTGTAAATTTTCTCCTTACGAAGGATTTTCCCAATTCGATCAGTAACTCCCTTAAAGCTGCCTTTACACGATCAACATTTTGCGTCAACATGTTGACTCAACATGTTGACGCCGTGTGAACGAAATTAAAACATTTCCTGTCAATATTTATATCATGCTTATTGGATCGCTTCCCGATTGTCACCTGTTCACAGTTTTGTAGGCTACCTATAGGTTTTTGACAGCTTCATTTAAAATGTCTAAAAAATGTGAAAACTTGAACCACGGAGCTCATTAATATACTTCTACATTATTGGAGTACAAATACTTTGTTGTAAAATGTAACATCTCCGGATTACGTAAAGCATGCCAAGAAAAAAGATTTGTGGAAGAAGATATTTAATGATTTTGATTGCTGCGATTATTACAGTAATTACCACGTTTTCATTTTGATCGTATGATTCCTTTTTGAAATTTGTGCACTGATATCAGACTGACGGTTCAAAGTGACAGATACCACGTGATAAAATGGAGGCACGTGATTGGCTGATATCCATCAATATTAACGAAAAGTTGAACTTTTTCAACTTCCTGTCAACATTTCCCATCAATATTTCCCTTAACTTGATCGTGTGAGCGCTGACCGGCAATTTGCATGTTAATTAACCTAGGCCAACTTGATGGCAACATTTCCCGTCAATGTTGAGTCAACTTGTTGACGTAAAATGTTGATCGTGAAAAGGTAGCTTAACGTAAGGAAGGAGAGCCTTTTTATTTACTGTGGCGTCGTCTTCAAAATCATCCTTGGGGTTTTTTGGCGTCCATTTGAATGCTCGATTGATCTCCGAATTTGGGAAACCATTTTCGCCTAGAAACGCAAGCTGGTTGTTTTGCTCGGTTACTACCGTGAATTCTATGTTTGGGTGCATGCTATTCAGATGGACCAGAAACAAATCTAGGGCCTGTCTTCCATATGGCCAAAGAACGAATGTATCGTCAACATATCTGAGCCATAGACTGGGTTGAAGGTGGTCATTTGTCATTGAGTAGTTTTGTTTTGGTTCTTGTAGAAGAAAGCAAACCCTGAAGATGGACGGACAATCCGCCCGAAACGTTGGGAAAATAAATAAACCTTCAACACAGTTAAATCCAAAAAATATTGATTGTAATAACCTTTGCTGTGAAAATCTAAACACACATATATATGCTGATGAATATTCTCATAGCCACAAAGGGTTTTAGACATTTTTAGATCAAACTTGATCAAGAAATGTATTTATATTCTCTCATCTACCCTGGAATTGATGTTTTTATACCACTAGGCTTTTTGATGTAACTTGTTTTTTCACAATTTGCTTTGAATGTTTAACTGACTATGTGCATGTATATATTTTTAATATCTTTTCTTATTGTATTAATGTCTTGAAAAAGCTGAGCTTTTTGGCTTATTTATTAGCTAAGCATGGCTTAGTGAAACGTCGACAGAATAAATATAAATAAATAAATAAATAAATAAATAAATAAATAAATATATATATATATATATATATATATATATATATATATATATATATATATATATATATATACATATATATATGAGTGATTGAAAGTTTTGGCAGTTCATATTATGTGTTTAATAAGCTTTACGGTTAAAATCTGCAAGGGAAAACGTTTTGAATAAATGTTATAATTCGACGTTTTGCCAAGGAAATGTCTTGGCATCTTCAGGAAAAAGATTTCTCAGAATAAAATGAAAAAACAAGGTAGATACCTAAAAAACAGGGTCCCTAGGATATAAAACAACAAAACATACAAGAAACAGAGTTGAAAAAATTCGAAATCAGTAAATGTAAAAAACCAAAAAAAGAAAAAAAAATTTATAGCAAAAGGTTTCTTGCTCTGCTTCTTGTAACTCTTGTTGTAGGGACGGTTGCTTGCGTTTCTTTTGGCGACGCAAATCTTGGCGTTAATTTTTTCCTTCTGTACGTTCTTTTTGGTTGATTTAAGAGTTCAGTTCGCCTGTTTCCTGGTGGCAGATTCGATGGAACTTCGAATTGGATATCTTGGCGAAACGTCGAATTAAAACATTTATTCAAAACGTTTTCCCTCACAATTTTTAACCATAAAGCTTATTAAAAACATATATATATATATAGCTGAGCGGAGCTCAGTGAAACGTCGACAGAATAAATAAATAAATAAATAAATAAATATATATATATATATATATATATATATATATATATATATATATATATATATATATATATATCAATCAAAGAGTAGGTACCATATCATAGAATCAAATGATTAAGTTTTGTCATTAGGTACTATTAAAAAATGTAATTATCATTAAAATTATTTACCATTTTACTCTTTACAAATCGTAGAAGAGTCAAATGATACTTTACTTTGAAATCGATCAGGCTGTGGTAATCACAACTAGGTCTGAACAAGTCAAATCGACCAAAGAGTGCTCGTGGATTTTTAATTTTTTAAAGAAAATTCAGGGTTATTGCCATTGCGCATTAGCCCCCCCCCCCCACACCAGTAAACTCCAGGGGCCCGACACCCCTTCGATAGTGTGTGATGACCACTTTTTGAACCTTAACTCCGCGTCTGCACGTAAGCCAGCCAAATCGCCATGCAATTGAGCATGAAATTTTAGGGGAATAGTCCAACACAAAAAAATTTGTGATTTCTAAACGAATAAAATACGGGAGTCGGGACTTTCAGGGATTTAGGTTGAAATAGTAAAAAACATAATCCATACATTTTCAATTTTGTAAGTTCACTCCCAGTTGACAAAAAACACCCCTGAAAACAGCCATTTTTGTTTTTTCTCGAATTTCATGATTTTCTTAAGGGATGAAGGTGGAAGAAACCCTTATCGAAAATAATATGTAATCATTCGTTTACAATAGGGGTACCTACAAAAAAAGTATCGTTTCCCGTTTTTCACCCCTTGATGTTCAGAATGCACCCTGAAGTTTCAAAAAATCTAAAAATTTACCTAGCTTTTTGACCTTCTAAATACCCTATAAAAAGTAAAAATTCTGACTGTTGAGCTATAGTTTATAGTAAAGCAAACTCTTCCAAACAAATTATCTCTCTGAAGTTTTTTGATATCTTTATACCTCGTTCACACTACAGGCTTGATCAAGATCAACTCTCTTTTAATCTTGTTTAAATTACGAAAGCTCGTAATTGGCTATTCATTTTATTATTATGTACACAAATTAGCCTCCCAAAAGTGTTGTCCATTCCGGGATTTGAACCCGGGTCCCCAACTTTCGCGGCTGGTGCTCTAACCGCTGAGCTAAATGGCCATTAAATTTGGGAGAAGTAATTTGCATACAGGGTGAGAATTGAATGTCCCCATGGGGGTATGGTCCAGAGTCTACGAATACTCATAGTGGCTCTGGTACCGCGTGATGCTATACTGCAACCACATTTTTCATTCAACCTCGAGTAACTCCAAATTAACGTTGGATGCGTTGAATTCTCTTTTAATCTTGTTTAAATTACGAAAGCTCGTAATTGGCTATTCATTTTATTATTATGTACACAAATTAGCCTCCCAAAAGTGTTGTCCATTCCGGGATTTGAACCCGGGTCCCCAACTTTCGCGGCTGGTGCTCTAACCGCTGAGCTAAATGGCCATTAAATTTGGGAGAAGTAATTTGCATACAGGGTGAGAATTGAATGTCCCCATGGGGGTATGGTCCAGAGTCTACGAATACTCATAGTGGCTCTGGTACCGCGTGATGCTACAACACTGAATGATGGATGAAATATATATATAAATATTATATATTAATATATTAATATATTAATATATTAATATATTAATATATTATATAAATATAATATATATGGATGGATGATAGATGAATGATGGACAACACTTTTGGGAGGCTAATTTGTGTACATAATAATAAGATCAACTCTCTTCGCCATCAAAGATGGCGTTGATTGGGTTTCCACAACTCAGTTATCTATTTAATCGTGATGAAATCATTCGGGAATCGTCGAGAACGCTCGGAAGAGTTCGTGATTATTTCAAAATCCGCCACCGGAAACGTTGCAACATTAACCTGGGAGCGTGTTCCCTGTGCTATGACATCGGTGATAAAGTGAGGTTAGATTCGTGCGATTTCCTGTTGTGTTCGTGTCCCGAGCTATTCCGAACTTGTCCGAATGACTTGATCATGATCAAGTAAGGAAACAAGTGTGAACACCAACTGATTTTTGAAACCCAATCAACGCCATATTTGATCGAGTTGTGGACTTGATCATGATCAACTCGTGTAGTGTGAACGAGATATTAGCGGTTTAGAATCGGCATAGGATCCTGTGACACACTGCAACTGCCAAATATTTGCTTTTCTCCTAACTTTGAGAGGCTCTATCTGGAGAACGGTATCTCGCAATTTTTTTTTTTTAACATTCTGAACTCAGTAAAGGTAGGGGAATGACCCAGAATTTTCTTTAAAAAATTAAAAATCCACAAGCACAATTTTGGTCGATTTGGCTTGTTCTGACCCAACCCTTGATTGGACTCGAAGCTCTCGGCCTGCGGTGGACAACACGACACGAGTTTGCATTCAACTGGCCGAGACTGGCTGCTATTGGCTGGATCTCCAGCATGACATGGCGGAACAGTAGAACACGCAGTTTTACGTGTCGTGATTAAATTTTATTTTAAATAATTTCTACCCGATATTACAAATTGTTACAGTGTTTATTTGATAAATTATTTATATATAAACTGATATGCAAGAAACCTCGAGCCATAAGAAGATGCCACCAAGGAAAGAGCCAAGTAAGAGAACTCCAGGCTCTGACAGCCCAGCTGCAGCCTATCGCCTACTCTCATTTGTAGTGGAGCCAAACTTCATCTCCGTCGTCGCTGCCATAAAACTTATGGTAGAAACTATGAAAGACATATCGACATCATTGGAGTTCCAATCAAAATCCTTTGACAAAATGCTCAGTGAATCGAAGAAACAAACGAAGTTGATGGACACTCTCAAGACCGAATTAATCGCATGCAAGAAAGAAAACGCCGACCTGAAGGTAGCTAACGTACACTTGAATAACAAACTAAACGAACTGGAACAATACTCCAAGAATTACAACTTGGAATTTCAAGGGGTGCCTGTGACTCAAGGTGAAGACGTCTACAAAATAGTGGCGAGCATAGCGAACAAGATAGGGTGTGAAGTGGGGATAGCGGACATTGAACTATGTCATCGCATGCGAATCAACGAAAAAAAACCGAACTGTGTGCCTAACATCGTTGCCAAATTCTACTCAAGAAGATGCAACAGTTGATGAAAAAACAGTTGATGGCCAGCGAAATTGGGTTTAAAAATGCAAATAAAATATATGTTAATGAGCACCTTACTTCTGTATATAAAAATCTGTTCTGGCTTGCACGTAACACGCGGGACATTGGTTACAAATACATCTGGACAAAGAATGGAAGGATTTTTGTCAGGAAAAACGAAAATGAACCTGTAATTCGAATAACGAAACCAGAGGATGTACCAAAGCACTGAAATTCTAAAATCGAATTATATGTGTAAAACATATTGATCAAAATGGCAAAAACGCATTGAGTAACTTATTCGACTTTGCATCTGAAAACGGACATGCTGCAGAGATCTGTAACAGTGTAGGCAATTTAAATGACTTGTATGTTAATAACAATAGTTTTCAGATGATACATCTCAACATTAGGAGTGCTAGGAAAAACTTTGATGAATTTTGTGTAGTATTAAATAGTCTAAAATTCTCTCTTGACATCATTGTATTGACAGAAACGCATCTATTTAAAGATGAACCATTCGAATTGCCTGGGTACACTACACATTACTTTATTGCACGTCATTCACGATCGGATGGCATGCTCATTATCATAAATAACGAACAAATTAAAAACCCTATAATTAAAGCTGAGGATAATCTAATAGCGAGCTCAAATGCCGTTAGAATATCTTTCACATTTGATCGTGACACCTATTCAATCCTCGCTATATACAGGTCACCATCAAATAATAATCGACAAATTGTCTCCAGTCTGAGAATGTGTATTGAACACTTGCCGTCAGTGACCCACCAACTCTTGATTGGTGATATCAACATCAACATTTCTGACAATACAGAAAAAGTCGTAGAAGAGTACTTAAACACACTCACCTTGCATGGTTATTTATCACTTATAAACAGCCCAACAAGGATTTCTGCTACTAGCAGCACCTGTATTGACCATATTTTTATAGAAACCAGTAAAACATCCCAGTAATATCAGCCATTTTAAAAACACTTAATTATTACAGACCACTTTCCAATATTCTTTGCATGGAGCGCAACAAATGAAAACAATGAAAATATAAATTATAGCAAACCAATTAAAAACAAAACAATACTAAATCCAGCCAAACTACAGGAACTGCTAGAAGCAGAAACATGGGACTCTGTATATGATCAAACATGTGTAAACAAGGCATTTGAAATCTTCCTTAATAGTAATACTCTGGTTAAATATATTGACCAAGCCAATGAACAATTTCCAAACAAATGTAGAGCGAAACTGAGAAAACTCAAACCATGGATTTCCACAGGAATAATAGTATCTATAAGAAAAAGAGATGCAATGCATAAAAAAATAATGAAACTAAAAAAAAATACTAATCCAGCACATCACATTAACATAAAACTTTCAGAAGTTGAAATTAAATACAAGCTCTACAGAACATTTATAAATAGATTAATAGTACAAGCTAAAACACGATACTATTTTGACAAGATAAATTTGCATAAAAACTGCCCAAGAAAAACCTGGAGCACTATCTACGAAATAACCGGTAGGTGCCGGACATCAACCCTTCCTATAAGGGAACTACAGTTTAATGGCAAGTTACACAAGGTAGAAGATGAACCCCAGAAAGTAGCTGATGGACTAGCTGCCTATTTTTCAAGTGTCGGCACTAAGCTAGCCGAGGACATTGAACGCTCACATAATCACACACGCACGCAAACACAATTCAAAACAAATCGAACGTACAATACTCACCTATCTCTAGTATTAACACCGGTTACTTCTAAAGAAGTGGACAATTATATCACACAACTCAAAGAATGTGCATCGAGAGGTGTTGACAACACTATAGTGTTAAGGAAATAAAAACTACCAAAAAATATATTTCAGGACCAGTCACGCATATTATAAACTTAACTTTCGAGACAGGTGTGTTTCCACAAACCTTAAAAATTGCAATTGTCGTGCCTATTCATAAAGGGGACGACCGTACTATATCAGAAAATTATAGGCCAATATCAATACTCCCTCACTTTGCAAAGTTACCCTTACAAAAATTTTGAATGGTTAAAGAATCAAAATAAAGTTGTTTTTAGGTTGCCTAGTCAGGAAAGAGTAGTTAGAGGATAACGAAGAAGCGAAAGCCAACAAAAAGCCTGCAAAAAGGTTGCTAAAGGTATTTTTCATTTATACGCAAAGAGTCGTCAAAAGATGGCCAAAGCAAACGATTGAAAAATGTATCAAATATAGACTTATGAATTTTTTATCTAAACAAAACACCTTATCTCCAAACCAATTTGGCTTTAGACCTAAAACTAGCACCGACAATGCAATTTATGAATTAACAAATTACTTATACACAGGCCTGGACAAAAACAAAAAACTACTAGCAATATTTTTAGACCTCGCTAAAGCTTTTGACACCGTCGACCACGAGAAACTCATATACAAATTACACCATCTAGGCATCCGTGGCATTCCCCTTCAACTATTCCAAAGCTATCTCTCGGACCGATACCTAATAGTTAAAATTAACAATCTACAAAGCTCCAAACTAAAACTACATTTCGGAATACAACAGGGCACGGTTCTGGGCCCTATTCTTTTCTTGTTATATATCAATGAACGGCCACAACGCAATTAGTATGTGATCATTTTAATTCAATTTTAGACATTAGCAAAGCTGCTATTAAACAAATGGAAGAGTGGAGTTTTAAAAACGACCTGGCTCTAAATGCCACTAAGACCGTACTCATTAATTTCAAAACAAGTCAACCACGCAATCAGTCAGAGGACCTGTCAAACCCACTATTGTATCTCAATGGAAAAAGCATAAAAGCATTAGACAAAACAACATTCCTGGGATTAACAATTGACCATTAATTAAAATGGGAGACCCATATTAACAACGTAGCACGCAAAATCGCATTCGGATGTTATCTGATAAAAAGAGTTTTAAAAATATGCGACACTAACGCCGCAAAACTAGTCTATTATTCTTACGTCCACGCTAGTCTACTTTATGGGGTCATCATTTGGGGACACTCACCGAAAGCAAATAAGCTGCTAGTGCTACAAAAAAGAGCCGTCAAATACTTAGCGAACGCCACCTATAATCCAACTGACCCAGGGACCTATTTTAAGGATTCGACTAAACCGCTCTTTAAAAAATACGACATCATGCCACTACCATGCATATATATATATGTATATATATATATATATATATATATAACATTGTCTTGTACGTGACTAGTAATAAGCATCTGAGAGAAAAATTGAATGACAATCACCATGAGCATGTTTTAAGATGTAATAATAGTCTTTACGATCTTAAGACAAAAACCATTTGCAAAGGGCCTATCTCAAAAGGTGTACATATCTTTAACAAACTACCATACAATATAAAATGTAAGCTTCATGACAAGGACTTTTTAAAATTGTTAAAAAACTTTCTAATGCACCACTGTTTTTATAGTCTACATCAATACTACAACCAAAGATGATTGTTTATAAACTGACTTTCCAATGTTGAATGTATCGACCAATCTGGAAATAAAATGTATTATTATTATTATTATTATTATTATTATTATTATTATTATTATTATTATAATTATTATAACTATTTGATTTGGATAATGATGGTAAAATTATCAGTTATGCAGATGACACCGTTTTGGTATTTAATGACAGCACCTGGCTCAATGTATATGAAAAAGCAAATAAGGCACTGCAAATAATCTCCACATGGCTAAACTATAATCTACTAACTTTGAACAAAAAAGGGACAGTTTCCATTCCTTTTACTATAAACGCAAGAACGCAACCTGACCCATCTTTTACCATCAAATTACATAACCATACTACATCTAAATAATTGTCAATGCTACGTAATAGATCAAGCCGAAAAAACCAAATACCTGGGGATTATGATTGATAAACACCTAAAATGGAAAGATCACTCAGACCAAATAGCCAAAAAGCTACAAAACATTATGTATATATTCTTTAGAGTAAGAAATTGTGTAAATAAGGCCCTAATTGTCATTATCTATAATGCCCTGGTCAAATCACTAATACAATATGGGATCTTAGCGTGGGGAGCTTCAAAAAAATCCAACATAAAACCAATAATGACAATACAGAATATAATTTTAAAAATAATCCTTCATCAAAAATATTCATCCCCCAGTGAACAAGCGTATAAAAATCTTAAAGTCCTCAATGTCAGAAAATTATTTATTTAAGCTGTACTCCAGCATGTCTACACAAACGACCACAAATACAAACTAATTACAATAAATAATTCTCCATCCCACTTCACCCGTAGCCATAACAATTACCATCCTATCACACTATCCATGGCATATAAAAATAAATTAATCGGCGAACAAGGTCTCGATCATTTAGGGCCAAAACTATTCAACGTATTACCCCATAATATACAGGCAGCAAAAAATTACACCGCATTCAAAAATAGACTCAACAACTGGCTTATAAACCTCGACAAAGTTAAAATAGAAGAAATATTGTAATCCTTTATCATTGTTCCGATTTATGTTTGTAATTATATAATTTATATGTTTATAGTTTTATCACGACTATATCTTTACTTATTTCTGTTTCACAATGTAAAAAATCCACATGTTGCAAATTGACACTAATTTCCGATTATTTCCAGCCCGCACACAAGGCTTGCCTTATGTGGGCTTCACAATTAAATTATACATAATTATATATTTATATAGATATATGAATTGTACTACTCTTTACTAATACCTACTTAAATGTCACTTGTATAAGGAAATATGTGAAAAAAATAAAGAAATCAATCAGTCAACTGTAAACACAACTGTTAAACATCACGCTAATCAATTGACCCACTGCTTGCAAAACGGACACCCTCATACCATTGTTGATGTCTTCCTTCCCTGTTTGCCTGCCATCTTGATGCCTACAGAATCCTTTTTCGATTGTCGCTATCACCAGATGAAATCTGCCCTCGTAACACGTAGATTTAGTCGCTTCCTACTAGGTAGGTACCTAGTTACTGGACTTACCTACCTACCTACCTACTTTCTGTAGCAGTAGGATAGGTACACGGGAGTAGGTATTAACCTAT
The DNA here is from genome assembly GCA_921293005.1 of Nemoura dubitans. Classification (NCBI taxonomy): domain Eukaryota; kingdom Metazoa; phylum Arthropoda; class Insecta; order Plecoptera; family Nemouridae; genus Nemoura; species Nemoura dubitans. Next base: position 23,961,591 of record OV121076.1, read on the forward strand.
TAACTAGCACTTTATTTGTCTTTTCAGAATGCGTGGGAGCCGAATCCCAGTGACATTGTGAAGTTGTTGACACATCTGGACCGATCTCGGGAGAAGGACTTCGAGCTGGATTGGCTATGCCCTGAACGGAGGGGTCCTTCTCCCAGCCCGGACCAGCTTTTCCTGGAACGCGAAGCCACAGCTAACAGCAAGTACGTCCAAGAACGAGCATTTGCCTCGAATACCTAGTGGGTACCTACTGAAGGCATACCTACTATGCCGGCATGTTTGCATGGGTGCGTTTGATAACTAAATCTCGAGTGCGCTCGACCGCGCAACCGCCTGACAGATTGCTCGCCGCGCGCTAGAGTTATCAAACGCTTTCGTGCGTCAGAAATGGCGTGCGCTTTGTCTGTGAATCTCTGTTTGCCTTTCCTTCTGCAGCAGGCATGGAATAGTTTTTTTTTCGAGAGAACATGAAGCCATCGGTGATAAGTGCAACCTACTCACTAGCCTACTGCTAATACTGATCAACACCACTGTTATAACAGATTTTCTTAGTGCATAGCATATCTTTATTACTTCATAAATCAATTCCTAACTCATGCCTTATCCCTACACTTGCTGCTTGTGAATTATAAGCGCCTCTCATTTCGTTTTACTTGAAAAGGCAGGCACATCTTTAAAAATGTGCGCGCAAACCATCGAGCGCACTCGGTCCCTCGAGATCTCAGATCGAGCGGTTGAGCGCGCTCGGTGCCCCCACCGCTGCCAATCTGTGCGACTTATCAAACGCGGCGGAGTGCGCGCGACGACATTACCAAACACAATCGCTTGACAGGCAGCGAGCTGAGGCCGCTCGACGGACATATCAAATGCACCCCATGTGTATGCAAACCAAGGCCATCTACATGGGTTTGTTCCGTGGTTAGGTACCGTAGTTGTTTGTTTGTCCACACAAAACCAGTTGTGAAACTAGATAACTAGTTTTATGGTGTTTGTTTGTCCCAACATGGCTACGTAGCTTGTTCCGGTTACGAAATGTTTGTTTGTCCCGCAGTTTTGGTTGTGAACTAGTTGTGAACTAGATTTCTGGTTACGACTCCAGAGACATAACTGATTTGTTAGTCGGGGCTACTTGGTCCAACTTACTCACATTATTAAGCATATTTTCTAAGTGATTTGGAGTACTATCAATGTTTTTATGACTGGTTAATGATGTGTCATCATCAGGGCATTGTTTGTGGGGAAACTTTATTTTCTGATGTGCACAAACTGTATAATAAAAAATATAATTGTTTGGACCGTGTTACCCCATGGGTCGGGGCTACTTGGTCCAAAGATTAGAAATAATTAAGCTTAGGTTGAAACCAATTACTTCAAAGGGACAAGTCTTGCTGTAAAAATCATACATGACATAAATGTTCAAACATCTACAGTTCTAAAGCCTGAATTACATGGACACATTTTTTGACAAACCCTGGTGCACAAGCACAACCCTGGTGTGCAACCATGTCGCACAACCCTGTGCTGAAAATGTTGTGTGCCATTTACACGGACACATATTTCCTAGTTTCACGTTGGCTCTATAAAACAGTGACCAAGGGAACAGTGAAACAACTGATGATATCCATAATCTATAGCTGTCAAAATGTCAAAATATTTCATTATATGAGCGCTTATGAACATATATTAGTGAAATGTTATCTGAATCTTCCAAAATGCATTGCATGAATATCCTCGAGACAATAACTTTCAAGTAAGGTTAAAGTCACTTTTGAACATAACACATCTTTTAGAGAAAATGTTATCATGCCAGGGGGGGGGGGGGGGGGGTACCTGTGTTGCATTGACAATTTGACAGCCGCTTGAATACTGGGCTATGATTGGCTGGTTTGGTTTCACACAAGTTTTGTTGAATTATAGAATATGTTCCAAGCGAGAAAGTTGTACACAACCCTTGCATGCAACCGTTGTGGACAATTAATTGTGCACAATTTTCCGTTTACACGACACAAGTTTCATTGTGCACCAGGGTTGTGTGCAAGGATTTGTCAAAAAATGTGTCCGTGTAATTCAGGCTTTAGCTAAAAATAATAAAAAAACACAAAGGGCTCTGAATCCTAGAAGTATGACGTGTGAATGTGCCCAAAAACTGAAAGTTTTCATGTCTGCGAAAATTGTGCTTCTGCCGCCGGTCATATAAATGGGTGCCATTCTTTACACACTTGATCTATGGCGCTTTGTATTGTATTGTGTTTATTTAGTTTATTGTTTACAGCTCTTTCACTGGGTTACAATATAATAAAGTACTTAGTTCCTTTTTGCATTAAGAATACATAAGTACTCTAAAATAGTAATAATACTGATAATAATAATAAACTTTATTAATATGCTGCTATGATTTGCATAGTGAGCATCGTATAACAAATCTTACAATCATTTGTCCATTCACAAAAAACACTAAATAAAATACTACTCATCCAAAGCTCTCAGTCTGTTTTTGAATGACTCAACGGAGTCTGGCCATGAGCTTAGCACTGCATTAATATTATTCCATTTTTGGATTGTTGTTCCTAGAAAGGAGAACCTACCTACATTAGAATTGTAATTACACCCCGGATCAAGTTACCCCTCAAAGACCAAGTAGGGGGTTGGCTACTCTAAAAAGCACCAAAAAATTCACAATAGATCGCGTAGAGCAAAAGTTGATGGCCTTACGATATTAGTGCTTGATAGATGTCGGATTCCTCAAACGTTGCAGACAAATCTTGCATTAAGAGCTGTGAAACTCTAGAGTGAGTAATAAACTTGTTTTTGCAGTTACATGTGCTAGACCTATTACCACGGATAGAAGGTTACCCAGATGTTCCACTCCCATACTAAAGCAGCTACGCCAAAGCCCTCCGCCCGCAATAATAACTTCGCCGGCAGTTGATGGATGGAGCCACTGTTTTTTGTTATTTCACCTGTAACCAGGTAACTGTAGCCACCTGCAGAACATTGGGTTTGTTGATTATAATTAACGTTGTGCCTTGCCTGGTAGATGATGTTAATACAGGTTGCCAACGCACCCCAGCAATTGCTGGGCAATCGATTGCACGGTCCGACGGCCCGAAGTCCGGGTCGTGTCCGGCCTGGCCCGGCCCGACTTCTCAGATCCGAGGCCCGACAATTGTAACAGAATTCTGTCAGGCCCGGCCCGGAAGTCGGGCCGGACTCGGACTCGGGCCGGACTCGGACTCGGGCCGGACTTTCGGACCATTCACACTTTTTTCCCCATCTCTAGTAGGTACTACCGTGATGTGTGTACATAACCTAAAACGCAGGTTCTATGTTCCCTTGAATAGTAGCTTGCCAGCCTACTGTGTACTGTTCAAATCAGACGAATTAGACTCGGTCAATGAAGAAAAATACATTGAATTCGATTTCTGATTTAGTCAGAGGAGTATTTTAAAATGTCCGTCATTCGCTGCCATTACACTGTTTGTTTGGAAACTAAACTGGTGCCGTCGTGCCCAAAACCAAATCTAGTTACGTCAATTTTGGTAACTGGACAACCAAACAAAGCTTGGGCTGGCAACTTTGCGGCAAGATTGCCCAGCGCTCATCGGCCGATCGCAACCCTTTTGGAGTATGGCCAAAGTTGAGCCACGCAGGACTGTTTGACATGTGCACCGTTAGATCTGTTGGACTCAGGCCATTTGGGGTCATCGGCAATAAACCCAATTCCTTCTATTTATTGGTTTGTATAGTTCATTTACTCTAGAATTTATTTGAGTTTGCCCCATTTTGGGGGTCTCATATCATAGAGTACTATACCATAGAATCAAACGATTAAGGCCCATTCACAACCAACTTTTACTTTAACTCCAACTTGAACTTATCAAGAGAGGCCACAACCAAAATTTAAAGTCAAGGAATTTTAGATCAGCTGTTGTTGACAACGTCACTAGGGAGTGTATTTCGTACAACCTAACCAAAAATATTTCATTGTTAATCCTTCTATAATTTTGTTTTAAAAACCCCTTTTTGATAAAAGATGAATTGCACAACTGAACTTGCTTTTCGGTTAGAGATTCGGTGACGTTCCTCAGATCAGTTGGCAGTGGCGGATCCTGATTGGTTCCTACTAAAGTCAAACTTTATATTTCCGTCGAAATGTTTGGCATGACCAAACTTCGAGGTAAAGTTTAAGACGCGCGTACTACAAACACTGGAGTTACAGTTAAAGTTAAAGTTAAAGTTGGTTGTGAATGGGCCTTTAAGGATGTACAAGCGCTGAAATCGGCGAGCACTTTTTTCACTTTAAACATTTTTCTACTTCAGTAATAAAAGCACCACGATATCAAAGATATGTTATGCTCTTCAGAATTTCATGCTCTATTTGATTAACTTCATTTGAAAGTTGTGGCACATACCACACTGAAAATCCCTTGCAGGAAACATGCACATGTACAAAAAATTACATCTGCTGGGAATCTGAAGAACCTGTGGTTCGAACTGCTTGGTTATTTTTTCAGTGTTAGATAAACTCAATTGCAAGGTCATGACTTATTCTCAGCTTCGTATTTTAGTTAGTGTGTCTATAATGATTTTATAACTAATTTACTTTTGAATCATGCGGGCTTCTAAAATTTGCCATTTACTGAGCGCCGATACTGGCGGCCAGCTCTGGAACTTGATCTTGGGTTGTACCTGCCAACATCTCTCTGACCGGACAGACAATGAAATCATGGATTTGTATACTGCCCGGGATTGGCATCAGAATCAGTGGCGCTGACTAGGGAAGCAAAACGGCAGTATTTCATTGACGGCGCCATTTTGAGCACACCAAAGATCGAAGGTTAGTACATTGCACGTGGTATATTTGAAATTTATTCTTTTATTTTCACCAAAGAATATGTAAAAACATTTGTTTCTTAAATTTTTTACAGAGATGGAAAACATTATTGTGGAAATTGTAACTGCTGCAGTTTTGAAGAACTTGAAGGAATTATCCAAATCCAAAAACTCCAGTCCTGGCCCAAGAGTGGATTGAATTGTGCGAGCCACTATTCTCAACTCGATCTAGGGAAGACTTTTGGTCGAAGTCGGGGATATTACGACAGGATGAGAATTTTGTGAAGCCGATAAAAATGCTGATTGCATCATTCACGGTACGAAAGTACAATTCACTTTGAGATGTGGCACAGGATTCATGGTGCACACCATAATTCAATTATATTATTATTGTGGAGAGGAATTTTATTAGATACTCATAGCTGGTTTTTGTTTTTTAGAGTTACGATGAACGAAAGTTGCACCATGCTGCACAATGCCTGCTTCGTAGCGTCTGCGAAGGGATTCTGCTGTTCAGCTATACCAGACTGCAGACCACAACGAGTTGAATGATCCCAAGCCGCAGGAAGCATCATTAGGGACAGTGGACGCTGCTCACCGTTATTTCCTAGGATTTATTTTATTTTCTCTGGGAAAGAAGTTTGGGCACCAAATTTTCCGAAGCTTTCTTTTGGAGGATGTGCGATGTGAGGAAACGGAAGGATTGTGGTGGACAGCCGGGGTGAACCGAGGAGGATTGATGTTTTGCGGGGACGGTTTTTATGAATTTTTAAATTAGTGTTAGATATAGAGGATAGGTTTTTTAAAGACACCAAAAAATCGACCAAGCTATTAACCGACGAGGTATTGGGTAGCGAGAGATTAAAGCAGGAGTGGGAACGGTTGCCATGTGCAGAGAGCGAGACCAGTGAATTTAAGGAGAAGGTACTCAGGGAAGCGGTGAGGCTTCATGTCGGGGGTAGGTCTAGGATATTTGTAAAGAGCGTCAAGGAGAAACAAAAAGCTGACAAGCGACTCTGCAAAAGTAAGAAGCCTCTATGGCAGCAGTTAGCAGGAAAGTTGTGAACCTAGAGGCAATGATTTTGGCTTGGTGCTTGTTTGTTTGTTTATAGTTCCTACTTCCTAGTTACCTAACTGATTACATTCTAGATGGTACATATCTTTTTAACAATTAAGAGCTATTTTTCTAGAAATTCCTTAACGGGAATCATACCCACGTCTACTTGCAAAAGTTGCTTAATGTGTTTTTTCGCGAGATCAGTCGTTCTCGAGCTCTCAAGGTGGAAGGACGTGTTTTCTCACGCTCCAGGTCTTATGTCTCGCAAAATATATCAGTCCAACTCTGCCAATGCTTGCACCATGCCCCCCACCCCGTTCACAATCTAGACTTCGAAACTATCAGTCGAGTCTTCAGCGACTACCCAACTTTATAAACACAGCGAGTGAGGCTTATCGCTCCGGAAGGATTATTTTTTATCGCTTTATTTCAAAACATATCACGTTACAATAAAAAACCTACAAAATCAGGAAATGTTTTATTTTATTGATACGATTGGACTCGTGACGTCATGCAGAGCGCGTATCATTTTGAATCGAAGTGATCGGGTGAAAATTGCGGATATTAGATCGATAAAATTTACAGTTTTCTTCACTCGATGTCTGGTCGTTACCAAATCCGTCACTAAGCCGCTTATCGCCTGGCAGATGTTGATATTATGCTCTATTCCCAGAAATAATTCGTAGTTGTCACTCTGAAAATTGATTGATTTCTATATTTCGAATATTTTGAAAATTTCATTGTAAGGACGTGCACGTGCGATTGTCAATTCTTTTTGAAACGAAGTTTTCAAGTGAAATTTGACGGAGGTAGCTTTTTAATGTGCAAATTCATGAATATGACTTACATTTCGAAAAGCTGTAGCCGAAATATGTTTGGATCTCACAAAAGTTTGTTGAAAACATATCTTTGGCGCATAGTAGGCATACGTGAGGTGTTTGAAAACGTATATTGCAATGAGGCCAGCTCAGTACGGCATGGCCTAATGCAAGCAAACAGAACACAGTTTTACAAAGAATGCAGAATACTGCAGTGAATATTACCAATAAATGAGTCGGTACATATGAGAACAAATAATAAAATTTATTATAATACGATGAGATAAATATACAGAGTGATAATACAATCAGAACTAACAGCGTTTTGCTTTTTTGGTAACGCGTAGTGTCATTTTCAGCAAGAAAAAAGTTCTCGGAATAAGTGTTAATTAGCGGGAATGGAGTAAAATAAGAGCCTCTTCAGGAAGTCAATTACAAGACATAGGTATAGCCTTAGAGTAAGTAATGAGGTATAGCTAAGTTCCGTCGGTCCGCGGTTCAGTGGTCAGCTTGGTCCCCAGGTCGCTAGTGAAATAGGATCTGATCACTTTAAGGTAAATAACGTTACGTTAGATCGAATGACCGTCAAAAATGATACAAAACAAATTACTTGAAGAAAATTTGCGAATTCTACAGCGCCGGGGGATGCAACCGATGCAACTACATTTCCACACCATCCAAGAGGTAGGAGTTAGAGGTGCTCTTTTTTATCACAAGACTCCCAACTAAGGCATACTCCTTTATTTTCGTGAGCTGAGGTTTGTCCAGCCCGTGTCCGCCGCCCGAAAAATCACCGCGGTACTCGCGTGAAAAAATGTACCTTCTGGACTTTGAAAGCGTGCCAGTCGAATGACGGCTATGTCACCAGAAAGGTTTGACTGAAAAGTGCATAGACAGGCCAGGTACCGACCACGTGGATAAACACATTGTGGCAGGGGATGTCATGTTCATTGATCGGTCGCAATCTGGTTTTGTCAAACCAGTTGTATTATCAGTGCCTGCCTCGCAAAACTCAAGAAGGGTTGTTCTCTGGCAAGTTTTGTATCAGATTCCACACACCCGCACTGGCCTAAAACACCTAATTTTATATAGTTAGAAAATAAATTTAAAAACCCCTCACATCTTCTCTTTGCTATGAATACTTCTTTGTCACTTCTTTGTTAATATTGAAGAAAACACATGTTTCCATATTCAGATTCCATTATATTTCTATTCATTGCTTTTATTATCTTTTAATCAATTTAATGGTTATTACTGATGCCCTATACCTTTCCGGTGGCTTTACGGCGGTTACCTCGTCCAGTCGGGTCGGTGGTGACGCGATATTAACAAAAACAATTATGCAATTTAACTTAATTTACACTGTGAATACCAACTTTTTTGCAAGTACGGAAAAAGTGATGCCATTTATATGCTTTTCGTACAGAGCAGGAGCAGAAGGCTTTTTGAATTTTTCTCTAGGTTAAAAATTACGGCATTAGAATTGCGTGAAATCCATTGCAAAACTCGACAGTGGACCGAACTATCAGCTTGGTCGATTCACATTTCACCGCGCAAGGCAGTTGCTGATAAGCAAACTGGTTTGTCATTACGAGATTTGGACCCTCTATGCATGTCATACAGTTCCTCCATGTGCTCATCCACGTGGTCGGTACCTGGCCTGCCTTTGCTGTTTTCAGTCAAACCTTTCTGAGGACATAGCCGAAATTCGACTAGCACGCTTTCAAAGTCTAGAGGTTACAATATTTTATAAATCTCCACAATGATGAATAATAACATGTTGTGTAACACAATTATCCGTGCAATTTTTCAACCAGACCGATGCGCTCGCACGCACAAATATTTTTCATCAATCATCTACTTCTTTTTATTTAGTTCATCTTGAAGACATTATAATCTTTTCTCCACGCAATTGCCATTTTAATATATCAATTATGATATTTACGGTAAATGTCATTTTGTACGTAGTATTAACGACCATTAATTATTACAGATTGTAGTTTCGGACATGTCACACAGATTTTACACTGCGATTCAGATAGAATATCTAGGAGGGTAGGACAAAGAAATCGTGAAGCTGCCAAGTGGCGTAGCGAGCGCGATATAGTTTCTAGACCTCTAAAGTCCGAGTGCGGTCGCAGCTCACGTGTGCCGGGAGTTCAAGCTTCATCCGCCGGGACCATCGAGGATGCGACGATGCTAAATAAGTTGAGAATCATTCCCTCCGCTTGGCAAGCGAAACACTTCGCATATCTAGATGTTTATAAATTTTACTTCCTCACTGCAAAAACTGTAAATATAATCTTGGGGATTATGAGATAACGCCGCGCGAACACTAGTCGTTCGGCTCGCAAACCTTCCAAGGTCGCCCCGTCGACTGCAGTTGCTGGATCCGATCAAGCCTGTACGTATGCAAAAGTCGCGACTCGAGCAGATCGCGGCTCCAAATTTATAGTTTTCGCATAGGCGTCCCCGGGGCAGCTTTATGTCAATACCAATTGTCCGATCAAGATGAGACACATATTTTTGGAATCTACAAGCTTCAGGCATTATGACTATATGTTTTAAATGTCAAAATAAGTCATATTTTCACGTCGACAGATTGTTAAAAAACACTGGTTTATTTTTCGATTTTTCAAAAATCGATTTCTCAGCCAATATATGAAATGAGATCATGGCACTATCTGGTCATAATCAGACAGTTATTCTGCGCCAGGAAGAAAATTTCGCGGCTCGCTATCTATAATATTGCGTCTATAAAACTGAACCTACCGATTCACTATTTTTTTGGGGGTTTTTCTAAAAAATTTCCAAGAAAAAATTATGCATGATTTTTTTACGTATTTTTCTTATGACAAATTAGTCACGACGAAACCATCCCCCTAAAAAAAAACACGTGGTTTTGAATCCCCTTAATGGAGTATAGTGTTAATGTAACTAAATGTTCCTTTAATTTTGAGTTCAGTTTTGAATAGTCTTTGATGCATATCAGTTCACTAGGAAGGCAATTAAATAGTTCAAACGCAACACAAATTGTGTTCGCGGAGCCCTAGTTAATTTTCAAACTATAGGTTTAAACTATATTTTAAGACTGGAAGGAATTGTGATGAACATAAGACTGAACTGAGGATTGTTAAAGTTCAATTGTATTATGAAAACCAAATTTACTGACCAGAATTAAAATATACAAGTTTTTACAATTTGAAAAGACTTTATAAGGACATTTTAACCCTGCGCAACATTCCTACCTATATTGTTTTCCAATCCTTTCCAGAATTGCAAATTTTCACTTGGAAGTTTAATATATTATTAGTTAATATGTAAAGAAAATAGATGAGGTGCTGCCGATGTCACAATCGCACGTGGTATTCGCTCATCTCCGTAAGTGGCGTTTCTTTTTCCAGCAGAGGCGAACTTTCAGTGTGTAATATTTCCTTTCCCTATGTTGTGCCCAAAATAAATGACATTCTAATATGGGACACAAACTCAGTTTATTGTCAAACGCGAATACAATAACGTGGAACCAAGACTTACGAGGTGTTGACCCAGGCCATGTTGCAGATAGATGCCGGACTCCGAATGTACTCCGAAATTGAATCGCTCCTGAATCGAACTGCCGGTTTGAACTCCCCCTTGTCTAAGCCAGCCTGTCTTTATACCAGCCCAAAGACTGCTTAGCTAAGTAAACAATATAACGAAACTGAAACACATAATTGTGCGGCTTGCTAAACCATCAGCACAATACCAACGCCACGCTCAACTCTGCTCAACCAACACCACGCAACCATGCGCAGCCATGAAATTTGGAAACAACTATTCAGTAACGCAACTATTGCAACATGCTCTGGGCCACAACACCTACATGTGCATATTCCTTCAAACAGTGCAACTTCCCAACATTATCTCCATATCTGGAAAAAAGAGTAAACAAATTGTAAGATTGTTGTACGTGCAAATTGCTGAGTTTTAATAAACATGGAGAAATGTTCAAATGTAGGTACCTGTCAATCGTGGCACCTGCAGCTCCTCTCTGCTTGGAGAAGTACAGCTCCACTCTGTCTTGGTTGAGGTTGTTTGTGAAAACAAACTGAGCACCAACACCACGCATATATTTCACAACAGCACTGATTGATTTTACTGCAAAAAAATATAAAAATTATGAGCTTGGTGTCCCTAGTCTATGCTAAATAAATTTTCTTATGAAATTGGCAATGGCCGTACCTGAAATAAACAGTCCGCCTAGAGTTTCACAACTCAACAGAATTTTCTTTTTCTGTAATGCTGTACAATTTCCTGGGCGTTCGGCCACCTTCTTCCACCCATCCAAATAGCCAAGAAAATCCTCATTCAACCACGCTAGCCTTTCATCTTCTGGGTTGAAAAATGCAGCTATAGGTTTGCATTTCTAGTGCGCATTGCTTCGTTCAAGTTTCTGGTATTCATTATGTCAAAAAATTTATTGAACATCTCAATAAAATTAACTGTTTCACTTGCTGCTGGTCCAGAAAGGTTTTTCACTGCTGTTGCCATACGCTGTGACAAAACTTGCACTGCCAGCTTCACTTTCAACAGCGATGTAGGCGTCAAGTGGAGATGATCGTTCGTTATATGAAGTAAAATTCTGAACGATGTGGATTTCAAGTCTTCTTTGAATGCCTTGACTACATGATACCACAAAATATATTTTCCATTTTTCCACAAGAGCCTGGATTTTTTGTGTGCGCCACTATTGGAAAATGCATTCCTGGTTGTTTTTATTAGATGTGGCACATCACTAACAAAATCGAGTGGTCGGTTATCATGGGAGTAAAATTTCGTCGTACACCATTGTACTCCGGGTTTCACATTGCACATTTCGTAAAATGATCTGTTGATTGCTGCCCCATCCGAAACTATTGCTAAAACACGGATTTCTCTGCTTTCCAGCTTTTCAATAGCTTCCCAAACAATCGGGTAAAGGTTGGCAGCTTTCAGCGTTTTTGTAGGAAAGTATGCATACGCGGCTTCCACTGAAGAAGTAATGCCGCGTACCATCAGTTGCAGGACATGAGTGGCTAGAGGCAGGTCAGCTGGCCTTGTACCGTGAGCCTCACTTTCAATCTGCGAGAGAAGTTGATTGACATTACTTAAGTAATACTCGACGAATCCGATCAACTCCCCTGTTGCGCTTTTAAGGACAAGGTCTTCTTGTATTTTCACCTCATCCAGGATTGAAGAGCAGTAGCGCCTATGGTCTTCGCTTCCAGATTCGTCCTTGGTAATAGTGTCTAAAACATTTTCCTGGAATCCAGGCCTCACATGGTTAAGTGTCTGGAAGTCATACAATCGTCTTTCCGAAGGTAGGGTGATTACTTTTCTCAACGCTGAATAGGTAGATGCAGATTTGCTCTTGAGATACAGGCACCATTTTATAATCAGAGGGTGCCACCTATGACCCTTAGAAGATTTTGCTTTTGCTGATTTTATTTGCTCAGGAAAAAATATTCTCGCCAAATCAGAACTTTTTGTTTCATTTTTATCTGCTACGAGAATACTTAGTAAATCGTTGCTATCTGCAGCTGTTAAACGTGGACCTCCACCGATTAGCTTTTTGATAATTTTTGTTTGTCTTGAAGTTTTTCTTCTTTCATATGACAGCTGTATATTTGACAAGCGTAGTCTCCTCTGTGCTTCTTCTCGAGTCATTCGGCTGATTTTTCGACACGAAACAGCTGGTCTTCGAACATTTGAACGGATACCACGAACCATTTTTTTTGCAGCTGAACACACTTTCTCGCTGGCTAGCAACGCACAATTCTTCGATCGGATGGTGCCTGTCAAGGCATCGTACTCGTAGCTGTCTTCGCTGCTAGCACCCTCTCGCAATTTCTGCACATTGGTGTTTTCAATATATGTTTAACAAACAAACCAGTTTACAGAAATATCTCTCAAGAAAGCATTGTAATCACTTTTCATATCCCAAAATTTTGGGTACTGTTGCCAAATTTTGCTGGAGTTTGTTATTAGTTTACCAAGGACATAAATGTATACCTTTAGATCTCTGTTTATCACACACGTAATTTCAAGAATCTGCCCTTGAAAGAAGTAAACTGTCAATTGCTCATTATCAAACCCAATTATCAGATTGTCATCCACCATAGAGTGGGCAAGAGATTATTAAGATTAGATTATTATTATGTATATATATATATATATATATATATATATATATATATATATATATATATATATATATATATATATATATATATATATATATATATATATATATATGTTGTTTTAAGTTTTCACAGCAATTAGTTTTTAAAAAAGACTTTTGGATAAACTGTGGTGTTTTATTTTCCATTTTCCCAACGTTTCGACCAAATTGTTTGGTCTTTCTCAAGGGTCAATCAATGAACTACAAAAAACAAAACATTGGACAAAAGGTACCAGAGATCTCAACAATCAAACCAAAGTTATTGATGAGCGTAGCGAGCGAAATCTTCAATTTCACTTACCCCAAAAAAAAGTCACTTGTGTATGTTTTTTTTTTTTTTTTTTTTTTGTGTGTTTGTGTGTTTGTGCGCGCTCTACAGACCAAACGCCTGAACCGATATGGATGAAAATTTCTGAGTATCTACCTCTGTTCTCAACTTAGACCCCCTGCGTATTTGAAAAAGATCGGTTTTGTAAATTTTTTATAAATCAATTTTTACGAAATTTTTCGATTTTTTCAGAATTTTGAACCCCTGTAAATTTCAAAGTTCTGAACATAACTTCACCAAAACGTGTAAACATGTTGATTTTGTACATATTTATCATGCCTGCAAATCTTAGTTCGGTAGGTTTTTCCAATTGGTTTTTACTAGCATTTTTGTGGTGTTTTTCTCGTGATTTGACGGCTGATTCAATACGAGTCCGGTTTCCTTCGTTTCCTTGGTTACCAGCTTTGCTGACCTCGAAGAGAAACATAGGAACGTCAGAATCCGCATACATTTTCAAGTGATTAGAATTTTCGAGAAGGCAATGGTCAGGTTTGGTGCTCCATGGTTTTCTTGTGACTGCTGCCTGCACCTTTTAATCCGCTATACACTAACCGCTACCTACGCTCATCTTCAACGCAACACAAATTGCGTTCGCGAAGCCCTAGTAAAAAAAAAAAAAAACATTTTGACAAGAAACATATAGCGAGAAGGTCAAGGTCGATTCTGTTTCGATGCAGTCTTGCTCCGTGTTGTAGGCCCCAGGGAAGGGGTGGGTGGATGGTGTATGGGCGATTCAGTGTTCGACTCGCAAACAATTTGGCAAACAATTTGCAGTTTCGACAAACAATTTGGTCGAAACGTTGGGAAAATGAAAAATAAAACACCACAGTTTATCCAAAAGTCTTAAAAAAAAAAAAAAAAAAAAAAAAAATATATATATATATATATATATATATATATATATATATATATATATATATATATATATATATATATATATATATATATATATATATATAGTTATATATATATATGTGTCTCACTCGCACTCGAAACAGTATAGCAAAGTTCTGAACATTGCGAAAACCACTTTTTAGGCTTCCTGTTTGCTACCTAATTCAGAGATGCCTGCCCCGGCCTTAAGTTTTTTTATTACCATTACAAATGGTATTTATCATTACCATTATTTACCATTTTAATCTTTACGTAAAGAGTCAAATGATACTTTACTTCGAAGTCCACGGGAAACCACAAACTGCGGTTCAATAAAGTGCGGCTCAGCGTTATTTAACTGCGGCTGAATATTCTGCATCCCAAAAAAGGCAACATTCAGACAAGCACATTTTGCGGCTCGATATACTGCGGTGCAACAAACTGCAGCCTAGCTAACGACATAAAATCAACTTATTACACAAGGGTGATATTCTGCGGGCCAACATTCTGCGGCTTAACTTCCAACAAAATAAAGTGCGGCTCAGTTTCGCATCCTTTCCCCAAACGATACACAGTTCATATTCTGCGGCTCAATATTCCTCGGCTCAAAGCGTGGACCTCCCCTACCTGAGCTTCCCCCACCATGCCGCTGTCTGGTCGGTAATAGCTGCACATCGTTCACAGAATGGCCGTGCACACGAGCGCTCACTGTACAGATACCCCACACTCAGGCGATGAGATCGGAAGGATGAGGGGTTGAAAGACGTTGATTGCCTTGTGGCTGGACATGTATGTTTATCATACGATAGTCGGGTATAGTCAATAGGCAATATCATTCAATAGTCAATAGTCGGGGAAACTAGTGCTAATTGGGGATCTACCACACGCCAAGCATCTTTGCCACATCATACCACACATATTTGATATTTTTTCAAATTTTTGAGTTATGATCCAAATTGTTAGCCAGAAAAATTGACAAAAAAAAACTAATAGAATAAATAAGTAGCTCAGTAAATTGCCAGTCGTTACATTCGGTTTCTTCCTCACCAGCGATCAAAATAGACATATTTGACCGATGCGTTACGTAATTGCAATCGTGAAAAGATTTGTGATCGATTGTGCTAAGATATAACCACACGTATCACAGATTTCTATATCCCTGGACCCCTATTCTGTAACTTTTCTGACATTAGATGAAGTGAAATGAGAGCGAGAACCTTTATTTGTTCCATATGAAAACATAGGCGAACTTGGAGTTGTCACTCTCATTTCTTCTCAACTCACTTGGGAAAAGTTACAGAATAGGAGTTCTGGACGGTGGTCCAGCAGCGAGATAAAAATACATTTGATCTCGGCATAACACAGCAGTGCTAATAGGTACACTTCTGGACATTGAAAGCGTTCCAGTCGAATGTCGGCTGTCTACTCAGAAAGGTTTGTATGAAAAGAACATAGGCAGGCCAGGTAGCGACCACGTGGATGAGCACATGGTGGCAGGGGATGTCATGTTCATTGATCGGTCGCAATCTTGTTTTGTCAAACCAGTTATATTATCAGTACCTGCCTCGCTAAACCCGTGAATTTGTTCCCTGGCAAGTTTTGTATCAGATTCCAGTTCCACACACCCGCACTGGCCTAAATCACATAATTTTATAGTTAGAAAATAAAATAAAAAACCCCTCGCATCTTCTCTTTGCTATGAATACTTCTATATCACTACTTCGTTCATATTGAAGAAAACGCATGTTTCCATATTCAGATTCCATTATATTTCTGTTAATTGATTATGTTATCTTGTAATCAAGGTAATGTTTATTACCTATACCCTACCTTTCCGATGGCTTTACAGTGGTTAACTCGTCCAGTCGGGTCGGTGGTGACGCGATATTATCATAAGCAATTATGCAATTTAAATTTATTAACATTGTGAATACCAACTTTTTTGCAAGTACGGAAAAAGTGATGCCATTTATGTGCTTTTCGTACAGACCAGGTGCAGTAGGCTTTTTGAATTTTCTTCTAGCTTAAAAATTACGGAATTTAGGCCCTTAAAATTGCGTGAAATCCATTGTAAAACTCGACAGTGCCCGAACTATCAGCTTGGTCGATTCACATTTCACGGAGCAAGGCAGTTGCTGATAAGCAAACTGGTTTGTCATTACGAGATTTATGTGCTCATCCACATCTTCGGTAC
Organism: Nemoura dubitans; assembly: GCA_921293005.1. NCBI lineage: Eukaryota > Metazoa > Arthropoda > Insecta > Plecoptera > Nemouridae > Nemoura > Nemoura dubitans. The sequence goes on from OV121076.1 coordinate 23,977,881, forward strand.
CGCCTGCCTGTGCTGTTTGCAGTCAAACTTTTATGAGGATACTAGCAGTATGGCCCGTGTTACGCACGTGTGGTGGTAGTGCGGGTGAGAGCAAGGGTTATACGGAAAATATGGTGCAAAGTTTTCTATTATTTATTAGACATGACAGATCATTTTATGACGCACTTACACTGAAAGGAAAACTTTAACCTATTTTTTTTCTTGTCAAGGGACTGCTGAATCAGATTATGATTGCAGAATGAGCCAGTGCTACGCACGTTCTAGAAGTGCGGGCGAGGGCATGTGTTGTACTTTTCAGTTCGTAGCTCTAAATATGAAATGTAAATAATATTCTGAGAATTGAGCATTATCATCAAGACCCCCCCCCCCCCCCCCCCCCCCCCCCCCCCGCCGTTTCTGATGGCCCCACCTAATCTGGGACACTGTGCACGCCTGTGATGAACAGCAACATATATAAATGAAGGCGTAAAGGTGGAGAACACCTATAGTTTTCAAATCACCGCAATTTGAATTATTGTTTTGTGAAGTTTGATCCTAGACAATATATAGAACGTTTCCTAGTGATGAAGGAACAATTCTTTCGATATTTAAAAAAAATATATGTACATTTTGAAGCTTCGAAAATGTCAAATAGAAATATTTGAGTTGATGGCTTTCTTTCATAACGTGCAGCTGACGCTGTGAGAAGATGATAATACGCTGCTAAACTTTGTTCAAAAGCGTAAATATCAATGGGCATGAACGTAATGCATAATATTTGTGAGATTTTAAACGACATATTCATATAGCGCATGAAAACGGGAAAGAAAATTGACCTTCCAGGCTTGGTGAAATGTTCCCTTTCCTGGGCAAGCTGTTTGCCACCACCTGTTGTATGTCGCTCTCTTCGTCGCTCCGTAAGCTGCCTTTCGGCGCTCGAGAATTGAGCCCAGATTTGAAGTCAGAAATTTTCCCGACACCGCCGACCGAAACGTTCCTAAACGAGCAGAATTTACGTCAGTTAGCGCGGTGGCGGTGGTTTGCTTTCAAGATGTCAGCGCTGTCATTTTTTTTAATTATACGAATAGAATAGAATTTATATCGTTCTCATTAGGTAAATGGGTAGTTTATAGTTATATTATCTTTATGAGATTTGAAATTAAATATTTTGAGTTTTCCGCTAGATTTGTATTGAGTATATTGTCCATGAGTTGTGTTTTATAATTTATATAGGTAGCTTCTTGTGGTTATGTTTTTCTAGGCACGATTATATTAATAATTGTGTTTTGATATGGCTTTTTAACCGAACCGACCACATGCATTTCACGTACATAATTGTCATACAGTTCACATTATATTGATATGAATAATAATATTATTCATATCAATATAATGTGAACTGTATGACAATTATGTACGAGTTATTATTATGTACGAGTTATATATTATTTTCAACATCTCTAGCTGGCGTTTGTATTAAAGCCTCGTAGCCCCAGAATCTGTAGGAGGTATTTATATCTTTATAGTGGCTAAATTTGGCTAAACCACTGATTTTTTCTTGTGGAAAGCATTAATAAACCACACTCTCTTTTTTCTTCAGTGGAAGGGCTAAACCACTTTCAGTCAATGGCTACAGTTTAAGTTTTGTTCATGACTTTGCACCTGACAACCCTTTCTGTCACTTTTTTCCCGATGTTAGTCTAAATTGGCCGTACAAGCTTTTGAGCAAGTATTTTTGCAACCAGCTGGGGATGATCTTTATTCATCCAGCATTGCAAGGCTGGCCATGAGGCAAGCGTTAAGGTATCAGGTTTTTATTGATGTTTTTCAGAATCTGGTCAGATGCCTTGCATAAAGGCATTGCTGCTTCAACAAATTTATGAGCGCATTTTACAATTCCAAGAAAACCTAAAAAGAAAGAACAAAATTAAAAGAACCAAACCAAACAACCTCGTTGAGAAGCCCTTCTCTAATAGACATGTCATCAATTATCAGCGAGGAAAACCTATGGATGGGTTCGTTGGGTTGCTTGAGAATTTCTGCCTGCAAGCGCTGCTGGGCTAGATTTGAGACACCAACGGAGCAATCATTGTGACTAGTGCCCATGAATTTGTTTAAAGTAGTGAGCGTGTGCCTTTAGCAGTAACGCCTTGCGAGCATGTCCATAACTGTGGGAATACATGATAGTTTAGCAATTTGTGTTCTCTTATGGATTGCATATTCAAATTGATGCTATTCAAGCCTTATGTACCTATGTACCCAAGTTGTAACATAAATAATTTAATGAATAAGATATATCTTGTAGCTGATCAATAATTACAAAGTAATACTAATGACGAAGAAACTATTGCACCCTTTCGGCGAAGCGAAGCGCCAAGCAATTGCGTGCCGTGTCGTGCTCTCAGACCAACGATGATTGTTTGGGGACGCTCCAATGTTATTCATTTGGTCCAGTATGAAATTTGCCATTTGGCTAACTTCAGCAGCAGATTCTTTTAATGTGCAATCAGTGTTGCGTCAACTGCTTGTAAATCTAACTTCTTTTTTAAACCTGATATTTAATGTGTGTTTTCCTCGATTGTCGAGCTTAAGTTTGCCAGATTAAGTTGCAAAGTCTTGATTTTACACTTTAGCAATGATCGAAGCTTTAGGTGCTCTTTATCCAACACACTCAGGATTTCTACCTGAGAGGAGATAACATGATGGCGAAGCATTTTTTTTTTAAACTTTCCCCGTAGAGTTTGTCGGTAGTCCTGTTTTGAAAAATGACGGCTAGTGGCCACATATACCAATGCTTGTTTTGCAGTTATGCATAAGGGGAAAGGAACTGGATAGGATAATGATTCGGGCATGAAAGCTATTTCAAAACTAATTTCCTTTGAAAAGGGGTTGGGAAATTACAACAAGATATAGTGCACGCGATGCGTACGTAGTTAAATTTGTATTATTATTTTGTAAATGAGAAATTAAATTACAAGTCATTTCGTTGAAATATGTATATTTTTTTCATTCTGAAGGTCTCTCCCGTCCAAATAGAAACTTAAACTGGCTACATATCAATGCAAATGATTTTCACATTAATTGTTGGTTTCAAAATTCAAAATTGCAGTCAAAGCTTTTCAAATCTTAACAACACAGATGAAATTGTATTCCTAGATATTACTCAAGCATTGGTCCAAATGAGTTATTAAAATTATTCACACCATTTGGAAATAAATAATATCTTAGTTTTCCAAACTGAAGACCTTTCCTGATCAGATGGAAACTCGTGGAAACTAATATTTCTGTCAACGCAATCTGCCTGATTTTCACCATGACTTCGTCTCCCCTTTTTATAGAAGCAACCAGGAACGCAACAATAACGATACCTATTACCTTTGAGCATGATTTTTTAAAGGAAATAACTCGAAAGTAAATTCCAAAGAATATTTGGTAGACGTCAGTGAACTGTGAGCAGGACAAAACAACCGCGAATTTTCACACCAAACCCGCCTTGTAACCATTTGCGACGAACGTTTTTATTGGCCGTGTCTAAATTCGACGGTGGCGCCTTCACGTAGAATTAACTAAAATTTGCGGATGTCAGTTTGCATGCTAAAGTGAAATCGCCGAAGGGCAGCGTAGAGCGACGGAGAGAGCGATCATACAGCAGGCGGTGCTGTTTACTAAACACAGCCTACTTACATTATCGAATCGCAGTGAAACTGAAACCGTGAATCTTTTTATATCAAGTATTAAAAAAAAGAAACACAATAACGACATTATCGACCGTTTTCTCACACATTTTGAGCACCGTGGTTAAATCTGGCTAAAACATTTATCACTGTCAATCTCTACTGTCAATGTTCACCGCTTCTATGATAAATGTCTTGTTTCCGAAACCAGCAGGCCAAAGTCACTGGTACTTTGAAAATATAGCAACTGATGTATCCATGCACTTGAGATGTCACTATTTTGATTGACAGATGTCATTACAAAATTGTCAATTTCCTTTATAACTCGTAGTAAATGATTTCAATAGCAGCAAGCGGGTATTATTTCGCACGCTGCAACTCGGTATTTAACATCAAGCAGCTACACTTTGAGAAGTTCTGGCGGAAAATATAGAAGAAATAATTTGCTGTGTTGACGTGCTGGATCTAGTCTAATCTAGTTTTGACTCGATGGTAAATTGAACAATTTTGCATTTTTTATTAGTAAAGAGTTGACGAATCAGATTAAAGTAGCGCAATGCATTCGATCGTAATGTTTGCTACCGCCAAGGACAAACAGGGTCCGGGTACGGTTTCGGTTTTTAGCAAAACACGCAATTAGCCCCCAATCCCTAAAGTGCATTCTCACTCTATACAGTGTTGCCATTCAAGCTGCAATTTGTGACAGCTGTCATGAACAATATATTTCCTAAATATCTCGTAAGAAATGATATCAACAGCCGCAAGCAGGTTCAATTTCATACATTTCCAACCTACATTTGAGGTAAGGCAGCTTTTCTTTGAGAAATTTACGCCGAAAGTAAATTTGATTTGTAGCTTTGACGTGCCATATCCAGCCATGCTCTTGCCTTGGCTGGATTGTCAATTCACTAATTTTGCATTTTTAATATAGAAAGCAGTGTCAGATCGGTTTGAAAATTGCTGACGTTTTTTTTTGATATGAACTTGATACAACTTGATACATTGAGCTTTGCCTCAATGTTTCCTTAACACTGGCAAGGATTTTAAAATTTGTTGAGCACGTACCCTGCAGTCAAATCGATGACAGGAAGCATCATCGTTACTGGGTTTTCCACATTCTCAGAGTTCGATTCCGATTCGTCTGGAAATTGGGTAATTTAGTTAACATCAGTTCAAGTATAGGATATGTTAAATATGCAAAGTCTTAGATAAAAGAAATTCTTACTTGTAGAGCTCATCTCGAACTCCTTCCGTGCCCTCTTTGATTTGTGTCCCGGTGTAGAATCGCCAGCCTTCACAGAAAGGTAGATTATTGTATACTAGGGCTTCGCGAACGCAATTTGTGTTGCGTTGAAGATGAGCGTAGGTAGCGGTTTGTATAGCGGATGAAAAGGTGCAGGCTGAACTCCTATGAAAACCATAGAGCCCCTTTCCAGATCATTGCCTTCTCGACAATTCTGATCACTGAAATATTTAGACGCTTGTGACCTTCCTTTGTTTATCTCTAGAGCTGTCAGGTATAGCCAAAATATTATTATTTTGAGCTAATTGAGTAATTTGAACATATATACAGAGATGTAAATTCCGCCCGAGGGTTCTTTATGTTGGTGATATATATATCTAATGCGAAATTACTTCAATTACTTCCATAAATGAAAATTAACTAATTGTGATACACCTGTCAAATCATTGCCTTGGACAAACTTGAAGTCAACAAAGCTTGGTCACCAAGGTGACGAAGGATTTTGATTCAGGCGACAAAAAGTACCAAAAATCACGAAAAAACAGTACAAAAATGCTAATAAAAACCAATTGGAAAGACCTACCGACATAAAATTTGCAGGCATAATAAATGTGTATAAGGTCGACATGCTTACAAGTTTTGGTGGTGATAAGTAAAGAACTTTTAAATTTACAGAGATTCAAAATTTTGAAAAAATCGAGAAATTTCGTAAAAATTGATTTATTAACAAATTACTAAACCGATATTTTCCAAAAACGCAGGGGGTCTAAGTTGAGAACAAAGGTAGATCCTCTGAAATTTTCATCCAAATCGGTTTAGGCGTTTGGTCTGTAGAGCGCGCACAAACACACATACATAAAAACAAAAACAAAAAACATACACAGGTTACTTTTTTGGGGGTCGTGAAATTAAAGATTTCGCTCCGCTCGCTTCGCTCGCTACTTTACTGGGCCGAACACCATGGCTGGTTGTTGCAAACATAAAGTACCATGGCTAACCATAGACGCGTGTGTATTAAAATCACCTGCTCTCCAATTGACGATTCTTTAGACCGTTTATGCCCCGACACAGAAACACTCCCTACAATGTATTTTATTCTTTCTTGTAAATCAGAGAGCACAATAATGGTACACTTCCGATTGCCGGTCTCGGAAATTTGTGCATTTATTTCCAGGATTTTGTCACGCGTCGTCCGAATCATTGCTTTCCATGTCTTAAATACAGGAGAAAGTGGTTATGTCGTGGCAATTAATTGCAATAAGATATCAGAAATTAAAATAACATACCTTAATCCAATCCAATCTTCTTTTTTCTTCTCTGGGCCAGGCATGGCATTCAAATTTTCTTCCCAGCATCGATTAAAATCCTTATTGGTGAAGGTGTTGTCTTCCTAGAGTTGAGACGTGGATTGTACTCAATGTAAGAAACGAGTGCCTCTTGTTGACCCAACGTGACCTGCTTGGCCATTATTCTTAACACTAGGGCTTCGCGAACGCAATTTGTGTTGCGTTGAAGATGAGCGTAGGTAAAGTAAGTAAGTCTTTAGTTTAGCTGTATAGCTATTCATGTCATTTCACAATGGTAATAAGTAATAGTAATAGCAATTAGTAATGGTAATATGTTACATAAATTTAATAAAATAACTGATAAAATATAAAACTATGAAAATTTTAAGTAGGTAATATAATAACATTGTCATATTACAGAGATTCTACTAAATAGGTAATCAATGTTTACTTCATAAGTATTAATCTAGGGTTTCATCACTATGGTCTCCCCCAGAACCCTGCGTTTACTTCAGGAAGTGGGTCCGATCTCCACGCATTACTTTTTATAATTTTGATGGCGCAACGCCTGAAATGGTGAACATTATTGCCTATTTACAATCATTAGAGAGCCTGTTGTATAATTTTAATCCTTTTGAAAAAATTGTGTTATTGCCGAAAGTGGAGTTGGACCGTAGTACATTTAAATCTTTATTTCTTCGTTCCATGGGGTGACTAATCAAGACATTTGAGTTTTTTTTTTCAATTTCAGAGACAACATTGTTTAGCTTTTCACTTAAGTATTTTGGTGTCAATCCTTAAGTTATTTTATAAATGAGTGTTAGAGTATTTAACAATATTCTTTGTTTAACAGAGATCCAGAATAGGCTATCAAGCATTTTATCAACAGATGTATATTTGTTTACCCACAGGATAGATCTTATAACTTTATTTTGTAGTTTCTGCATTTTATCAATTTGGTTTTGTTTTAAAAGGAACAATATTGAGCTGCAGCAGTCAAAGTGTGGAGTAATTATGGCTTGGCATATGTGGATTTTAGTAGCGGTTTGTATACAGCGGATAAAAAGGTGGAGGCCGCGAGGCCTATGAAAACCATTGAGCACCAAGCCAGACCATTGCCCTCTCGAAAACTCTGATCACTCCACAATTTAGACAATTATGACCTTCCTTTGTTTCTCTCTAAACTTGTCAGATAGCCAAAATGTGCTAATTTTGAGCTAATTGAGTAATTTTAACATATTTGCATAGATGTGAATTACGCCCGTGGATTCTTATTATAAGGGATAGGTATATATATATATTGCTAACTTACTTCAATTACTTCCATATATGAGAATTACTTATTTCTGATATATCTGTCAAATCATTGCCTTGGAAAAACTTCAAGTCAACAAACCTTGGTCACCAAGGTGACGAAGGAAATTCTTTCAGGCTTAAAAAAGTACCGAAAATAACGAAAAAACACAACAAAAATGATAATAAACACCAATTGGAAAGACCTACCGACCTATGATTTACAGGAATGATTCTTATTTATAAGGTCAACATGTTTAGAAAACTTGATGAAGTTATGTTAAGAACTTTTAAATAAACAGAGATTCAAAATTTTGAAAAAATCAAAAAATTTCGTAAAAATTGATTTCTTAAAAATATTCTGAACCGTTCTTTTCCAAAAACGCAGGGGGTCTAAGTTGAGAACAAAGGTAGGTACTCAGTAATTTTCATTTAAATCGGTTCAGGCGTTTGGTCTGTAGAGTGCGCACAAACACACAAACAAACAAACAAACAAAAACAAAACAAAAACATACATACATACACAAGTGACTTTTTTTTGGGGGTAGTGAAATTGAAGATTTCGCTCCGCTCATCAAATATTGAATATTGATACCCTTCAAATAAATACACCTATCAATTCATTCACTCCACGTCAACTCAACTGTCAAGTTCAAAAACAATTGCAAGGCAAGGTAGTTACAGGAAGGCGCTGCTTGACGAATCGGTGACGAAACTCAAGCTTGTGATTGGTCGAGGGAAAAATGAGGGGAGGGAAACCGAAAGCGAAATGAAAGCCAAATTCGAAAACCACTCGTGTAACAAGTCCACTCGTGTAACAAGGCCTCCTGGTTTCAGTCACCACTCGTGTAACAAGGCCTCCTGGTTTCAGTCACCACTCGTGTAACAAGGCCTCCTGGTATCAGTCACCACTCGTGTAACAAGGCCTCCTGGTTTCAGTCACCACTCGTGTAACAAGGCCTCCTGGTATCAGTCACCACTCGTGTAACAAGGTCTCCTGGTATCAGTCACCACTCGTGTAACAAGGCCTCCTGGCATCAGTCACCACTCGTGTAACAAGGCCTCCTGGTTGCAGTCACCACTCGTGTAACAAGGCCTCCTGGTATCAGTCACCACTCGTGTAACAAGGCCTCCTGGTATTAGTCACCACTCGTGTAACAAGGCCTCCTGGTTTCAGGACGGCTGCCGAAGAGAAGGACGACTTTGACTTCATGGACGAGCTGTCCTCCACCAAGTTCACGCGCACCAACAGTGGAGGGCCGAAAGGCAGCGCCAAGAAGAAGACCACGAGTCTGGACGGCATTCTGTCCAACATGCGCAGGCATCGGCTCATCGACGAGCAGAACGCCAAGTCGTGATCATACGCCATGATACTTTCAGCTGCAAGTTCCGCCACTGGACTCACTTCATTGTGTCGACCAATGTGCAACCCAGTGAATGCGTTTTCCTTTTATAATAAGAGTTTGTTTGGAAAAGCTGCGCTAGAATTTGCTGTCAAGGAGGCTTCAAATAGTGAAGTTCCTGAAATATTAGCTTCACTGTGAAAATGGTGTCCATGAAAACTCATGAGTTTTCTAATAAACAAATGTTTTTACTCTTTGCAGGAATATTTTAATCAATGACATGTATTATTGTATACTATATAATAAGATGACCAAACCAATATTACTTGATGTAATCAATCTGGTTAAAACAAATAAACAAACAAATAAACAAAAGCACTGCGATTTCGTAACTCTGACTTTGCCGTTCTCGGTTAAGGCCATATTCCACATGGGTTGCAACCTGCTGATCCTAGGCCTTCGTACCGCAAATTTACTATCACCACCAATGGAACAAAACCATTTAGAGGGCCATGGATCGGCAGGTTGCAACCCTAGTGGAATATGGCCTTTATAAAGTTAAAAAATTAACATAGACAACAAAAGGGATTTTATCAATCAGAACCGATAACGACATAACGAAAAAGTTACAAAATCGCAAGGCTGGGCCTCTGAAAATTATATTGCTCATTTAATACTTAATATTTTGTGCAACCAAAAATGTTTCTTCAGAGCCAATTTAACTCGTTCCTCTGTCTCACGGTAGAAAAAATCCAAAAGAAAACAATTCAAAGTAGTTGTGGGTAATGGAAATGTCCAATGAGCAAGAGATTAGAGTTTTACGAGTTCTTTGAATTCTTTCACAGTAAACATATCCATTAAAATAATTAAAGTTTGTATTTTTTTCAAATTCAAAGTTCCCAATGACACCAATCGATTTCTCTCTGAAAACTGATCAGAAGTCAGCTTGAATCGCATCTCTAGATTGAATAGAAGACGCGCTGAATGCTGCGATTGATTAATTAATTTTCAAACCCATCTCGGCTGCTGTCATCCTCTCAGTTTTACGAGCATTTGTGAGTAAGCAGATTACACGTCATATGCGATAAGGAAGATTGATTTTACGGGTTAAATTCAGCCTTAACTAATTTTGCCAGATAACTGAAATTTGGACCACAAAACAAATAAAAAATTTGAAATGCTTTCCTTCAATTAAAAGTCTTCTATGATGTTTCTAAGACGTGTATTTTTGAAAGAACAAATCGAGGGGGTGACGAAAAAAATTCCTTGAACAGCCCATGATGTTTAGTTTTTATTTGTACGATGACACGGATCTAGGTGTAAGCAAGGTTGTGTACAATTTTGGTGTTCATATCTGAAGCCAAAACTCTTATCCATCTGTTTGATGAGAGTAGCGAGCGAAGCGAAATCATCAATTTCACTACTGCTAAAAAAAAGCACTTGTGTGTGTATTTTTGTTTGTAAGTGTGTTTGTGCGCGCTCTACAGACCAAACGCCTGCGACGATTGCGATGAAATTTTCAGGATGTCTACTTTTGTTGTCAACTTAAAGGATTTCAAGAAAATCCTCAATACCCCTCCCCTTCAAAGCAGAAAAAAGAGCAACATTCGGCAATTGGGAAAGTTTGAAAAAGTACGGAAATTTATTTAAAAGTGCGTATTGTTATCAAATTTTCTCAATTTCGATTGTTGTCTTTAGAAACCATCGAAACCAAATTGAAACATCACACCAAATTTTATGACTTGAAATTTACTTCAAGATTTGACAGATATTAATAACTTTGTCAATTTCTTGCATGTAAGTTTTTGAAAGTAAGTCCGCGGCAGAAATTTATCTCCAACCTGATAAAAAACCTTGGGCATGAGTTACATCTATTTATTTACATAAACATTGCTCATTAATCTCAAAATGAGCATATTTCCGCTACCCGACAGCTCGGACAGAAACAAAGAAAGGTCAGAATCGTTTACATTTTCAAGTAAACAGAATTTTTGAGAAAGCAATGGTCCGGCTTGCTGCTCCATGATTTCCTTAGGCTTTTTGCCTCAATCTTTTTATGCGCTATATACAACCCGCTACGCTCATCTTCAACGCAACACAAATTGCGTTCGCGAAGCTCTAGTATTAAAAACAAAACTGAAACTGCGTTTATATATCAGTGGTTTTTTGGTATGTTGGTATTTTTTTAACATATTTTTCTCTAAAATGGTGTCAAAATGGTGTTATCTCTCAGATTCGATTGCCAAAAGAGCAATTTTCCCCGTAGATTGTTAGTTTTAGGTTCAATTGGCTAAAAATGGAACGGCCCTAAAGTCCAATACAGTTCACAATGCATTCTTTGAATCCACTTGTGACCATTTGCAACGAGTTAGCTTGGTGGTTTTTCACTTGCAATACTTAATATTTTTAATAAATAATTATAGTTATGTTGGTAGTGTAGGTGTCAATACTAATTAATATTTGCATAACATGCTAGTTAAAACAAACAACATTTATTTTAATTGTACATAATGAAAATAAACGTTAAAATGTTCGTAGGGATTTGTGGCGAGCGAATTTAGCTAACAAACCCATTATTGATGAGCGTAGCGAGCGAAGCGAAATCTTCAATTTCACTACCCCTAAAAAAAGTAACTCGTGTATGTTTTTTTTTATTTATTTTTTATTTGTGTGTTTGTGCGCGCTCTACAGACCAAACGCCTGAACCGATTTGAATGAAAACTTCTGAGTACCTACCTTTGTTCTCAACTTAGACCCCATGCGTTTTTCAAGAAAATCCTCCATACAAAAGCCTTCCAAAGCAGAAAAAAGAGCAATATTTGTCAATTGGGTAAGTTTGGAAAAGTACGGATATTTATTGAGAAGTTAGTTTTATTTTCAAATTTTCCCAATGTCGATTTTTGCCTTTAGTAACCATCGAGACCAAATCGAAACATCACACCAGATTTTTTGTCTTGAAGTTGACTTCAAGATTTGACAGATTTTAGAAATTCTGTCAATTTCGTGCATGCAAGTTTTTGAAAGTAAGTCCGCGGCAGAAATATACCTCCAACCAAACAAAAACCCTTGGGCATGAGTTACATTTATTAATGAGCGTAGCGAGCGAAGCGAGCGGAGCGAAATCTTCAATTTCAATTAACCCGAAAAAAAATCTCTTGTGTATGTTTTTTTTTTTTTTTTTTTTTTTTTTTGTGTGTTTGTGCGCGCTCTACAGACCAAACGCCTGAACCGATATGGATGAAAATTTCTGAGTATCTACCTCTGTTCTCAACTTAGACCCCCTGCGTTTTTGAAAAAGATCGGTTCAGTAAATTTTTTATAAATCAATTTTTACGAAATTTTTCATTTTTTCAGAATTTTGAACCACTGTAAATTTCAAAGTTCTGAACATAACTTCACCAAAACTTCTAAACATGTTGACCTTATACTTATTTATCATGTCTGCAAATCTTAGTTCGGTAGGTTTTACCAATTGGTTTTTATTAGCATTTTTGTGGTGTTTTTTTCGTGATTTGACGGCTGATTCAATACGAGTCCGGTTTCCTTCGTTTCCTTGGTAACCAGCTTTGTTGACCTCGAAGAGAAACAAAGGAACGTCAGAATCCGCATACATTTTCAAGTGATTAGAATTTTCGAGAAGGCAATGGTCAGGTTTGGTGCTCCATGGTTTTCTTGTGACTGCTACCTGCACCTTTTAATCCGCTATACACAAACCGCTACCTACGCTCATCTTCAACGCAACACAAATTGCGTTCGCGAAGCCCTAGTGTATATTTACATGCACATTGCTCAATGACCTTAAAATGAGCCTATTTCCGCTACCCGACAGCTCGGACAGAAAGAAAGAAAGGTCAGAATCGTTTACATTACGAAGTGGTCAGAATTTTTGAGAAAGCAATGTTCTGGCTTGCCGCTCCATGATTTTCATATTATGCATTTTGCCTCAATCTTTTTATGCGTTATATACAAACCGCTACGCTCATCTTCAACGCAACACAAATTGCGTTCGCGAAGCAAAATCATCAATTTCACTACTGCTAAAAAAATCACTTTTGTGTGTGTGTGTGTGTGTGTGTGTGTGTGTGTGTGCGTTTACTTTCATATCTAAGTGAGCTCATGCTAGTGAATACACAACAGACATCTGGGCTCATTTTTTTATGTGAGCTCATGGGCCATGAGCTCACATATTCTAGCATAGCAGTTATACAGAAAACGATGTAATTGACGAGCCCATGAAATTTCAGCTCTGAGCTCAGAATGATATGAAAGTACGATTTTAGGGTTCACGCGTGTAACCGCCAGGGCGGCGCTTAAATAGTTTTCACACACACCACATACACACAAAAGTGTATTTTATCGATTACCTGAGCTCCCATTCAAATTTTTGAATTTAAATGCCCATTCGCTTATAATGATAGCTTTGGCCAATGAGAAGGCCGTTTTGTGATGAAGGTACACAGTAGGTAATATCACCGATAATGTGAAGCCTTTTTTGAATTTTTGAATTTAAATGCCCGCTGGATGGTCATAGCCAATCAGCAAGCTAGATCTCTGCAGTGTCACAATTAAGGCTCACACGCCGCATGTGATGTTTGCTCTGAAGGTGAGATCTTTCTATAATACAAATTATATCGATTGAAATAGACAATAATAAACATGTAATTATTAATCTGTTAGCATGGCTCGAACTTGTGACTCGAACTTTAGACATTGTAAAATAGTTGTGCCTAAATGCCGATGCTGCAAATTAACTCTTTTAAGATCAAGACATAAATAATATATTTTTTTTCACGAGAACTTGAACGAAGTTTGTGTAATTCCAGATTATATCGAAAATATATCACCAAACTTGCATTTTAGAATGTGATTAAACGCGGTGTAACTATTAAGAGCTGTACCTGGTAGTGTGGATTTTTTTTAAATCTCGTAAACGATCTCAGATTCAATTCGAAAGTTTACTTGGAGTGTAAATCTCTTTTAAGTGTTTAATCAGGGAAATGAGTTATTGCGGACAGTGCGTATGCCTTAACTAACTTAGCTAAACAAATTGCAGCTGTTTAAATCTTCGTTTGGTAATGCATTTTTTAAAACATGAAAAATGAACTCAGATTCTATTGCAAAATTCACTCGATATTATTTAGCGAATTATTGGTTAACTACACTGAAACTAAAATAAACTGTGTTAAGAGTAGATACACGAACAGAGTGTTTAACTGGAATGAGCTCAGATATATTATTGAATACGAAGTTAATAACACACACAAATATGACATTACAAAATAGCTAGACACATCGACGGCGAAGCAAATAGTTACGAACCGGGAGATTGTGAGTGTTGCCATTATTATTGTGAGCTCACACACTGTTTCATATACGTTCCATACACAAACCACCAGAGGGTTAATGACTGAATGGCAACGCAGGTATCTATTTTTAGACCAACGCGGAGATCGGAGCGGCACTGGGCTGTAAATTGATGTCTCGATTTGGAAACGAAAGAAACCAGCTTTCGAACCCGTCACTTTTTGGGTTCTTGGTTCTGGAGATCCACAAATATGTTGACATTGATGATAATAAACACAGAATATACTTTATTTATCAAGTAATTTTAGCGTAATATTTCATAATAACTTGCTATTTGCATAATAATATAGAAAATGATAACGTTCAATCACAACAATGTATCACATTAAATATAACGCAAGTATCACAGCCTGGGTTCAAACCTGGTCTTCCAAAATAAAATGATACATTATTTCACAGCATAATGGAGATTGGAGAACTGGATGATGGGAAGCCTCACAAAACGGCTGTGTATTCACGCCATTACCTGCACCCCAGTATGTCAGGAAATCATTTAATTTCAACAAAAACTGATCCAAATGAAGAAAAAAAACATGGCAACGCTAGCGTTCGATGAAGAGACATGGAATTGGGGTAATTGATTGCCCGATACCGAACGTTTAAAGAGTCATAACGACCATGATATGTCACTCGGACAAAAAAGGCTAAACACTTTCCCTCTTTCTACGTGTTTTTATTTGGGAATGGCTGGACATGGCGACCTTTTGAAAACAGATTATGGACGAGCATAGATTTTCCTTGATTGTGGCTACTTTCTCAGTTTCAAACTTCAAATCTATGGGTTTTATTTACCTCGTTCTTAGCGGTAGCGAGTATTTTTTGATGACTATTTCGAAAAAATTTGACTTTCAGACTATAAACATGGTTCTAGGACATTATGCTTTAATTTTCCAAAAAAGCTAATCATAAACTAACTTACATTCGATTTTGAGCCGTTTCTGTGACTTCTAAATTCTTTTTTGACCAAGAGAATATCCAGTTTAAGCAAACCAATGTGACCGAGGCGGGGGCTACGCCTGCCTGAGGCAAGTTTGACGAAGTCAACTATTGAATTCTAGTCTGGAATCTTTATGGCACCAAATCCACATAAAACATTCGTTTTTCTACGCTGATTAATCTGATACAATCCGCATTGCTCTGCTTTTTGTACGGACAATGAAATTAACGAAATAAAAAAAATGAGCTCACATGTCCTGCGTGAGTGCATGTGGGTGTGCGATTTTTTACAACTTAGAGCCCGTGCCGATACGGTAACAACCGCCGCCTCAGAAATATTTCTTCTTATTAAGGTCGAAAGACACCTCTTTGCTCAAATCGGATGCCAAATAATGGAAAATTAGCCTAATAATGAAAAAGAATAATAGCAATTGATAGGAAGAGTAATTAAATGTCCAAACCGGTTAAATACGAAAGAGTAAACGCTATCGAAGCATGCACACAGTTGAGACGTATCAATGTACGCATGTGACACTGTATCTGAAGTCTCATATGTTTCAAGTTTCCATTTCTTGCTTTCGCAATAGCCAGACATTCAGTGTTCGCAGTGTAGCGAGAGGATAATGTCGCGTCCGGTATTTCAGCATTTCTGTGTATTCGGTCGTAACTCGAAAGCATCTTATTTTATTATTGATTTTATTTGTAATTGTAATATAGGTGTGACGAGAAATGTGTGTGGTGTAGGTAATATAAACTATCGACTATCCGATGAAGTGATCATTGATTCGCCGATGATATCATTGCAACCATCTGTCTAAACACCATTCGGATTGTAACGAACACGTGGAGAAGGTAAATGATGTTTGATATCATTGAAAGTGATTGAAAACCTTGCGTTTTTGGGAACACAGTGCTCCTGTTGAGAAGATCGAAAAATGAAACAGGTCAACTTGCTTCCGATCGCCAGGATGTGAGTAAATAAAATGTTATTCAAATCGCCTAGGGCCAACTCCATTTCACGGTGCCAACATCATCCGATAATTTTCTCAATGTGATTGGGGCTGTAACATGTACATTGACACCGGAACCGTGATACATGCACATTCACAATATTGATGTGATTACAGGGAACCACATATTCACACCATTGATATGACAGGGAAGGCCTAAGCGAACTGCGACACTTTGTTCGGCCCTCTAACGCATACTTTCATGGTTTGCCGCGAGCTAACGTTTTCCCGACAAGAAACAGGGGAATCGCCGGGGAAACTGTCAGTTTTTGATAGTCAAATCTTATGTGTCTGAATTGCTATGGGAAGTTAAGGAGTGATCTTAATTTTTGCAACGTATCCTTAGAAATTAAGTTCAAAGGTTCTTAAAATCAATTGAAATTTTCAATTTGTCTTCGTCGTGTGAAGCCTCGGATTTGGTAGGATCCCTAATACACATTTTATAGCATCGATCTTTTCTATACCAAGTACAAGGGACGCTAATTAAGTTCACCTCGCTGCTGAGATATTCACTCAGTTTGTAAAACTTTGATGTAAGGTTTGTAGGATTCGAGGTAACAAAACGTTTAAATGCCATAAATACGAGCTATAATCGAGTGTGTGTTGGTGATAACTAATAACTACTGTTTAGAAAAAGAGAATTTTACATACTGGTGGTGGAAAGCAAAACTTCGATTTCCTGTGAATTCACAACAAATGTTTACAAAAGTATTCTTTAAACACAACATCAGTTTCCGCTCTGCCCTAAACCATGACCAATTTTGGTGATATTAATCATACGAAAATGCTCTAAGATGCGAAATGTAAATCCGCTAGAACTTGATATCTTGCGGTTTGCCGTGGATTTTGATAAAACCGAAAACACTCGGTTGTCTGACGCACCATTTCTTTGTTTGAAAATGTGAACATAGAGGAAGAAAAATTGCATAATCTAGGCTACCAAATTACTTAGTATAGTAACGTAATTACTAAACAAACGCGTTAATACTAGTGTTGTCCTTAACATAGAGAACTTTCTGTAGTGAATAATCCCCGGAGTAGCATAATTTCACGGCTCACCGCGAGCTGACAATTACTGGGTAAGCGACGGGGCAAATACGGAGAACAGGGTCAGTGATTTGTTGCAAAATCATATTTGTCCGTCTTGCTTGTTGTTTTCGAACGTCGAGGTGTGACCCCACTTAATGCAAAACATACGAAAAACAAGAAATTGTGTGTCACTGTTCTCAGATTCAAAAGTAACTTGCACATTGTAGAGCCACACATTGTCTGACACTGCTTGAATACACATTGCATAATGCAAGATTAAATCATATTTGTCTGTCTTGCTTGTTGTTTTCGAACGTTGAGGTGTGACCCCACTTAATGCAAAACATACGAAAAACAAGAAATTGTGTGTCACTGTTCTCAGATTCAAATGCAACTTGCACACTGTAGTGCCACACATTTTCTGACACTGCTTGAATACAGAGTGCGAAAAGCAAGACTTTGATTCTTGTTTGTGAAGGTGGCTAAGAAAACCTCGTCGATGAATACACAATTCTTATACCCAGGTGAATACCCAGGTGAACTATGTGATCTGCGATCATTTTTAATTCGGTAAACAACTAACATTGTGTTAGTGACACTTCAATAGAGGCTTTGGAACATGTGATCCTTTGTGTTTTGCCGGAGACGCAGTCTCGTTTGCCCATGACTTCACTTTAAATGTACACATTTATACTTTCACACAGTTCCAATAATTGAAATACACCCACTTGTATAAACTTAATGTGAAATGCTTCACTGGCATTATGTTCGTAAGCCAGTTTGTTTAATCTGTTTGCCGAGTAATTCGAATCTCACAGTCTTTTCCGTATTATAGTATTTCATCGCGATATATCCTGCTTACTTGTTAATTATTATAGATGTTTGGTATTTCATTCAACAAGGTTGAATATTGTAAAGGTTTTTGCAGTGTTATTAAAAATGATTGGCTGTTAAGACCTCCCCGACTTAGGTCCTCTCTTTATGCATAACAAATTGCATGAAATCCTTTATGTGTATAATGATCTCTGATAAAACAACTTACGATTTAACCGCCATCGTGTATAAAGCCTCAGATTAGAAAGATACACACTTCATGACCGTTATTGTGTATGACTGCACTTTCCAGCTCGAAATTCATTTGAGCTCACTTCAGGTTACACCTGACACTTCATGACCGTTATTGTGTATGACT
This sequence comes from Nemoura dubitans, assembly GCA_921293005.1. Taxonomy (NCBI): domain Eukaryota; kingdom Metazoa; phylum Arthropoda; class Insecta; order Plecoptera; family Nemouridae; genus Nemoura; species Nemoura dubitans. The sequence goes on from OV121076.1 coordinate 23,996,230, forward strand.
GCACTTTCCAGGTCAAAATTTATCTGAGCTCACTTTATGTAACATTTTTCACGGACTCCATATGCAATTGTCAAAATTGCACTTACACGAACGCATTCCATAGCAAAACGAATACGATATTCGTAATCTCCGGATGATTCTTGGCCATAATGCTCGTGGCGGCGAGGTTGTAACTAGCATGGTTTGCCGTGTGTCACATGCACGGTGTGTATTCAAGGGCCTCAGATAGATATGAAAGTATGTTTGTGTGTGTGTGTGTGTGTGTGTTTTTTTTCTGTTTGTATGTGTGTTTGTGCGCGCTCTACAGACCAAACGCCTACGTCGATTGCGATGAAATTTTCAGGATGTCTACTTTTGTTGTCAACTTAGAGGATTTCAAGAAAATCCTCAATACCCCTCCCCTTCAAAGCAGAAAAAAGAGCAACATTCGGCAATTGGGAAAGTTTGAAAAAGTACGGAAGTTTATTTAAAAGTGCGTATTGTTTTCAAATTTTCCCAACTTCGATTGTTGTCTTTAGAAACCATCGAAACCAAATCGAAACATCACACCAGATTTTTTGACTTGAAGTTGCCTTTATGATTTGACAGATTTTAGAAATTTTGTCAATTTCGTACATGCAACTATTGTATTGTACATGTAACTATTGTATTCGTCTTACATGGTTAAGATCTGAATATCAACCATGTAGGTATCAGAAGTAAACTAGGGCTTCGCGAACGCAATTTGTGTTGCGTTGAAGATGAGCGTAGGTAGCGGTTTGTGTATAGCGGATTAAAAGGTGCAGGCAGCAGTCACAAGAAAACCATGGAGCACCAAACCTGACCATTGCCTTCTCGAAAATTCTGATCACTTGAAAATGTATACGGATTCTGACGTTCCTTTGTTTCTCTTCGAGGTCAACAAAGCTGGTAACCAAGGAAACGAAGGAAACCGGACTCGTATTGAATCAGCCGTCAAATCACGAAAAAAACACCACAAAAATGCTAATAATAAACCAATTGGAAACACCTACCGAACTAAGATTTGCAGGCATGCTAAATATGTATAAGGTCAACATGTTTAGAAGTTTTGGTGAAGTTATGTTCAGAACTTTGAAATTTACAGGGGTTCAAAATTCTGAAAAAATCGAAAAATTTCTTAAAAATTGATTTATAAAACATTTACTGAACCGATCTTTTTCAAAAACGCAGGGGGTCTAAGTTGAGAACAGAGGTAGATACTCAGAAATTTTCATCCATGTCGGTTCAGGCGTTTGGTCTGTAGAGCGCGCACAAACACACACAAAAAAAAACATACACAAGTGACTTTTTTTTGGGGTAAGTGAAATTGAAGATTTCGCTCCGCTCGCTACGCTCATCAATATTTTAAATGGAAGGATAATATCACTTAACGGGACTTAAGTTAACCCTCCGAAAGATGACAAATATCTACCCTTTATGCGATTTAAAAATCACATCTTCACTAGAAGGTTTAAATATATGCCTCTCAAGGTGGTTAATTCAACACAAAGCTTGTATGCGTGAAACACTCTAGGGGTCGTGACTTCTACCCTTAGAAGCAGAATTATCCCATCTTAAAGTTACAAATGTAAATTATTTCGTCTTCCTTTCATGGGGCTTTTATTTCTACCTCCGAGGGTAGGAATATATGCATCTAGAGGTGGTTAATTCAACACGAAGCTAGTATGCGTGAAACACTCTAGGGGTCGTGACTTCTACCCTTAGAAGCTGAATTATCCCATCTTAAAGTTACAAATGTAAATTATTTCGTCTTCCTTTCATGGAGCTTTTATTTCTACCTCCGAGGGTAGCAATATATGCATCTCAAGGTGGTTCATTCACCACGAAGCCAGTATGCGTGAAACTCTCTAGGGGTCGTGACTTCTACCCTTAGAAACAGAATTATCCCATCTTAAAGTTACAAATGTAAATTATTTCGTCTTCCTTACGTGGAGCTTATATTTCTACCTCCGAGGGTAGGAATATATGCATCTCAAGGTGGTTAATTCAACACGAAGCCAGTATGCGTGAAACACTCTAGGGGGGGGGGGGGGGGGGGGTAGAAGCAGAATTATCCTATCTTAAAGTTACAAATGGCCCATTCCATATGAAATCAACGCAATAAAATGGAAAAATGACCTGAGCACGCTATAAACTAAAAATGTATAAGAAAACGTACAGAGGGAGTCTAGAAAGGATTAGAAACATTTTTTCCACAAATTAAACTCTCACGGTTCATGCGCAGTAGCCAGCTAAACTTTTGCCGGTTTAAATGCTAATTCGCGCATTCCTTTACGTTCGGGCTTATAGCTAACGACCCGTTAAACTTAACGCAATAAAAATTATTCCATTAGAAAGATAAGAAAATTTCGAGTCGTTTAACTTCATAAAACACCCCTAAGTAAAAAACTAGCCTTAAGGTAAATCATCCCTTAAATTGCACAAAAATGCAATTACTCATATTTTTATTTTGATGAAAATTTTTTTGTACCTGGCTAAGAGATCAATAAAACTTATCTGAAAGTTTCGTTCTGGAGTTCCCAGTAGTTTCCGAGAAAAAAAATAGTTTGTCTCATTTTCGTACTTTTATGTGAGCGTATACGGTATTTCGCAGGCTTTTCAGATCGATCGGTCATATTTTCAGGGAGTACGCATACTTAGAAATTACAGCTGGTTAACATGCATGTGTAATATAGGTAGATAAAGGTCTCCTCGAAGTTTCATCTTGGGGTTCGCATTAGTTTGAGATATATGTCGTTTTTTGAGGAGGAGAACATATTATTTTGGAGTATAGTGTAGTGAGTTCGGTTCACTACAGTCGTGTTAGCCTAAGATTACCACAGCCTGGTGGACTTCGAAGTATTGTATCATTTGACTCTTTTACGATTTGTAAAGAGTAAAATTGTTAATAATTGTAATGATAAATACATTTTTTAATGGTAATGACAAAAACTTAATCATTTGATTCTATGGTATGATACTCTATGAGATGAGATCCCAAAAAAGTGGCAAACTCAAATTAATTCTAGTGTTCAGATGTTGTATAGATCTCCGATTGCCTTAGTTTCCACTGCTATTTATCACAATATTGGTGAATTTTAGACAGTTCGTAAAATCGTTTCAGATTTCAGAATTATCAAGAATCACGAGACACAGATTTAACTCGTTTTTAATTTGTATAGTTGCGGTCGCTGAAACGTTTCGGATCAGTAAACATTTTAGCATCACCATGCCCTTAATTAAATAACTGCGAAGTCAATCTGTATAATAAGTATATACCTTTAAGCGTTTAATTTTGCTACAAATTGTCAAAATATTTACGAGTTCGGTGGAGTAAAGAAAGCGTGTAAAATACTTGAACTTACCACCGTCGGTCTCATCTTGCCTGCGTCCGATGATTGCGTTGCTCGACCTCCACTCATTTCAACCTCGCCGTGATTTCCGAGTTGGAGAGGGAAAATGTTTTGACCAAAACGGTGGTCAGCGAAATCGGCCGGAATGAGTGGAAACTCGTTGTTCCCGGTATTGTCCGCAAGGAGAGGAAGCGACTTGCAAGTTTTGTTTCGTGTGCGTTAATTTGTTCTTGTGACACGAACACAAAAGAAATCACTGGCAGGTTTTCCTGCGCCCATGCGTAAAGGTCATGTGGCGTCATGATCTGATCTTCGCGTATGGGCGCTGCAAGCTCGCTCGTGCTGCCAGCCGCTTCACGGATCCACCGACGCCGTCGCAGGGCCCCTTTCCGTGGGATGTCGCGAAGAAATGCCACTCGGCTTCCATTCCGAAGTCACCTTGGTGATGGCACAAATTTATAACATTTTTTCTGTTTTTATATTGCGAGGCAGCACCGTCCGAGAAATAAAAAATCTTGGACACATTTCCGATAGTGACTTTCAAATCTTCAATGAGTCGGGTTTGGAACAGATGGACTGCGACGGTGTCGTGCGTGAGCGAATCAGAAATGGCTACAAAGCTGGTGTGCTTGAGTTCAGAGTCGGCGTCGGGGCGGTAATAGCACACGAAGGGGTGCAGGGTGGCCTGGCTGTTGTTCCAGTGGAAGCCTTGTGCTGCGTCCTGGATGACAAACGAATAATTTTCGGCGAAGTCCCCGATCACCACAACTTCACCAGGCGCCACACTAGCTTTCGTTGTCTTCATGAACTCGGCCTGTTTTACTGCAATAAAGTCGTGGGTTTTCAGCTGCGTAATTTTATTGCAGAAAATTTCGATGAATTCATCTGTGGGCTTTTGCATCGTTTGCAGGGTGGTCCTATCTACGAGACTTTCGTCGAGGGCTTGTTCAAGCTTCCCCTTGAGTGTTTCCATCCCGGGGCACGCGGCGCAGTCCCCGAAGTGACAGCTCGCCGTCGGGGGGTCGCACATGGTCAGTGCCACGCACTCGCGGGTGGTTTTCACAGCCAAATCCACCATCGTTGGCATGCGAGCACCCAGCATCATCAGTTTGGCGTTCTGGTGGATCGTGCAGACACACACCGCGCGAGTGCCAGCGGGACCCGCCAAGACGCAGTGACGCGGCCGCAGCTCCGCGAATTTGGAGAATCCTATTTTCATGTCCGCAGTAGGATAAGTCTCCTTAAAAGTTTTGTAAACCTCGCGGAGGTTGCTCAACACAAGCCGTTTTTGTCGATGCACACGTACACCCTCTTCCCGCACAGACACAAAATCATTTTCCCCCGGCATCAAACGGCTAATTTCATCGTCTTCATAAAACTATCGCACTTTTAAAACACACTCACTGGACAACGTTTTCCCGGCTTTCATGTCCGACGACGGCAGAATTCCACGTTTTTCCACCACACGCTTCATTTTCCGAACAAGGTAATCGGATGCTCCGAACTCATCCATGATGCGCCTGATCGATCAGCTTTTTGGCAGCACAGATAAAATTGGTATTTGCTCACTTCGCTTGCAGTTCTGAAACCTCTCATTCAGCTGGGACAGCATTTCAGAGTCGCCGGGTGGTGCGGAGTCGACCGAGGACTCAAAGGAGTCCGGCACAGGGTCCACGTCCATGGGCAGCGCAAGATTTAGTTGTTTACGAACTCCTTTTTTTACTTCCTCGTATTTAATCCTAGAATATTTCTTTCGAGTCATCTTCTTCGGATTGAGAGCTGACGCACCGATCGCGGCCAATCGCTCGTTTATCGCATGTGCAGCATCCTCGTCAGGCAACTCAATCTCCTCGTCGCTAACACACGGCGTAAGCGTATGCACCTCGGGCTGCACCAGCGCCTGCAGTTTTCTCGGAAAAAGCTTCCTGCACACATCACATAGTTTTTTCCCGGGTATAAGGAAGGAAACCTCGTTGTACTTCCTTTGGAAGTCAATAGAAATCTCCCTTACATTCTTACAGAGAGGTTTGGAATGCGCAGCAAATGGATCACAGCACGATTTTTCTAACACACTGTATCGATTAAGAAATTTCAACTTGTGATATTTACAAATAGTCGTAATTCTGTCACACGCTACACGTTGTATAAGTCTATATTGGTCATCACTCGAAAATGCACTAAAGTCTCTCTGTTAACTCACTACACGCTTTACGCAAATCTCCTCCAAGAACACTCCTATCGAACACATGGTGTAAGACCGACTGACGCCAAAACCTACCCCGCTCTTTTGCAGTTTCAATATTGTGGGAAAGATGTAGAATGTCCCTAAAACGTGCAAACCTTACCTGGACACCTGCAAACGGCAATCACTAAATCGCATACCTTTTAAATATTTGCAAGCGCACCTAGTAGCCGCCAAAAAACCCCTTCAATATCCGTCACTCAAAAGCAATCGTTAGAGGCAAACACTTTGCCAGGTTATAGTAGCATTACACGATAATAATACCCACCAACAAAGATTGCCGCGAATGCTGTCACCAGATTCTACCTGTCTGGAGCCAATTAATTTGACAGGACATCACACAAAATCTGAAAGATGCCTTGAATTTAAAAAAAACACAGTAATTTAAAATTACCCGTTGAAATTTAAAATGCGGTAAATGCCAAAAAAGATCAATGCCAAGAAACAGACAATTACTAATGAGCAAATCGACTTGAAACAGATTTGTGAAGAACATTAATAATAATATGTGAACCGAACTCACTACACTATACTCCAAAATAATATGTGCTCCTCCTCAAAAAACGACATATATCTCAAACTAATGCGAACCCCAAGATGAAACTTCGAGGAGACCTTTATCTACCTATATTACACATGCATGTTAACCAGCTGTAATTTCTAAGTATGCGTACTCCCTAAAAATATGACCGATCGATCTGAAAAGCCTGCGAAATACCGTATACGCTCACATAAAAGTACGAAAATGAGGCAAACAATTTTTTTCTCGGAAACTACTGGGAACCCCAGAACGAAACTTTCAGAAAAGTTTTATTGATCTCTTGGCAAGGTACAAAAAATTTTTCATCAAAATAAAAATATGAGTAATTGCATTTTTGTGCAATTTAAGGGATGATTGTACCTTAAGGGTAGCTTTTTACTTAGGGGTGTTTTATGATGTTAAACGACTCGAAATTTTCTTATCTTTCTAATGGAATCAGTTTAATAGTTTAACGGGTCGTTAGCTATAAGCCCGAACGCAAAGGAAAGCGCGAATTAGCATTTAAACCGGCCAAAGTTTAGCTGGCTACTGCGCATGAACCGTGATAGATTAATTTTTGGAAAAAATGTTTCTTATCCTTCCTAGACTACCACTATAAGAAAACAATTCATTTTTTAATTTTGCAGATGGTCAGGTTACTTGCTGTGTTGATTTCATACGGAATGGCTCAAATGTAAATAATTTCGTCTACCATTATTTGGTGCCTTTTAAATTCTGCACGTAAATGTTGATTATTGGCCCAACCGCCTAGTGCAGAAATAGGCATTCATCGTGCACATTGTGATAGAAGTTTGGCGTTTCTAGTGTGGCATGTGTACAGTTTTTCTTCCCGATCCCGTTTCTAAATAGCACAAAAATACCGGACGCCTGTTGCGCGTAGCGCAGCGCCGTTTAAAGATTTGAAGCACGCCTTCACCTTATCGCTTGCCCCGTCCATGGGCCGATGATGACAGAGTAACCAAACTCGGTACTGCAATGTATACCTACTCAAAACTATGATATAAGTGTTATAGTTTTTGAAAATTTTAAATTGAGAAATAATTGTGGCTTTTATTACCCACAAACAAAAAAACACACGCTCGCGTCAATTTTTACCGACATATATGGGTAATTATCAAAACTTGGGAGAATTCTTGTCCCTGGCTGTTTTTTTGCCAATTGTAAATTTAAAAAAAATATAAATATATATCCACATATTAAAAACAACTAGTTTAATGTTGTCCAAAAGTAAAAAGTTGAATATTTGAATTTGGGCAGTGTTGAGGGCCACTTTTGGGGCTGATTTGACATTACCATGTCTGTCCCTAGCAGCAAAACTCACCATACGTTGTGATCTACAACTGTTAATATATTACATTTTAAAAAATGTAAGTAAAAGAATTGTTACTACGGAGTAGGGGCATATTGTGACAACAATTACCGAATTAAAGGATTTCAATTAAAACTTTTGTCTTGAATTCAAACTTGTCCCGGGCTATTTGTGACATTACCATGGCAAGTCTAATTTCAAATTTGGTGGCGAAACCGATGCGGTGATTATTGTGCAACTCACTGGCAGATTGTTCAGCCGGTAAAGAAGGTATTTTCTTGAAGGAGTCTATTTTACATTTTCGAAGCCAGCTAGTTGAAATGTAAGTATATGTGTTCATTATTAGTATTTATTAGATGACATTACCATGTCTCTTTTAATCTTATTTAAATTACGAAAGCTCGTAATTGGCTATTCATTTTATTATTATGTACACAAATTAGCCTCCCAAAAGTGTTGTCCATTCCGGGATTTGAACCCGGGTCCCCAACTTTCGCGGCTGGTGCTCTAACCGCTGAGCTAAATGGCCATTAAATTTGGGAGAAGTAATTTGCATACAGGGTGAGAATTGAAAATCCCCAGGGGGGTATGGTCCAGAGTCTACGAATACTCATAGTGGCTCTGGTACCGCGTGATGCTATACTGCAACCACATTTTACATTCAACCTCGAGTAACTCCAAATTAACGTTGGATGCGTTGAATTCTCTTTTTAATCTTATTTAAATTACGAAAGCTCGTAATTGGCTATTCATTTTATTATTATGTACACAAACTAGCCTCCCAAAAGTGTTGTCCATTCCGGGATTTGAACCCGGGTCCCCAACTTTCGCGGCTGGTGCTCTAACCGCTGAGCTAAATGGCCATTAAATTTGGGAGAAGTAATTTGCATACAGGGTGAGAATTGAATGTCCCCAGGGGGGTATGGTCCAGAGTCTACGAATACTCATAGTGGCTCTGGTACCGCGTGATGCTATACTGCAACCACATTTTACATTCAACCTCGAGTAACTCCAAATTGTAACTCGAAAGTTGGGGACCCGCGTTCAAATCCCGGAATGGGCAACACTTTTGGGAGGCTAATTTGTGTACATAATAATAAAATGAATAGCCAATTACGAGCTTTCGTAATTTAAATAAGTTTAAAAGAGAATTCAACGCATCCAACGTTAATTTGGAGTTACTCGAGGTTGAATGTAAAATGTGGTTGCAGTATAGCATCACGCGGTACCAGAGCCACTATGAGTATTCGTAGACTCTGGACCATACCCCCCTGGGGACATTCAATTCTCACCCTGTATGCAAATTACTTCTCCCAAATTTAATGGCCTATTTAGCTCAGCGGTTAGAGCACCAGCCGCGAAAGTTGGGGACCCGGGTTCAAATCCCGGAATGGACAACACTTTTGGGAGGCTAATTTGTGTACATAATAATAAAATGAATAGCCAATTACGAGCTTTCGTAATTTAAATAAGATTAAAAGAGAATTCAACGCATCCAACGTTAATTTGGAGTTACTCGAGGTTGAATGTAAAATGTGGTTGCAGTATAGCATCACGCGGTACCAGAGCCACTATGAGTATTCGTAGACTCTGGACCATACCCCCCTGGGGACATTCAATTCTCACCCTGTATGCAAATTACTTCTCCTAAATTTAATGGCCATTTAGCTCAGCGGTTAGAGCACCAGCCGCGAAAGTTGGGGACCCGGGTTCAAATCCCGGAATGGACAACACTTTTGGGAGGCTAATTTGTGTACATAATAATAAAACATTACCATGTCTTAAGTCAATGCCAAAATTGGCGCCGAAAAATTTCACCTTTGATACTATATTAGTATAGTGTGTTTCCATATGCAATCTGCAAATTTGCCTTTTAAATATATAAGTGCATGCACTGGCAGGACCTAATAACCTTACATATGACATTACCATGGCAGTTTTTGCTACTTTTTTCCATGGTAATGTCAAAACCTCAAGGTGATAAGTGTAATAGCAATCTTGATTGCTGGAAAGCATTTTAATATTATACTGGTGTATCGACTGATATCATTTGATGATCAATCTGTGTGTGCATTGCAGATGGCAAGAGCCAAGAAAGCAGCATCTAAAGCCGAAAAACTTCTTAAGAAGAGGGAAAGTGAGCGCAAAAGAAGAGAAATAATCAAAGTTGATCCCCTTAAGTACGAAGCTTCGAAAAGAAAGGAACATGCTCGGTATTTGAAGAGAAAGTCGGAAAAGAAGATAAAATTGATAGATGACCTTACTGTGAGGGGCAAGCGACTTAAAAGGAAGCAGTGGAATATCAATAACAAAAATTCCAGAGACCAAAAGCGCCAGCAACTACAGCTTTTGCAAACATTAGAGAATTCTTCGCCCGCCTCTTCAGATGTAAGTTTGCATTATTTTTGTAATTCTTCTGATATTCATTTTGCTTTGTGCAGTTTCTTATTACAATGCAACCATACTGATGAACCCTAATCTTAATTCGTTGATTATCTATAGTCGGAAGAGTCAAACTCTTCGGACACTGAATCGTTGACGAGCCGAGCGACATCGGCCGCATCGACGAGCCGAGCGACATTGGCCGCATCGACGAGCCGAGCGACATCGGCCGCATCGACAAGCCGAGCGACATCGGCCGCATCGACAAGCCGAGCGAGTTCTGGACGAAAAAGAATTAGAAGAGATCGCTCGAGTGTTTACAGGAGTTGGCAACAGGCAATGAAGGAAGTTAAGGTGTTAAACAAAAAATTGGAGATGTATAAGAAGCGATGTTACAGACTAACAACTCATCAGCAATCAAAATCTGCCAATCGTGATTTAACTCCCAAATCTAAAGTAAGGAAAATTTTGAAGGGCCGAATCGTTCCTCCAGATGTTAAAAAGCGGCTGTTTTATGGAGAAGTTCTTGCATCGCAACTGACATCATCCATGAAGGAACTTCAAGATGATAGTTCCAAGCAGATATTTTCCAAAATCATTGGCGGTAAAATACTAAAGAAGTACCGATGCCTTGGGATGGCTAAACCTCTGCTGACTTACAAACGATTCGAAGCTAACAAAAGTAGAAAGTCTGCGTTGATATATGAGCGGGCAAAAAATGCTACTCATGACTATTTTGTGAGCTGCGTGGGAAAATTCCTCTGCGAGGAAAAGCAAAGTCGAGAATGTCCGGGAAAGAAGGATTGTATTACCAAAAAAGGTTTAAAGAAACAAAAGAGATACCTCAACAGTTCTCTCACTGAACTCCACAAGGTTTTTTTGAAAGAGAGCTCCATTCAAATGAGTTATACCACATTTTGCAGGTGCAGACCCTTCTGGGTTGTACAACCTAGAATCACAGAGCGGGACACATGCTTATGTATCAAGCATGAAAATATGTTGCTGTTGGTTGGCAAACTGAAGATGTTGAAAGTAATCGAATGTAAAATAGCTGAATTGATAGCAGAAATGTGCTGCGCAGATAAATCGGAAGCCTGCCTTACTCGAACGTGTACTTATTGCGCATGTAACATCATCTCATACAACATCTTTGAAGAAAGCCAAGCATGTTCCTACTTCCAATAGGTCCATAAGAAGGAGGTCCGGGTGAGTGCTAAGACCCAAAAGCCTATAACAGTGCAACTTACTCAGAAGAAGGAATTCAACTGTACTATTGGCGATCTTGTGACCCAGCTGGAGGAACGGATTCCCAATTTTATGAGTCATGTGAACAACATAACCCATCAGTTTAATGCTATCAGGAAACTTAAGGACGAAATGCAAGAACACGAGATGCTTTTTCACATTCACTTCTCAGAAAACTATAATTGCAAGTACACCACCGAAGCCCAAGCGGTTCATTTTGGAGCTTCGAGAGATCAAATAACGCTGCATACAGGAATGATGGATGGCAGTGGATGCAAGCAATCCTTTTGTACGCTCTCCGATTGCTGCGGCATGACCCTTCGGCAGTTATTGCTCATCTGAAGCCAATAATAAAAGATTTCCTTGATGAGCATCCCAAAGTAACAACTATCCACTTTCTAAGCGACAGTCCTGCAACACAATACAGGAACAAGACTATTTGTTTTTGTAATCCAAAATCTTTTTCCTATGTTTCCGGGAATAGATTTCCTCACGTGGAATTACAGTGAGTCTGGGCACGGAAAAGGTGCTCCAGATGGGATAGGTGGAACCTTAAAAAGAACAGCTGATCGCCTGGTTGCACAGAGCACAGATGTTCCAAACTTCGAAAAGTTCGTTCACATAACGAAAGAAAATATAAAGTCAATAATAATGAAGAAAATTTCATTTGGTGATATAGAAACCATAGATGCTATGCTTAAAGATTTGAATGCAGTTAATAGCAAAACAGTAAAGGGAACCATGAGAGTCCATCAAGTGACGTGGAGTCGTTCAACAGCCTGCAACTCTTACAACGTGTTAAGCTGCTTCGAATGCCGATTCTGAATGGACTGTATCCATTTCTCGTTGTCAGGGTCACAGAATGTTGTAAACGTTTCTGAAGAGAAAGACATTGCCCAACAAGATATTGACAATTCAGATGTTGGTGAAGATGTGAATGCTTCAAAAGATCATGTTTTTACGCCAACTCGTGGCATGATAACTGTGGGGAAATTTGTCCTCGTGAAATTTCAGTCTGTGAAAGGCAAGAAAATCTTCAAGTATGTATGCATTGTACAGAAGATATTGCCAGCAAATGAGTTTTGCGTGATGGGAACAAAATCAATCAACAACAACCCCCGCACGTTTCAAACAGTTGAATTGGACATTTTGACCGTTCATTTTGACGATATCCTTGCCGTTCTGCCATTCCCGAATATGATCGGAGCAAATGAAACGTGGGAAGATAGTAGATAGATTGGCGAGACTTCGTGAAAAGAGAACCACGCTAGAGTGTAGATTAAAGTTTTTGGTTAACTGTAGGGATTCCGAAGTAGTACCATCGTGGATTAAAATCAAGCATCATCTTAGGGATAAACACACCGAGGCAATTTTTGATAGGGCAAGTAAAGCGTTGTTACGGAAGACAATTCAAGACACGAGGAAAAAACTGTGGGTTTGTACGGAACAAATTAACTTCTGCCGAATGAAGGTAAGCGATTTCATTTCCTTAGAATTGTGGGACAAGTTTGATAATATCACTACAAATCACAACAGATGGCTTCACCAAACATCTACTGAAACTAAACAGGAAGTTAGAGAACTTGTGTAGGAAACAATGTCACAGGAATTGGGGCACAAGGGGAACAGTAACAGAAACAAGACCAAAGATGGTTTACAATTTATCTAATACCTGTGTGTCGGAGGCAGGTAATAGAGTGTTAGCAAGGGGGTTCAATTTTGCAAGAGCTCCAAAAAAGATACCAGTAGAACCAATTATAGCAGGGGTAGAAGATGCAGTCAAAAGATTACCTTTCAAATTAGCAGATGTGGTAAGACAGGATATAGCATACATCTTGAGGAAAGGGAAAGGTCTAGAGTTGAAAGAAAATGTTAAACAAGGAGAGGTAGAAGCATTGAGGGAAATGAGGAACAATAAGGATATAGTGATTTTGAAGGCAGATAAGGGTAATGCAACAGTTATTATGAACACAGTAGACTACAAGAGGCAAATGGATCAGGTTATTCAGTCAGATGACTATGTTAAGTTGAGTAAAGACCCAACAACTAAGTTTGAAAAAATATTGTCTGATTGCTTAGAGAAGGCACCAATAGAAGAAAAGCTAAGAAAAGAATTAGTTCCAAAAGAATCAATCATTCCAAATGCTTATGGTCTACCTAAAATTCACAAAATAGATTGGGAAAAACAGAGAGCTAGTTCAGAAGAGTTGAAGGTGCCAATGAGGTTAGTCATAAGTGCCATTGGGGCATCAGCACATGAAATAGCTAGAAACATTGGAAGAGTGTTAAGAGAACCAGTAATAAAGGCTAAATCTTTCGTGAAAAACTCACAAGATTTTTTGGAAAAGGTTAAAAAGGTTAACTTAGAAGAGGGGGACATGCTGGTTAGTTTAGATGTGGTAGGACTATTTAGTAATGTGCCTTTTAACGAAACAATTGCGATTTTAAAGAAAAACAGCAGGAAATTTAAGTTACCATTAACTATTGTTAATTTAATAGAAGAATGTTTAAAGTGCAATTATTTCTTATGGGATGGCCAATTATATCAGCAGAAAGAAGGGATAGCTATGGGGTCTCCTTTGTCACCAGCGTTAGCAAATATTTTCATGGAAAATCTAGAGACAGTAGCTTTAAATAGTGCAGAACTGAAGCCTAGATGTTTCTTTAGAAACGTAGATGACACCTTTTTGATTTGGCCACATGGGAGGGAACATCTGGATAGTTTCTTAGAGCACATGAATCGTCAACACGGTGGAATAAAGTTCACCATGGAGGTGGAGGAGAATAGAAGCTTAGCTTTTCTAGATGTTTTGTTAATTAGGAAAGAAGACGGTTCATTAGGACACACAGTTCACAAAAAAAAAAAACACAAACAGGGTTTTACACGCAGATTCTTGTCACCACCCTAGCCAAAAACAAGGGGTTCTAAACACTTTAGCTACTAGGTCAGCTAGATTGACAGATGTAGATCATTTTGAGGGAGAAAAGGAGAAACTTAGTCATTTTTTGAAAAATGACTCTAAAGTCAAGGAAATAAGAAGAGTACTTGACAAAATGGACAGGTTAAAACAGGAGGAAGTTATGGGGGTTGGTACGGGAATAATAGAGAAAGGAATTAGTGAGAGCGGTTTAGATGAGATCAAAGCAATAGCAGTTTTACCATATGTACCAAAAATAGGAGAGAAGATTAAGAAAGTATTGTCAAAAAACAGTATTTTTACAGCATTTAGAGCAGACAGAAAAGTCAGTTCAATGATCAGACCAGTAAAGGATCAAATCCCAATGGACGCTGGGGTTTTTGAAGTTAGTTGTGAGTGTGGGAAGGTTTATATCGGAGAGACAGGGAGAAAAATTAGTACAAGAGTAAAGGAACATGAAAGACACATAAGGTTAGAAAAACAATCAAATACACAGGGTAAAAAACAAAGACATTTAAACCAATCAGCTTGTGCAGAACACGGGAATGAGTTTCAACATCACATTCAAATAGATAAGGTCAGAGTACTTTGTAGGGATGAAAAGAAATACACTAGGAAAGTCTGAGAAGCAATAGAAATAAAGAAACAACCTAATAATTTCAATAGGGATGATAGTTTTCAGCTCGATAGGGCATGGGGAACAGTGTTGCAATATAAACATAGATTAGAAGATATAGTAGAAGCACAGGTAGAAGAGGTCGAAAAACAGGGAGCCGACACACAGGATATAAGGAGGAAAATGGGTGGGCAGGTAGATTAAGGAATCGAGTATCAAATGTATAGTTTTTGTTCTTTAGGAAAGTTTGATTTTAAAAGGCTTTTAATAGTGGGTTTACAATTCTTGAGACAGCATAGTTTACGTTATGCACTAGGTTTTATTATTTTTTTCACATCACATTTGATAAGATAAAAAGACGACCACGAATTATTGCTCTTTTCATAATGTTTATTATTGATTTTGAAAATACTAATTTTTCGAGGTCGTTTTTCTTTGGGTTTTGGTTGGTTTTGAAAATGTAGATGGGTAAAAATCTCGTCAGGGTCCAGAAATAATTATTCAAAACTTTTTTGAAACATTATTTTTGGATTTTGACAAGATTATTCAAATTTAGGAAGCTTAGTTTAATAACAATAATTGTTGGTTCTTTTGTTCATGTTTTAACGTCAGTCAAGCTTTCACCCTTGATAAAGTAACTAGTACATGTTACGAAACGTCGGGAAACCAGTGAGACTTTTGATTTAGCATTCAAATCCCAGTTTGAAATAGTTTTTTCAAAACTAGTGCTAAAGTTAGGATATAGTAGACATGAGTCTAAGAAAATTAATAACGTGTGCACTATAGGTTTTTATTTGATATTGAGATCAAAGAATTCTAAATAAAAATGCATCAGTGTCACAGAAGTCTTGTTAACTTGATTTTCTCCATGAATATTCCCCAGAAAGAAGTTACCATGCCAGATTGACATTACCATGGTAGGTTGACATTACCATGGCATGTCCAAAATTACCCTGCCCATAAAACCCAAAGTAGCCCATAAACATTTCTGCTGAGCAAGAAATATGTTTCTGGTAAGCTTCACCTCCCATGTAATTTTTTTCCAGATTTTTATCAGGGTGTAAAAATGAAATATTTTGTATTGCTAAATTCTCCCGAGTTTTGATAATTACCCATGTCTCACAAAAATGTACAATTTTTGTTAAAAAATGTATCATGTGTAGCCAAAGAGTTGATTAAAATATGCTGCAAGGTTAGAAGAAAATCTTGTGGTAGGGTTACGCGATATGGGATCTCAATTTCATCTCCTAATATTTTTCGACGGTTAACGCGGAGTCACTGCAATTGTCAAATTTGACCACGATCCTTAGTCAACAACTGCGCAAGGTTCAATTCATGGAACTGATTTCCGCAATGCAATTTCCCACAACTGACAATGCAGGGAAATGTAGAAATATTTGTGTAATTTCCAATCAAAGTAAGGGCATGAACTTACTTGATTTGCCAATCCCTTATACAAATGTGCGACCAGTGTCGTTACATGATCCAGTAGTAGGTACCGTTTGTCGACAGTTCTATAAAATAATCTCTTCTGTGGCTCCACTGAGATTATCGACCTTTTGGAAAATTCTTTCAGCTAGGAGCGGCTTTTGCAAATACATGCATACCAAACATCACTTGTACCTCTTCCATTTCATTGCCATATCTCTAATTTGTGCGTATATCGATATACGTTTGCGCAAAATTAGGGTGCTGATATCTATATATATGGCAAGATGGAACTAGTCTGCTCCACTCCATATATAGGTCTACAAATATAACTTTATCTTCGGCTTGTATTGATTTTTTTTAAATATGCGTGGAATTTTTATTAACCTTATATAAAACCGTTAATTTGGCGATGTTCAGGTTTTCAGTCTGTGCTGGCTGGCTGGGATGCATGTTTCACCGAACTTAACTGTTTATAGAAATCGCGAAAATTGGTAAAAAAACGGGTGCAAATGGTTTAAACATGTTCAAAATATTGGTTTATATCCAGAGACGACATTCTTACAGCGATTTGAAAGTGTTTTTTAGGTGAAATATTAAAAAAACTGATTGCACTTGGCTGGCAAGATTGAGTGAAACCTTGCAGCCCAGCTCAATTTTTAAATCGTTCAAATCTTACCTTTTTACTGATCCGCTTCGTCTAGGTGACTATTTTCGCATGCATTATGAAGTTATTAAAGAAATTTAGTCAAAACGCTCCTATTTGCAATCATTTTATACGTGAACTTGAAAAGATTTGGCATTCAGAGTGACAGGAGCATTAGCTTTTGTTTGGTTTTTATGCCACTGCAAGGTGAACGAAATCCTGTTATATTCTCTTGGGCAGTGAATTGGAGATATTCACACGTCATCGGGTACGCGGAAAGCAAAACTGTTTAGAAAAAATTCTAAAACAGACTAGAAACTTATTTGAATGATCTGAATTTGCATAAAATGCAAAAAGTTATCTAATGCGGACAAATTTTTATCGATTTTTTTGCGTTTGGCATTGAAAAATTGTCCAAATTACTATTTTAGTGTTTTGGTTTATTGGTTTGTTCGTTTTGGTCCCCAAGTCTTAGGGCTTAGGTTTTGGCCTAGGGCCATATATGAACCATAAACTGGCTATCGGGTATGCCCGCAGGGCATAGGGTACACTAGCTTTAACCTATACAGCTAGAGACCGGCACTGCATGATCTTAACAATTTCTTCGTGTTCTTGGTAATGGTGAGTTTGTTCCGGGTTGTATTAGAGGGCATTGTGCAGGGAAAAGTTCTTGAATTCTTGAAAAATATATATTTTTTTAGTCTTCAATGGCACGGGTAGATTTTAGGTGGTGGGACCCCTTCTCCCTACAACTCTTGCCCTCACCCGCAGAACACTATACGTGCGTAGCACGGGCCCATACTGCTAGTTAACCTTATATAAAACCGTTAATTTGGCGATGTTCAGCTTTTTAGTTTGTGCTGGCTGGGATGCATGTAACATCGAGCTTAACTCTTAATAGAAATCGCGAAAATCGGCTGAAAACGGGTGGAAATGGTTTATAAATGTTCAAAATATTGGTTTACATCCAGAGACGACATACTTACAGCGATTTGAAAGTGTTTTTTAGGTGAAATATTGAAAAATCTTATTGCATTTGGCTGACAAGATTGAAGAACGCCTTGCAGCCCAGCTTGATTTTTTTATCGTTCAAATCTTACCTTTAACTGATCCGCTGCGTCTAGGAGCCTATTCGCGCATGCATTATGAAGTTATTGAAGAAATTTTGTAAAAACGCTTCTATTTGCGATCATATTACGTGGATTTGAAATGATTTGGCATTCAGAATGACAGATGAATTCTTTTGTTTTGTTTTCATACCACAGCAAGGTGAATGAATCCATGAATTTATCTTTTACGCAGTGAATATAGCTATTTACACGTCATCGGGTACAGAAAGCAAAACTCCTTAGAAAAACATCCAAAACCGACTAGAAACATATGTAAACGATTTTGATTTGCATAAAATGTAAGGAACTAATAGCGGGCAAATTTCAGGCGGAGTTATATACCGTTTAGCTTATGTTCAATACACTATTTTTGTGTAGTCAGCAAGAAAAGTTTTTCGCAGTTTTGCCAGATCTAGGTACATGACGCTATCAATAACGTTTTCTTCATACGAAAATTGACGTATATTTATATTTATTTGTGCATTATAATACTTTTTAAAAGTAAATCAAAAGAAATTTAATTGATTAACGTAATTTGTGTTGAAATATGAGTTTTGACATTTGCTCGCCTATTGGCGTGGGACATTTTCAAATGCAACTTTGCAAATTAAACTTAAAGTTTTCTTCCGGCAAGCTAAATTGAGATAACGACATATGTCGTTACGTTTTGGTCCCAAGTCCTATGACCTAGGTAATGGCCTAGGGCCATATTACCTATGGTTATAACCTGGCTACCGGTTATGCCCGCAGGGCATAGGGTACTAGCGTCGAAGGAAAGGGCTTCATCCATTCTCTTTTTAATCTTATTTAAATTACGAAAGCTCGTAATTGGCTATTCATTTTATTATTATGTACACAAATTAGCCTCCCAAAAGTGTTGTCCATTCCGGGATTTGAACCCGGGTCCCCAACTTTCGCGGCTGGTGCTCTAACCGCTGAGCTAAATGGCCATTAAATTTGGGAGAAGTAATTTGCATACAGGGTGAGAATTGAAAATCCCCAGGGGGGTATGGTCCAGAGTCTACGAATACTCATAGTGGCTCTGGTACCGCGTGATGCTATACTGCAACCACATTTTACATTCAACCTCGAGTAACTCCAAATTAACGTTGGATGCGTTGAATTCTCTTTTTAATCTTATTTAAATTACGAAAGCTCGTAATTGGCTATTCATTTTATTATTATGTACACAAACTAGCCTCCCAAAAGTGTTGTCCATTCCGGGATTTGAACCCGGGTCCCCAACTTTCGCGGCTGGTGCTCTAACCGCTGAGCTAAATGGCCATTAAATTTGGGAGAAGTAATTTGCATACAGGGTGAGAATTGAAAATCCCCAGGGGGGTATGGTCCAGAGTCTACGAATACTCATAGTGGCTCTGGTACCGCGTGATGCTATACTGCAACCACATTTTACATTCAACCTCGAGTAACTCCAAATTAACGTTGGATGCGTTGAATTCTCTTTTTAATCTTATTTAAATTACGAAAGCTCGTAATTGGCTATTAATTTTATTATTATGTACACAAATTAGCCTCCCAAAAGTGTTGTCCATTCCGGGATTTGAACCCGGGTCCCCAACTTTCGCGGCTGGTGCTCTAACCGCTGAGCTAAATGGCCATTAAATTTGGGAGAAGTAATTTGCATACAGGGTGAGAATTGAAAATCCCCAGGGGGGTATGGTCCAGAGTCTACGAATACTCACTACGAATACTTTTGGGATGACTGTACTATACGTACATGTGAACTCATCAGAATCTTTGTTTCGACTAGCAAGCATGGACATTTTATCATGAAGTTGACACAGCAAACCTAATTTTAGCTCGCTCTTTATAATAGCAGTCAAAACTTAGAAAACCCATTGCTAAAACTCTACGTCTCCGAGCAGCAAACGGAGCTAGCTGGCGCGCCGGCAGCCGCCGCGCGGGGGCGGCCGAATGCCGGCAGCCGCACGCTGGCAAGTCACAGTCAGCATAGTAGTGATATAGTGACGCAGCGCGCGGCTGCGCGCAAAACGAAAATATCAAAATTCGGTGCTTGCGATTTTTTTTCCATGTCGCAACATTCACGAATCCATCACACGAATCCATCCCAACACCTGCTAAATGGTTTAAAAACACATCCAAACTTATTTTTTCCATCTTAAACAGTTTCTTCATGTTCTTGGTGATTGTGAGTTTGTTCCGGTTATTTCATCGGGTTCTTTCAGTGAAAAACATTTCACTTTGCGGACGGGTGGCGATTCTGCTCTTCTGCGATTCTGCTTAAATTAAATTAATTTAAATGAATAATAAATATTTAAAGCCATGAACTGGAAAGTACTAACATGCCCTCACATGCAGTGCACTATACGTGCGTAGCACGGGCCCATACTGCTAGTTTTAATTCATAAATTTCGTATGAAACTATACAATTTATAAATAGTACATTTTCCTCTGCGAATTCGGAAGTTGTTCACAATACTGCAGTTGTGATGTTTTCAGGTCATGAAATAAATGTATTCTTACCTCAATTAAACCTATATTTGATGAGCGTATAGCGAGCGAAATCTTCAATTTCACTACCCCGAAAAAAAGTCACTTGATTGTGTGTTCAATCAATTTTTACGAAATTTTACGATTGTTTCAAATTTTGGAATCTCTGTAAATGTCAAAACTCTTTACATGACTTCATAAAAACTTTGAAACATGTCGATCTTATAGATATTTATAATGTCTGAAAATCTGAGGTCGGTCGAACTTTCCGATTGGTTTTTATTTGCGTTTTTGGAGTAGTTTTTCGTGACTTGACACCTGATTCAAAGAGTCCGGTTGCAGCTTCGTTTTCTAGGTTACCAGCTTTTCTCAGAAGTTTAGTAAATTTCGTTCATCCGCGTCATAAATTTATCTCTAATCTATTTAGAACCCTCGGGTATAAGTTATGTCGAATGTATTTACGTTATCATTACTCAATGAGTTAATAATTTGCATGTTTACTCTGACAGCTCTGAGAGAAACAGAAGAAGGCCAGAATCGGCTAAATTTTCAAGTGATCGGAATTTTCGAAAAGCCAATGATCTGGCATGGTTATAGTAGACATTAGTCTAAGAAATTTTATCAGGCATGGTGCTCCGTGGTTTTCATATAAGGTCTTCTGCCTTCGCCTTTTTATCTGCTATGCAAACCGCTACGCTCATCTTCAACGCAACACACATTGCGTTCGCGTATTGCAACAATACCAACAATACAACAACAATGCATTGCGTTCCTTGCATTGCATTGTAGAGCATCTATAAAGTGCTTATCGCCTACCACTCTATAAGCGCGAAGCGACCCTTCCTTTGTCTCTCTTTGGGTCATGCATACCTGCTATGACGCTGTCTTTGTCAACCCCACTAGCTTCCTGATCGGCTCAGCGCACCTACGTGCAAATGAGACGACATTTCGAATTAATCTTCGTAGGTTTGAGATTCTATATCTCATAACCCAAACACGATTTGCTTTAAACTTGCAGAACATTTTAATCAATTTTTGACTACGTATTGTCATGAACCCTTCGGATTCTTATATCTAATTACCTCAATAAATACCAAAATGAATACAATATTAATTCCTGAAATTCACAACCTATCCATAAACTTTCCACTCGACACATACGTCAGAGGTGTTATTGCAAAGGGATGGACCTACTATGGCGCACTTGACATTGACCATACCACATATAAGGGCTGAGTACCTTGCACTTGACTCTCGATCATATCGTATCTCTCTGACACGACGGGACTACGACGCTGAGACGCACGACTTCTAAACGGCGACCCGTCAACTGAAGCAGTTTACTTTCATCACCGATTAGACTTATATGTAATTAGTTGTCACGATTACATCGTCTTAACGGAAAGTCTGTACTTCAACTTATCATATTACAATGTACACTCATTGCACTCTTCCAATTGAAGGTTAATAAACATAGCTACTGTTCGATATCTCTTATCATATGATGGCTGTCCTTACCCATCCATTAGCCCTACGCTATTCTACTTAGCCCTTAGGGCTTACTATCGGCTCTCTTGGCCGTAATCAAGAGTGGTGACAGCTTATACATTAGATCGCCAATGGGCATCGATGGCTAGAGCACCTATTCGCCAAGCCCATAGCCACAAACCGCCCATTGTGACACGTATGATACTAAATTGAACAAAAACGGTACCTTCACTTTTGTGGGATCTATATGGCGGTAACACGACGCGAGCGTGAGTTTTTGTTTTGTTTTTGGGTAATTAAAGCCACAAGTACAAATCCATTAATTTTTTTTTTTAACTATTACCTTAAGCAAACTTCTTCGACGATTACGATTCGGCCCTTTTATCACATCTTTGGCACTAGTTTTGAAAAAATCTACCTATTTCAAACTGGGAATTTGAATGCTGAATCAAAAGTCTCACTGGTTTCCCGACGTTTTGTAACAGATTATGCTAGTTACTTTATCAAGGGTGATAGCGTGAACAAAAGCCCTTTATCGTGGTTTTGAGTATAAGTGTACCGAGTTTGGTTACTCTGTTACCACCGGTCTTGACTGGGCATGCGATAAGGTGAAGGCGTGCTTCAAAAAAGTTCCATGGCGACCATGGCCCTTTTATCGAAAATTTGCCCCTGAAATGCTAAAACATACCCCGAAACTCTTCAATCGTCACTCTTTTTAGAGACTCCTTTTATATTGTATATACAATATATACGAAAGTCCAAAGAAAAACTTGGGAAAAGGGCCATGATCGCCTTTATTTTCGTATTTTGTCGACAACACACTGAAATATTGAAACTACTGTAACGGTGTGACCGGTGTGACTTTTGGTATGTTTCTAAATTTTTAAATAATACATTTTTGACTTTATTCACCCCATGTGCAAGAAACGAGACACGAGGACTTGGATAATTGTACACTGATTACATCTACCTAGGGGTGTACCAAGTTTGAGTCAACTCGTCAAAAAATTAACAATCGGAACTGTGCTAGAACCTTAACGAAAGCACATTACATCGTTTTACATTGCCAAACATTACACCGAACGAAGAGTACAAATTGCATCTGCTACATGGTTTTAAAATGACAAATAACGAGTGATTTGTGCTGCAGTTTGATTGATGCATTATTTGTTTTGTGGTGAAAAAGCCGATGGCTTGAACAAAGAATAAATCTGCTAAAAGACACGGCGACAACAAATCACCAAAGCGAAATGAGTGTACTTGAAATCAAAGTAACCGTGCACATGGGTTTGCATTTTTTACTGAGACTGGCTGGAAATTGTCAGTGCCCAACCAGAGATAGTGTAGTGGCCCAACTAAAAATACGAGTAAGTAGAGGACATTGGCTAAGGAAATTTTGCCGGGGAATGTTTTATCACTAGGGCTTCGCGAACGCAATTTGTGTTGCGTTGAAGATGAGCGTAGGTAGCGGTTTGTGTATAGCGGATTAAAAGGTGCAGGCAGCAGCCACAAGAAAACCATGGAGCACCAAACCTGACCATTGCCTTCTCGAAAATTCTGATCACTTGAAAATGTATACGGATTCTGACGTTCCTTTGTTTCTCTTTGAGGTCAACAAAGCTGGTAACCAAGGAAACGAAGGAAACCGGACTCGTATTGAATCAGCCGTCAAATCACGAAAAAAACACCACAAAAATGCTAATAATAAACCAATTGGAAACACCTACCGAACTAAGATTTGCAGGCATGATAAATATGTATAAGGTCAACATGTTTAGAAGTTTTGGTGAAGTTATGTTCAGAACTTTGAAATTTACAGGGGTTCAAAATTCTGAAAAAATCGAAAAATTTCTTAAAAATTGATTTATAAAAAATTTACTGAACCGATCTTTTTCAAAAACGCAGGGTAGAGCGCGCACAAACACACAAAAAAAAAACATACACAAGTGACTTTTTTTTGGGGTAAGTGAAATTGAAGATTTCGCCCCGCTCGCTTCGCTCGCTACGCTCATCAATCAACTATATGGACTGGGCGTCGATATGGTTTCTACCGAGACTTCGTCTTTTGTAACTTGAAAGTGGGTTCAGAACCCTAAAGTCAAAAATCTTGCTCCAGTTTAGGAAGTATTTTGACTTTCTAGTGTGTAAATGTTATTAAGAGGCCTGTAGTCAGATAATCCTTTCACCCCCACCCCCAGTAAAACGTTGAATGCAGAGGTCCACTCGATCCATGAAATGAACCCCTCAAAGTATTCCAATCTTTAATTTGAAAATACCAGTAGATGAAGGAACATCATCAGGACATCATCACAATTTGATATTTTCGAAAATGTGTATGGAGCAATTTCTCAAAAATCGCCTAAATGAGCTCTAAATGAGCTCTAGACATCGATTGTGAAACGATACCCATTCGCTTTTTTTTGTAAAAAGGCTTAGTCCCGAAACAGCAAGCACTCTTTCGCTATGCACAGTTTTTTCCCAGCGATTTTCGAGCACATTTAGACCCTCTTTCGATGCCACACGTAAGGGTCTGCGCCACTTATTTTCAGCGATCACCCGATACGGAAATGTCAACAAGAATCATTTTTAATCTTATTTAAATTACGAAAGCTCGTAATTGGCTATTCATTTTATTATTATGTACACAAATTAGCCTCCCAAAAGTGTTGTCCATTCCGGGATTTGAACCCGGGTCCCCAACTTTCGCGGCT
Source organism: Nemoura dubitans (assembly GCA_921293005.1). Classification (NCBI taxonomy): domain Eukaryota; kingdom Metazoa; phylum Arthropoda; class Insecta; order Plecoptera; family Nemouridae; genus Nemoura; species Nemoura dubitans. The sequence goes on from OV121076.1 coordinate 24,020,690, forward strand.
GGTGCTCTAACCGCTGAGCTAAATGGCCATTAAATTTGGGAGAAGTAATTTGCATACAGGGTGAGAATTGAATGTCCCCATGGGGGTATGGTCCAGAGTCTACGAATACTCATAGTGGCTCTGGTACCGCGTGATGCTATACTGCAACCACATTTTTACATTCAACCTCGAGTAACTCCAATTTAACGTTGGATGCGTTGAATTCTCTTTTAATCTTATTTAAATTACGAAAGCTCGTAATTGGCTATTCATTTTATTATTATGTACACAAATTAGCCTCCCAAAAGTGTTGTCCATTCCGGGATTTACCAGAGCCACTATGAGTATTCGTAGACTCTGGACCATACCCCCATGGGGACATTCAATTCTCACCCTGTATGCAAATTACTTCTCCCAAATTTAATGGCCATTTAGCTCAGCGGTTAGAGCACCAGCCGCGAAAGTTGGGGACCCGGGTTCAAATCCCGGAATGGACAACACTTTTGGGAGGCTAATTTGTGTACATAATAATAAAATGAATAGCCAATTACGAGCTTTCGTAATTTAAATAAGATTAAAAGAGAATTCAACGCATCCAACGTTAAATTGGAGTTACTCGAGGTTGAATGTAAAAATGTGGTTGCAGTATAGCAACACGCGGTACCAGAGCCACTATGAGTATTCGTAGACTCTGGACCATACCCCCATGGGGACATTCAATTCTCACCCTGTATGCAAATTACTTCTCCCAAATTTAATGGCCATTTAGCTCAGCGGTTAGAGCACCAGCCGCGAAAGTTGGGGACCCGGGTTCAAATCCCGGAATGGATAACACTTTTGGGAGGCTAATTTGTGTACATAATAATAAAATAAGAATCATTTTATCGCTTGTTTTGAGTTGCTTCGAAAAGCGGTTACAGAGGATTATAGCCGAGTCAGAGGCTGAGGAAATGTTTATGAACACTCGGGATTATTTTTATGACCAAGTAATTTTATCTTTCCAATCGCAATCTCAAATCTATACTCTACTACATTACCATAGTATAAGGATGGGTCATTACCATTTTTTCGTAAGTCCCCTGAGTCGAATATAACAGTACAGTTCATCTCAGGCAGCATCTCTGTACGATACAATATTATAACAATACGTTTGGAAATTGAAAGTGAATTGTTTTTATTTTTTAATATGGAGTTCGGGAAATGGGATATGTATATTGCATATTTTACATTGTCCATAGTTTTTTTAGTGAAATTGGCAAAATGTTTGATTTTGATAGATTATTCACGCACGACAGTAATCTTCACCATCGCGTCATCGGATCTAGCAAAGCAGCACGTTGTTTTATAGAATTGAAGGGTTGCCAGCCAGTAGAAATATATAATGTGGGAAAAATATATCGTCCCCTCCAAGTGGGGGGGGGGGGGGGGGCAAGTTGACGGACCTGTCCCCTCCACTATGCCGATCTTTTGGCAGTTGGGAGATTTGCGAACCAAGAAAAAATAGTCACCTTTTGCGGCGAAAAGAGAGGACTGGTGTTTTTTAAGGTTTCGACAAGCGTAAGTCAATATTTCAGTTAAACTCGAGGGTCATTTATTCCTGCTTCTTTACAGCCAAGTTCCAGGACTCACTCGTACACTTGCTGCTTAGAGCTAATCAATCCGTATGATGCCGAGCCAGTGAATGCTCGGCTTTTTTTTTTTTACCCCGGCTGGCCACACACATGAACCTGGGGGTCACATGACAGGCCATGTGTTTTTGGGCTGCAAGTGGCAAGCTAGGGGGTGGCCTGGCTTGGTCTCGACCTTTCGCCTGCATAGGCGATGGGCGAAGTCAAGCTAGGGGATTCCCTAGCTGCACCTTGCACATTCAGTCAGTCGACAGAGTGACATCCGTGTTCGTGCTTCTAATCGAATCTGTAGTGTGTGTGCGCTTGCGTGTATTTATGTCAGCGGTAACAAAAACATTGAAACACCAATTATAATTGCCTTTTGACTATTAGCCCAAATCGGTCATGTAGATCGCTTATTGCATATACTATTGTAGGGTGAATTGTGAATTGAAACACCATACCTTGTTACAATGGGTAAAAAATATCGAGGTTTTAGAACTAGCCGGCGTAAATCCAGGAAGAACATTGCAAAAGAGTCGTGGAAGAAACTACGAGAGAAACAACAACAGACATCGTAAGTAGTTGACAATACCAATGTCGGTTATTGTAACATGAGCAGTGCCCAATCAATGATTCATGTTTGTATATCACCTCAAAAGGTGCGAGAAAACAAGGTCGCTCACTCCAGAAATAACACAAGTTGAGGAATCGAGAGTTTCATGTCCTTTTGAACACAACGTGGCTACGGTAAATCGCCCCGATGAGGCAGCTTGTAAGTAACCTAACAGGAAACTTAAACAAATTGATTCTCAAGTCGACAAACGTATACTATTACCAAGTGCAGGGCCAGCAGCACATCACCGGCAGAGATTTTTGCTACTTCGTGATTTTCACGTCTAAGTGGTTCACTTATGAAATCATTCATAGGGACGATGATTTCTGGCGTGAAAAAATGGAGTCCAGTCTGTGTCGGTAAGATTTTAAATTTTTCCACTAAAAGTGAAAGTAACATAATTTGTACCAACTTACGGTTCACCACTATTGAGCATCATTTTTATTTATTTTTTGGTTTTAAAACGAATGCCTCGTGGTCCGAAATCCGCAATTCGGCAAACGGATGCAGAAAGCCGACATAAGATATCCACGGTACATCCTGGAAGCCTGTGAGGCGGCTTCAGCAGAGGCTGCGGCAAAACTGGAGAGAGCCTCTGCAAAGACATTACAGAGGGCAGAATGCGCGACAAAAAACAAAGAAAAAATAACGCAAATTCGCCGACGAAAAGCGACTCGAAAAAAATAGCCATCTGAACCACCTCCATCATATCGCATTTCATTCGTCTCGACATTCAAGTACATTTTGCGTAGTTTCTTATATTTTTGTTTCTGTTCACTCTTTTTAATTTGATTGACAAACCAATATATTATTCGCAAACTAATTACTTCCGTGGCAAGCGACGAATAAAATATAGTTTATAGGTATAACACGAACTAAAATTCATCCCAGAAAATCGTTCAAAAAAGGGTTCAATGTTGCTTTTTACAAAGACTCCGATGGTAGCAATGAAACTATTCACGTACACAAATCGATCGATTTCCTTTATCGACATGTACTTATCAGATAATTTTAGTTCTTAGTATTCATCACAAAGTGCTGTTTACAGTCAACATCAAATGGGATTAGTCTAGATTAAAAAAATAAACTGTGTAGGACGTTTTGCTGTGGTCTAAATGACCCACAGAATCGCCATTTGGCGTGCGAAAACTTTGATTCAACATCGATAATAATCAGCTATCAAAATCGAACCCTATCGTGTCAATTATAACTCAATAAACATTAAATTATACGTTTTTTATATTTGCTGATATGTGTTTCAGCTTAGCGCGATTCCCAGAACATTTTAATTTCATTAATCTCGGAGATTGTTGATTATTTCTGTGTTGGCACTTGCCAAGATTGTTGTGATTGTTACCATAAGCTGCGATAAGCGGATTATCTGCATTGAGGACTCTTAAATTTGCAGCATTGCCAACCCTCGCGTCTCATCTGCACAGTCTGTCAGCACTCAGCAGTCAGCCAGTCAGTCATTCTTACTCTTCACTCGTCAGTAGGTAGTCCTATACACGCTTCGCTAGTGTTTGGTCCGTGTTCCTGCTCTAGAACAACAAGACAAGATCAACAGTGCTAAACTACGAAGATTAAGGTAAGGAACACAATATATCTGTTACTTATTATTATTGTCATCCTTTTCACCTAAGTTGTACATTATATATAAGGACCAGAGTTATTTTCAAACCAGAAAAAGGGAGTTTGCAACGAAAATGATATTTCAATAAAAACGATATTTTAAATAAGTTTTTGTATTCGGCGAAATTCATAATTTGCATTCGCGGAACGCTTAAGGGATTACTTAATTATTACTCAACGTATAGTGGAGAGTTTTGAAAATTTCTATGTAAATGCGTTTCAATTGGTCAACTATTTTTGGCGTCTCATTGGAAATAGCTCACTCTCTGGACAACCCCGCCAATGGCGGATCCAGGGGGGGGGGGGGGGGCGATGGGGGCGATCTCCCCCCTTAAGAATCCCGAACATTCCCGAAAAATAACCTTTCGCCCGGCCCGGCACTAAAACCGGGTCATCGGGTGCAGATCTGCGGAGCCAACGACTTGATCGACAGGGCGATCATTTTGTCAAAAGTCTTGCTTTCATGGTAGCTGGTGCCGACGTTTTTTTCGGATAATTCCGAGAATTAGGACCAAAATATGTCAAGTTGACCGGACGCATGTGTCCTTCGCCTATACAATAGAAGGGGCGCACCATGTTACCCGGCGCAAGCAAATTTGAGTTTGCGAACAATTATGCAATATCAGTTCTGCAACTTTCTCCATGCCCATCACCGGCAACAAGGGTCGTAAAAATTATGAGCAACCCGCCCCCAATCCCCAAAACCAAATGGTCAGTATTGTCTTGCGTCTCTACTGGAGCAGTGCGTCTCGACTTGCTACCCCCCGTCTTGTCTTGTAATCAGTGCGGTGAGTGCAGTCAAGGTGAATCGTCTTCTTCCCGTCATATAATTTGTGATCAGCGTTAACGCGACAAACACCATTTTTGTAACTTCGGAAAATAGTCAAGATGTCGGAGAATTACAACCAAATAAACGCTAATTTGGTAAAAATAAAAAACCTGACTTTCAAACAGCATTTATGCATTTTTACAGCATATTTTAAAGACAAGTATAATGCTCAACGTGAGCTGGAGTATGAATGTCTAGAATGCAAAGTTCTGAAATACCCACCCCTCAAGACAGAATGTTATTTGTTGTAGCTTATCGCGTGGTTAGATCTGGCAGCAAAAGCAGGCAACAAAGAAGATTAACAGTGTCGTGCTCACAACACTGAGCGCGATTGTTGTTGAACGCCCGTAATTTACCCCGTTTGGCTACGTTACAAACAAAATCCTTTCCAACAGTAAACAAATGTGCTGCGAGCAACAATGGCGTCTGTGGGGTTCATTAGGTGTGTTCGTTTTGACTGCTACTAACTGCTATCAGCAACTAGAGCGTTCGATTTCATTTGTGGCAACTTGTAGCAACTTCTGCTACTGTTCGTTTTGTCGAATGTAGCAGTCTTCAGTAACTTTTAGCTGCTATTTGTTACACTACCTCGGAATGTGGTGTAAGCTGTAGCAGTCGGTAGCAAGTCTAAAAATGGCGTCTACTTGGTATGCGAGAGTTGATGAAAATGGGGACGTTATTGAAGAACAGGAGTGTTACATATTCTCCGATGGCAGTAAGTTACTAACAATCAATCGTTAATATATTTTAAACACTGTTACTAAGCGAACTTAATATGTTTATTGGAGCTTTTTGTTGCAATAGGCCATGCTACGTGACCTAACCTATAAATCCAATGCCATCCCTGCCAAATTCAACTCATGATTTGTTTTCATTATTATTGCTACTGATTATTGTTACTGACCGCTTTTCATTTAGATGAAAGCATGTACGTGCCTTCTAGGTTCGTGGCCTCTCATAACGGGCAAAGATTCCTAGATGTTGAAGTGGATAGCGCTGCTAGGCGCCTAGACCTCACAGAATTTGCGATGCCTGCGGAGGCAGAGGTTGAAACACAAAGGGTAGAAGAGGACAATTTTAAGCTAACGGGAAATCGACAAGAATTATGGTCAGATAGGCCGACAAAGCTTTTTCTTGATCTGTATCCTAAATACAACAAATTGGTAGCCAGTAGGAAAATTCTTACTTTTGAAAAAATGTGGTCTCAAATGGCACAAGAATTCCAGGACAAGGGGTACACATACAGTGATAAGCAACTGAAAACGAAATTCCATTCACTTGAGCGGGCATGGAAGCTGAAAACTGTTCAATCTCACAAAACAGGCAGAGGGCGGATTGATGTTCCCTACGAGAAGTACGTACAGCTCTGGACTTTGTAAGTGAGCTAGTCGAATATCGGCTATGTCCTCAGAAAGGTTTGGCTGAAATCAGCATAGGTATGCCAGGTACCGACCACGTGGCTAAGCACATGGATACAAGGCATGACGAGTGATGGTGGGTCTCAATCTCGTTTTTATAAACCAGTTCTTTTATCTGCAACTTCTTTCCCCTTTGAAATGACAAACGACCAAGCTGACAAATCGATACTCTATCGAGTTTTGCATGAGATTTCACAGTCACCAAATGTCATCAAATCCGTAATTTTTAAGTTACAAGAAAGATTAAAACACTTCCTGGGTCTTCCTTTTAAAACAAAAAGATCAAATGCATTAGTTTTGCAATATTTTCGGAAAATATGGCATTCACTATGAGATAGAATTAAATTTTCATAATTGAACGCGTCATTTCAACCGGCCGGGACGAGGTATAGCCATCAGAAAGGTATGGACTCCGGCACGACAAATGACTTGATCGAGAGCTGATAACAGAGGTAATAAAGAGGAATAAAATTAAATCGCATTGCGGACGCAAACGTTTCCCAAAAATCTTAATAATTGACTTTATAATTGAGTTTGTCTCAAGGAACAAACACATGCTGTTTTTGAATTAATGTTTAACCTCTAAAATTACGCATTTTTGGCCAAGGGTGGTGTTATGATTGCATGCGAAAGTCGAGTGATCAAGCAATGCGCATGTGTTCTAATGATCATGAAAAAATAATATTTATAATGGCAAACCAGTTTTATTTTCATTATCAGTCCTGCTAAAGCCCTATCTATATCAATGAACCGCAGAGGGAACAAATTCATTCACTCTCGCATCGCATTTTGGGCACGATGGCAGGATATGTCCACTGGCCTCATGATACTAGAGTAGCCGTTTTGGGCATGATAAAGCACGTACACCTACCACCCCGAGCTGCTGGAGAGCATTTTGGCGTTTCGGCGGCAACCGCGAAGAGATGGTGGAGACACTATAGTGACCCTGGCAGCATGGAGCGCAGGTAAATATATTTGCACATTATTTTAATAGAATAATATGCTTGTTAGTTTTAAACTCCCAATAAGCGTAGGAATTGTTTACTCCATAGCTAAGTAAGATGTTTTAAGAACATTATGATTTTCTTAATCTGTATATGTGTGTTATTATTTTTAATGATGACGAATGTAAACAAAGTCTGCATGTCACTGTGAACTGACACAAACTCGTTTAGGCCGGGAACTGGAGCGCAGCGCGTGTCTACGGAGGCGCAAGACGACGCCTTGACGACGCTGGCCGCCAACAACCCTTTCAACCACTCGACGTGGCTGACGGCGACCAGCAACTTCCCTGGCTGCACCAGGACGGCGAGAAGGAGGCTTCGCGAAGTCGGCCTGATCGCCCGACGAGCAGCCATCAAGGAAGTCCTGACCGACGACCACCGCGTGGACCGGATGGCGTTCGCGGCCGCCCACCTCGACCACGACTGGGGACGCGTCGTCTTTTCCGATGAGAAGGTGTTTTCATCGGCGAACGAGGGGCCACATATTGTGTATCGGCCCAACAACTCGCGCTTCGACCCCGACTACGTCTTCCAGCGCCAGCAGAGCGGTCGCTTCTCAGTGAGCACCTGGGGCTGGATTTCGGCGGCGGGGGGTGGAGTGCTGTGGCGGGTGGACTGCAACCTAACCGGGCTCCAGTATCGGGACATCCTGCGGGATGTAATGGTCCCCTCTGTTCGGGTTTTATACCTAGGCGGACCATTTGAATTCCAGCAGGTAAGAATCAGCTCAATATCCAACCCATGAACGCATAATTATAAACATAACATCAACAAATAAATTACATGGTATTGCTCATTTCCAGGATAACAGCCCGATACATTATGCCCACGTGGTGCAGGACTGGCTGGCCAACCAAGCCGACATCGAGCCTTTGGCTTGGGTTCCTCGGGGTTGTGATCTCAACCCCATCGAGAATGTGTGGGAGGAGGTCGTCCGCACGATGAAAGATCGTTGGGTGCAGCCAGCCAACAGGGACCAGCTGTGGGACGCCGTGGAGGCCGCGTGGCTGGACGTCACCGAGGGGCCTCTTTTCGTGCAGACACTCGTCGAGTCCATGCCGCGCCGAATGGCCAAAGTGCTCGAGTACGAGGGAGGCTGGACGGGCTACTGAACCAATTAGCTCGCTTTTCTTTTCTTTACATTATTATTTGTCGTGTGCGGAAAACACACGCGCTTTGCCAATCAGAATCTAAATTGCAAAGCAATCCAACTTGTGTTCTAATTGATTTCCCTCCGTCATTCCTGACAAGAAAGATTTCTGTTCGATCCCAATTAATCCATGAATCATCCGTTGATAATTACGAGCTATGTTTATTTTGACAGGAATTAGAGATTGCAAAATTAAGCCGCCTATAAACTCATAGATTTAGCACATTTCTTATTTACGGCAGTTATTCATAAATTTATACGAAAATACTCATTCTTGGAATGATTTAATCTCTATACTAATACATCAACATCAATGGTAGTTGTAAATACTCAGTAAATTATTGTCAGTAATTATTCTCAGTATTATTGATAAAACATATTTTATATGACACTTTCTGATATTCGAAAACCTAAAACCTTTTATATGTTCATATAAATCGATGTAATTTCTGGTTTGAAACTATCGGCATCAGATCCGACCCGCCTTCACGACTCGGCCACCAGAAAGGTAGGGCATCGGTACCAACAATGATTAACTTGATTCCGAGATAACAGGCAATTAGCATAAATTAAATTATAACACGCAGTGAGAACCGAATTTCCTTAAATTTCATAAAATTACTAATGCTCCTCAGGAAAAAACAATCGTACACGTGTTTCATTTTTTCTTCCAACTATAAAAATACGTGTTGTAGATGAGATGAGAGGCTTGAAATTGCATAAACACAAATAGAAAAGGGGACGAATTCACGAGCGTCGCATGGCAGGTACTGGTGATAAAACTGGTTTGTCAAACAAGATAAGATACCCAAAGCGCATGTCATCCCAAGCCTCCATGTGCTCAGCCACGTGGTCGGTACCTGGCATACCTACGGTGATTTCAGCCAAACCTTTCTGAGGACATAGCCGATATTCGACTAGCTCACTTACAAAGTCCAGAGCTGTACCTAAGTACATATTAAAACAGCATCGAAATATTGCATTTTTACCTCAAGTACTTAAAGTACTAGTACTAGTAATTACTTACTTAGTAGTACCGGTACTAGTACTTAGTACCTCAAGTACTAGAATGCTGCATATTTGTAATGTACCTGGGTCAGAACAAGGCCAATCGACCAAAAGTGTGCTCGTGGATTTTTAATTTTTTTAGGAAAATCCAGGGTTATTCCCCTACCTTTACTGAGTTCAGAACGTTTAAAAAAAAAATTTACTACTAACCGTTCTCCAGATAGAGCCCCTCAAAGTTCGGAGAAAAACGAATATTTGGCAGGTGCAGTGTGTCACAAAATCCAATGCCGATTCTAAACCGTTAAAGATATCAAAAAACTTCAGGGAGATAATTTGTTCGGTAGAGTTTGTTTTACTATGAACTGTAGCTCAAAAGTCAGAATTTTTACTTTTTATATGGTAATAGAAGGTCAAAACGTAGGGTACATTTTTTGAATTCTTGCAACTTCAGGGTGCATTCTGAACAGCAAGGGATGAAAAACGGGAAACGATAATTTTTTTGTAGGTACCCTTCATGTAAACGAATGTTTACATATTGGTTTCGTTAAGGGTTTCTACCACCTTCATCCCTTAAAAAAATCATGAAATTCGAAAAAAACCGAAAATGGCTGTTTTCAGGGGTGTTTTTCGTCAACTGGAAGTGAACTTAAAAAATAAAATGTATGGATTATGTGCTTTACTATTTGAACTCAAATCCCTGAAAGTCCCGATTCCCGTATTTTATTCGTTTAGAAGTAACAATTTTTTTAAAGGGTGTAACACTTCATAGGGATAAGGCGTAGGAGGATGCACACAAACACTGAACAAAATACCGAAATATTTGAAAAGTGAAATTTTATTCAGCTGGCATTCGGCGGACCGACGTGCACAGCTCGAGTTTCAAAAACCCACTGCCTGACCTCATACAATCTCCAGGCCGAGGTGGTCTTCCTTTCCTTCTGTCCCTTGACTTTGACAGGGGGTGCAGAGCAAGTGTTCCCTATAATAGGTCGTAAACAGATTTACAAATGAATGGGAGGGTGGTGTACAGTCTAGGCTAAAAGTTGAATGTCCCTTTCCTGGGTTAGAAAGAATGGTGTGCTGTGATTTCTCACTTACATGACATGATATTGATGCAGATGTAAAATATAATAATAATGTATATGAATGATAAATGTAATAATGATAAATCTATAAATGATATGTTACATACGCCCTCCAGATTAATGGTTAATTTCTAAGCATAAGACTATGAGTAATTGACCTTAAACGACACAGAACATATCAGTTGGAAGTTACACAAATATAAATGTTACTATAAGTAATAATTATAATTTAAAACAACGAAGACAATACTTATTTTATTATAGGTAGTCTAATGTAATGAATCAGAAAAAAAAATTCAATTAATAATACCTGTTTAAGTTAGTTCTGTGGTCTTGACGAGATGTTACAACACGTCCTCCACAGTTTGAAATATTTATTTTTCTATTTAAATTTACCATAAGACTAAACGTAATTGATAATTATTTTACAACATCTTGTTTGTATTGTTACCTCCATTGTGGCATAATTACCATATCCTAAACACACTTACTTACTATTGTTAGTTACTTATTGATACAACAGGTTATATATTTACTGTTGACTGTCTGATCTCAACAATTTTGGTGTGATCTATACAAATATTATATTGATTAGGTAGTGTATGTAAATACTAGGCTCCGAAACTCACTTACGCATCATTGTTAGTTTCGAAATTATTGATAACGCAGGTTACATATAAAATATTTTCGCAAATTAACAATGTTATAACAACCGTCAATTTTATGTGTGATAACATCCTCTACTTGGTATGCGTTGTTTCCAATTTGTTTCGTGATTTTAAACGGACCCTTATACAAAAGGAAGAATTTTTTTATTGTTTTATTAATGGCTGATGATTGGTGGTCCGTTTTTACGAGCACCAAGTCGCCTACGCCTAGTTTTTCGCATTTGTGTTGGCTAACATGACGCTGCACCCGGGCTTTGCTCTTTTTGGTGATGTGCTCCTTGGCCAAACGGATGAGATAATCGTGGGTCGGTTGTCCCTTCACAGCGGGTGGCCGTGTCAGGATCTTGTCAATGACCCTTTGTGGCGCTTCCCCGAAATGCATTTGGTGGGGTGTAAGTGCTGTGCTATGATGCGTTGTAACGTTGAACCACATGGCGATGGTTGCTAAGTAGTCGCTCCAGCCGGTGTGTTTTTCATGGCAATAAGTGCGGAAAATGCGGCCAAGTTCACGCATCACACGTTCGCTGGGGTTTCCCTGTGGATATCGGACCGTGCTATGGCCAGCAGCGATCTGCTCGTCTTCAAGCGTACTGTACCATTTGCGCGATGTAAATTGGGTCGCGTTATCACTTATTATTTTCTGCGGTCTTCCTATCTTTGGGATGTAATCATTTTTTAATTTACGTAAAATGGCTGCAGAAGTTGCCTTTTTCAACGCATATAATGCTACATGACGTGAAAACAAGTCTATGAATACTATTATATAGCACACATTTCCTTTTGATATCGGAATTGGGCCGTATAAATCAGTAGCCACGATGCTATTTGGACTCGTCGGAATCACTGGCGACATATGTCCTGCTAATGTTCGTGTGGGTACTTTTGCTTTTTGACAGATGTCACACGCTCGCACGATTGAGTTAATTGTGCGCCTCATTATGCGCCAATAAAAAAATTCTTTCATAACGTTAAATATTTTATAGCCTCCGAAATGGCCATAGGCCTGATGATACTTGATGACCAGTGTTTGAATGACACTTTTTGGAACACACGCTCTCCATGTTTCCTCGTGCGTGCTTCTATGAAACAAAATGCCTTGGAATAACAAGTGTCGATTGTGCTCGTATTCTAATTGTTTGTTTGCCTGCGTCTTTAAGTTTTGTAAAGAGGCTATAATGGGCGCCAGGATGTCGTCCTTTTTCTGGGTGTTGTGTAAATCTTTGACTATGTCCTGAATGCATTTGTTTGGCTCTTGAAAGCAGCGATGAAAGTTAGCAATTGTGACCGTTTCCCCATTGACAGGACTGCCTTCGCCTAACGGCGCGCGCGATAGAGCGTCAGCTACGATGTTGGTTTCACCCGGACAAAATTTAATAGAGAAGTCATATTGTTGCAAGAGGAGGATCCACCGAGCTATACGACCGGACTGTAACTTGCATTGGCGTATGAATGAATGACAGAGATTTATTATCTGACCAAATAGTGAATGGTCGCGCAATTAAGTAGGTTCGGAATTTTTGTACCGCGTGTATCACAGCAAGTGCCTCTTTCTCGGTGGCAAAGTATTTTTTTTTCTGGTCCTCGCAGGGTGCGACTTGTGAACGCGACGACTCTTTTGTTGCGTTCACTGTCGATTTGAAATAAATGAGCTCCAATTCCGAAATCAGAACTGTCTGTTTGGAGTTGGAGTTGAACGTTTGGTAAGGGGTGATGTAACATGACGGCATTTAGTAGTGCTGTCTTTACATTTTGAAACGCCGTTATCATTTTATCGTTGAAGTCCCATTTGGCATTTTTCTTTAATAGCGTCAGTAACGGTGTTGTCACATGTGAGTACCGATCACAGAAGCGTTTACAATAATTACACATTCCTAAGAATCGGCGCAATTGTTTTACATTCCGTGGTATCGGGTATTCAGTGATCGGTCTAATTTTCTCATTGTCGACGTGTATGCCCCCATGAGATAAGATGTATCCTAGATACGGCACCTCTGTTCGCAAAAATCTGGACTTGGATAACCGAACTGTCATGCCCGCGTTTGCTAATCTTTGGAGTATGATGTCAATGTGTCGCATGTGTTCGCTAAATGAGGTGGATGCAATTAGTATGTCGTCGACATATGATACGGAAAATTCGGATGTGTCAGGGCCGAGTACGTGATTCAGGCATCGAATAAAACTGGAACTACTTGATTGTAATCCAAACGGGAGACGGCGAAATTGATATGAAATGCCTTTATGTAAAAAGGCTGTAAATTGGCGGTCTTCTTCGCGAAGTGGTATTTGCCAGTACGAGCTGGTTAAATCCAATGTAGTAAAATATTTCGCACCGTGGAACTGTTGTAGTAGTTCGTCGATTTGCATTGGGCAATCTGTTGGCGGTACCATAACGCTGTTAAGTTTTCGTGCATCTAGGCAGAGACGAACGCTACCGTCTTTTTTTATTACAGTTACTAGAGGATTCGCATAAGGGGATTGTCCTTGCTCGATAATACCCATTGATATCATTGTTTGTAGCTGCCGATCGACGGCTTCCCTTCGCGCATGTGGAATGGGGTATGATCGTTGCACGAACGGTTCGGGATCACGCATTTTGATAACATGCGTGTAGTCTTTGACACAGCCCGGTATGTCCTCTCGGTTGAAAGAATGGCACGAATACTAGGAATTGCATGTTCTGATTCAAGTGCCGCAAACGAAACTGATTGTCCGGGTAGTTCGAGTCTGCAATCGCGTAAGTTTATGATGGCACATTGCGTTGCCATCCAGTCACAACCTAATATCATTTCACACGCAAGATTTTTGTGTTGGTTGGCCAGCGAGTCGGCGCGGTGCAGGCCAGCCTGTGCTGGCTTAACAGTGGCAGGCCAACACATTGCCAACGGCGCCGGCAAGGCATTGGCAAAGTGTTGGCTGGCCAGCGTGTCGGCGCGGTACAGGCCAGCCTGTGCTGGCTTAACAGTGGCAGGCCAACACATTGCCAACGGCGCCGGCAAGGCATTGGCTAAGTGTTGGCTGGCCAGCGCGTCGGCGAGGTGCAGGCCAGTGTGTGCTGGCCCAATGCCGCTTGTACGTAGCTTGGCCAGCATACTCGCGGCCACCAGAGCCACCACTTTGCCAATACCGACACGACATTGGCTAGCCTGCACACGGCCGACGTAAATTTACGTGTCTTCATCGGTGCAGGCATCGTATCGGTGGCTTACGGTTTTCGCGGCAATGTCAGCCTGCCATTCACTACCGATATATTTCGAGCGAATCAGGTCCAGGATGTACATGTAATATGGTGTATTAATATCGAATTATACGAGTACTGGCATTATATTCATTTTTAAGACAAACTTTTGATGGTTTCATCCTACGCGTGAACCTCAAATTCAAAACATAATTGGGGGGATGGTATGCATTAAAATCGCACCCTAACATCACAGGTGTCAGCAGCGCAATCGACAAGTCTTCAGCCTACGGATCGAGGGGTACCCAGTTCAAATCCGGCCAGCTCCAATTAATGTATGCGATTTTCGCAACGGTGATGAAATAAAGTGATTAATTTCCTTCCACCCCATACAGCGCTAATTGGTCTAAATGTAAAACCTACCCTGTACTATTATTTTCATTTTCCCGAATCATAATTTTGTCCGTGGCCGATGGTCACTGATTGTATAGCAACGGCATAGTGCAGGCAAAGTAATGGCTAGATGATGGACAACCGCGGCGGCGCGGTGAAGGCTTGCTGCTGGCCTGGTGTCGGCATCTTACTGGCCCCATGCAGCCAGTCCTTCACCGAGCCGACATGCTGGCCAGCCAGCACCGGGCCGATGAAGGCAGGTGTGGCACATTTTTTACTGGCGCGATGCTGGACATTTGCTATTGGCCAACGCAGGGCCGATGCTGGAAAATACTTTCTGCCGACATTGGCACGACGTCGGCCAGCCGTTTTGTGTTTACTGGGGAGGCACTGCATGCACTGCACTCCATGGGGCACTGCATGCGAGCCCGGGGACCTCGCATAGTGTGTATTTTGTATTTTGAGTTGACTAATTAATGTTGTAAAAGTTGTAAAACTTCCTAGCTGTATAGTTCATTTGTTTGCGCATGCCCCCCCCCCCCCACTCCCCCCACCCGTAAACTCCAGGGGCACCGAGACCCTTGCGATAGTGTGTTCTGACCACTTTTTGAACCTTAAATCCGCGTCTGCACGTAAGCCACTCGCCGACTCGCCATGCAATTGTGCATGAAATTCGAAGTTAGTAGACCCTTTCAAAAAAAATTGTTACTTCTAAACGAATAAAATACGGGAATCGGGACTTTCAGGGATTTGAGTTCAAACAGTAAAGCACATAATCCATACATTTTCAATTTTTTAAGTTCACTCCCAGTGGACGAAAAACACCCCTGAAAACAGCCATTTTCGGTTTTTTTCGAATTTCATGATTTTTTTAAGGGATGAAGGTGGTAGAAACCCTTATCGAAACCAATATGTAAACATTCGTTTACATGAAGGGTACCTACACAAAAATTATCGTTTCCCGTTTTTCATCCCTTGCTGTTCAGAATGCACCCTGAAGTTGCAAGAATTCAAAAAATGTACCCTACGTTTTGACCTTCTAATTACCATATAAAAAGTAAAAATTCTGACTTTTGAGCTACAGTTCATAGTAAAACAAACTCTTCCGAACAAATTATCTCCCTGAAGTTTTTTGATATCTTTAACGGTTTAGAATCGGCATTGGATTTTGTGACACACTGCACCTGCCAAATATTCGTTTTTCTCCGAACTTTGAGGGGCTCTATCTGGAGAGCGGTTAGTAGCAAATTTTTTTTTAAACGTTCTGAACTCAGTAAAGGTAGGGGAATAACCCTGAATTTTCCTAAAAAAATTAAAAATCCACGAGCACACTTTTGGTCGATTGGCCTTGTTCTGACCCACCTATTATATTTGTTTTTCCCACAGAGAACTGCAGGAAATTTTTGCTGTCCGACGGTCTATAATACCTGAGTGCACCAGGAATAGCTCTTCGGGGTCCACCAATCGAAAGCAACTGCTTCAAAAGGTTGGAGTGAAGGAAGTAGTTGATGAACAGAAGAAGACATGAGTAATGAATTATTATCAAGATAAAAAATGCCTACCCCTCAAGTCCTTCTTTGTAAAGAATAAATACCTGGAAGTGAGAAAAATATGCACCTTGGTAGGGTTCAATTTTTTTTTAAACCTGGGAATTTTTGAAAATATTTCTGCTGACAACTAGAGCCAAGGCTTGGAAAAATGTCTCAATATTATGAGAGAGTATGAACAAATTTGCTATCTTTTCAATTATGACCACCAAGTTCTGATAGCTTCAGAATTGATTGCAGCGGTTAGGTAGGGCAGGCTAGAAAATGGAGTGGAGACGCTGGTGCACTTTTAAGAATGTTGATTTGGAAATTTGTTTTTGTTTCAGTCAACTCAATTGAGTTGATTAGTACCTATATATTTCATGATTATCTATATTATTTGTACCTATGTTGAATGGAAAACAAAAACAAATAAAATGAATTACATAGGTACATACAACCTAAGCATTAAAAAATTCAGGGATTTTCCATGTACCTAACGGAAAACATCCAGGTTCAAAAATTATATTGTGAATGCCAGATAATTGCATAAACAATTGCAGGTACTGGCACTGTGCTCAGTTGCCTATTCAGTGTACATTATTTTGAAGCATTGCACCAGAAGAGGATCAATCTGACAGTGCTGACGATCCGGATCTCCTGTTCAAAAAACTGTAATTCTCGACTCGTCAGCAGCAGCGCAATCTGGCACCAAAAAGCAGGCCTCTACAGCAAAGGTACTAGATGGCATTAGGGATGGTTTTGCTCTTCGTGCTAAGGAAAGGGCCAAGGAGCATGTCGAGAGGATGGAAGCTATTGCCTTGAGTAACAGGCTGAAGACTGAGAAATTAGAGCTGTTAAAGAAATACTTTGAAACACACTAGAGAGGTAGCTTATTTTTTCCTTGAAGGGACTTTTAAGGCTTCAAATTAAATTTTACCCATGTATAGGTACTCTGGTAATGAATCTATATGAAAATGAAACAAGACGTTACTTTTAAACATTGTCCATTAGCTATAAATGTGTTATAATAATGATGCTAGTTTAAGTAGGTACCTACATTGCGATCCAGAGACGCACAAAACTAGAACCTTGACAGTAAATAACGACATAGGTTCACAGTTAACACACTAGAATTAATTTGAGTTTGCCACTTTTTGGGGATCTCTTGTCATAGAGTACCATACCATAGAAACAAATGATAAGTTTTTGTCATTACCATTTAAAATGGTATTTATCATTACAATTATTTACCATTTTACTCTTTACAAATCGTAAAAGAGTCAAATGATACTTTACTGCAGATTTGTCAGCCAGACCGTGCAGACCTATCGGAAGCATTTGTCGTTGAAGCATAAGGTTGCCTGGAACAATATTAGGAAACCAAGAACCGCAATAGACGACCATGTACCACCAGAAATCAATCGTGAAAATGCGATAGTGAATGGTGATGGTCATGATGACACGATTGTAATTGATCCTCATCAACAGCTTCAGCTGGTACCGGTTGCTGTTGATGTAAGAGAAGATTTGAATAGGCTGAACGAAAGTCATGTGAGATCGATTACCACTTACAAATTGAAAATTAAAGAGGAATATATGTTGCCTTATTCAACAACCAACAATATTTTCAATGACACCTCTGTCTTATTTGAATCGTACCAAGATTCATTCGTGAAAATAATTGAGACACGATTTAGACCAAATGAACGAGAAAGATCCAATATTGAAAGATTTGCTTCGCAATCGTGAAATTGAATCATCATTTTCCAGAGCAATCAAACAAACTCCAAAACAGTTAGCGAGCCATCTCAAGTACGTTGAGTCGAAGGAAATTGTTTTAGAAAGATTCGAAGGGAAAAATGATGTTGCTCTCTTCATTCCTATTTTGCAAACAATTCGAAATTATTTAGAGCACGATGATGTTTGGGCATCGTACAATCGGCAAGAAGACGATACCGTGTACATGAATAGCTATGCTGATGGTAATACGATTCTACCAATGTGCATTTTACCATGCATGCATTACATACCATTACTTATGCATGTAATTATGCATGCATTTTCGACTTGATCCAATATAATGGTTGACGCCAATTTCATGCATTTACGGTATTTACGTGCATTTTGCCACACAAAGTTTATAACAAAAATCAATTCTTTATAGGTCAGCTGTTCAAAAGGCATGAGCTATTTTCTACGGAAATGTCGGCAATTCGCATACACCTATATACAGATGAGTTCGAAATTTGTAATCCGATTGGACACCACCTATACAAATTGTCCGGATTTTACTTTTTCGTGGGCAACATAAGTCCCAAATATTACTCTTCGTTGGACTCCATGCATTTAGCTCTTTTGGCTAAATGGTCTACCATTCGAGATTTCTCGTATGCTGCTGTCTTGAAGCCGTTGCTTCAAGACTTAATTCTTCTCGAAACACAGGGAGTGACGATTCGGATTGATGGGCAACTGAAGACCCTCCTGGGCACGGTTGTGTCGGTTTCAGGAGACAATCTGACCAGCCATTCATTAGGTAGTTTTAGAGGATGTTTCAACAGCTGTAAATGCTGTCGCCATTGCTTAGCCGGCTATGAAGAAATGGCAGATGTGTGTAAAGCTGATTGCACTCTACGAACGTCTGCTTCTTATAAAGTCCAAGTTCAAGCCGTTCTATACCGAGAAAAAGAAAAACCAAACGACAAGGAGATAAAAAATCAATTTGGAATTAACGGTGAAACTTCGTTTGCAACTCTAAAATACTTCGACGCGATCTCATGCTTTCCACCAGATGTTATGTACGACGTTCTGGAAGGTATGATCTCCCTTGATCTGGAGATTGTTATCAAAGGCTTAGTGAGTGAGGAGGTAATGTCTTTGGCAACTGTTAACAAGACCATCAAAACATTTCCTTACAAAATCACGACAAAATAAACACTCACTCCGGTGTTCCGTTAGATTTCATTCAAAAGAAGAAGTGATTGCAGGTATAAATTAATATATGTCTCTATATTTTTATGTATTTTTTATAATTTTATATCATATAATTATATATTTTTTACAAGCAGTATAGGCCCGTGCTACGCACGTATAGTGGTCTGCGGGTGAGGGCAAGAGTTGCTGGGAGATGGGGTCCCACCTCCTAAAATAAACCCGTGCCATTGAAGTCTAAAAATAAATGTTTTTTTTTCAAGAATTCAAGAACTTATCCCTGCCCAATGCCCTCTAATACAACCCGGAACAAACTCACCATTACCAAGAACACGAAGAAATTGTTAAGATCATGCATTGTCGGTCTCTAGCTGTATAGGTTAAAGCTAGTGTACCCTATGCCCTGCGGACATACCCGATAGCCAGTTTATGGTTCATATATGGCCCTAGGCCATAACCTAAGCCCCGGTGAAACATGCATCCCAGCCAGCCAGCCAGACAGCACAGACTAAAAAGCTGAACATCGCCAAATTAACGGTTTTATATAAGGTTAACTAGCAGTATGGGCCCGTGCTACGCACGTATAGTGTTCTGCGGGTGAGGGCAAGAGTTGTAGGGAGAAGGGGTCCCACCCCCTAAAATCTACCCGTGCCATTGAAGGCAAAAAAAATATATTTTTCAAGAATTCAAGAACTTTTCCCTGCACAATGCCCTCTAATACAACCCGGAACAAACTCACCATTTCCATGAACACGAAGAAATTGTTAAGATCATGCATTGTCGGTCTCTAGCTGTATAGGTTAAAGCTAGTGTACCCTATGCCCTGCGGGAATATCAGATTGCCAGATTATTGTTCATATATGGCCCTAGGCCAGCACCTAAGCCCCAGAACTTGGGGACCAAAACCAACAAACCAATAAACCAAAACACTAAAATAGTAATTTGGACAATTTTTCAATGCCAACCGCAAAAAAATCGATAAAAATTTGTCCGCATTAGATAACTTTTTGCATTTTATGCAAATTCAGATCATTAAAATAAGTTTCTAGTCTGTTTTAGAATTTTTTCTAAACAGTTTTGCTTTCCGCGTACCCGATGACGTGTGAATATCTCCAATTCACTGCCCAAGAGAATATAACAGGATTTCGTTCACCTTGCAGTGGCATAAAAACCAAACAAAAGCTAATGCTCCTGTCACTCTGAATGCCAAATCTTTTCAAGTTCACGTATAAAATGATTGCAAATAGGAGCGTTTTGACTAAATTTCTTTAATAACTTCATAATGCATGCGAAAATAGTCACCTAGACGAAGCGGATCAGTAAAAAGGTAAGATTTGAACGATTTAAAATTCGAGCTGGGCTGCAAGGTGCTACTCAATCTTGCAAGCCAAATGCAATCAGTTTTATCAATATTTCACCTTAAAAAACACTTTCAAATCGCTGTAAAAATGTCGTCTCTGGATGTAAACCAATATTTTGAACATTTATAAACCATTTCCACCCGTTTTCAGCCTATTTTCGCGATTTCTATCAAGAGTTAAGTTCGGTGACACATGCATCCCAGCCAGTCAGCCAGCACAAACTAAATAGCTGAACATCGCCAAATTAACGGTTTTATATAAGGTTAATATATTGACATTTTCGTTTACTAAGACTCCATGGGGCGCATAGAGTGATTAAATAATAATATAATTTGACATTAAACTCATCAAATTCTAGGGAACGGCGGCCGAGAGACTGCACTTGTTACAAATGTTTCCGATAATGTTCGGTCATATGGTTTCAAATAACAACAAATTCTGGAGACTTTTGTTATTGTGCGCCGAAATATGCGAGACCATTTTGTCACCATTGATTAAAGTTGAATGGATGCAAGTTCTGTCGCATCATATTGAAGAACACAATACACTCTTCAAAACGCTCTCTGGCAGTGGACTTACTCCTAAGTTGCACTTTCTTCTTCACTACCCAAGATTGTGCATCTAATTTGGGCCACTAAAACACATGTGGTGCATGCGCTTTGAAGCAACCCATCTTTACTCCAAGCGCATTTTTGAGAAAGTAAAAAACGTAAAAAATATTACAAAGACTCTGTCAGAGCGCTACCAGCTGAAGAGAAGATTATTGAACGCATCTATTAACTGCCTTCCGAATTGCAACTGAAACAGGTCCACAAAAGCAGATTTTTTTTGTCCGCTGTTCCCGAGCCTTTGCGAGGAATTATTTTCGATAATCTACGCCTGGCAGATCATGAAGTTTCACTTGAGTCAGTGCCATGGGTCACTTTCGACTGCCAGTCAATACGGAAATAAGATTTTGTGGTGATTGACACAATTGGAAACAAAGAGGAGGAAATACCATTGTTTTTGGAAATCGAAACCATTCTTGGTTTTAAAAAAGAATTGTTAATATGCGGCCGAATGACATTCCCAGAAACTTTCAACAGCCACCTACGAGCTTATACGAGCTGTCATTATCTGACGACGTGGTCGTGATAACGCCTGCAAACATTATGTCGTCCGGCAGTCTCCAGGCATTTTTTTTTTTTTTTTTTTTTTTAATTCTTTTATTCCAGTTTCACATAAACAAAACATAATACAAATATTTTTTAACGGGAATGCTCACATAGGCGAACCTGTGTGTGAGCGATATATACATTAAAATAGTTTAGATGTTACATAGCGTTACCTACTATACAAATTGTGTACAGATGGAATGTGATAATTTAACAATGATATTTGTGATTAGAAATCACAGATATCATTGTTAAATTGATTACTTGCTTATTGAGAGTTTTGAGTCCCAAAACTCTCTGCCTTTCTCGGCAAGCCAGAGCTTTAATTTCATTTTAAA
Organism: Nemoura dubitans; assembly: GCA_921293005.1. NCBI lineage: Eukaryota > Metazoa > Arthropoda > Insecta > Plecoptera > Nemouridae > Nemoura > Nemoura dubitans. The sequence goes on from OV121076.1 coordinate 24,042,564, forward strand.
ATAATGAATTTTAGATTTAGGGATGGATCTGATTGTTTCAGGTAACATATTATACCATCTTGGACCAATAAAATCCACGTGTTGTTGTCCCTTTTTTGTTCTTTTCCTTAATAATTCTAGACTGAATTTAGAGTTAGATCTAGTGTTCACAGGGTTTACATTGACAGTTTGAGAAGTAGCATGATTTTTGTGTAAAATGTAGAAGCACTGTTTTGATATAAATTTGGTGTACATCAAGAACATTAAAAGTTTCAAACAGAGCCTTAGTTGGATACCTTTTGCTTTGACCGATAATAACTTTGATTATGGATCTTTGAATTTTAAATAGTTGGCTTAACGAGGATTTAGATGCCCCACCCCAACCAATGATGCCGTTTTGCAGAATCGATTGAGTGAAAGGAAAATAAATTGTCATTATAAGCTGCTTGGAGACAACACTTCGAAGTCTATAGTAAATAAAGAGATTACTTCTTAGTTTGTTTACAATATTAGTGATATGGTCATTCCAATTGAGGTGTTTGTCGATAGTTATCCCTAAATATTTTGTTGAATTAGTTTTCTGAATTTCCAAACAGTCACAACAATGGGCATACATTGGAGATACACAAATAGGTTCGTGCATTTTTAAGATCAGGCTTAAATCAGGCGATGTTTTATTATTGATAAATAGTGGAAGATACACAGTTTTGTTAATATTAATAGTAAGCATGTTATTAGATATCCAGGAGTATATAGTCTTGATTTCCGCATTCGCCGTCTTATAAACCGATGTCCAGTTTTCTCCTTAAAACAGTACGACTGTGTCATCTGCGTACGTAATGATATCACCATTTACTCCGAGATTACAAAGATCGTTAATGTATATTATGAACAGAACTGGACCCAGTACGGTCCCTTGCGGGACTCCGAAAGTTAAATTATTCATATTTTCACTAACATCGCTACCAATAGAAACTACTTGTTTTTGGTCATCTAAGTATGATTTAAAAAGATTATACGGGATGCCTCTTACACCAATACCCTTTAGTTTCCTCAGCAATAAATCATGGTCTACCGTATCGAAGGCTTTAGCAAGATCTAAAAATATAGCCAGGGTCTTTTTGTTGTTGTCAAGATCGTTATACATTTTCTTAGTAAGGCTATGAATTGCATCCGCAGTGCTCAAGTGCGGCCTAAACCCGAATTGATTTGGGGACAGTAAATTAAATTTGTTTAAGTAATCTAAGAGCCTTGATTTTAAACATTTTTCAAAAATCTTAGAAAGGTGTGAATATAAGGAGATCGGTCTATAATTTGCTAAATCTCTATGATTTTTACCTTTATAGATGGGGTGTGACCAAAGCCGTTTTAAAGCGATCAGGGAAAATTCCTTCTTCAAAACACGTATTAAATGCGTGTGTAAGAGGTACCGCCACTAGTCTTTTGACTGATTTTAAGGTTCGCACACTAATGCCATCCATGCCCCCATATTGGGTTGATTCAAAGCGCTTCATTTCTTTGAAAACCCGATTAAAAGCACTTTAATGTCCAGTATCTAATACGTTTTAATTGAAGATATTTTAATCAGTGCAGGTACGAGACTACCCTAGCAAAAATTTCAGCTGATGTCAGCTGACATTTTGAGCTGATTTCAACTGATATGAGCTGACATGAAGTGATACCAGCTGGTGCCAGCTGGTGCCAGCTGGTATTCTGTCAGCTGACCGAATATCAGCTGGTGTCAGCTGACAAAATGAGGTGATGTCAGTTGGCGCCAGCTGGTATCCTGCCAGCTGACCAATGGTCAGCTGACAAATGAAGTCAAGTCAAGGTTTTTTAGCTTCGGCGATCTTAGGAGATTATAATTGCGTGTTTTTATCTAAAAAATTAGCAGGACGCTCTTCAGAATATTTTTTAATGCAGAAAGAAGCTAATCGCATATTTTCATATTTTATTAACGTCTTCAAAATGTCGTTACTCAGTCACATGCTATTGCAATTGCACAGTAAAATATGAATACACATAATAAATAAGAGAACCGCGTCTGTTCAAACCACTCTTGCTCTGCCATTGGTCGCAGCTCAGCCATTGGCTGACAGGCATCTTTTCTCAGAACTGTCATGGCGTCGTACCTAGCGTCACTTGCGTGATGCGGTCAGAATAAATGATAAATTACAACGCAGGCTAGTATATCAGTGAGGTGAATTAAGAAGCTCGTCGAATAAGTGATGTTATAGCGTAGAAACAGAGTTGAGTTACTTCGTATGAACTACGTATAAGTCGTGTGTGTCGGCCGCTACCTGCCGGGACTGCTAAAGCTTGTTCTCTAGCAGAATCATTGAAATTGACATTGTGCGTGTGAAGTCATTATTACTATCACTCTCTACTTCAAAAGACTATGCAAATCTGAAAATATCAAGAAAGACGAAAGGCGTCGGCGAATAACGTTTCCCAGGCAAAAGTAAGTTTATTTTCATACTTAGTAATTTAAAATAATATTGTACGTCCCCATGACCTAAAAACTGCCATAAAATCCACAGGCCTAAACGCTCTTTCAAATATAGTGAATATGACATGAAGCTTTTTGTAGAAAAAAATTATTATTATGTTTTAGAGCCCAGAGTTATGCTAATTTGAAATTTTTAATGCCAACAGCTGCAGTCCGTGCCGTGGTCGTCATACGTTTGCTGCACCTCATCGACTGGCCCCCCTACCCTATTGGCTAGCTCTTGCCGTGCCTTGCCATGCAGTCCGTCATTCAATTACCATTCTCAAGAGAAGACTGAAGAGACAGCAAAAGCAATTAAGATCTTTCAAAGTTGTTAACCGAACTATACTTCGTTTTATTTAAGAAGATACCATTCCGCTGGGAGCGCTAGTAGTCACTTTTGCTCTCATCAGCACCAACTTACAACAAAAAATCATCATCTCGCTCCACTCCGCCATCTTGGTATCGCTCGCTGTCACGCTGCTTTGTTTTTGTTTGGTTTAAGAGATTTATTAGGATTTCAATAGGTTTAAGGATACCTAGTTTAATTATTATTGAAGTAGACTGTGAATTGCGATGAAGTCGAAGATTCGGAAGGAAGGAGTGCCGCTTCGAAACCAATTTCAAGAGGCCATGCTACTGTTGCATGACCATTTTACTTTGGAAAAGAGTGCCGGCCACATGATTGGAGACATCAAAAATCCGAAACAACATGTAATGGGCATCCTCGATGTAAGTTTAACGATTTGTTTATTACACTTTTATCCATTAAGCTTTTTAGGACTTTTCAATTCTTCCATAAATATAAATTAAAGAATAAAAATACAAATTCTAGCCTTACTTTCCAGGTCGGCCTCATTGCTTTGAAAAAAGTTCTGAGTAAGGCCAGGCAAAACCAAAGCTTCGCGTGACGCCCAACCAAAAGAAGGTTTGTCAAAAACTAGTACTGAATCCCGATCAAGCTGATGTAATCGCCAGGACAATTGCCCGAAAGCACCGTGATCTTATGCCCTACCAACCTAAAATTGTCTTAGTCCAGCGTAAAATTGTCATGCCATCTTGAGAATAGCAAACCTATCTAACCAAATTCTATAGTTTCCAAGGTGACCCTGGATGTGTTACAAGCATGAAACTATTATTTGTTTATGATTCTTGTAAATAATTGTGAATATCTGACATGTTCCCAATTTTTGTGATATATAGAGATGGTTCTTACTGTAAGTATTGGTTTATGTTCCTTGTTTTATGTTCTATATAGGCAAATCATTAATAACCAATTCCATTACCAAATTTTACAGGTTCTTTATGTCGCAATGTTTTTTCCGTTCGCTGCTCTTGTAAATAATGTTTAGACCCTGATATTGGTTATATTATCAATGTTCCTTTTGCTTGAAGATGGTACTGGTGCATATCTTTCATTCTTAGTTCCTGAAGTAATTATTGCAAACTTTTGTTTTTAGGTTACAAATTGCTCGGAAGCTATGTCAATGATCTTATTTGATTTCGCCGTACGATGAAATCCATTTTCATTTTCAGCTGCGGTTTCTTCGCTATACTGTTCCTACTCAATGTCTTGGCCTTAATTTACCTACCGTATTAGGTTTCAATATATAATTTTACCTATGATACCATACTAACATCTTGTTTCCATTTTTTAATTGCAAACTTTCGCCAATATTTTGCTTTGGCGATTAGCTGACAAGCTGATATTAACCCAAAAACTGATTTTGAAAAATTAATAAACAATCTCTAATACTACAAAATCATGTGTTTTTATTTTCCACGTATTTATTTGCTTAAATTTTTTGTAATAATTATGAGATGCAGTTCAAATCGAAGTTCTTGTTTGTAGCTCACCTAAAGTGATTTGAATTCCCGCCATTGAAATTAGTTTTTTATAAGTTGGTAGGGCGGGAAGGGCGGTCCTTTAAGTGGTATCTTCTCTCACGGGCTAGACTATATGCAGTTTTTATCTTTCTTAAAAAATGTATCTAATATTCATCGTTATGCATAAATGGAGACTAGAAGTAATAACTGATCGCATTGTTTATTATTTAGCCCCTCATCGGTATTTTCTGACATTATTTCCCTGCCTTTTTCAGGCCGTGCCACCATGAGAAACAAGCAGTCTGTTAGTTCTGCCGTCAAATCTTCTGAGGCACTTCCATCTGAGGTGCCCAAACATTGCAAGAAAATCGCCTCTCGCAATTGACTTACGAGTCACGAAGGTAGATGGAACAAAGACGGCGTGGTTCTCTGTGCACGCAGTTATAGTTAGCAATCTTCCGGGTGAGTGCCTAAATTTTATTGATACAGTGAGAATACAAGCCGCTAGGGGACCACCGCTACAATCAAATGACTGCAAGCTGACTGCAATTGGTATGAGCTGACGTCAGCTGGCGTCAGTAGATATTTGGAACAAAGTCAGCTCGCAATCGGTCAGCTCACGCCAGCTGACAATCGGTCAGCTCACGCCAGCTGACGCCAGCTGATGTCAGCTGACCAACGGTCAGCTGATATTGTTCCAAATATCTACTGACGCCAGCTGACATTTTGCCAGCTGACGTCAGCTGATATTTTTATTAGGGTAAAGCTAGGTTTACACGGTTAAATTTTTCATTCAATGCAAGCTGAATATATTTAAAAAATATCCACCACCCCACCCACCTCCACATCCCACACATCCCCACTTCACCCACCCCAGCCCCACCACATCCCAACACATCTCACCACATCCCACTTCTAGCCCGGGGAGAAACCAGAGAGGCTGCATTTTTTTTAATATTCTGCAGTTTATTGGGAATTAAACGTTTGATAATGATCACGTCGAAAATTATTGACCAAAAACGCATTTACTCAGATTCTTTATTTATATAAACTAAAAGTGGCTTAATGGACTGAGTGTCTGCTAAGAATACGTGCTTTTTGCAACCCACAGATTTGCCCTTCCATAGAAATCAACATTTTTTTGAAAAATTGTGCGTTATTGGTTTTGGAACTTTTATATTTGGTGAAGGGAGTTTCATAGTAGATTTTATGAAAACGTTCCTCTTGCACTTTATTATAAAATTTTAATTAAAATATTACATTTTTAGAATGGCGTACCAGTACCATGTGACTTGCGGTAAGTCGAAGAAAATTGTCCGGCCACTCGAAAAGAACCATATTAGCATTGTGGAGTGCATAAAATTGGAGTTTATTATAGCGGATATGCTCCCGCTACAAGTGTGCTGCACGGATTTCGAAGACTGGGTTGACGTAGATTGGGCCGCAGAAATTCCGGATAAGGCGAAATTTCTGGTGACGCCAATTTTGGCAGGTAATCCATTGCAGTATACGATTATTGTGCTTGCTTTATACAATTTTTTATAAATTACATTTCCTGTCTTTTAATAATATTTTATACACAACTTAATCAAATTTTCTGCTTGTCTTGCATTTTATAAACAGATGTACAGCATTACAAAAAAACCAACGCTTTATTGGAATGAAAGGCATGCTCTCTATTTATGGGAATGTTAATTTTTAATGGCTTTGTTTAAGGGCATGTATTAATTGATATTATGTTTACATCTTTCTTAGGAGAAAGAGGCGAGTGACAGCTGTTGAGGCACACGCAGAAGGTATGATGGTCGAGGGGAATGACGTTGAGGAAACACCATTCCCTTTCCCTTACGTCCTTCCGGTGTTCCCCACGGACGTCCAGGATGCCATCGACAGAAGGGACTCGCTGCGTGCCGGTACACGGCGACACCGGCTCGTGCAATGCTTGTAGGAGCAGATAAGAGCATACACGTTGTGAGTAGTTACTGCAAAAAAGAGCTTTGTAAATTTATAATACACTTTGCTTTTACGTTGGCCTGTAAATTTTACTTTCCATTAAAACAGATTTCCGGCCAGGCGGTACGACCAAGTACTTAGCACTTTGGTTGGGCGCTACCCATTTTTGGCTGACGCGCCAGGCCCGAAGCAGAGCTACGGCTGCGAGTGGGTAAAGGTCGACCCACAATTTACATAAGACGGAAGCGGAGCGCGGAAGCGGAACGCATAACAAAATTAAACCTTCAGTTTTGGGTCAGACTGCCCACAATAGACATAAGCGGACTGCGGAGCGTAGTGCGGATGCGGAGTGCGGAACGAGATGGTTATATTTTAACTCCTTATGTAAACCTTCCGACGGCAGCCTTCCGACGACCAATCAGAACGCCCGATCCGTCAGCCATTTTATTTTCACAGCCTTCTGTCACTCCTCGTACATTCAGGCTGGATTGCGTGCATGTCATCCTGGTGCAAATCCTGGTGTAAATAAATAATTGCTCTGGATGGTTGGCCTTTATAAATTTAAGGAGCATTTTGTAATAGCATCGGCTCTCTCGAAGTCGAAGTAGTGGGCGCACACCCCATCGGCGAGTTGTTTGTTGATCCTCTATATATGCCGCCCACCTAACCATAAGCCACCCGTTAAACAAGAGTAGCTTTTCCAGCTCATCCACGATACGTTTAAAAATCACAGCTATTACCGTAAGATTGAATAATAATGCAATAGTACTATTATGGTAACATTTATTTCCAACTATCTGACAAATGCTGAACGCCATTTTGTATGCAGAGTTGCCAGACTGGGCGACTTTTAGCACATTATGGAAGAGCAATTTGGCAACTCACAGCCTTGAGCGAATCATATAAGGCTGTTCGCGCCATTTCGCAATTTACAGTTACTTTTAGTGATTATTTTGACTAGTTTTAGTAGCTATTCTGACCACACCGGTACCTTTTGGTGGGTCAGGTCTCGTATCATGGGTAGTCGTCGTGGGCCGTGCGTGTCGACAGGTTGTTATCTCTCATCTTCGGAGAGGACACTCGTTAGCTAATAGTCAGTTCAACGTATCAACGTATCATCTCAACGCAAGAAGGCAGTAGTGTTTTCATTTTTATTTAAGTTACTTTCTAAGCCTTTCCCCTGTTTCTCTCCCCATTGTTCGCTCCTAACTGCACCTACCCTAGGCACATCAAATTTCCATCCGGCCGTGACCCCGTCACCGTTTTGAGTCGACAATACACCTATTCCATCCAAACTGATTGTGACGTCACGGCCCCGCATCGAGCATACGATTTAGGCGAGGTGGGTATATAGTGTCGTGACTGCGGTATTGACGAGAGTGTTAAATTCGGAATTAAACGTTGTGTTTGTAGAATGGTTCATCACTGTTGTGTTCCGAAATGTACTTCTACCGCGAAGGCTGGATCCAAAATTTCTTTTCATTCTTTTCCAATCGATGTCCAACGTAGGAAACAATGGTTGCACAGTGTAAAAAGAGACACGAGAGAGACGTCAAGGAACCCTAACCCATTTGTTATCCACAAGAAGCACACCAAAGTAAGTTGAATTTGGAAGTAAGCGTCACAAAACTCTTTTAAATACTTTTGCATAATACATTTTTTTTTGCTAGGTTCACATGAATGTTTCCTTCAAATGTCCCGGTCCAAATATCATGCACATAACCCTCAGAAAAAAAAACTTATACCCTCGCTTTATATTACGATCTTTACAACCCTTTGACTCGAAAAAAGAATCGGCGATTAAGAAATTAAAATCTAATAAATCTAATAAACTTTTGCCAAAAGTGATCATTGTGATCAGAAATAAAGAAACAGTTCTTCGTGATCACATATTTGACAGAAGAAAGCACATGCTACGGCGGGAACACGTTGAATCCACACCTCTGCGCGGAAAGACGAGTGCGCATCGATGCCCATTGCGGGGCCGCCTTGGTTGGAATAGATGTATTGGTAAGTCAGTTTTATTTTCGTTCTTTCATACAGTCCACTTCATTTCGTTTGCTTTACTAGCCCTGGCACTCCGCGCCAACATAGGCGGCTGTGCTCCATCCGCATCCGACAATTGTGGGTCAGCAGCTTTTGCTACGCTATGCTTTCGCTTTCCGTCTTATGTCAATTGTGGGTCGACCTTAAGTCCTATTTAACATAAACCGTCCATCATATTTCTCAACTTTGTGCAGATTATGAACTTTGAACAAAACAATAACTTATTGAATGTTAGGTTGTATGGAAGAGCTCGCTCATCACCAAATTCAAATGTGAGTGGAGCAAGCTCCATGACAATGAAGAGGTGGCTGCGAAACGGCGGAAATTCGGAGCTCGAAAGGCCGTGCGCATGCCCGAAGTCGCCTTCCCGAAGAAGCCCACGGACGTGGATTCTCTGGAGGAGATGGAAGAGATGGAGAGGAGGCCTGCATCAAAAGATGGTATCCCTCCCATCGTTGTGGTAAGCCTTACCAGTTACTGGTACTGACTAAACTGACTAAACCGTAGTGTCCTTTCTAAACCTTTCGCCACTCTGCGTTTCCTTTTAAACGTGGTCACCCAAAATCTTCACACGCATTGGCAACCTGTGGCAGCTATAAACGAATTTTCGTGCAACACATCCCCCCTGACCGCTTTGTGAATCCATCCCTGAGGCCCTGATTAGTATTAATAACATATTGATTAGAACTATTGTACTAAATTTTGCTTGTTTTTAGCCGCACACGCCTGCTGGCGCGAACGTTTTTTAAGAGCTGGCGAACGAGTGGGGCCGGGATGAGCCCGACATGGCAAAAATTAGTGAAATATGATGGCAACAAAAGAATACAGACAGATCATGTATTTAGATTCGACGGTTAGCTTGCAGACTTTGCTGCAATCTTTCCCGCCACTTCGCGACTGCCATCAGGTATTTCAATACTTTTATTTATTGCATTATTTTCGTCAAAAAAGTAAAAAGTAGTAGGTTTTCAATGTTTGGATCAGATTTTTAATGCTAACCAGAATGAATGCAAGTACAACCTTGTGACAGGTTTTTCGTAAGCAAAACATGTATACTAATGATTAGACCACTTAGTTTCCTGGAACCTCGAATCTCTAAAATACTACATTTGCATCACAATTGCACTTCTTTCTTATGATCTGCCGTATGTGATTGGCTTGAAAATATGACCAAATTCTTTGAAAACGAGATAATGAGAGTGTAAAGGCTCATTAGTGAAAGCCACATGGAACTACAACTTGAGACCTGCATCCGACGCAATCATCTTATTTTACAGATCATCAAAGACTGTGCGCGGATCTATGGCATCGATATCACAGAACGAAGGTGGCAATATTTCTCACCGGAGAAAACCGCATGAATTCTGCAGATGGCGGCCACCGTCGCCAAGGACCAAAAGGATGCCTGGGCCAATGTTCTGCCTGAATTCGTTGGGGATTTGAACAAAACAAATGTTGAAGGTTCGAAACATCGTTCTGAAAAATATAAATGTCGTATTATGTCGTTGGAATCAGAATTGGACAGATAGCTAGAAAGAAAGTACAATTGTATTTTTTTACCAATTCCTCCAGGACAATATCTAAAAGAACAATTTGTTATTTTTATCACAAGTACTTTACATTTTTTAGAGCAACGAGTTGACCTGTCGTTAATTTTGCTGCCCTCCATCTTCAAGGAGCAGTCAACGAACTGGTTCGTGACCACTGTAAGTCCTTTTTGATGAGCGTAGCGAGCGAAGCGAAATCATCTAACAATTAAATACTGCTGACTCATGCTTGCAGCTTCAAATTTATAATTTTCGCATAGGCTTCTGCGGGGCAGCTTTACAGACACATCATAGATAACAGGCAGCAGTTTTTTTCCGAGCGCAGAATAACTGTCTTGTCACGACCAGATAGAGCCTTGATCAAATTTCTTGATATTGGCTGAGAAATCGATTATTGAAAAATCATGCAAAAATCGACGATCTTTAATCAACCGTCAGCAGGAAAATATGGAATATATTGAAATTTAAAATATATGGTCATAATGCCAACACCATTTAGGTTCCAAAATTTTGTGTCGCATGTTGATTGGACAATCAGTATAGACACAAAGCTGCCCCGTAGAAGCATATGCGAAAATTATAAATTTGAAGCTACAAGCATGAGTCAGCGGTATTTTATTTTTATATAATGTTTTTTATGTTTCAAAAAAATGTTGGAACAAGACCAAATTTAAAGAATTAGAAAAATATAATTTTTTTACATCGGTTGCAGTGATGTCTTGAATCACCTTAACATGCACAATGCTCAATGATTTCAAAATGAGCATACTCCGCTACCCGACAGCTCGGACAGAAACAAAGAAAGGTCAGAATCGTTTACATTTTCAAGTGATCAGAATTTTTGAGAAAGAATTCGTCCGGCTTGCTGTTCTTGCCTAAATCTTTTTTTGCGCTATATACAAACCGCTACGCTCATCTTCAACGCAACACAAATTGCGTTCGCCCTAGTAAATATAATTCAAATCCCATTTTCTAGACTAGGGCGAACGCAATTTGTGTTGCGTTGAAGATGAGCGTAGCGGTTTGTATATAGCGCAAAAAAAGATTAAGGCAAGAAGCCTATGCAAATCATGGAGCAGCAAGCCGGACCAATGCTTTCTCAAAAATTCTGATCACTTGAAAATGTAAACGATTCCGACCTTTCGTTGTTTCTGTCCGAGCTGTCGGGTAGCGGAGTATGCTCATTTTGAAATCATTGAGCATTGTGCATGTTAATGCATATATGTAACTCATGCCCAAGGGTTTTTATTGGGTTTTCTTGGGTTGGTTTTTATTGGGAAAAATCTGGTGTAATGTTTCGATTTGGTTTCGATGGTTTCTAAAGGCAAATGGAATTTAGGAACATTTGAAAAAAATACGCACTTTTAAATAAATTTCCGTACTTTTCCAAACTTGCCCAATTGTCGAATTTTGCTCTTTTTTCTGCTTTGAAAGTGAAGGGTGTGGAGGATTTCCTTGAAAAACGCAGGGGGTATAATTTGAGAACAAAAGTAGACTCCCTGAAAATTTAATCGCGATCGACGCAGGCGTTTAGCCTGTAGAGCGCGCGCAAACACACATACAAAAAAAACAATCAAACAAACAAACACACATAAGTGTTTTTTTTAGCAGTAGTGAAATTGATGATTTCGCTTCGCTCGCTTCTTTCGCTACGCTCATCAATTAGCATACTATTCTCACTGCTTAATCAAGGAACAAGCCTACTTTTACAAGTACTTTTTTCATAAAATTTTTTCCACTTTTGTGTACCTTTCATCGATGGGGTAAAAGTCCAGTATTCGTGACTTTGATACTAGAACACCTTTTAATTTTAACTTTTTGTTTGCAGAACAGGAAATCACCGCTCGTCCTGCTCCGGCCAAAAATGGACATCTTGAACCGGCTCTTCTTCACCTTCCCCTAAACCGTACGGGAAACCATAAACTGCGGCTCAATAAAGTGCGGCTCAACGTTAATTAACTGCGGCCCAATATTCTGCGGTCCAAAAAAAGCAACATTCACACAAGCATATTGTGCGGCTCAATATACTGCGGTGCAACAAACTGCAGCCTAGCTAACGACATTAAATCAACGAATTACAAGGGTGATATACTGCGGCCCAACATTCTGCGGCTTAACTTCCAACAAAATAAAGTGCGGCTGAATATAGTGCAGCTCAGTTTGGCATCCTTTCCCCAAACGATACACAGTTTATATTCTGCGGCTTAATATTCCTCGGCTCAAAGCGTGGACCTCCCCTACCAGAGCTTCCCCCACCATGCCGCTGACTGGTCGGTAAAACCGCTGCACATAGTTCACAGAATGGCTGTGCGCACGAGCGCTACTGTACAGCTACCACACACTCTGCTGATGAGATCGAAGAAATGCCTATACTGGACGGGGTTAAAAGACGTTTGATTGTTTTGTGACGTGACCTATGATTTCATGTATGCTTTAATAAGTGACCAACGCGTGACTTTACTGTCTTGGAACTAATGCTACTGGGGATCTACCACACGTCAAGTAGATGTGACCAAGAAATGAAAATTGTGCATTAGGTATGCGACATCCTATTGCTTTTTTCAAATATTCGAGTTCATATCCAAAATTGTCAGTTTTCTTCGCCACCAGTGAGCAAAAAATAAAAAAAATCTGGGGGCGAATCACAGAACGAAATCTTGGCGCTAACAGCTCACTTATCTTAAAGTTACGCAAAGCTTTTGTAATTTACTCCCTGATCGGTATGGTACGTGAGAGTGACAATATTAGGCTGGGCGATTGTATATAAACCCCCCACCAGTCCAATTCATTTTTTTCCGCTGAATCCGGCTGTCCTGGTTGCCAGGCTGGGAAATGATTGGGGCACGCGCTTCCCCGCACCAATTACATAATATATTATATCGTATAGTCTACCAAAAGTCGCACGAAAGTGATTTTTTAAACTCTTGCTTTCACATTTCACTTCAATATAATTATTTAAAAATTTGGGTTCGACTTCAGTATTAATAATATAAGCACGTTCAAGTAAAATATTTGCTAGCTTATCGCATTGGTTTGCTTCTTATCTCGTTATTAAGTGATTTTATCAATACCAAAACCTACTCCCGCGTTATTGCAGACATGGCTTCATTTTCTACAACATCACGCTTCTAAATCCAAAATCGATTTACTAATAAAGAAGTTATTTTTAAATCCCGCAATGTGTTGCGCGCGGCGAGCAATAGTTCCAGGAGGAATCTTACTTCAGTCCTTATGTAAATAGCAGTCGAGCTGAAAGTTTCTGAAGTGTCCAAAAGCTAACACTCCGAATCACTCCGAAACTTTCGACACTTTCTAGCCCTAGATAGGTGCAGCATTTCACAAAGTTATGATTATTGACGAAGGCATCAAGACGGCATCAAAAACTTCACAATTACAAAAATTTATATTTTTAAATTTAGAAGCTTACCAAAACCAATTATGTAGCACATCAGTTAATGGCGTAGCCAAGTTATTTAATTCGTAATATGGAACAGTTGCTAACAGTTGCAAACGAACACGTGTACTAATCCAAGTTTTCTGTGCAAAAACTGTTACATCATCTGAATTCACTCATCAATGGTAAGAGAGACCATTCTCAATGGATTTTCTATGGCTACAGAATTACAAATATATATGGAGTCCACAATGTTTCCGCCTACATTTAGCTGTTATATTCCTTACTTAAGTGGCCTCTTCGAATATAATCCGCTTATCGCAGCTTAAGATAAAGTTACTCGCGTTATCGCATTTGCAGCAAGTTAAAAGAATCAACATCTCAGAGATGTTGCGATGTGCTTCACGGTATTTGCTCTGTTTAAAGAATTTGTCGGCCCTAAAAAGGGCCTTGGTTTTTTTTTAATTTTTTCGTTTATTGGAGCTTATCCTGCTTACATCAAGCTAAGTACCGGGCCTAGAGCCCTTTCCTTAAGATAATGGCATTTATAACTTAAATATAACAATGGCGGAAATACATAAGCAGTTTACATCTCCCTTTAAGTAGGGTATTCTTGTACATAATAAATATAAAAGGTTTTTTTTTTTTTTTTTTTTTTTTTTTTTTTTTCACTACTTCTAATATACTACACTATTTACAAATGCTAAAGCATTGATACTGCCAATGGGTTGACATATCCTGACTCATTAAGAGATATATAAAGAACATAAGCTATTACAAAGTTATGGACTACACAGTTGAAAATGATGATAATAATCATAGTAATAGTTTAATCTAAGCCGGGAGCAGTCGGGGACTCGGCGCCAGCACATTCTTCGGTCGCTTGTAGCGCAGGACGTCCTCGGCCTCGTAGTTGGACAGGCCAGTGATTAGCGGGTTGGGAACGGCCGCCAGGTCCTCGAAGAATTTGGTCGCCAGCTCGCGCACGGTATCCCGGAACAGCGGCATCCGGGCGTCGCGGTGCAGGTCTGCGTTGCGCACGAACCAGGGAGCCCGAGTCGCCGTCCGGAGCGCTCGGTTCTGCACTCGTTGCAGCTGCGTCAGCTGCGACTTGGCTGCAATTCCCCAGATCTGGGAGGCATAGGTCATTATCGGGAGAACCATTGTTTTATAAAGAATGAGCCCGTTGGTGATGCTCAGCGAGCTCCTCCTGTTCAGGACTGGGCCTAGGATGCCTAGTCGTGCTTTCGCGCGAGTTGCCAGCTGCTTGCAGTTGACCCTCCAAGTCAGAGTCTTGTCCAGGGTCACACCGAGATACTTGGCCTCGGATGCCCAGGGGATGTCGTCTCCGAATAGTTCCAGGTCGACTACCGAAGTCGCTTTCCTGGTCCGCTGTTTGGTGAACAGTACCGCGTTGCTCTTGGCGACGTTGACCTTTACTCGCCAGTTTTCGCACCATGTCTCGTAGCAGCTTAGGGCTCTCTGGAGATACTTGCAGGCTTGAAGACTTTGCCAAGATTGAGCAACTAGAGCAGTATCATCTGCGTACACTCCAAACATCACGTGTGGTGTCCTCGGCATGTCGTTAATATAAATGGAGAACAGCGTGGGGGCCAACAGGGAACCTTGTGGCACACCAGCTTCGATTGGTCTGGTGGTCGAAAACTCTCCTTGGTGAAAAACCTTGAACGAGCGACGATGGAGGTAGGAGGATACCAGTCGGATGAGGTATTTTGGTAGTCCAATGTTCATGAGCTTGAACAGTAGGCCTTCGTGCCATACACGGTCAAAGGCCTGGGCAATGTCGAGGAACACAGCTGCCGTCTGCTTGTTCTCATTGAACCCCTTGGTGATGTGTTCTGTTATCCTGAGCACCTGGTGGTTGGCTGAGTGGTGCTTCCTGAAGCCGAACTGCTCGTCCATGATGATATTGTTTGAGTCTAGGTAGAGCTCGATCCTTGAGAGAATGACCCTTTCCAGGACTTTGGACACCCCCGAGAGGAGACTGATCGGCCGGAAGCCCACACACACGAACCGCTACCTGAACGCGGCATCGCATCACCACCCCGCCCAGCTTCGCTCGGTAGCCAGCTCCCTGGCATACCGATCGAAAGCAATCTCCGACGCGGACCACCTACAAGCCGAAGCCCGGACACTCAAGGCCGCTCTCCTGCAAAACGGCTACACCAACCGCGACTTCCAGAAAGCCTGGCACTTGAGAAGAAAAGAAAAGCCAGACGACGAAGAGACGCCGGTCGCTACTGCCTTCCTCCCATACGTGCGAGGGGTGACCGACCGCATCGGCAAGCGACTGGCTGCCGCCAAGGTCAAGACCATCTACCGAGCCGACCGCAAGATCCGAGACTTGCTGCGCAGCGCCAAGGACAAGATCGCACTCGAGGAACACGGGGTGTACGAGGTGCCCTGCGCCGACTGCAACAACACGTACGTCGGGCAGACGAGTCGCCACATGTCCAAGCGCCTACAAGAACACCGGCGAGCGGTCGCGACCGGCCAGAGCACGTCCTCTCTGTTTCAACACACGGAGCAGACCGGGCACGAGATCAACTTCGACGGCATGAAGTCCCTCGCCGCGGTCACACACTACCGAGCGCGCACCATCCGCGAAGCTGTGGAAATCGAACGGCGCCCGTTCAACATGAACAAACGGGACGACAGCATTCGCCTCCCTCACGCGTGGAAGCCCGTCACGGACAAGATCACCGTGACACCGGCGGAACCCACCGCGAGACCGAACCCTAGACCGAGCCCGGGACCGGGCCCAAGGTCGACTACACGAGCCGCCACCCCGGCGGATACACAAGCCTGCCAAGATGCCCCTGCGCGCAACACGCGATTGGCTGCCGCCAGAGCCAATGGGAGAGCAGTGCACAACGCTACGTCGCTCACCGAGCAGCCTCCCGCTATAAAACCAAGCGGTCGAGCAGCTGCAGCATCAGTCTCCTGAAGATGACAAGCCGTGACTTGTCGAAACGTCGAGAACCAAGGCCGTTCTCGGACCGGTCGCTCCCACATTCTACTCGTCGACCCAGACCCGCCCAGACGTGCTGGATATCACCATTACGCACAACCTCACCAAAAGTGTGTCACTTTGTGTTCTCCAAGAATTGAGCTCTGACCACAATCCTGTGGTCATCTCTTATGGCGACGAGATTGTCCATGTTGAGACGGAACCCAGGCTAGACCTGCGGAAGACAGACTGGGATCGATTCAAGACGCTTCTGGATGAAGAATTGGGACCAGCCAATCCTTCAATCGATTCCCCTGGGGACGTAGATTCCTGCATAGACCTGTTAACAAACAGCATTATGGACGCGCTGGCACGAAGTACTCCTCAGCCGAGGGTACAGCGCAATGCGGAATATGACTTGCCCCAGTACATCGTCAAATCAATCAAGGCGAAAAACAAAGTGCGGAAGCTATGGCAACGGTTCAAACTGAAATCCTTGAAAACCTCTCTTAACAGCATGGTTGCTGGAATCAAAGAGATGATCAAGAAGCATGTCAACAACAGATGGGAGAAAAAAGTCTCGTCTCTTCAACTCAAAGATCAATCGCTTTGGAACATGACCAAACGGCTGCTGAGGATTCCATCGAAGTCTCCTCCATTGCATGGTGTCCATGGCTTGGCATACAGCAACAAGGACAAGGCGAACGCCCTCGCAGACACCTTGGAGAGCACATTCACTCCACATGACGATCCCAGCAACATCGACAAGATTGAGGAGGTCGAGGACCAAGTAGACGACCTCAAGTCAGACGGCTCCCCCGGTGACGACTTCTGCCAAACGTCACCAGCTGAACTCCAGAGGATCATCAGCAAACTGAAGACGAAAAAGTCTCCAGGCCTTGATGGGATACCGAATGCCGCGATCAAGGAGCTCTCCAAAAGAGCCATCTCGTTCCTGGCGCATGTCTTCAATGCTATCCTACGGTTAAGCTACTTCCCTCAGGGATTCAAGCAGTCCAAAATAATAATGTTCGCGAAACCCGGCAAGGACCCCCAGTTTCCGCAGAACTACCGGCCGATCAGTCTCCTCTCGGGGGTGTCCAAAGTCCTGGAAAGGGTCATTCTCTCAAGGATCGAGCTCTACCTAGACTCAAACAATATCATCATGGACGAGCAGTTCGGCTTCAGGAAGCACCACTCAGCCAACCACCAGGTGCTCAGGATAACAGAACACATCACCAAGGGGTTCAATGAGAACAAGCAGACGGCAGCTGTGTTCCTCGACATTGCCCAGGCCTTTGACCGTGTATGGCACGAAGGCCTACTGTTCAAGCTCATGAACATTGGACTACCAAAATACCTCATCCGACTGGTATCCTCCTACCTCCATCGTCGCTCGTTCAAGGTTTTTCACCAAGGAGAGTTTTCGACCACCAGACCAATCGAAGCTGGTGTGCCACAAGGTTCCCTGTTGGCCCCCACGCTGTTCTCCATTTATATTAACGACATGCCGAGGACACCACACGTGATGTTTGGAGTGTACGCAGATGATACTGCTCTAGTTGCTCAATCTTGGCAAAGTCTTCAAGCCTGCAAGTATCTCCAGAGAGCCCTAAGCTGCTACGAGACATGGTGCGAAAACTGGCGAGTAAAGGTCAACGTCGCCAAGAGCAACGCGGTACTGTTCACCAAACAGCGGACCAGGAAAGCGACTTCGGTAGTCGACCTGGAACTATTCGGAGACGACATCCCCTGGGCATCCGAGGCCAAGTATCTCGGTGTGACCCTGGACAAGACTCTGACTTGGAGGGTCAACTGCAAGCAGCTGGCAACTCGCGCGAAAGCACGACTAGGCATCCTAGGCCCAGTCCTGAACAGGAGGAGCTCGCTGAGCATCACCAACGGGCTCATTCTTTATAAAACAATGGTTCTCCCGATAATGACCTATGCCTCCCAGATCTGGGGAATTGCAGCCAAGTCGCAGCTGACGCAGCTGCAACGAGTGCAGAACCGAGCGCTCCGGACGGCGACTCGGGCTCCCTGGTTCGTGCGCAACGCAGACCTGCACCGCGACGCCCGGATGCCGCTGTTCCGGGATACCGTGCGCGAGCTGGCGACCAAATTCTTCGAGGACCTGGCGGCCGTTCCCAACCCGCTAATCACTGGCCTGTCCAACTACGAGGCCGAGGACGTCCTGCGCTACAAGCGACCGAAGAATGTGCTGGCGCCGAGTCCCCGACTGCTCCCGGCTTAGATTAAACTATTACTATGATTATTATCATCATTTACAACTGTGTAGTCCATAACTTTGTAATAGCTTATGTTCTTTATATATCTCTTAATGAGTCAGGATATGTCAACCCATTGGCAGTATCAATGCTTTAGCATTTGTAAATAGTGTAGTATATTAGAAGTAGTGAAAAAAAAAAAAAAAAAAAAAAAAAAAAAAAAACTTTTATATTTATTATGTACAAGAATACCCTACTTAAAGGGAGATGTAAACTGCTTATGTATTTCCGCCATTGTTATATTTAAGTTATAAATGCCATTATCTTAAGGAAAGGGCTCTAGGCCCGGTACTTAGCTTGATGTAAGCAGGATAAGCTCCAATAAACGAAAAAAAAAAAAAAAGCTGCAGCATCAGTCTCCTGAAGATGACAAGCCGTGACTTGTCGAAACGTCGAGAACCAAGGCCCTTTTTAGGGCCGACAAATTTTTTAAACAGAGCAAATACCGTGAAGCACATCGCAACATCCACAAGCGGCTCTGGAAACCTTCACCAAACCATCTCAGAGATGAATGCAACAAAAACTTTTCATGTATCGCGATGTCAGCATAAACACATGCGGTCAAAGTTGACAAACATACATTTTAAAGTTTTTGGTGTGATAATTTATACGACAGGATTCGATATCGACAGCCAATTTTCATCGATGTTGAATCAAAGTTTTCGTGCACCAAATGGCCATTCTACAACACTTTATGACTTTCAAAAGTGGAGTCATATAAATTCATCCGTGCTCTGAACTTCTGGCTCGGCTATAATCCTCTGTGACGAAACTAAAGAAACGCAACAAAATTACCGTTGTTAACATTTCGGTAGAGGGTGATCACCATCATTTTACTGGTGCAGACCCTTACGCGAAAGGAAAAATGAGGGTCGAAATTAGCTCCAAAATCTCTGAAAAAACTGTGCATGGCGATGGAGTGCGCGCATGGTCTTGAAATCGCGCTTTTCCAATACAGAACGAATGAATATCGATTTACAGTCGATGCTTAGAGCTCATTTAGGCTATTTTTGAAAGGGTGTACCTGATAAATTTTTGTAAAAATCGAATTAAGGAGATCTCAAGACCAAAGATAATATACTCTTCTTTCATCTACTGATATATTGAAATTAAAGATTGGATTACTTTTAGGGGTTAATTTCTCCTTTCGCGCGTGTACCTCTGCATTCAACGTTTCTGTGGGGGTTATCTGACGGATTATCTGACTGGAGCACCCTTAAAAATGATATGAAGATTGTTCACTATTTTAATAGTGTTATACTTATACACCCTCTTTTATAGCATGAGGCAGACCACACACATCTATTATTACATACGAATTACCAGGGAATTACCAGTGTCATTGGAGGTATGGTGCACGGGGTAGTACTTTACTATGAATATGTAAGTGTTTTTCAATGTGGAACAGTTTAGGTACGTTGGATGACCAACGGGATAAGATATAGGTTGATAGGCAACTGCCACATATTTCTATACGCCATTCGCAGCACGAGAATCACTTTCATGTAAATTAGCCAACTTCGGCCTCACAAGATCCTAATCAAGAAATCCGACAATAATTGCGTTGACAACGGAGCCCATATACCACATTCCCAATAAAATCAGCATGTTAAATAGTTGTTTGCCACATAATGTAATTTGGTATATCTTATTTAATGAATAGGCACGCATTTGTTACTGTTTTCGTTTTACCTGATTGATATATGCTTGCATCTTATTATGTAATTACTCACTCTTCATGTGTCAGTAAGAAATGAAATCTGTTTCTAGGCTTTTTCGACGCTGGTATCTTCGAATCTCGAGATCACTTCTTAAACCCATAAGCCGGGTAGAACATTGTTGTCGTGTGCCAGCAAAGCCGTACTATTTGTCGGAACTCGCAATTGTTCAAATTTGCCTAGAATCAACGGTTGTATTTTGCTTGAAATTGCTACCATTGTGCTATCCCTGATTATTTTAAAACATTGCACTTCAATAAAACTTGACTTCCTGGGTTCTCTTTACTGTAGAGAACACTAAAAGATTTATATTTTCCCCCCCCTAAAGTCTAAACTATCAACAGCTACACCATAGCGGCGTCTTTCCTGGCGCCCCCCTCGGACGCGGCGCCCCTAGACTCAGCCTCGTCAGCCTAGGCGTAAATCTGGCACTGGATATCAAGCATAATATAGCAAGTCAGAACCTAAAGAGACTAACATTTCTGTACATGTATGTACTAATGTGATGAGAAACATGTTATGAAATAATGCGTTTCCCAGCAAAAACGTCACCATGAAAGAATTTTTGCTATAAGAAGAAGATTTCGCAAGATTGTATTATTTAAATGGTATTATTTTCAAGTCCTGCTTCACTATCATTAGGTACTAGGTACAATAATACAATATAATATTGTAAAAGGATTATGGAAGATATACCAATGCTTTGTAGTAGACTGGGTGTCATAGCAACAACAGTACCAGTAATAACAGTTCAATTGTCTTGGAAGAGTTCAGGAAACATATTAGTAGTATGTGAGGTACTATAGCGCACTTTCAAGGTCATAGAAAGTAGGTCAGCTGTCAATCAAAATCTAAAAATAGCCCAAAAACGTAAGTAGGTAATAGAAAAAGCATGTAAACTGTCAATGAAAATCTAAAAATAGCCCAAAAACGTAAGTAAGGTAGTGGAAAAATCATGTAAGCTGTCAATCAAAAATGTAAAGCGAGATAGCTCAAGTTAGGTAATTGAAAAAGCATGTAAATCACGTGTCAATGAAAATCTAAAAATATATCGTAAGTTAGGTACTCTGTGTGAACAAGTTAGGACTTGTATTTGTCTGTTAGGTTTGTGCAGGCAGTAATATATCAAATAAATTAGATTGGATTAATAAAAATGGACATAGCCTGAGGGCCCCCGTGCTCCCAGGGGGTGGTGGGTGGGTGGGCTCCCGGGGCTGGGGGTGCCAGCCTCAGGCCCTACAGGACTCGTGCAATTAAAATGATATATGGAAATGGGGGTTTACTTTGCATACAATAAATAGACGTATTTTCATAGTGAAATATAATAAGATATTATGTTTATTATTCATAACTTATATGCTAATACATGTTTTTGTTTGATAAATAAGACATAAATAAAAGAACAATGAAAACATGACTGGACAAGTTCCTTTTCTCAAACATGGCTGAACTTTTTGTCCCTGTAACAACCCATATTATGTGTATAATCAACAAACTTTAAAAAGTCTTTGTAAATCTTTTCAAATCCAATCTCCTGTAGAATCACTTCACAACCTTAGCTAGGCATAATAAACTCGATATCGCCATTGAAGATATGCCCTACGGTGTTTCTGTAATAGTCTCTGACACTGTCTTGAGGCGTGTGTCCCGGAGTGTGGAATGGATGTTGTTTATCTAAAAGCGTATACATGAGTACAGTGTACCTCTCGATGATTTTATGTTGATACGTTTCCGTGTACAGCGACCACAGACAAGCGATTCCCGCCTCCATTTCAAAAATGCGCGAAATCGTTGCTTCACCCAGATAGGCAACTTGGAAGTCGTCGTTGCAATTCAACACTTTAATCAGTTTGACTGACGATGTAGGTGTCAGTGTCACAGCCTGGAGACTATGAGAACCATTGCTGATTACTTTGTGAGAGTAATCGGTTTTCTTCGAATCGTAAAGTTCTTTAGCCATCCTTTTCAGCTCATTGTAAAACTCGTACCATTCTTCCACAACGAAATGAATGCACTGTCCCTTTGCAGAGCGAATAGTCATCGTCGGCACAAAAGCATAGTCCGAAAAGTTCAAAGCAAACACAAGTCGTTTCGATTGCGAGTTATTCAGGTTGATCGAGCGTTGAAGGAGACCGTAGTATGCTTCAGGTTTGTAGCCACACGTAACACCGCGCAGATTCGCCATAAGCGAAGTGCATTCGTTGTCCAAGACGGGTAGTTTCTTGCGTTGAGACTCCATAGTTGACGAGAGTTGGGTTCTGACTGAGGTTTGACGCTTTGACCAGCCGGCTTATCTTCAACTTCCCCCACCACTCTCGAGAGGTACATGTTTCAACACGTCGGAACTTGTTCATTGACGAAATCGTAAATTTACTTATACCTAGCACAGCAGCACTGGCTAACAATTCTTGAATTAAATTTAACCTTTGTACATTTTCCAAAATGATTCAGATACATTAGATTCACCAACTTAACATTAAAACTAGGTTGATTAGGCTCAAAAAGTGACATAAAAGAATCCAAACTAAAACCACGGGCCTTATACAATAGAAACATAACACAATAATGTCCACAGACTGTGGACGTGAAACCTTGAAGAGACATGTTATTGTTAGACCATGATTTGCATGAACTAGAAAGAAAATGCCTGTGATCTGGAATTAACGGCTGGCTACCAAACGAATCAAAGAATTCACAATGACCGTTAGCATCTATATGAAATGCAACCCAATGAGATCCAGGCAAAGTCTGTACATCAGTGTAAGCTATGAACAAAGCAGGCCAGTTTAGCACAGAGGGTATTGTATCAGCAGCGTAAACACCAAAATGATATTTTTTACAAAAGTTATCACTAGCAAGTGAATTGAGTATTTCTAAACTGTTCATTTTCTCAACAACAACAGGTTCGCTCAGAACTCTGTGTACAATCTGTTTTATTCCGTATAATCGGACACCTATTATTCCAGCGTGTATGTTGTGCGACAGGAATATCACCTCTGACCCACTCTTCCAATACAAGATGACAAAAAACGCGCACTGTGCGATCTAACTCAAACATATAATAAAGGCCTGTTTTAGCCAGCTCGTCAAAACTCACGTTCGCGTGAGGGAACGTTTTAAAAGTTGCCAGTTTTGCCTCGAATTTCGACAAGTCTGTTTTTGCTCTATTAGCACGACACCATGCTGCCAAGAGGTTGGCCACTGTGTGTGTGTTTAGATCTTCATCGTCGATCTTTAATACGTTTATTGGAGGACACTTTAGATCTTGGAGATCGATGACGTGACGATTTATGATGCGACTTAAAATTTTAGCGTTCTCTTTACCGTAGGTGTAGATAATCTGATGATCACCAACATCTCTTTTCACGTTAGTTGCAACATCTTCGCGAAAGATTTTCATTTTGTTAACAATTGTAGCACCGTCTTGATGCAAGGTACTATGTTTATAGTAGAAATTATTGGTGGCGTCTTGATAGTTCATGTAATCAACAACTGTATAATGATTACACTTGGCATGAGCAAGTCCGACAAACGAAAACTCAGAACACTGACTCACTTTCACCGTGTCGAAGTAAATAACGCAACTCGACATGATGATGTTGATGAAAAAAGCAAAGTTGTAAAAACGAGAAAAGAATCAACTAGCTTCGAAGAGAGCGAGGCAACCAGAGGTGATGCGAGGCGAGAACAGACTGAGGACGTGAAGCCACAGCACCCCTGTGCTGGACGTGTAACTATACCCGGGCCCGCAACCGGCAAGGGCAGGCACGGACAGGTCTGAGCCGCTCAGTTGGTGTAGTCCAGGATAACGTTGCGATCGCGCGTCACCTCAATGAGATTGTCAAATTCGGCGTACACAATAATACCAACTGCTGCAGCTAGAGCTGCTGCAAAACGAACTTCAAGACGCACAGTGCTACTACGTTGCAGAGTCCAGTGATCGTCATTCGCACTGAGACCAGGTGTTGTATCAAATGCTGTCATACAGTATCCATTAGGATACTCTTCACGGTTTTTGCAGATACCTCTGTTACCGTAGTGAATACCAGTGCCCGTAAAGAGCGTAGAGTACGATTCAATATAATTGTCGTTTGCAAAATCAGGCTGTAACGGTTTACACGGTTTTGGTTGACCATCAATGAATAAAGCCAGATAAGTGTGTCCAAAGTTTCGGAAATTAAATGGATTCGTCGTCAAACTTCCGTTAGTTGCTGCGTTCGACACAAACTCAATGATAAAGCGTTTAGGTGTTTGACCCATATACAGATTATCAACAGTTTTACTCTGAAGACCTGTAGGTATGGTCACAATCTTGATATCGTTACGTGTTATAGGGTACTTTGCAGTTGTTTTCTCCAGAATACGATTGTGAGCCAAGAGAATCGAGGGGTTGACTTGCACTTTTCGTATAGCTAGCGATGCTTCGACGATTGTAGACTTTACGTCAGGAACAGCGCTCATAAGATTAAACAAATCCTTTGAACGGATCAACTTAACTTTCAAGTCAACACCGTTGAGCATAAGTCTATCCTGATTGAACAAGTCTGAGTGGATATTACCGACAAGATCAACCGTGCGGCTGTTGTCAGTAAAAGTTTGCCTCTTTACGTACCCTGTAGTGTTGCCAACGAGCTCATCCATATTACCAGCCCTATCTTTATAAAACAAACGAGTTGTCTGATGCGAAGACATTGCATCTTTTCCATAATTAAGAAGTGCTTCTATGTAGGCTCTGTACGGGTACGTGTGCGAGGGTGAAGACACAGGTTTATCACTTAGAGAAACACCGACATGGTCGAAAAGACTATGTAGATAGTTATTGACAGGACCCACATTTACCCCAGCAGCTAGAACAGTGCCGTTTCGAGCAGTGATTTTAACTTTTACGCTGAGCAAGGTTTGAGCCAAGTCAAGATATTCAGCTCCCCGACTTGGAATGAAAATCTCTATGGGTACAGCATCACTGAGAGATGCAATTGGTTGATAGGTTACCCAATCGCCTCGTTCGTAATTAGTTTCAGTAGGAGGTAGACTGAATAAATCGAGTTCGGATTTCATAGACTCGCAAGAATGTGTATGTAGAAACGACATGATTTTTTTATGAAAAAATGTCCCTAAGGGTTCGAACAGTCCGCTTTTTCTTCGTCTTCGTGATATTTTGAGCAGGTTTCTTCTTGTTCTTCTTGTACTTCTTTCTCTTGATAAGCTTCTTCTTGCTCTTCGTGCTCTTCCTTTTCTTCTTACTGTTCTTTCGCACAAGTTTCCGCTTGATATACGTCCGAATCCTCTTAGCTTTACCACCAGACTGAACCTCGCAACGTCGTTTGGTTCCTTTTAACCTTCCGTTCCCAGACATTCTAGAGACACCCGCCTGCGCCCTGGCATGGAGGGCATGTCCTGCCTCTTAAAGACGTTCTTTAAAAACCTGCCTCGCAGGTTTATCAGACGATAAGTCACCAAGAATATTAGCACCGGCCCGAAGAGCCTCCTGACCAACAGCTCTAGCGCCAGATTTGAATATAGGCATGGCCATCCTAAGAAGGCCCTTTAGGAAACTACCTATGCCACCATGACCTCTCTGATACCTAGAACCACGGAAGACGTTCACACCATTCCCCGACTGAGCGAGTACCTAGTGTACTTTTCCAAATCAGCCATTACTGGTAGGTACTAGTCGAAACGACCTCTAGCACGACGACGACGAAAGTGAAGTGTAACGGCCGAGTGTCCACCGAAAAATGGGATCAGAGTCCCTGTGTTATCTCTTAAATCTATTTCCACTGTCGAAAAACTTTGCTTCATTAGAGGCACGTATTGTAAAGAGGTAAAACTCTTAGAAACATTTTCACCAAACGTGTATTTGTTGAAATCTGTGTTTACCATTCGTATAATGGGTGCAAGTGTATCACCTATAATTTGCGTCTCAACAAGATCGCAATACACGTAAATATGGGATATTGGCGACGGTGATGATTGTAACGCTCTTGCATATATCAAAGAGCCGCTTAAAACAACCGTTGTACTCGCAGATTTTGTATCATTGTCTGTGTCATACTTGTTGTAACACGAATACGGAAAGTGAATCTCCGTTAGAGCCATCTCCCAGAAACCACCAAGTGTTATAGTATTGTGCAGCTGAGTTCTGTAGTTGGCGACAGTGTTATTTGGAAACCTATCCATAGAACTGTTACTAGGTAGCAGAATGTGAAACGAGTCAGACATCTTTGTTAACCTCAGATGCAAGAATCCAGCTGTTAAACTTTGCAGGGTAACCTACCCACTTGACCAACACTTCACGTCTAACACCTCAACCTCTTGTGTCAATGATTTTATCTATTTTAAAACTAGCTTTAGGTTTATAATCAACTTTTTGTACTTCTTTGTCGTAAAATGTACCTTCTATATCTTCACCAAGAAAATCTCTTATCCTATACACCCGAGGTGTCCTCTTCAAAACGGATGTTATTACAAACACCTCTGTGGACCAGTTTTGTTCATAACCTTTCTCAAAATTAATCTTTTCGTTGCTTATCCGTACATGATCGCCCACCATCAATGGTTTTTTCTGTTTATAGAAAGTTCTAAACTTGTCGTTGGCCATACTAAGCGTATATTGCTTTCGTTCACCTCAGACGGTGACATACGTATAGTTGCATGTTTAGTGTTATTATATGCCTTGACAAGTTTAGGCAAGACTTCCACATATCGATGAGTATTCTGTTGTGTAAAATATTTCCACATTCTGGTTTTTAACGTACGGTTAAGTCTTTTAACGATACACGCCTTGATGTCAGGATTGTTAGTGTAATAGTAACCAACGTCATTGTTTTTAAGGAAAGATTGAAATGTTGAATTGATAAACTCTTTCCCTTTATCAGTTTGTAATTGTAAAGGTTTACGACCACTGGATTTAAATATTTTCTTGAACGCATCTGATATTTCAACGCCTGTTTTACGATACAGGGGTACAGCCCAAGCAAATTTACTAAACACGTCAATTATTGTAAGAATGTAAATGTAACCCTCGTTATCTTTGCTCAAACTCTTCAAGTCGTTTACATCAGCCTGCCAAAGATCGTCAATGTTTGTGACTGAAAAGTGATTACGTTTAAAACGTTTACGCAGAGGGGTATGCAGAGTGTATGCGTCTTGCGATTGTAACCATTTCTTAATGGTAATTTTAGGTATAGTTTTGTTGACGGCTTTCCATAATTTGTCGAGTGTAGAAAATCCAGCCGGATGGGCGGGATCATTGAATATCTTCGCTAAACGTTAAGAGTCTCCCGATTTCATTATTTAAAAATTAAAAGGAGCCCACGGTATGTTACTAGAGCTAGGTCCTGCAGGAGAGAATGATGCACTTGCAGCAGAGTTAAACGATGTGTTTCGACCCCTGTGCCTATCACGAATGAAGTCTTTACGTCTAGTGTTGGATATAAGTTCGGTAGGCATATTGATATCACCTAGCATTGTTGCAAAATCACGCCAACCAATAGGACTTCCTGACCTACGATTTCGAACACTGTCAGATATCAAATCAGTTATTGATGAACCAGCAATCTTTCTACCCCCAACACTTACAACGCCGAAGATTGTAACCATTTCTTAATGGTAATTTTAGGTATAGTTTTGTTGACGGCTTTCCATAATTTGTCGAGTGTAGAAAATCCAGCCGGATGGGCGGGATCATTGAATATCTTCGCTAAACGTTTAGAGTCTCCCGATTTCATTATTTAAAAATTAAAAGGAGCCCACGGTATGTTACTAGAGCTAGGTCCTGCAGGAGAGAATGATGCACTTGCAGCAGAGTTAAACGATGTGTTTCGACCCCTGTGCCTATCACGAATGAAGTCTTTACGTCTAGTGTTGGATATAAGTTCGGTAGGCATATTGATATCACCTAGCATTGTTGCAAAATCACGCCAACCAATAGGACTTCCTGACCTACGATTTCGAACACTGTCAGATATCAAATCAGTTATTGATGAACCAGCAATCTTTCTACCCCCAACACTTACAACGCCCAAGTTGTCCCATGTTATAGCGTCAGAGGCAATCAAACGGTCAAACATTAGAGCGCCCTATTCTTTTGACATTTTTGGTAGAGCTGCAATCGTTAGTGATTTGATTGTTTGATTATCGTTGTCTAAAATCTCTCTAGCAGAGTCTTCAGTAGAACTATGAAACTCTACAGCCAATGGTTTGTGTGCCTCAGAAGCAAAGTGAAAGAATCTTTGCATGACCTGATACAATTTATGTAATTTATCTCGATCATCCATGTCTGATGAATTTAAAATTCGCGCCATTTCATCTCCAGTGTCGGACTTGGCGCTGGTTGATGGTGTTGTTGCCTGGTTGAAACGCTCAACCGTTTCAGGATCGACAAGAAGCATTTTCTTTGTCCTCTCCATTTCTAACTTAGTATATTACCAAGAAGAGCACTCAGCAAAGGACCGAGAACGAGAGGTAGAATAGCACCACCACTCTGGATAAATATTTTCTTCTTCTTCTGCCACGTACTACCTTTACGAGCAATATTTCGCAGGATCTTCCTATAACGACTCAACTTTGTCTTCTGACTACTTTTTAAAGGAACAGCTCCTCTTAAAGTATTATGAACGACTTCACAAAGACACGTAATGAGACCACAATCAGCTGATTTCAAAATAGATCTACCTACGTTTACTAGGTGAGGCTTTGTGCAACTCTATCAGGACACTGTGATGCTCCTTGATTGCTCGAGGCATCGTGAACGAATGATTACAAATTTAAGAGAAACTCTGTTTTTATAACTAGGGCGAACGCAATTTGTTTTGCGTTGAAGATGAGCGTAGCGGTTTGTATTTTGCGCATAAAAAGATTGAGGCAAAAGCATATAAAAATCATGGAGCAACTAGCCGGACCATTGCTTTCTCAAAAATTCTGATCCACTTGCAAATGTAAACGATTTTGACCTTTCTTTGTTTCTGTCCGAGCTGACGGGTAGCGAAAATATGCTCATTTTGAGATCATTGAGCATTGTGCATGTTATTACATAGATGAAACTCATGCCCAAGGGTTTTTATTGGGTTTTATTGGGTTGGTTTTTATTGGGGAAAATCTGGTGTGATGTTTCGATGTGGTTTCGATGGTTTCTAAAGGCAAATCGAAATTGGGAACATTTGAAAAAAATACGCACTTTTAAATAAATTTTCGTACTTTACCAAACTTGCCCAATTGTCGAATTTTGCTCTTTTTTCTACTTTGAAAGTGAAGTGTGGGAAGGATTTTCTTGAAAAAACGCAGGGGGTCTAAGTTGAGAACAAAAGTAGACACCCTGAAAATTTCATCCCGCTCGAAGCAGGCGTTTGGCCTGTAGAGCGCGCGCAAACACACATACAAAAAAACAAAAAAAAAACAACAACAAACAAACACACACCAAGTGTTTTTTTTAGCAGTAGTGAAATTGATGATTTCGCTTCGCTCGCTTCGCTCGCTACGCTCATCAACAACTTTCTTGGAAGTGTAGACAATAGTACAACCGTCAGAAGGAAATATTTTAGTACGCAGAATATGTGTATCAGGCGTGGACTGTTTGAAATCAAAGAAAAGATATCCGTGAGGTTCTTGAGTAGCGTTTGCATAAGCTTCCTGCACATGCTTGGGGTCTTGTGGATAGACCTGTCGAGACAAGTGTGATATTTGAGCTCTGTCACGGGGATTTTTGAACATGACGATATAGTGTGAGTTTAAAGACATGTCCCTGCTGCCTTTACCCTGATGGAACAGGTTCTGAGTTATAAACATTACACTGAGCGATCTATGGTGGGATCCTTTTGAGAATAAGTCTACGATTCTACCGTCAGCCTCACGCATCATATCATCAATAATAACGACTCTTGCACCAGTGTTTGGTCTGATAACTGAAGCATCAAGCAAACCTTCATGAAATCTGACCCTTCTGTCTTTGATGCTTGTGTATAAACTCTGCCACTCGGCATAACACCATATCACCTCAGCTACACCGACATCGATCATAGAGTCAAGATTTTCTATGAATCGTTTCACGAAATGAGACTTTCCACATGAAGTAGGCCCTGCTCCAAGGCGGTGAAAGGATGTTTCCTACGCGGGTCAATTACAACGAGTGAGACGTAAGAGTAATTTACATCAAATTAAATACACAACCTAAATTATCCTATTTTTAGACAACTAACATTTTATCATATCCGACAACTTAAATAGAACGCCAGTTCTGAATATTGGTGCACGTCACATGGTAGGAAAACGATGAGTGCAGTGTGTGATCATAGCACACTTTCGTCGAAGCAGACGGGAAAACCCGAAGACAGCCCGAAGTCTAAGAAGAGTCCCAAGAAACAAGTCCCAGCAAGCCGAGGAGGAACACACGATGACAAAACACATCGTAGGTTGAACCTGTTTGGAATTAAATCGTGAGGAGTGTACAAAATGTACAGCAAACACATCGTCATTTTTGAATCGTTGTTTCGAAAATATATGTATACGTGAAATCTGAGTTTAAACGCCCTGGTTGATATTAGTTTTAAAGCCCTGCTACTACGACAAAGTTTCAACCACAGCAGAGATTATTATTATTTTTTTTTTGTGTTTTTTGTTTCTTATGCTGTTTTCGTTTTTTTTTCTATTAATGTTCTATCTTACAACTAACTATCTTACAAAACTACCGCACTTACAGTTTTCGAGTTGGCCGAGTGGTCTAAGGCGCCCGAATTAAGTTCTAGTACACACAGGGTGCGTAGGTTTGAATCTTGCACTCGACAAAAATTTTGTTTCACTAAAAGAATTTGAATAATCCTATAAAAATAAAAGAATAAGATAATAAGTCAAAAAAAAAAAATTTTACATGAGCCGTGGCCTTTTGTATCCGTACGGAACAGTGTCAAAATGTTCCACTAACCTACGTTTAGTAACAACAGGTTTGTACGTTTTCGTCTCAGATCGAGAAACTATTTTAAAATGTTTCGTACGAGATATTTTACTCGGGTTGTGAACAAAAACCGGTTCCCTAACATTAAGTGTCATGTCTTTCATAACATTAAAATTAACAATTTTCGCTGCGTTGTAATGAAGGTTTATTCCTCGAACCTTACAGACAAATTTTTCGTTATTTACATCGCCCCCACAGGCTATTTTGTAGGCGTAATTTTTGGGACCGCAGCCTACAAATTCGTGAATATAAGAGCCTTTTCCATACTCACTCAACTCGTCAGTCATATCCCCTAGATAATCACCTGCTTCTATCTCTACATCGCCAGGTCTAGACACGTAAATAACGGAGTCGGTATCAAAGTACAGCACACGCTCACCGAGCATCTCCAGATAGCTGTAGAGTTTCATCCTAGCCATAGCTGTGGTAAAGGCTGCAATTAGAACCGAAGATTTTTTACAACCCTTTTCTAGAACGCTAACCGTCTTCCATGCAACAAGCATTTTTTTCTCTGACAACTCCTCACAGCTGAGGACTTCGTTGTTAGCATTCGTGAGCAACTCTAAAAGTTCCATTCGGGACACTACGATCCTGTGTTGGACCAAATTAGGGCGTAACCCAAAACGTCCCCAAAATGACTTCAACATAAGCTTTGCGAGGCTACGTAGCCCTGGATTGTGAGAAATGTTGTTGTATTCCAGGGTTACTCCTTCACGTTTCTTATAATCTTGAATATATTTTTCTTTCAAAGTGTCATTTATACACCAGCTTGGCCAACCACTGGCTTCAACCTTCATTTTTAGAAACTTATTTATGTATCCTGTAAGAAGACCTCCAGTTTGTTTTCCAGGATTGTAAACCTCTGAATCGTATTGCCAGATTTCATGAATTTGTTTGATTTTATAACCTAATCGAACAGCCACCTTCAACTCACAAGACACCCAAGTGCCTGTGAATTGACGTTCAGTTTCGTTACTATGCGTACAATCATTTTGCCTCTGTTCATCAGCGCAATAACGACAAAGAGCGAAGAACAATTTGTTGTTACATCTATATGGTAATACAGGATGGTACAAACTGTCTGGTGGCAAAACTGTACATTTAACGAGACCAAAAACTTTTGACAATTCGTTAGATGCTCCAACCAGTGTAGAGCATTTGTCACCTACGACCAATGTCGGTTTACCAATACAGTATTCACCATACTTATTAACCCATGGATACCAACTACATACGTCCATATAGTGGATTTTTTCCCCAGGAGCTGTTTTATAAAAGGTTATTACAGTGTTCGTACGGCCACCAAAAAAAGCATCACGAGGCATAAGCGGTTCCTCGTTGGCCTTGGAATGATTGGTTATAAACTGTTGGAGTTCTACATTGCTTGCCCGCAACCTTTTAAAATCACACTTCCACATGGTGGTAAGTTTATAGCCATTAGCTCTCAAGATGTTGGCCTTTCGTTCAGTTTCCTCGAAACGAAATTTCATGGTTTTATCTGTAGTGCCTATTTTAGCGTCTCTTTCCGGAAAACAACGTTGACAGGAATGCCAGTAACAACCGTTATATTCGAACACCTCCTCTTCGCCTGAAGCGGATTTATAATACCCGTCAACTTTCTGATTCGCTACCACCCTTTCTCGACCGTTAAATGCGCTTTCGATGTGAATGTTTCGTTGATGCGCAACAAATTCTAACCACATGCAAGCATCAAAGGAGCAATTGTCTTTGAAACGATAACCACCTGGTGGAACAAGAGCAATGGTGTTATCCTCTAAGAAATTTTGCATAAACGCAGACATACAAGCCCCAGCAATGGCACATGCCTCCCACAGGGGGTCGACACGGTTTTCTTTTAAAAATTCAGCTTGAAACTTTAAACAGGCCTCACGGAGAATGTTTACGTCGCTTCGGCAATACGCAATCAATTCTGCCTCCATATCAAATTCTACGTTATTACGTTTTTGCTCGTTATACCATTCTAAAAACGTTGCCCTATCTTTGATAGACATGGTATCACAACCGTAATATGATGAATCGGGTATGGGTCCTTTGTAATTGGCGTTTTCTGGCCGATTAAAGAAATGGGGGAAATAACCTTTCTTAAAATCACCCAAATTTAAAGTCTTGGGTAGCATAGCCAGGGGCATTGGAAGAAAATTTAACGAATCTTTGAATGTCAAGTTCTTGGCGCTAAACATCATCAGTTTAGCACCATTCATAATCAACTTAGGGTTCCATTCTTAATTATCGACCATATGTTTAAGCATGAAATGACCGTCGAAAGATTTCATGTTATGGGCCATGACCGTAGTTTCTTTGACCGATGCCACATGAATTATATGATCAAAAAACCTTGCTATGCAATCCTCACCCTTAAAAATCTGTTCCCTTTTCTTTTTGGGGGAGCAGTGCGTGCACTCCTCCTCGAGGGGTTTTGTCGAACAAAACAAACAAACCTGTTGAACAACAACCAGGTTGGGTTTATGCTCAAATGTCTGCGCAGAGGCCCCCTCGAGTTGGGTACACTGCGTAGTCTCGATGTCTACAAAAGCCAAAACCTTATTATTTGATTTTTTTAGATATCTCTTCCTTTGTCCTTTTCATAAAGCAATGATGCTCCCCCACGTAATTAGCTTAACATAAACCACACTGTTTGGAATAACACACGTGCTTGGCTCTGTCACGCAATGGTGTGTATTCATTGCATTCACCACAAAGCTTGTGGACGTCACAAACCGACCGGTTAGCTGTATACGCACCAGTTTTTAAATGGTTATCATAACACCCCATACCCCGGAATGATAGACGACAAGTCTGGCAAAATACAGACTGTGAAAAACGGGTGCCTGAACATTCTAACTTGTAACACCTATTGCAACTATCATTGCATTTGTGACCGCCTACATAAGCATATCGAACATTACATTGCCTACAATAGTATGATGTCGATAACGCACCAAGGAGCCCCGTGATGGCATCATAGTGTTTATCCACTAGGAGCAAATCAACATTCTGGCGGGGATGATTAATTGCTGCCTCAGGACCTTCGAATAAAATATTGGTACCAGTCAGATCTCCGAAAACAGTTATTGTGAAACTGGAAAAATGGTCTTGGAAACGGGCAACGTCAGCAAGACTGCCACCCTCGTACAAATCGAGATCTACACCTGCAGCCTCGCAGAAGCTTGAAGCTACGGCTAGCTGTAGCTTTTTACGAGAGTCACGGATTTTTTTAAATTCCCTTGCGGAAAGAGTGAACTTGCCTATTCCTACAGCAAGGGCCCGGGCTAAACAAAGATTATCGTCGTTTTTTATTTCAACTATACCTTTCTTGTTATGAACTGCAACAGACAATGGTGCATAGTCCGGAATGGTCTTTCGGCCCTTGTTTCGGCGGTTGTTGTTATCACGGTGAGTTTTCCGCTTGTTAGAAAATTTGCATTACTTTGCACTCGCTTCTCAATCTGACTAAGAATTACGTCGGCATCAAGCTGGTTGCGGGGTCTAAAAGAAATATGAACCGGGTTTTCGGGCTGAGCCTTGCTGGTAATCAATAAACCAACTTTCGAAAAGGTGGTATGGACGTTGCTTTGGAGAAACTGTACGAGATTTGTAAAGATACCCCGTAACCATTCGCTGGACTGCTCCAGAGGCAGATCACTGGGCATATCATCGAGAATGATTTGTGCCCCATGCCTGTGCTGCTTGAAACGGTCGTTGGAGGATCTCCATTGATCAACTACTTTGAAACCAGCACCCGTTCCTTGCTGGTACATGAATCCATTGGGTATACCGATAAAACCCGGAATTTTGGGTGATGGCAAATTTATAGCTGGGTGTGTTGTCTGTGATTTAGTTGAACTAGACGGCTTGTTGATCCTTGAAGGACTGGCCAAAGGTTGAATCAACGAGTGGGGCTCAGTAGCTGGTGAACAGCTGTCCTGAGAGAGGCCGTCTAGGAGTTCCCCAAACTCCTTTATGAGGTCATTTTCCTTAACAGGTGAAGGTGAAGGAGAACCAGTCAACTCACGAATCACGGAATCAAAATCTGACTGCGTTAAATCAGAATAGATATATTGAGGTAGAGTATGTTGCAACTTTTCAGTTAATTTCTTAACTTTCTCCTCGTCGCAAGGGGTCGAAAGAAATTCCTGGGTGAAAGATGGACCCGCATTTTCCTCACAGTTAACTCTAAGCTCCCTAAGAACTTCGTCGAAGTCTGAAGGGATAAAAGAGTCTTCAAGAAATTCCTGCGTGAAAGACTGACCCGTAGCTTCATCAAAGTTAACCCTAAGCTCTCTAAGAACATCGTCGAAGTCTGTAGGGTTAATAGAGTCTTCAAGATATTCCTGAGTAAAAGAGTTGGACGACATTTTATTCTTCAAATACCTTCAAAGTTTTTCACAGCTATGCAGATTTATTTGTAGTTCAACCAAAAACTCTTCAAAGCAGATTTTAAAAAAAAAATCTACTTCAGTCTTCAGAGACGAACTTCGCTGCAAAAAAAACGTAACATTAAAGTAAATTTGGACCATAGACTATCTATCAAATAATAATAATAAAGCAATATATAATAAACTTGGCAGAAATTCATATCCTTTACAAATTTAGTAAAAACAAAATGGACAAAAGCAGAAGGTTTTGAACCAGGGAACTGTCCCACCAAAACCTGACGCAATACCGAAGCGCCACGATGTCCGATAATGGCGTTCGCTAAGTTTCCACAAGCCTCATGGACCGAATCCACGATTGTTAACGAAGAGTCACGGAGAATTACGAAGGGACGCGCCGCACTTTGTAGTCACGATACGTTTTTATGTGTTGCATTACTCATTTAATTATTTTAAAAATAGTAAAAGCAATCAAAAATCAACGGCAAATAATAAATTCGTCAGAAATTCTTGACCATTATAATTTTAGTATAAACAAAACAGAACAAGCACAACAAGGTGCCCGATGAATAGTTCCTTCGCTAAGAATTGAATCAAACAATAATTGAACATTGTAAAAATGCCACGTTTTTTTAATCATTCTGTGTCATCGTCAAGACGGTTTATATTGACGTTTATAAAATAAATTTATGAGCATTTTTAATACCCGGAAAATTTTGTATTTTCATTACAAACGTAGAATTGTAAAAACAAAAATAATGGTCATAAAAACGGAACGAGACGTCATTTACATTGAATTAAACTTACATTAAAAAAACGACACAACGTAGTTTAATCTTTAGAGGGGGAACCGAGTCTATAATTTGTGCAATTTGATATAAAAAAAAGTCTGAGTTTTGAGCCGACTACAATGAATGTTAGACCATATCGTTCACCAGACGTTAAAATAATTTTCTTCAAAGCAAAATTTTAACCAACTCAATATTTACAGAAAAATATGTTTCCAGAAAATTATAAAATGTAAAATCAAAGTTTTGAGACTTACCCAAATGACAAATTTTCTTCGCAGGAAAAAACACCCACACAAAACTCGCAATTATGTTCATCTGAAGACACACACTCTAAAATCAAAAACTCGCACAAAAACTCACAATTGTTCACTTGAAGACACACTCAAATATCGAAACTCTCTTAAAGGCACCGGTGGTGGACTAATAATTTGCTTGTGGAAACGTCTGGCTTTTATAGTGGACCAGCCTCCCCCACCACGAAACCACCCTCAGAAAGTATAATAATCTTGGCTGAAACGGTACCTAGACCAGGCGTACATACAATGCCATGATACACTGCACCTTACAAAAAAATATATATTTTTTGTTTTAAATTGGGCCAAAACGTGGGGCGTAGGAAATCCGACGAGTGTCGAAGATAGAAACAACTACGGTGTTGTAAAATTTTATATTTATTTAAATGCGCAATGCCAATTACAACAATAAATTGCATAGCAATTATTATGTTTCTTCTTGTGTTGGCATTTCTTCCAGTGTTGTTTCCGATACTTCCGATTCTTCGAGTGCTATTGTGTTGACATTTCGTCCAGTGCTGATTCCGATTCTTCGATTATATTCGATTCGACCTCTTCCTCCACTGTTCCTAACTCTTCCGGTCCTGAAGATTCGGTGCTGGAAGCTGTTTCTTGAACTTTTGAAATATATAACTCGGACATTTTTATCGTGATTGTGTCCATAGCACTGTGTTCAAGTGTAGGTGTCGCACTGTCCATGGCAGGATTTTTTTGTGGTGCATCTTAACAGAAATACGAAGCTCTTATGTTATTCTCTTTTAAAGTAAGAGAGCCATTTTTGACGACCACAGTACGTGGGATGATAATCATTTTCTACCCAGTATTTATTTACAGCTTCTGATGCTCTTTGAAAAAAAGCTCTTACACTTACGCGGGCACGCGACTGCTCTATAATAACTTTAAGCACCTTTTGTAAAGTTTTCGATGCAGCCTTAGTTAACAAACCTTCACTATGAGCATTTAGCACGTGAGTTACTTGTAACTCATCATCTAGGTCGAACAGTTCAACACCACTTTTTCTCTCGTCTTCGGAATTATAGTCAAATTCATCCCGTTCATCTTCGTCTTCTGAGTTATCGCTATCACCAACATCTTCTTCAGAAGAGGTTTCGTCCATAGGTTCTTCATCTTGTGTTGTCTTGTCCATAGTGAACTGCTCAGTAGGGATACTTGAAAGGTACTGAGCGGTGGGGTGAAATAGAACCATAAAAATATAAACTGTTCAATCCTGTTCGAACCTGTTCAAAACCTGTTAATACAAGTACTTTTATTTTAAATTTTGCCTTATAACTTTTAACATAGTATCTTGAAATATATTAAAACTATATTTAATTAATATAAACTTTTCATATTAGTCTCTGGAAGCTTATTAAATATGGTAATTTATTCAAAGAAGCCGTTAATTGTATATTCAAAAAAGGGTCATCGCGTGTTTCTTTTACAATGAATGTTACACCTTTTCGACTTATGTATAAAAGAAGGTAGTATTAAATTAACTATAACAAGTCTGTTTTTACAAACAGATACATTTTAAATTTGATTTAATAATGATTGATAATTAAACTTTACCATGGTTTTAGTTGCAAGTTTAGCTAGTAGATGGCCACTTTAGACCGAAATTGCTTCAAAAATAAGTCTTGGAAACGCCAATAGAGTGAGCCTCAGTTCTTTTTTCGACGGCAATGGGGTTGGAGTGCAAATTTCAAACGCTTGACTGCACAAAAACCGTTGAAGAGAGGCTCCCTTTTTAGCATGTTTCCTGTATAACTTGATATATACAGCTAGATGTTGCGCTTTCTATATGCCACTACGATTTTATTTGGGTTAAAAAGACTTATAATGTATGGAAACCATGCAAGCAAACTTGACCAAAATAATGCGGATGCAACACCGTTAGCTGGGCTAAATTAGGATGATCTCGCAAATAAACCCCCGCAAGTTGAATCATGATCGAGAGGATACAGGCTCCAACAAGTACAGATATATTTTCGATTTTATTTTTGGTTAAAAACACTTATAATGTGTGGAAACCATACAAGCAAACTTGACCAAAATAATGCGGATGCAACACCGTTAGCTGGGCTAAATTAGGATGAACTCGCAAATAAACCCCCGCAAGTTGAATCATGATCGAGAGGATACAGGCTCCAACAAGTACAGATATATTTTCGATACTCTTTTATCAAGCTTCTCAATTTTAAGAATAAATACACAAGGTCCAATAAAACTACATCCCTACCAACCCTGGGCTCAAACCAGCCTATAGACAGGTAGCGTAAATAGCAAGGAATTTATAAGCGCTAATTGCCATATCGGTAGAGCGCTGAGGTTCGGTGCCGGTGGTTCGGTGTTCGATCCCACCTTCGGACATACATTTTTGTTTTTCCAAAGTTGATTGAATCAATTAAAACATAATATATACGTGAATACTCTCCTTGTTATTAACTTTATAAACTTATAATTTTATAGAAATGGTCCAAGGCTCACATTAACTCCCATTCTCGACATGGAGAAGGTAATGGCTCTTCCGAAAGCGGAGGTCTAAAATTTTTTTTACAAACGAAAGCTGAATTCTTATAACCTTACTGGTTATTGTAGTGTGACTGGCATGACGTATTGTGCTATTTGGAGCGAGGCCGTGGCAGGTAGGGCTGGCAACAATATCGCCAGCGCACTGGTCAAGATTCTGCGTGTTGTTTGCTGTGATCACCCTAATGTCAAGCACCTAATTGTGTGGTCCGATAGTTCTGTGCCCCAAAACCGCAATTCAATTATGAGCACAGCACTAGCCATGTTTATGTCCTTCCATCGTTCAAAAATATTCTGAGCCTGGACACGATTATTCAGGAGGTTGATGCTGTTCACAGCAAAATTGAGCGAGGCTTAAAAAAGACCGAAATATTCAGTCCGATATCATTGCTTCGGGTGCTAAAATCACTGACCACATCCAAATCGCCACTCCAAATTTTACAGTTGAAGATAGATGATTTTCAAATTACCAAGCATCAGCTGCATGCTTCAAATATTCTGAAGTTCCTTTTTCTAAAGTCAAAGAGTTACAATACAGTTTTTATGAGCCAATGTATGTAGCGTATCGAAACACATTCGATACAGAAGTTTCAAAAGTTCGTCTAAATAGGCTCCGGTCTCCTAGATCAAAAACAGTGTCTCCAGGAAATGTTGGTTTCCCTAAGGTTAGTCCTTTGAGCAAACCTGTAGTATTGCCCCCTGAAAAGGTAAAGGATCTGATCTCTATGTATCGTTACATGGCGCAGATTGATGTGGATTACTATAAAGTAATCCTGAAATAATCGCCATGATTATATGCGATTTTGGATAAAGGTCACCGTGCTATTGCCAAAGGCCTAGCTGATATCATAATATATAAATCGATTAATGATAATACTTGCAAGTTAGTTCTTTCGGCCAAATCTTGTATTGGCGCTAAAAAGGTAAAATATCTCAGGCATCGTTCCTAGCAGACTGATTATTGTCGATATTAGTGTAATCGATTTTTAATAATTGATACTATCAGGAAAATCATAGAAACTTAAGACTGTCTTCTACTGGAATGACTGTGATCTACTGATTAAAATAAATTGATACTTTGTATACTACTAAATTATTTGTGAAGTTTTATGTTTACAATATCCCCACAGCCTATACGATTCCTATCCACATTTGAATTAGATACAACTACTCTCCCTTGTACTAGGAGACATTGTGTTTGTATTGGTATGCTTATGATTTGATAGTATCATTAGAAGTAATTAGTGGTATTCCTAATTTGTAAAAATTAATCGTAGATGTAGTATCAATCAGTTAAAAAAAAAAATTGAGAACCCAAAGATAACATTAATTGAGAAATTATCCTGAGTAATCTTAGAGTATTGCCAAACTCATCCTAAATCATAATAATCCTATGTTGGACAAGAAACTAAAATATTCATGGCTATTTCATAGATAATATTGGAGTTAACATGGATATGGGACACAAAAGTTATGAAACTTTCAATTCCAGTAACATTTGTGTCCTACGTCCAAACTAGAAATGCTTGTATTAATTACATAAGGGCTCAGACAATGCAAAGGTAACTTATTATAGGGGATGGGCATCATGTTAATCACATGTAAAAAAAAGTAGCACTCTAATCGTACTAGGTGCGATGTGAGCAAATTTTGAACATTCAACCTGCATTTACTCAGCTCCACAAATGCGGACGTGGGACAAACAAACAATAAGGAGACGAATTTAAGATAAATTATATTGATATCGTTTCTAGGTAGAGATATTTCCTTTGCTGAAAGACAATACATTCATTTCAAAGAGACCAGCAACTTAAGTGCTGATTAAAATCACATACATATGCGCTTCTTTATTCTTCCGAAGAAATAACCGATACATTCGAATTAAAATTTAAGTAAGTGCCTATAAATATGTTATAATTATATACCTAGTAGGTATAGTGAAGTGATACCTACGCGGCATTGCCGAATATATTCATCGAACTATAATGCATTTTAAGGTTTTAATCGAAGTCGTAAAGTATAGTTTTCACGGCAATTGTCAAATATTACACAGAGTTTTCGACGGAACGTAATAATTGTAATTGCTATAATTCATAAATTATTTTCATAGGCATTTCTTCGATCTCATCAGCAGAGTGTGTCATCAGCTAGGATACGATGCACTCATTGCGGCACATTATTTGTGGAATGTCCGCAACCATGCAGGGTTGAACAGAACCATGAGGTTTTTGTTCGACGAAGTTTGCGGCTTCCCAACAGTCACCAAAAGGCCTACGTGACCAGGGTGATAAATATCTTAAGGGAGTAGCCCCATGGCATAGCATAGGGGATTTTGCAATGATTTTAAATACAATAAACTTTAGGAACCAATCATTTCATTGACTCCAAACTTTGACGAGTCTTACCAAGGAGTTTTGTGACCACAGTAAAAAATTATCCAGTTAAAAAAATTATTAATTTACATTGTTGCGGTGTATTTTACATACAGTATTTTCGAACTTTCTATAAAACATAGCATGTTTTAGCAACGGTTATCTCAACTTCTAAGTCAATCATCATAAAATTTTGACACCTTGTTGCTCATTTTTTTACCCATGGCTGGTACCGAGAGATTTAAAATATATTCACTATCTACACATTTACACATTTTTTAATTTGAGTGCTTTAAAAACCTTGTTTTTCTATATGAATTGTTGCATGTTTTATGACTTTATATCCAACCGACTACAGCTATCAATGAAATACATCAACTATGAAAATTGCAAGTAAATTGGACAGATAGTTCAACTGATAAATTAAGGACAATTATTCTAGTTTTCAGTAAAGCAACATTGAAATAGACATAGTAGTTCGGTTTAGGAGACCATTTAAATGGTTTCAACGCCGATAGTTATATGAGATAAACCGACATTGTTATGAAACTAATTTTGATATCATTTGAAACTTAAAATGAGCAACCTGAACAGTTAACAAACCTAAATAAAATTTTTAAAAATTCACAAAAAAAAACATTTTTGTGGTGGGGCTACCGCGTTGAAAAGAGAGAAACTATTTCTAACTTGGATTTAAATGGTAAATTAAGTCTCATTGTTTTCCCTAGCTATAACATTTGGGATATAAACTATAGCTCCTATTTGCAAATTGATAATCATGTTGTAATTTCATTTACCACCCTAGAGATGCATTTCTTCCCTCTAAGGGGTATAAAAATCGTTCTAAAGGTATAGGAATATAGAACCCTGGCTTTCCATTTCCCACCCTAGAGAGACGCATTTCTTCCCTATAAGGGATATAAAAATCGTTCAGAAGGTAGGAATTTAAAACCATGGCTTTCCATTTCCCATCCTAGAGAGACGCATTTCTTCCCTATAAGGAATATAAAAATCGTTCAGAAGGTAGGCATTTAGAACCCTGGCTTTCCATTTCCCACTCTAGAGAGACGCATTTCTTCCCTATAAGGGATATAAAAATCGTTCAGAAGATAGGAATTTATAACCCTGGCTTCCATTTCCCACCCTAGAGAGACGCATTTCTTCCCTATAAGGGATATAAAAATCGTTCAGAAGGTAGGAATTTATAACCATGGCTTTCCATTTCCCACCCTAGAGAGACGCATTTCTTCCCTATAAGGGATATAAAAATCGTTCAGAAGGTAGGAATTTATAACCCTGGCTTTCCATTTCCCATCCTAGAGAGGCATATTTCTGCCCTTTTGGTGGCATAAAAATCGTTCAAAAGGTAGAAATATTAAAATTTAAGTGACATATTTATCTCTGTTAAAGAAGACAATTGTTCCTTCAAAGTGTCTGGCGAGTGTCTCTTATAGTATAAACTCTATATCAACAAGGGTTAATTGTAGCCTCTTTATCACTTTATTGGATCTTATTTAGCACCTAAGGGAAGAAAAGTGGAAGGTAGATATTTATACCCTCAAAATATTTCGATCCTATGCACAAAAGGGTCGACAATGTGGTAAACCCCTAGAGGTAGAAATTCAGACCTCTTTCTACCTTTTTCAGTTACAGTGTAGTAAAGCGAATGTTGGTTTCCTGCTGCCTCCCGCCCAATTCACTTTTATGCACAATTTTCCTATGCAGGTGGTTTTTCCAGCGGCCAACTTCACTTGCTGTGGGTAAGACTGTACTGTCCACCCACGCGTCCTGATCAGTTGGACAAAGTGGTCACCTAATAAGCTGACAGATGACCCACTGTCCAACAAAGCCAGATGTGTTTCACCCGCGATTTGCACTCGGATGGATGGCTCCCTCCTTCCTTCCATTCCGTCGACGACACAATTTTCGGGAAACCTTGGACTTTCTGTGAGCAGGCTGGTGACCTCTGACGTTGATTTAACATTTTTATGTACAATGTTCCGAAGCCGCAATATCTCGTCTCGTAGAGCACCCAAATCGGCGGCGATTTCCATAGGGCGCACTTCTAGTTTTTTGACTCGGTCGTTGGTGCCTCTGACTTGGTTCTCTCTTCAAATTTCTCTCGCTTCTGCTTCTTTTCCGGACAGTTGCGCGCGAAGTGGTTTCTGCTTTGGCACAACCAGCACGCCAACTTATCCTTTTGTCTGGTTTGTGCATGCGAGGTGGTACCCGTCGCGCCCTGCTGGTATGGCACCCATGCTGGGATGTGGGCGTGCAGGTATGGGTCGAGGGCTGCTGCATCTAGTTGTAGGTAATTTTCTTGGTGCTTCACGTCGAACTGGGCCATGTGTGAAACAGCTGCAATCCAGGGCCTGTCAGTCCCATAGTTGCCGCTAGGGAGCTGTTAGAGGTTTCCTACTCTCTCGCTAGATTGCGCAGGGTATCGTCAAGCCTTCTCTTTGGCCAGACATGTCATGTGATTTTTCGTTCGGACTTCGGAGTTCGGTTGTTTGTTTGGAAATGGCGTCGCATCTGTTTTGTTGTCGCGTATCATGGAAAGAAGATTTGGAAGAAAATTGTGAAGCTAAGTGATCGAGTCGAGAAATGTGCAGCACCGGCGAGGACTAGTTGCTGCGTGATGTGAACACCGGCAGAAGATCGAAGGAAGTATTTGTTTGTAGTAAAACCCTTTCGATTATTATTATTATTATAGAGCACGCTTTCAGCCAAGAAATCATTACACTATTTATGCGCATTTAGCTATTTTAGTATCGATAGAACCTATTTGTTTTATTCGTGGTAGATCAGGTTTCCCTAAGTTTTTTTTTGCATATTACCTTATCGTGCCTAGGCAATAATACCTACCCAACTTAATAATTTTGTTTAAATCTGTGTGATAATATTGATTTGTGTTCTGTTTCCCAAAGGTCAGTAAGAAGATAGGTGATTTATTTTAGTTATAATTGTGCTTCTAATATTACTTTCCCTGTGTATATTAATTAATTATGACTTATCGTTGCAGAGCTCCTGGGTGCAAAAGTCTTTATGTGTGCGGTACACCGTTTTCTTTTTATCGTTTTCCGAAAGATCCTGATCTTTGCAGAATTTGGGTGGACCAGGTCGGAGATCCTAAGTTGGCTGACATTCCTTTTGAGCGGTTGTATACCTCTGCTAGACTTTGCTCTCTTCACTT
Source organism: Nemoura dubitans (assembly GCA_921293005.1). Lineage (NCBI taxonomy): Eukaryota > Metazoa > Arthropoda > Insecta > Plecoptera > Nemouridae > Nemoura > Nemoura dubitans. The sequence goes on from OV121076.1 coordinate 24,087,295, forward strand.
TCAGCGCAGTGAGTTTCAAAACGATCTTTGCAAGCGTTTGAACGAGAACGCTGTGCCGTCATTGCTTTTAGCTGGTTATGTTGTGCCTGATTTTGCTGCCAACACAGGAGATATTCATGACGTTGCTATGGAGGAAGAAGTGGAGCCAATTCTCGAGGAGGAACTTTTTTTCTTCACAGATACTGTGGATGAGGTGGCTGTATGGACTTCTCCCACCTTGGAAGTTGTGAGCGAGGATCCAGTGCACGAGGCCTTGACTTCAGATGTATCATGTTCTCCAAAGCGTTTAGGCACTGTTTAAGATCCAGCCGAAGTAACACCCAAGAGGATCTGCAGGGCTCTGGATGTGAGGACTCAATCAACTTCTATTCCCGGTGAAAATGTTGCAGGTGCATCGGGAATTTTTAAAACCCCTTATCCCAGGCAAAACAGGATGCTGAAGTTGGGACGGAAAAACTTCGTTCAGCAATCCTGGCTTCTGTAGGTGCGACCCGAGCGGCTGAGCTAACGCCACGAAAATTGAGATTGCGGCAGTTGATTGTTAAGGAACGCAAACAGGTCAGCGCACTCAAGCAACGTTGTCAGAAGCTGCAAGCCGGGAAGAAAAACCTCCTCGAGTTCTACACTGATTCAATTTTCAGGGATCTTGAGGAGGTTTCACCACCAGCAGCCAGGCTGTTCAAGACACAGCTAGAGTGTCTCAACAAGTTGCCCAAAGGTCGCCGGTTCACATTGAACGACAAAGTTCTGGCTTTGTCAATCTACAAGCGGAGCCCAAAGGCCTACAAGCTGCTTCAGACTTTCCTTGCCTTGCCTATCCCTAGGACACTGATAAGGTTGTTAAACAGGATTCCGTTTCTGCCTGGGATCAACGAGTCGGTTTTCACGCACTTGCGTGAAAAGGTCTCCAAAATGGACGACTCTGACGGAGTGTGCTCGGTACTCTTCGATGAAATCTCTCTTAGCACAGGTGTTTGCTACTCCGAGAAGCTGGATTGCATCGTCGGGTATGAGGACTTCGGTGATCTCGGGCGATCCAAGGAGTTCGCCAACCATGCACTTGTTTTCATGATCCGTGGGCTGAGGAAGAAGTGGAAGCAGCCCGTTGCCTACTACTTCTGCAAGGACACCACGAAGACAGCTCCGTTGCAGTCGCTGGTCGTCCAAGTTTGTTGAGGAGTTGCAGCGGGCGGGTTTGCATGTGGCTAACGTTCTCTGTGACCAGGCTCCAACCAACGTGGCTGCACTCGACAATCTTCTCCAATCTCATCCATCTACAGTTGAGCTGCCCGACTACGGCAAGGTTTTTAAGATTAACGATGATGACATCGCAGTCCTGTATGATCCGCCTACTTGCTAAAGAACCTTCGGAATGGTTTCATGAAGTACGACGTCGTATGGACTCCAGACACTCCTACGGAACCTGAGCCGAGCCGAATTGATCTCTCTGTCAGGAAAGAGGCGCGCTGGGAACACGTTGAGGCTCTGTTTAAAGCACATTCCTCAACAATTTACCAGAGAGCGCCCAAACTGACGGATGCCCACATTGATCCCACTCCTCAGCAGAAGATGCGGGTTAATCTGGCAGCTCAAGTCCTCAGTGCGTCGGTTGCAAATGGGGTCCGTTCGTTGATACCTGAAAATATTCTTCCAGCTTCTGCAGAGGACACAAGTGAATTTCTGCATGACTGTGATTGCCTCTTCGACAGTTTCAACGGGACAAGGCGGAGAGCTTATCTCAGGAAGTACCATCGGGTTGCTTTAACTGCTTCTTCTATCCACAGGTCTTTCTGGCCCAAGATCTCTAGGCGTATCAACAGCTGGAAATTCACAGACAGGAAAACGGGGAAAGTACGGCGTAATCCTTTCCAGAATGGTTGGCTGACGACAATCGCAGGTGCAGCGTACGTCGGGAGACTGCTTCGCAGGAAGTACGGTACCTCACTGTTGCAGATGCGTCGGCTCAACCAGGATGCATTGGAAAACCTGTTCTGCATCATCCGCCAGCATGGCCAGGATAACACCAACCCTTCTTGCTTTCAGTTTTGTGCTGCGTTGAAGACATGCATCGTCAATGGGATGATGCGGGTCTCAACCAGAGAGTCGAACTGCAAGGAAGATGCTGACACCCTGTTAACCGATCTGAAGTCTTTCCTTACGCCTACAGAAGCGGACAAAGTTGCTGCTGGGCCCTCAGTGACTTCAGAGGTTGAATCTGATGTTGCAGGGGACGTCAGCGCTCCAGCACCAGAGTTGGTCGTAGAGAACGAAAACTCCGACTTAAACCTGGATGGCCTTGACTTTTCAGAAGACTTCGAGGAGCTCCTGGCAACGGAGACCACGCTCCCCACCAAGGAGCGAGCGTCCGTTGCCTACGTTGCTGGTTATCTGGCCAGGAAAGTGATGGTCAAGTCGTGCGAGCGATGTCGTTCCTTGTTGCAGGTGGAGCCCAGCGACAACACCATTGACCATGCCCTTATCACAGCCAGAGAGCGCAGCAGCCAGGCATCCCTGATTTACCCCTCTGCAAACCTTGTACTAACCATCCGACTGACTGCTCAAGTTTCAGTTGAAATGCTCCGTGAAGCTCCCCACATCCTGAATGTCAAGCGTTGTATCACCAACCACATCAACCAACGCAGTCACAGAGCAGCGGTTCATCTCCCTGATGCTCCGGGTTAACATCCACCATTTCTGCAAACAGGCCAACCGCGCATTCAGGGCAAAGAAGGCACCGCTGAACGTACCCGGAGGATCGAAGCCAACGTCACGACAGAAGAGAATTAGGAAAGTACTTCACCAGTAGAGCAACCATTGCCTGTTAACTGTTGAGAGTTTATGTTTTCAGATTGGCTACCAGACAAGAAACCGATTTAAAATCGGCGTGATCCTGGATGTGACAGCAGCCTGAACGTGACCAAATCCTGAACTAGTCAGCACCCTGGACGTGCCCGTAGCCCGAACGAGACCAAATCCTGAACTAGTCAGCACCCTGGACGTGACCGTAGCCAGAACGAGACCAAATCCCGAGCTAGTCAGCACCCTGGACGTGCCCGTAAGCCGAACGAGACCAAATACTGAACTAGTCAGCACCCTGGACGTGACCGTAGCCAGAACGAGACCAAATCCCGAGACAGTCAGCACCCTGGACGTGCCCGTAGCCCGAACGAGACCAAATCCTGAACTAGTCAGCACCCTGGACGTGACCGTAGCCAGAACGATACCAAATCCCGAGCTAGTCAGCACCCTGGACGTGCCCGTAGCCCGAACGAGACCAAATCCTGAACTAGTCAGCACCCTGGACGTGACCGTAGCCCGAACGAGACCAAATCCCGAGCTAGTCAGCACCCTGGACGTGACAGCATCCTGGACGTGCCCGTAGCCAGAACGTGACCAAATCCTGAACTAGTCGACATACTGGATGGAGCGACGTCCACGTACAGAGCCAGAGATGAAGAATCTCTCAGGACAATCAATATAATTTTTAATAATCGTTTTTCTTATCGTAATTTTCATAGATTACCAAAGATTACTTACTTGCAAACTATATTAGGTAAAATTAGTATTATGACCAGAAAAAGGTTTGTTTTTATAATTATGTTTCTTACATTTATTATTACTACCTGGTATTAGTACCTGGTAGTACATTTTATTACGTTCTTAATATTGATTGTTACATTCATTTGATTGCACTGATGGTTTTTCAGTTCCTTTAGTTTTAGTTCTTGTTTGACCATTTCCAAAATGCTCATATTGTATATAGTTTTTTACAGTATTATTATTACTTATCCAGGTGAAGGTGTCTTCCTAATGTTTGCTTTCAAACTGTACATAGCTTACTTCAACATTGGTATCAGTATTTTTAATAGTTCCTGTTTAATTACATCATATTATTTTGCCATTATAGGTAGTCTTTCAAGTATATTTCCTCTATGCATTATTTTTTTAATTACTTTGTTCCAAATGATGAAAACGGATGGTATCTGATGGAACTTGGTAACAAAAATTCTAGATATTATTTTATTAAAGTGTGTTACCAAATACACTTTCATTTCACAATCTACCAAAGATGTCAGGTTATTTGCCTTTTCATATGCTGCAGTGCAAGCAGTTGGCGTGGCAGAGGTATTAGCTGCAGCCGGCTGGTAGTGTGATTTCTCGGTTCCAAACTGATCTGATGGAATTAGGGAACTCTTAGAGGTCATATTAAAATTTTGTTACCAGTACATTTTTCCACAATCTAGCAAATATGTCAGAATGTTACTTTATTTTTCTGCTACAGGATCACTTTGCAAAATTAGTAGGTTTATTGCGGCTGATCCCCGTGTGTGTAACAGATGTCAAGTTTTGAGCGCTGCATACGGCATACCAGACCTGGCTCATGGGGCCATATTTATTTAACTCTGTTGTAAACTAATGTGTTTTGACAATTTAATTATAATAAATTTAACTATGGCAATGCAAAGAAATTGTTAATGTATTATTGTTCCGTTATTTTTAATTGTGCGCAGTTTATATTTGAATTTGATATGTTTGTCAAATGCATTTCAATTGTAATTGTTTGTGAATTGAAAAATATTGTATTGAATTCCATTTCAATGAATATTTTTGAATTTTTGAACAATTAAAATTGAAATGAGTTTGACAAACTATGGGAAGCAGGCCTAGAATGAAAATTAGCATTTGAACCTATCCCGCCACCTGCCGCCATCTTAAATTTATTTACCTACTCTGACGCTTAGGGCGCTGTGACCAGGAAAACAAAGTTACTTGGATTACTAGCATACTGTGTCATATCTGAACCGAAGGTTATTATATAGTATCATTGGCTGCGATCATCCCTGTCGGTCCCGACGCCCTCATCGTGGTTCCCCAGGCCAGCGATGGCTCCACGGACCAGGCTGCTGGAGGAGGCGGCCGGTATTCACGGTCCATTAGTATGGCCCGTTGGATGTCTGGCCCTGCCCTTGCCATCTCCCGCAAGGTGTCATATTTTCGACCAGCCACTGCCCTTCTAAATTCAGGATGCATTTGTCGCAGCACTCTCTCTATCTTCGTCTCTTCGCTTACTGAATCTCCTATTTTTTCGTAATACCCAGCAATCGTCTGGATAAATGCCGACAGCGACTCGGCAGGGTGCTGGGTCCTATCGTCCAACTCCTTTCTCAGTAGCTCCTGGTAGTTCACCGGCCCGAACTCGTTCAAAAATGCCTCCTTGAATTCTTCCCATCCGTTGAAGCCGCCGATGAAGGACCACCAACTCAGGGCGGCGTCTGTGAGAGCCACTGGGACTCCCCTGGTTAATAGGTCCGTTGGAGTCATGTTTTGCGACGCAGCAAAACGCTCGAGCTGGCACAGGAACTCGCTTCGGGTTTTTTCGTCCCTGTGACCTTGGTATGTTGGCACGGAGATGCGGAGGGACGCCCATGCCTCGCGCTCCCTCGTCGGCTGGGCCATTGATGGCTGGGGGGTCGGTAGCTGTTGTTGTGTCGAGGCAGCCATCCGAGCGAAGGACTCACTCGTCCACTTACTGCCTTTCAAAGCCGATCACCCCGAATGATGCCGAGCCAGTGAATGCTCGGTGTAGTAATTTAAATCATTTAAACCTTTATGTTTTAGACATTCACATGATTATCCTATACTTATTACCGGTTCCATATAGTGTCACTTTTGACTCATGTGTAGAGAGTGTGTGTTGTACGCTATGAGGGATTTTGAAGTCTGAACGTGAATAAACCGGTTTGAAAATCAGTTGTTATTGCCTCAATCCTTGGGTTATCACAATTGGCAACGAGGATAAACGATTCTCTGTACATTGTCGATAGTGTTTATATTCTACTGCCGCAATTTTCTTAAATGATGGCGGATAACAGTGGGGTTAAAACCTTCGATTGCCTGGGAGATCAAACATCTCTAGCGCAAAGATGGCAGCGGTGGCTGCGTGGTTTCGGTTACTACATAGGTAGCACTGGAATCAAGGACGCTTCACGCAAACGTGACACTCTGTTGCATAAAGCCGGACTGGACGATCAAGACGTGTTTCATGCATTGCCTGCAGTACTGCCGAAGGAAGGTGAAGATATCGCGACAGTGGCTGCACTAACGACGAAATTCACGCCCAAAGGTAACGTTCCTTACGAACGTATTAAATTCCGTGCACTAAGCCAGGAAGAGAGTGAATTAAATCGGTTGACCAATTCGAAATGCGCCTGCGGCGTCAAGCAGCCTACTGTAATTTAGGTACGCTAATTGATGAACAATTGCGTGACCAGATTTTAGACAAGGTTTTTTCAAGAGCTCTCAAACGAAAACTTATTGAAATCGGGCCAGACATGACCCTACACTCTGTACTCGACACGGCGAGGTGTTGGGAAGACGCCAACATGAAAGAACACGAACTGTCCGTCTTACCCGACAAGCTAACGTCCGTGTGCGCGGTAAAAGAAGGTACTAGAGCGAAGTTCAACGCGAATAAACTTACATGCTTTGCATGCGGGTATAAGGGGCATGTACGCACGAGTCCTAACTGTCCTGCAAGGAATGAAAAGTGTAGGTTGTGCCAAAGCGTCGGACATTTCCAAGCTTGTTGCAAGAAAGCAAAGAAGGAAGAGAAGAAAGAAGAAACGAAAGTTTTCAAGAAGAAAAAGAAGAAGCAGACAAAGAAGAATGTCTCAACCTTTTGAAGATTCAAGTTCGGACGAGAGTGACTATACTTTTGGTGTGACTGTAAGACAGTTGAACAGGGTGCAGTCTGAAGATCTACTCCGTGTCAAGATTGGTGGCGTTAACTGGAAGTTTATGATTGATTCAGGTGCCTCATGCAATGTGGTAGACGAGAGTACGTGGTGCTTCCTAAAGAAACAGAAGATTGTTTGTTCTACATCTTCTACGACCAAGATGCTATATCCGTACGGAAAGAAGTAACCACTGTCAGTTCTAGGAAAATTCCGTGTTGCGATAGAAGGGCAAACCAAGAAGGAGTGTGCCGTATTCTACGTGATCAAGGGGAAAGGCTCGCCACTGCTGGGTAAAGATACTGCGGTCAAGCTGGGAGTATTGACAATAGGGTTACCTGTGAATCAACTCGAATGCTTGCAAGAAAACGCGAACACTGCCAAAGATAAGAAGAAAGCAATTGGAAAATTGAAGAATTTCCAGATGAAACTTCCAATCAAGGACGGAGTCGTGCCAGTATACCAACCGTTAAGAAGAATACCGGTACCGCTACAAAAGAAACTTGAAGCACAACTTGACGAGTTAGAGGGGCTGGACATAATTGAGAAGGTAGAAGGCCCTTCCTAATGGGCATCGCAGTTAGTTGACAGTCCCAAAGGAAACGGGGACCTACGCATCTGCGTTGAAATGCGTAGGGCGAATGAATCAATAGAACGGGAGAAACACCACATTCCCAGTTTCGAAGAGACAGCAAGGTTGAAGCAGTTCAGAACTTCCGGGAACCGAAGACTCCGGCGGAAGTGAGCAGCTTTCTCGGATTGGTGAACTTTGTGGGACGCTTCATCCCAAAACTGTCTACAGAGACGGAACCGCTGAGACGACTCTTGAAGAATGAAGTTCCCTTCGAGTGGGGTTCCGAACAGAAGAAAGCGTTCCGTGAGCTGAAGAGGAGACTGACAGAGAAGCGTACTCTGGGTTATTACAATCCTGAGGCGAAGACTACAGTCATTGCAGACGCAAGTCCGGTAGGGCTTGGAGCAGTTCTCGTACAGGACGGGCCTGGAGGTCCGAAGGTGATCAGCTATGCAAGTAAAAGCCTATCAGACAGTGAGAAGAGGTATTCTCAAAATGAAAGGGAGGACCTAGCACTTGTATGGGCATGTGAAAGGTTTCACTACTTTCTGTACGGAAGAGAATTTGATTTGATTACCGACAATAAGCCGATAGAAACTATCTATTCACCTAAAGGAAAGCCATGTGCTAGAATTGAAAGATGGGTGATGAGAATACAAGCTTACAAGGATCGCATAATACACAAACTATGAAAATCGAATATCGCGGATCCACTCTCCAGGTTGTTAGCGAACGGTACCACTACTGATTCTTTCGACAGAAAAGGAGGAAGATGTCTGCAGGTTCTAATAGAGACAGCAACTCCGGTAGCGTTGAAACTGGAGGACATCGAAGAAGCCTTCGAGAAGGACGACGAGCTGAAAGCTGTGTCGCAGAGCCTGAAGACTGGTACGTGGAAAGAAGATAGTAAACCTTATCATCCGTTTTCGAATGAGCTTGGTCAGTCAGGAAACGTCAATCTACGAGGAACTCGGATTGTGATTCCGACAACGCTTCGACAAAGAACAATGAAGCTCGCTCATGAAGGACACCCTGGGATGACGGGAATGAAACAGCGACTACGCGCTAAGGTATGGTGGCCTGGAATCGACAGGGAGTGTGAACGCTACGTGAAAACATGTCATGGTTGGAAGGGAGGCGAAGCTGGAAAAATGTGCACCCGAACCGGGATACGAACCCGGGAGAGCATACGAACCGCGATACGAACCCAAAACGAACCGCGGTAGGGCACTTGCCCGGCAAGCAGGAGGTCCCGGGTTCGTATCCCGGTTCGGGTGCACATTTTTCCAGCTTCGCCTCCCTTCCATCAATTGCATACTGGTAACTGCTTTAACCAGTAACAATTTCCTCTCATCCACCTCGTTTCTCTTCGTCTGATAACGGGACAAAGGGTCTAGTGATTGCGCCATCGCCGTCCTGGGGCCGAGTCCGTTTACCCGTCCCATGTACGGGTCGCTCGGCCTCTCATCTCCCCGGAGATCCCACTTGTCCCACCCGGCGAAGCAGGGAGAATGTGTGACCGAATAGCTCAGTTGGTAGAGCACCTGCCCGGCAAGCAGGAGGTCCCGGGTTCGTATCCCGGTTCGGGTGCACATTTTTCCAGCTTCGCCTCCCTTCCATCAATTGCATACTGGTAACTGCTTTAACCAGTAACAATTTCCTCTCATGTCATGGTTGTCAAATAGTAGGTTCGCCTGATGCACCGGAACCGATGCAGAGCACCACTTCCAAGTCAAGGGTGGCAGGATATCTCAATGGATTTCCTTGGTCCTCTACCATCCGGACATACGCTTTTGGTAATTATTGATTATTACAGTCGCTTCTATGAAGTTGAAATTATGAAGAAGACGACAACGGAAGAAACGATCAAGAGACTGAAACCAATATTCGCTAGGTACGGTCTACCCTCATCGATCAGATTTGATAATGGACCACAATTGATCAGCGAAGAATTTCGAGAATTCCTAGAAGAAAACAACATTGAGCACCGTCGCACGACGCCCCTATGGCCTCAAGCCAACGGGGAAGTAGAAAGACAAAATCGTTCTTTGCTCAAACGTTTGAAGATCGCACAAGCTACGAACGAGGATTGGAAAGAGATGCTGCTCGCATATCTGTCTCTCTACCGGAACACTCCGCACACCACTACGGGAGTAAGTCCTGCGGAACTCTTCTTCAAGAGGAAGATCAGGGATAAGTTACCATCCTGTGAGGGTCAGAAAGAAGCCGACGAAGAGATCCGTGACCGCGACCAGACAAGAAAATGGAACGGAAAGATGTATGCGGACCGTTCACGTCAAGCGAAGAAGAATACGCTGGAAGAAGGTGATTTTGTGCTCATGAAACAACCCAAGACCAACAAGCTTACAACGACTTTCAACTCTACTCCATCGAAAATAATTGAGAAAAATGGGAACAGTATTACCATTCAAACACCCAACAAGGTCCAATATACTAGAAACTCAACATTCTCCAAGAAATACCATTCCGAGACCAATGAGTCAACAAAGGTTTCAAAACCAGAGGTTGATCAGGATCCAGAAAAAGAACCTTCACCTGAAGAGACCCTAGCAGAACCGGACACCCGAGCGAAGGAACGAGCCGGGACGCCGCTCAAGACTAGACCGCACCGGAAAATCGATGTTCCATTACGATGTCAAATTTAGAATGGGTAGTTTGTCTCACTTTGAAAGAAAAGAGGGATGTAGTAATTTAAATCATTTAAACCTTTTTGTTTTAGACATTCGCATGATTAACCTATACTTATTTCCGGTTCCATATAGTGTCACTTTTGACTCATGTGTAGAGGGTGTGTGTTGTACGCCATGAGGGATTCTGAAGTCTGAACGTGAATAAACCGGTTTGAAAATCAGTTGTTATTGCCTCAATCCGTGGGTTATCACACTCGGCTTTTTCTACTCCGGTTTGGACTGGGTTGAAACATACGTATCGCACATTTAGTACAAGACTGCCATAAACGAAAGAATCGCATGTTTTTATTATTACATCATAAAATTGGAAAAAAAATAAGTAATTTACTGCAAAACCGCCACAACCGTATGAAATCATTCAATAAGGTTCAAATGCTAAAATTCTCTTCTGACTTTCACGATTTTGTTGAAAATGTACTAAATTTTTGTAGCTATACTGCCACAACTCCCCTTGGTATAACCAATTTGTCAATTTTTGTGAAGTAGTATTAAAAAAATACAGCAATACCGCCACATGCGACTTTGTGGCGGTATTGGCGATAATTTTCATGCTCACCCTGTTCTTACTGTTTCGAGCAACACCGCCACATGTACCTTTTTGGCAGTCTTCTAATAAATCTTTGTACGAAAATGAAATAAAGTTACTTGAAGCCATGCGTTGCAACAGAAGTTATGGCAGTTCACTAGTAAAATTTTACGTCATTCTCTGATTTTTTTCGACTTCGGGGGCATTTTCTTAGGAGATTTAATAAACATAGGGTTGGTATTTGGCAGGTGTTGTTTTATCACCAAAACAGCGTCAGTTGGCTGCCTCGAGGCAGTGAGAGTGGACGTGTGTGTACATTTGTTAAGAAAGATGGCCACGAGAGGAGAAAAGATCCTGAAGTTGGCTAAGAATAAGCTATCTAAGGTAAGACATGAAACAGCGATATTATTATGTACATGCTCAAATTAAATCGCGGGAATAGAAAACATAATATTATGTTCACAGTTTACAAGCGTATTGAAAGTGCAATGATACTTAATATTTATGCTCTTTTAGGGAAAGGTTAAGAAGAAGAAACCATTCCGACCCAGAAATCTTTTTAAAGAAATTCAAATGATGGAAAAAGCTGCCGCTGGATCCAGTGCATTACAGGCTAGTGATAATATTGTGGCAGCCAACGAAGACACTGGTATCGGCGTCGTGGAGGCTGCGGGCATCGTCCTGATAGCTATAGAAGAGACAGGCAACGAAGATGGTTGGATCAACGTCTTGTTGCCAGTTATGGAGGGTGGTCAAGCCGACAATGAAGATGTTGAGTTGAATCTTTTCTTGCCAGTTGTAGGAGATGGCAGCGTCGAGCCGCTTGGAGAACTGGAAGAAACCGATTTAGAATGGGAAGAAGAATCGGTTAGATCTGAGTTGTCTTCAGAATTCAGTCAGTCGGAGAGTGAGCACAGCTCACGCAAGAAGATGAGAAAGCCTGACAATTGGAGTCGCAACATGGCACAAGAAAAACGAAATAAGGGTAAAGCTTATTATTTGCAAAAAGGCAAACGATTTCCGAGTAAATCTATACAAAAAAGCTGATAATTGCAGCAAACAGTGTAACAAAAAGATAACAATGACGCAAAGGAAATACATTTTCGATAGTTTTTGGGCTATGGGTGATCTGGCCAGACAGCGTCAGTGTATAGCCAATAGGCTGTCAGTCGTTGAACCAATTGGTTCTACTCGCCAAAAGGCTAGACAACTCGGTCTGTCATCGAGAAAGAAAAATAGTAATTTTACGTTTGAAATCAATTGGCTGATTATTTCAGAGTGTAAAACTTTCTTCATGGGCACATTGGATATTGGGGATCGTATGGTACGTACTGCATTAGCAAAGAAAGATTCGGTCGGAAACATTGGAAAAGATTTGCGTGGTTCTCACGCTAATCGCGGTAATATGCTTGATCCTGCCATCAAGGATGGAATAAGATTCCACATAAACTCCTTTGCTAGAGTAGAATCTCATTACCTTAGAGCCCAGACAAAAAGGGAATACATAGATGGAAGCTTGACCGTAAAGGAAATGCACAGGCAGTATTCACTACAAAGTTAATTGGACGGAAAGATGTATGCGGACCGTTCACGTCAAGCGAAGAAGAATACGCTGGAAGAAGGTGATTTTGTGCTCATGAAACAACCCAAGACCAACAAGCTTACAACGACTTTCAACTCTACTCCATCGAAAATAATTGAGAAAAATGGGAACAGTATTACCATTCAAACACCCAACAAGGTCCAATATACTAGAAACTCAACATTCTCCAAGAAATACCATTCCGAGACCAATGAGTCAACAAAGGTTTCAAAACCAGAGGTTGATCAGGATCCAGAAAAAGAACCTTCACCTGAAGAGACCCTAGCAGAACCGGACACCCGAGCGAAGGAACGAGCCGGGACGCCGCTCAAGACTAGACCGCACCGGTTGTGGTAAACCAAAAAATAATAATATTACACATGAGATACCATTTTTCGGTCTCTTTGAGGCATTGTGCACATTGTTATTACCAAAACATTCGTTAGAGAAAAATACCGCCAGTACCTGTTTCTATTTCCTCACTGACACAAAGACTTTTAAAACTTTTAAAAGGCCGGAAACAAATTTTAATCCGTTCTTTCAGCAGACATGTCCACCTAAGACTCTTTTTCACGTTAAGAACGCTAGTATTGTTCTGCAGACTCCCGACTTTGCGCTGTCAATCATTCGATGCCCAGGCCATCGCACCCGGGAGGTGTGGATAAAGTAGTCGCTACCTGAAATTGTCGTTCTGATACAAAGAATGAATGGTTACAGATCAATATTTTTAATAATGTTTAAAATACACGATACACGTACTCGATACAGTAGTACGATATAGTATAAGATACCTGCAAATGCTGGTCATAAATCAGTTTGAAACATCATTTTTATTCTCGATCTGCTTCTGGTAAATGCGCAAGTATCTTACTTTGTGAACGTTGGTAAAAATGTAAAACGCATATTTTTTGTCCAAAAAACTCGATTTAAAGAGTTTTGTGATGAGCCAAATAAAATACAGACAGTTGTTTTGTGTAAAACATAGAATACAATTAGGTAATAACTAATCGATTAAAAAAAACGTATAAGAGATTTTAACAAGTAAGTACCAACATTAGATTTTACGGTTCAGGACCGGAGACCCTGACTTGCGAACCCTTTAGCGGAACAATGAGACGGCCTGCGAATGTTGAAACCGCTGGCTCCTGCCTACTACCAGGGGAGTCTCTTTGACAGTGAAACACCGAAAAAAAAGATTAATTGAAAGGCTGCCGAATATTGGTGCCGCTGCCGGTGGTTGAGCTTAACTGAATATAATAGTGTGTACCTACGTGGAAGCATTACAGTGGAAACGGTAGTTTTTTTTTGCAATTTCAGGAAGATGGTATTTGCTGATAATAGAATGCACGTGGGCCGTAGGCAGTGCCAGATTTACGCCTAGTCTGACGAGGCTGTAGCCTAGAGGCGCAGAGGTGAGCGCCATAAATGACGCCGCTAAGGTGTAGATAGATTTGACAGTGCATAGAACCCAGGAAGTTAAGTTTTATAGAACTGCAATGTTTTGCAATAATAAATGCTAAACCACTATGGTAGCAATTTCAAGAAAAATACAACCGTCGATTCTAGGCAAATTTGAACAATTCCGACAATAGTGCAGCCTGCTGGCACACGACAACAATTTTCTACCCGGCTCCTCAGTTACTTTACTTTTTTGTTAATATCAGTCTTCTTTAGGAAATTTTAGGGTAATACCAGCGTCCAAGCATTGGTTTCCAGGCTTTCCTCTCGATATTAATTCCCAGTAATTGATGAGCGTAGCGAGCGAAGCGAGCGAAGCGAAACCATCAATTTCACTACTGCTAAAAAAAACACTTGTGTTTGTTTTGTTTGTTTTGTTTTTTTTGTATGTGTGTTTGCGCGCGCTCTACAGGCCAAACGCCTGCATAGATTGGGATGGAATTTTCAGGATGTCTATTTTTGTTCTCAACTTAGACCCCCAGCGTTTTTCAAGAAAATCCTCCATACCCTTCACTTTCAAAGCAAAAAAAGAGAAATATTCGACAATTGGGCAAGTTTGGTAAAGTACGGAATTTTTTTTTTAAGTTTTCCCAATTTTGATTGTTGCCTTTAGAAACCATCGAAATAAAATCGAAACGTAACACCAGATTTTTTTACTTGAAGTTGACTTCAAGATTTGACAGATATTAGAACTTTTGTCAGTCGTTTTCAGGTTTTTGAAAGTAAGTCCGCGGCAGAAATATATCTCCAACTTATAAAAACCCTTGCGCATGAGATACATGTATGTATTGCTATGTATGTCTATGTACATGCACATTGCTCAATGACCTCAAAATGAGCACATTTCCGCTACCCGACAGCTCGGATAGAAACAAAGAAAGGTCAGAATGGTTTACAATTTCAAGTGATCAGTATTTTGGAGAAAGCAATGGTCCAGCTTGCTGCTCCATGATTTTCATAGGCTTTTTGCCTAATCTTTTTATGCGCTATATATGAACCGCGACGCTCATCTTAAACGCAACACAAATTGCGTTCGCCCACATGTATTTGATGAGCGTAGCGAGCGAAGCGAGCGAAGTGAAATCATCAATTTCACTACTGCTAAAAAAAACACTTGGTGTGTGTGTTTTTTTTTTTTTTTTTTGTATGTGTGTTTGCGCGCGCTCTACAGGCCAAATGCCTGCTTCGAGTGGGATGAAATTTTCAGGGTGTCTACTTTTGTTCTCAACTTAGACCCCCTGCGTTTTTCAAGAAAATCCTCCACACCCTTCACTTTCAAAGCAGAAAAAAGAGCAAAATTCGACAATTGGGCATGTTTGGAAAAGTACGGAAATTTATTTAAAAGTGCGTATTTTTTTCAAATGTTCCCAATTTCGATTTGCCTTTGGAAACCATCGAAACAATCGAAACCATCGAAAAATATTCGACAATTGGGCAAGTTTGGTAAAGTACGGTAATTTTTTTTTGGAAGTGCGTTTTTTTTTCAAATTTTCCCAATTTCGATTGTTGTCTTTAAAAACCATCGAAACCAAATCAAAACATCACAGCAAAATGTTTGCCTTGAAGTTAACTTCAATATTTGACAGATATTATCATTTTTGTCAATTTCGTGCATGCAAGCTTTTGAAAGTTTGTCCGCGGCAGAAATATATCTCCAACCTTATAAAAACACTTGGGCATGAGCTGCATCTATGTATATACATGCACATTGCTCAATGACCTCAAAATTAGCATATTTCCGCTACCCGACAGCTCGGACAGACACAAAGAAAGGTCAGAATCGTTTACATTTTCAAGTGATGAGAATTTTTGAGAAAGCAATGGTCCGGCTTGCTGCTCCATGCTTTTCATATGCTTTTTGCCTCAATCTTTTTATGCCATATACAAACCGCTACGCTCATCTTCAACGCAACACATATTGCGTTCGCCCTAGTATAGTAAATTAATATCGTGGCATAACACATAGTCAGTAGCCGCGTTAGCTTGAAGGGGATGGTTGTGTTCGTGGCGCGACCTGATCCTGGACATTGTCAGCAAAATTAGTTCCGTGGCCTCTGGTGCCTGTGTCGCGTCTTGATCGATCAATCGATCGATTGTATTGTGTGCGAAGTGATTTTAAAAGTGCGATTTCTTTTTCAACGCTGGCAATAGTTAACAGTATTAATAATAGTTTATTGTCAATGCTGAAAATTATACATGTTATTAGATAGTCCAATACTAAATAATAATATTATGTTACATTCTCCCTTCTCCTTGTTGTAATTCTTCAACTGAATAAAAACAATTAGTTATTCAATACTCTTTTAGCTGGTCTGGTCCTTGATTTTATTGCTAGGTAGGCATTTGATTGGCCCAGACAGGGCGTTGAACAATTTACTTCCATTATAAACTTAATGGGTATTTTCTGGTAATGGTTAAGGTTGGAGTCGCAAAACAGCTTTGGTTATCGAGTTACGAGGGCTGTGATCATGTACAGTTCTATTTGTTAATACCATTTGCCTGTTATCTAAAACTTATAGTACGGTATAATATAAATGTACACAATAGATAATTATGCTATAAATAATTATAAAATTAATTAAAAATATCTTTCATGAATCCAGTATTCGCTTCATAGGTGAGCAGAGAATTTCTAGCTTTTCAAGTGGCAATTAGGTGGGCTGTTGTTGCGAATCATGTTCATCTTGACGGGTTTCGACAGTGCCACCCGTCTTGACTCGACCACAGCCCGTGTTGCCAACAAGGGTACAAATGTACAGGTACCCCCATCTATCAGGTAAACAACAGAAATTCGGCATTCAAAAACGCAGCCAAATCAATCAACTCGGACAGGTAACACGTTTCAACGGCAAACATTTATAGGTTTACAAGTGGCTCTTAGGAGGTAAGGGCGCATGTGTTTGAGCTCGCTCGTGCCATGTATTACTATAGCCCGTCTCTGGTGAACGAATAATCTCTTCGTCTGTGGAGTGCCGCTCCATACGATCACACCGTATTGAAGACTTGAATCAAACCGAAGTAAATGAGCTTTAAGTGTTGAAATTCTCCATGTGCAATAATTTTTTTTAAATTAAAAAGCAAACCGAGAAAACTTTAGTTCATACTGATTTACTGATTCCTAATGGGTGCTCAGTCGAAACAGTTATTTAGCATTGACCGCAATTAAATAGTTTATGCAAATAGACAGAAAGATTATTATTCTTCACCCCAACTACACATGTTTGACGTCTCAGCCCAGTATAATATATGTGTTTCAGCTAGAAATAAGTCTCACAAACTTGTCTGGACATGGTGGTAATTATTTTGCCGATTTATTTACACTAATAACCTACTGGGGGCCAATTCACGAACATCTCACTGTACCTACCCCCTTGGCCCGGGAATAACTTCAAACCACCAAAGCGTAAAAAACCATTTAAATAAGCACACCGTTATGTTGATGTCGCCCAAAATGATTGAATAATTTCTTAAAACTAAATTGAGTGGACATGGGGATAATTTACATTAAACTGCCAGAAGAAAATTTAAATTCTGCCAAGTTGTACTCGCCACATGGTGGGTATAGAGAGGGCTAGGAAATTGTCATCCGTTTTACTCAGGAAATATAATATTATATATCTCCAAGTTGATTATACTGAAAAATATGTTCTCTTTATTAATTTGGGGGCGAATAGTTATTTCTTCGATCGCAAGTAATTAATGTGAAAAATGAACAACATTTCAAATGCAAATTCGTCGCATTATTGTTTGTTTGTCCCATGTCCACTTTTTTAAATATTTGAGTTAGTTAGCTTAATATTCTCAAAATTGTTTGTTTATCCTATATCCATAGTCTCCTGTGGCTAATTTAGGCCAGAAAAATGAGTTTTGAGAGGCTATATCTGTACTGTATCCATAAAATCCGTTTTATTTGGTGTATGTTTATCCCATATCCTTCTTTGTAAATGTAGTCCGGACAACCAATCAGTGCGCAAGATTTCACCAGCTGAGAAAATCAAGATGGTGGACTAGTTTTTTCTGCTGTTGTTGCCGTGCTGTTGTTTTGTGAACCATAGGCATTAAATATGTCTGGAAAGGAAATGAATTCTTTGGGGATACTGTCAAGTCCTCAACGCTCCTCACCGGTACCAGACATTCCAAATGAACTGCTTGAAATGGGGTAAGTAGTGCGTTTTTACACCACGTGCACGTGCAATGGTAGCTACCTACCTACTAGCATAGAATTTTCTAAATTCAATCAAGGTACTCAACCATCTAGGTAGGTAGGTACCTATATCAAAATCACACCCACTTGATTTTATTACATGGTCATATTTTGCTTCGATACCTACATACCTTCAACCATAAAGTTTCGAAATAGGTATCTGTGAAACCTTTGTTGGAAGCTAATGGTAGCATCCTACCTTCAAGAATTCATAATAAATTTTCTTATTTCAGATTATTAGACAGCGATAGTGAGGACGAACCGCTTGATGTACTATATCTTGACCCCGTCGAGCTCGAAAATCAACTTCTGCTTGCTGAATCTCCTGAACCAGTCGGACTGAATAATGCTGAAAATGTGAATGCTGTTGCTGCCGAAGAAAGGTAGACGCGGGCTACTATTTATAAACATTGTAATTTTCTTCATTCCGTGGAAGCTATTCATGTAGTTAGGCATCCATTCTATTTATTCCATTATTTTGTGCACAGGTAATTTATCTATCTTACCCTTTTATTTCCCCAGGTTACCGCAAACCAGAAAACGAAAGCGAAACGATAAAACGTGGCCCAGAAATGTTCGAAAAACACAACGAGTAGCAGGACAGCCCTACAAAGATATCAAAGGACAAGATCATGCAGCTCGTCATTCCCACGGAACTTGCACGAATGGCTGCTCTTTCAACTGCTCCAATTTGCTCAATGTAGACGACCAGCGTAAGATATTTAGCCAGTTTTGGCAACTGAATGAGGATAAAAAGCTGCATTTTTATGCTAAGTTTGTGCAACGTAATGATGCTGTCCGAAAGCGAACGATCAGCGTAAAAAGCAGAAAGTCCATGTCATTTCATTATCACTTTCAAGTCAATGGTGAGAAGATTGTGGTTTGTAGGGAGTTTTTTTTAACAACGCTGGACATCAGTCAAACGGGCATATACTATTTCTTTCGTACAAACTTAAACACTGAGAATGGTGTAGCGAAGTCGCCTACGAAAGGAAAATACACTAAGCATGAGATTGGTGAACTGCATGTAGAGGGAGCACGACGGCACATTCGTGCGTTTCCATTATTATCTCATTATTGTCGTGCGAACACTACTAAAAAGTACCTTGATCAAAGGCTGTCTATCACTAAAATGTACCAAATGTATCTCGTCAGTGAATTCGGGACTGCAAAACCAGTACTAGAAAGTAAATATCGTTGTATTTTCAACACTGAATTCAATTACAGTTTCTTCCAGCCCCGTAAAGATAGGTGCGATACCTGTGAGGCTTTCAAGATGTTGCCATCTCCATCTGGAGGTGAGGTCATCAGTCATGAAGTTCACTTGCTTAACAAGCGTTTGGGCAAGGAGGAACGCGACAGCGATCGAGCCAACTTCAAAAGGGGCGGGGCAGATGAAACAATCGTGCTCAGCTACGACATGGAGAAGGTAATGGCTCTTCCGAAAGCGGAGGTCTAAAATTTTTTTTACAAACGAAAGCTGAATTCTTATAACCTTACTGGTTATTGTAGTGTGACTGGCATGACGTATTGTGCTATTTGGAGCGAGGCCGTGGCAGGTAGGGCTGGCAACAATATCGCCAGCGCACTGGTCAAGATTCTGCGTGTTGTTTGCTGTGATCACCCTAATGTCAAGCACCTAATTGTGTGGTCCGATAGTTCTGTGCCCCAAAACCGCAATTCAATTATGAGCACAGCACTAGCCATGTTTATGTCCTTCCATCGTTCAAAAATATTCTGAGCCTGGACACGATTATTCAGGAGGTTGATGCTGTTCACAGCAAAATTGAGCGAGGCTTAAAAAAGACCGAAATATTCAGTCCGATATCATTGCTTCGGGTGCTAAAATCACTGACCACATCCAAATCGCCACTCCAAATTTTACAGTTGAAGATAGATGATTTTCAAATTACCAAGCATCAGCTGCATGCTTCAAATATTCTGAAGTTCCTTTTTCTAAAGTCAAAGAGTTACAATACAGTTTTTATGAGCCAATGTATGTAGCGTATCGAAACACATTCGATACAGAAGTTTCAAAAGTTCGTCTAAATAGGCTCCGGTCTCCTAGATCAAAAACAGTGTCTCCAGGAAATGTTGGTTTCCCTAAGGTTAGTCCTTTGAGCAAACCTGTAGTATTGCCCCCTGAAAAGGTAAAGGATCTGATCTCTATGTATCGTTACATGGCGCAGATTGATGTGGATTACTATAAAGTAATCCTGAAATAATCGCCATGATTATATGCGATTTTGGATAAAGGTCACCGTGCTATTGCCAAAGGCCTAGCTGATATCATAATATATAAATCGATTAATGATAATACTTGCAAGTTAGTTCTTTCGGCCAAATCTTGTATTGGCGCTAAAAAGGTAAAATATCTCAGGCATCGTTCCTAGCAGACTGATTATTGTCGATATTAGTGTAATCGATTTTTAATAATTGATACTATCAGGAAAATCATAGAAACTTAAGACTGTCTTCTACTGGAATGACTGTGATCTACTGATTAAAATAAATTGATACTTTGTATACTACTAAATTATTTGTGAAGTTTTATGTTTACAATATCCCCACAGCCTATACGATTCCTATCCACATTTGAATTAGATACAACTACTCTCCCTTGTACTAGGAGACATTGTGTTTGTATTGGTATGCTTATGATTTGATAGTATCATTAGAAGTAATTAGTGGTATTCCTAATTTGTAAAAATTAATCGTAGATGTAGTATCAATCAGTTAAAAAAAAAAATTGAGAACCCAAAGATAACATTAATTGAGAAATTATCCTGAGTAATCTTAGAGTATTGCCAAACTCATCCTAAATCATAATAATCCTATGTTGGACAAGAAACTAAAATATTCATGGCTATTTCATAGATAATATTGGAGTTAACATGGATATGGGACACAAAAGTTATGAAACTTTCAATTCCAGTAACATTTGTGTCCTACGTCCAAACTAGAAATGCTTGTATTAATTACATAAGGGCTCAGACAATGCAAAGGTAACTTATTATAGGGGATGGGCATCATGTTAATCACATGTAAAAAAAAGTAGCACTCTAATCGTACTAGGTGCGATGTGAGCAAATTTTGAACATTCAACCTGCATTTACTCAGCTCCACAAATGCGGACGTGGGACAAACAAACAATAAGGAGACGAATTTAAGATAAATTATATTGATATCGTTTCTAGGTAGAGATATTTCCTTTGCTGAAAGACAATACATTCATTTCAAAGAGACCAGCAACTTAAGTGCTGATTAAAATCACATACATATGCGCTTCTTTATTCTTCCGAAGAAATAACCGATACATTCGAATTAAAATTTAAGTAAGTGCCTATAAATATGTTATAATTATATACCTAGTAGGTATAGTGAAGTGATACCTACGCGGCATTGCCGAATATATTCATCGAACTATAATGCATTTTAAGGTTTTAATCGAAGTCGTAAAGTATAGTTTTCACGGCAATTGTCAAATATTACACAGAGTTTTCGACGGAACGTAATAATTGTAATTGCTATAATTCATAAATTATTTTCATAGGCATTTCTTCGATCTCATCAGCAGAGTGTGTCATCAGCTAGGATACGATGCACTCATTGCGGCACATTATTTGTGGAATGTCCGCAACCATGCAGGGTTGAACAGAACCATGAGGTTTTTGTTCGACGAAGTTTGCGGCTTCCCAACAGTCACCAAAAGGCCTACGTGACCAGGGTGATAAATATCTTAAGGGAGTAGCCCCATGGCATAGCATAGGGGATTTTGCAATGATTTTAAATACAATAAACTTTAGGAACCAATCATTTCATTGACTCCAAACTTTGACGAGTCTTACCAAGGAGTTTTGTGACCACAGTAAAAAATTATCCAGTTAAAAAAATTATTAATTTACATTGTTGCGGTGTATTTTACATACAGTATTTTCGAACTTTCTATAAAACATAGCATGTTTTAGCAACGGTTATCTCAACTTCTAAGTCAATCATCATAAAATTTTGACACCTTGTTGCTCATTTTTTTACCCATGGCTGGTACCGAGAGATTTAAAATATATTCACTATCTACACATTTACACATTTTTTAATTTGAGTGCTTTAAAAACCTTGTTTTTCTATATGAATTGTTGCATGTTTTATGACTTTATATCCAACCGACTACAGCTATCAATGAAATACATCAACTATGAAAATTGCAAGTAAATTGGACAGATAGTTCAACTGATAAATTAAGGACAATTATTCTAGTTTTCAGTAAAGCAACATTGAAATAGACATAGTAGTTCGGTTTAGGAGACCATTTAAATGGTTTCAACGCCGATAGTTATATGAGATAAACCGACATTGTTATGAAACTAATTTTGATATCATTTGAAACTTAAAATGAGCAACCTGAACAGTTAACAAACCTAAATAAAATTTTTAAAAATTCACAAAAAAAAACATTTTTGTGGTGGGGCTACCGCGTTGAAAAGAGAGAAACTATTTCTAACTTGGATTTAAATGGTAAATTAAGTCTCATTGTTTTCCCTAGCTATAACATTTGGGATATAAACTATAGCTCCTATTTGCAAATTGATAATCATGTTGTAATTTCATTTACCACCCTAGAGATGCATTTCTTCCCTCTAAGGGGTATAAAAATCGTTCTAAAGGTATAGGAATATAGAACCCTGGCTTTCCATTTCCCACCCTAGAGAGACGCATTTCTTCCCTATAAGGGATATAAAAATCGTTCAGAAGGTAGGAATTTAAAACCATGGCTTTCCATTTCCCATCCTAGAGAGACGCATTTCTTCCCTATAAGGAATATAAAAATCGTTCAGAAGGTAGGCATTTAGAACCCTGGCTTTCCATTTCCCACTCTAGAGAGACGCATTTCTTCCCTATAAGGGATATAAAAATCGTTCAGAAGATAGGAATTTATAACCCTGGCTTCCATTTCCCACCCTAGAGAGACGCATTTCTTCCCTATAAGGGATATAAAAATCGTTCAGAAGGTAGGAATTTATAACCATGGCTTTCCATTTCCCACCCTAGAGAGACGCATTTCTTCCCTATAAGGGATATAAAAATCGTTCAGAAGGTAGGAATTTATAACCCTGGCTTTCCATTTCCCATCCTAGAGAGGCATATTTCTGCCCTTTTGGTGGCATAAAAATCGTTCAAAAGGTAGAAATATTAAAATTTAAGTGACATATTTATCTCTGTTAAAGAAGACAATTGTTCCTTCAAAGTGTCTGGCGAGTGTCTCTTATAGTATAAACTCTATATCAACAAGGGTTAATTGTAGCCTCTTTATCACTTTATTGGATCTTATTTAGCACCTAAGGGAAGAAAAGTGGAAGGTAGATATTTATACCCTCAAAATATTTCGATCCTATGCACAAAAGGGTCGACAATGTGGTAAACCCCTAGAGGTAGAAATTCAGACCTCTTTCTACCTTTTTCAGTTACAGTGTAGTAAAGCGAATGTTGGTTTCCTGCTGCCTCCCGCCCAATTCACTTTTATGCACAATTTTCCTATGCAGGTGGTTTTTCCAGCGGCCAACTTCACTTGCTGTGGGTAAGACTGTACTGTCCACCCACGCGTCCTGATCAGTTGGACAAAGTGGTCACCTAATAAGCTGACAGATGACCCACTGTCCAACAAAGCCAGATGTGTTTCACCCGCGATTTGCACTCGGATGGATGGCTCCCTCCTTCCTTCCATTCCGTCGACGACACAATTTTCGGGAAACCTTGGACTTTCTGTGAGCAGGCTGGTGACCTCTGACGTTGATTTAACATTTTTATGTACAATGTTCCGAAGCCGCAATATCTCGTCTCGTAGAGCACCCAAATCGGCGGCGATTTCCATAGGGCGCACTTCTAGTTTTTTGACTCGGTCGTTGGTGCCTCTGACTTGGTTCTCTCTTCAAATTTCTCTCGCTTCTGCTTCTTTTCCGGACAGTTGCGCGCGAAGTGGTTTCTGCTTTGGCACAACCAGCACGCCAACTTATCCTTTTGTCTGGTTTGTGCATGCGAGGTGGTACCCGTCGCGCCCTGCTGGTATGGCACCCATGCTGGGATGTGGGCGTGCAGGTATGGGTCGAGGGCTGCTGCATCTAGTTGTAGGTAATTTTCTTGGTGCTTCACGTCGAACTGGGCCATGTGTGAAACAGCTGCAATCCAGGGCCTGTCAGTCCCATAGTTGCCGCTAGGGAGCTGTTAGAGGTTTCCTACTCTCTCGCTAGATTGCGCAGGGTATCGTCAAGCCTTCTCTTTGGCCAGACATGTCATGTGATTTTTCGTTCGGACTTCGGAGTTCGGTTGTTTGTTTGGAAATGGCGTCGCATCTGTTTTGTTGTCGCGTATCATGGAAAGAAGATTTGGAAGAAAATTGTGAAGCTAAGTGATCGAGTCGAGAAATGTGCAGCACCGGCGAGGACTAGTTGCTGCGTGATGTGAACACCGGCAGAAGATCGAAGGAAGTATTTGTTTGTAGTAAAACCCTTTCGATTATTATTATTATTATAGAGCACGCTTTCAGCCAAGAAATCATTACACTATTTATGCGCATTTAGCTATTTTAGTATCGATAGAACCTATTTGTTTTATTCGTGGTAGATCAGGTTTCCCTAAGTTTTTTTTTGCATATTACCTTATCGTGCCTAGGCAATAATACCTACCCAACTTAATAATTTTGTTTAAATCTGTGTGATAATATTGATTTGTGTTCTGTTTCCCAAAGGTCAGTAAGAAGATAGGTGATTTATTTTAGTTATAATTGTGCTTCTAATATTACTTTCCCTGTGTATATTAATTAATTATGACTTATCGTTGCAGAGCTCCTGGGTGCAAAAGTCTTTATGTGTGCGGTACACCGTTTTCTTTTTATCGTTTTCCGAAAGATCCTGATCTTTGCAGAATTTGGGTGGACCAGGTCGGAGATCCTAAGTTGGCTGACATTCCTTTTGAGCGGTTGTATACCTCTGCTAGACTTTGCTCTCTTCACTTTCAGCGCAGTGAGTTTCAAAACGATCTTTGCAAGCGTTTGAACGAGAACGCTGTGCCGTCATTGCTTTTAGCTGGTTATGTTGTGCCTGATTTTGCTGCCAACACAGGAGATATTCATGACGTTGCTATGGAGGAAGAAGTGGAGCCAATTCTCGAGGAGGAACTTTTTTTCTTCACAGATACTGTGGATGAGGTGGCTGTATGGACTTCTCCCACCTTGGAAGTTGTGAGCGAGGATCCAGTGCACGAGGCCTTGACTTCAGATGTATCATGTTCTCCAAAGCGTTTAGGCACTGTTTAAGATCCAGCCGAAGTAACACCCAAGAGGATCTGCAGGGCTCTGGATGTGAGGACTCAATCAACTTCTATTCCCGGTGAAAATGTTGCAGGTGCATCGGGAATTTTTAAAACCCCTTATCCCAGGCAAAACAGGATGCTGAAGTTGGGACGGAAAAACTTCGTTCAGCAATCCTGGCTTCTGTAGGTGCGACCCGAGCGGCTGAGCTAACGCCACGAAAATTGAGATTGCGGCAGTTGATTGTTAAGGAACGCAAACAGGTCAGCGCACTCAAGCAACGTTGTCAGAAGCTGCAAGCCGGGAAGAAAAACCTCCTCGAGTTCTACACTGATTCAATTTTCAGGGATCTTGAGGAGGTTTCACCACCAGCAGCCAGGCTGTTCAAGACACAGCTAGAGTGTCTCAACAAGTTGCCCAAAGGTCGCCGGTTCACATTGAACGACAAAGTTCTGGCTTTGTCAATCTACAAGCGGAGCCCAAAGGCCTACAAGCTGCTTCAGACTTTCCTTGCCTTGCCTATCCCTAGGACACTGATAAGGTTGTTAAACAGGATTCCGTTTCTGCCTGGGATCAACGAGTCGGTTTTCACGCACTTGCGTGAAAAGGTCTCCAAAATGGACGACTCTGACGGAGTGTGCTCGGTACTCTTCGATGAAATCTCTCTTAGCACAGGTGTTTGCTACTCCGAGAAGCTGGATTGCATCGTCGGGTATGAGGACTTCGGTGATCTCGGGCGATCCAAGGAGTTCGCCAACCATGCACTTGTTTTCATGATCCGTGGGCTGAGGAAGAAGTGGAAGCAGCCCGTTGCCTACTACTTCTGCAAGGACACCACGAAGACAGCTCCGTTGCAGTCGCTGGTCGTCCAAGTTTGTTGAGGAGTTGCAGCGGGCGGGTTTGCATGTGGCTAACGTTCTCTGTGACCAGGCTCCAACCAACGTGGCTGCACTCGACAATCTTCTCCAATCTCATCCATCTACAGTTGAGCTGCCCGACTACGGCAAGGTTTTTAAGATTAACGATGATGACATCGCAGTCCTGTATGATCCGCCTACTTGCTAAAGAACCTTCGGAATGGTTTCATGAAGTACGACGTCGTATGGACTCCAGACACTCCTACGGAACCTGAGCCGAGCCGAATTGATCTCTCTGTCAGGAAAGAGGCGCGCTGGGAACACGTTGAGGCTCTGTTTAAAGCACATTCCTCAACAATTTACCAGAGAGCGCCCAAACTGACGGATGCCCACATTGATCCCACTCCTCAGCAGAAGATGCGGGTTAATCTGGCAGCTCAAGTCCTCAGTGCGTCGGTTGCAAATGGGGTCCGTTCGTTGATACCTGAAAATATTCTTCCAGCTTCTGCAGAGGACACAAGTGAATTTCTGCATGACTGTGATTGCCTCTTCGACAGTTTCAACGGGACAAGGCGGAGAGCTTATCTCAGGAAGTACCATCGGGTTGCTTTAACTGCTTCTTCTATCCACAGGTCTTTCTGGCCCAAGATCTCTAGGCGTATCAACAGCTGGAAATTCACAGACAGGAAAACGGGGAAAGTACGGCGTAATCCTTTCCAGAATGGTTGGCTGACGACAATCGCAGGTGCAGCGTACGTCGGGAGACTGCTTCGCAGGAAGTACGGTACCTCACTGTTGCAGATGCGTCGGCTCAACCAGGATGCATTGGAAAACCTGTTCTGCATCATCCGCCAGCATGGCCAGGATAACACCAACCCTTCTTGCTTTCAGTTTTGTGCTGCGTTGAAGACATGCATCGTCAATGGGATGATGCGGGTCTCAACCAGAGAGTCGAACTGCAAGGAAGATGCTGACACCCTGTTAACCGATCTGAAGTCTTTCCTTACGCCTACAGAAGCGGACAAAGTTGCTGCTGGGCCCTCAGTGACTTCAGAGGTTGAATCTGATGTTGCAGGGGACGTCAGCGCTCCAGCACCAGAGTTGGTCGTAGAGAACGAAAACTCCGACTTAAACCTGGATGGCCTTGACTTTTCAGAAGACTTCGAGGAGCTCCTGGCAACGGAGACCACGCTCCCCACCAAGGAGCGAGCGTCCGTTGCCTACGTTGCTGGTTATCTGGCCAGGAAAGTGATGGTCAAGTCGTGCGAGCGATGTCGTTCCTTGTTGCAGGTGGAGCCCAGCGACAACACCATTGACCATGCCCTTATCACAGCCAGAGAGCGCAGCAGCCAGGCATCCCTGATTTACCCCTCTGCAAACCTTGTACTAACCATCCGACTGACTGCTCAAGTTTCAGTTGAAATGCTCCGTGAAGCTCCCCACATCCTGAATGTCAAGCGTTGTATCACCAACCACATCAACCAACGCAGTCACAGAGCAGCGGTTCATCTCCCTGATGCTCCGGGTTAACATCCACCATTTCTGCAAACAGGCCAACCGCGCATTCAGGGCAAAGAAGGCACCGCTGAACGTACCCGGAGGATCGAAGCCAACGTCACGACAGAAGAGAATTAGGAAAGTACTTCACCAGTAGAGCAACCATTGCCTGTTAACTGTTGAGAGTTTATGTTTTCAGATTGGCTACCAGACAAGAAACCGATTTAAAATCGGCGTGATCCTGGATGTGACAGCAGCCTGAACGTGACCAAATCCTGAACTAGTCAGCACCCTGGACGTGCCCGTAGCCCGAACGAGACCAAATCCTGAACTAGTCAGCACCCTGGACGTGACCGTAGCCAGAACGAGACCAAATCCCGAGCTAGTCAGCACCCTGGACGTGCCCGTAAGCCGAACGAGACCAAATACTGAACTAGTCAGCAC
Source organism: Nemoura dubitans (assembly GCA_921293005.1). NCBI lineage: Eukaryota > Metazoa > Arthropoda > Insecta > Plecoptera > Nemouridae > Nemoura > Nemoura dubitans. The sequence continues at coordinate 24,115,185 of OV121076.1, forward strand.
CCTGGACGTGACCGTAGCCAGAACGAGACCAAATCCCGAGACAGTCAGCACCCTGGACGTGCCCGTAGCCCGAACGAGACCAAATCCTGAACTAGTCAGCACCCTGGACGTGACCGTAGCCAGAACGATACCAAATCCCGAGCTAGTCAGCACCCTGGACGTGCCCGTAGCCCGAACGAGACCAAATCCTGAACTAGTCAGCACCCTGGACGTGACCGTAGCCCGAACGAGACCAAATCCCGAGCTAGTCAGCACCCTGGACGTGACAGCATCCTGGACGTGCCCGTAGCCAGAACGTGACCAAATCCTGAACTAGTCGACATACTGGATGGAGCGACGTCCACGTACAGAGCCAGAGATGAAGAATCTCTCAGGACAATCAATATAATTTTTAATAATCGTTTTTCTTATCGTAATTTTCATAGATTACCAAAGATTACTTACTTGCAAACTATATTAGGTAAAATTAGTATTATGACCAGAAAAAGTTTTGTTTTTATAATTATGTTTCTTACATTTATTATTACTACCTGGTATTAGTACCTGGTAGTACATTTTATTACGTTCTTAATATTGATTGTTACATTCATTTGATTGCACTGATGGTTTTTCAGTTCCTTTAGTTTTAGTTCTTGTTTGACCATTTCCAAAATGCTCATATTGTATATAGTTTTTTACAGTATTATTATTACTTATCCAGGTGAAGGTGTCTTCCTAATGTTTGCTTTCAAACTGTACATAGCTTACTTCAACATTGGTATCAGTATTTTTAATAGTTCCTGTTTAATTACATCATATTATTTTGCCATTATAGGTAGTCTTTCAAGTATATTTCCTCTATGCATTATTTTTTTAATTACTTTGTTCCAAATGATGAAAACGGATGGTATCTGATGGAACTTGGTAACAAAAATTCTAGATATTATTTTATTAAAGTGTGTTACCAAATACACTTTCATTTCACAATCTACCAAAGATGTCAGGTTATTTGCCTTTTCATATGCTGCAGTGCAAGCAGTTGGCGTGGCAGAGGTATTAGCTGCAGCCGGCTGGTAGTGTGATTTCTCGGTTCCAAACTGATCTGATGGAATTAGGGAACTCTTAGAGGTCATATTAAAATTTTGTTACCAGTACATTTTTCCACAATCTAGCAAATATGTCAGAATGTTACTTTATTTTTCTGCTACAGGATCACTTTGCAAAATTAGTAGGTTTATTGCGGCTGATCCCCGTGTGTGTAACAGATGTCAAGTTTTGAGCGCTGCATACGGCATACCAGACCTGGCTCATGGGGCCATATTTATTTAACTCTGTTGTAAACTAATGTGTTTTGACAATTTAATTATAATAAATTTAACTATGGCAATGCAAAGAAATTGTTAATGTATTATTGTTCCGTTATTTTTAATTGTGCGCAGTTTATATTTGAATTTGATATGTTTGTCAAATGCATTTCAATTGTAATTGTTTGTGAATTGAAAAATATTGTATTGAATTCCATTTCAATGAATATTTTTGAATTTTTGAACAATTAAAATTGAAATGAGTTTGACAAACTATGGGAAGCAGGCCTAGAATGAAAATTAGCATTTGAACCTATCCCGCCACCTGCCGCCATCTTAAATTTATTTACCTACTCTGACGCTTAGGGCGCTGTGACCAGGAAAACAAAGTTACTTGGATTACTAGCATACTGTGTCATATCTGAACCGAAGGTTATTATATAGTATCATTGGCTGCGATCATCCCTGTCGGTCCCGACGCCCTCATCGTGGTTCCCCAGGCCAGCGATGGCTCCACGGACCAGGCTGCTGGAGGAGGCGGCCGGTATTCACGGTCCATTAGTATGGCCCGTTGGATGTCTGGCCCTGCCCTTGCCATCTCCCGCAAGGTGTCATATTTTCGACCAGCCACTGCCCTTCTAAATTCAGGATGCATTTGTCGCAGCACTCTCTCTATCTTCGTCTCTTCGCTTACTGAATCTCCTATTTTTTCGTAATACCCAGCAATCGTCTGGATAAATGCCGACAGCGACTCGGCAGGGTGCTGGGTCCTATCGTCCAACTCCTTTCTCAGTAGCTCCTGGTAGTTCACCGGCCCGAACTCGTTCAAAAATGCCTCCTTGAATTCTTCCCATCCGTTGAAGCCGCCGATGAAGGACCACCAACTCAGGGCGGCGTCTGTGAGAGCCACTGGGACTCCCCTGGTTAATAGGTCCGTTGGAGTCATGTTTTGCGACGCAGCAAAACGCTCGAGCTGGCACAGGAACTCGCTTCGGGTTTTTTCGTCCCTGTGACCTTGGTATGTTGGCACGGAGATGCGGAGGGACGCCCATGCCTCGCGCTCCCTCGTCGGCTGGGCCATTGATGGCTGGGGGGTCGGTAGCTGTTGTTGTGTCGAGGCAGCCATCCGAGCGAAGGACTCACTCGTCCACTTACTGCCTTTCAAAGCCGATCACCCCGAATGATGCCGAGCCAGTGAATGCTCGGTGTAGTAATTTAAATCATTTAAACCTTTATGTTTTAGACATTCACATGATTATCCTATACTTATTACCGGTTCCATATAGTGTCACTTTTGACTCATGTGTAGAGAGTGTGTGTTGTACGCTATGAGGGATTTTGAAGTCTGAACGTGAATAAACCGGTTTGAAAATCAGTTGTTATTGCCTCAATCCTTGGGTTATCACAATTGGCAACGAGGATAAACGATTCTCTGTACATTGTCGATAGTGTTTATATTCTACTGCCGCAATTTTCTTAAATGATGGCGGATAACAGTGGGGTTAAAACCTTCGATTGCCTGGGAGATCAAACATCTCTAGCGCAAAGATGGCAGCGGTGGCTGCGTGGTTTCGGTTACTACATAGGTAGCACTGGAATCAAGGACGCTTCACGCAAACGTGACACTCTGTTGCATAAAGCCGGACTGGACGATCAAGACGTGTTTCATGCATTGCCTGCAGTACTGCCGAAGGAAGGTGAAGATATCGCGACAGTGGCTGCACTAACGACGAAATTCACGCCCAAAGGTAACGTTCCTTACGAACGTATTAAATTCCGTGCACTAAGCCAGGAAGAGAGTGAATTAAATCGGTTGACCAATTCGAAATGCGCCTGCGGCGTCAAGCAGCCTACTGTAATTTAGGTACGCTAATTGATGAACAATTGCGTGACCAGATTTTAGACAAGGTTTTTTCAAGAGCTCTCAAACGAAAACTTATTGAAATCGGGCCAGACATGACCCTACACTCTGTACTCGACACGGCGAGGTGTTGGGAAGACGCCAACATGAAAGAACACGAACTGTCCGTCTTACCCGACAAGCTAACGTCCGTGTGCGCGGTAAAAGAAGGTACTAGAGCGAAGTTCAACGCGAATAAACTTACATGCTTTGCATGCGGGTATAAGGGGCATGTACGCACGAGTCCTAACTGTCCTGCAAGGAATGAAAAGTGTAGGTTGTGCCAAAGCGTCGGACATTTCCAAGCTTGTTGCAAGAAAGCAAAGAAGGAAGAGAAGAAAGAAGAAACGAAAGTTTTCAAGAAGAAAAAGAAGAAGCAGACAAAGAAGAATGTCTCAACCTTTTGAAGATTCAAGTTCGGACGAGAGTGACTATACTTTTGGTGTGACTGTAAGACAGTTGAACAGGGTGCAGTCTGAAGATCTACTCCGTGTCAAGATTGGTGGCGTTAACTGGAAGTTTATGATTGATTCAGGTGCCTCATGCAATGTGGTAGACGAGAGTACGTGGTGCTTCCTAAAGAAACAGAAGATTGTTTGTTCTACATCTTCTACGACCAAGATGCTATATCCGTACGGAAAGAAGTAACCACTGTCAGTTCTAGGAAAATTCCGTGTTGCGATAGAAGGGCAAACCAAGAAGGAGTGTGCCGTATTCTACGTGATCAAGGGGAATGGCTCGCCACTGCTGGGTAAAGATACTGCGGTCAAGCTGGGAGTATTGACAATAGGGTTACCTGTGAATCAACTCGAATGCTTGCAAGAAAACGCGAACACTGCCAAAGATAAGAAGAAAGCAATTGGAAAATTGAAGAATTTCCAGATGAAACTTCCAATCAAGGACGGAGTCGTGCCAGTATACCAACCGTTAAGAAGAATACCGGTACCGCTACAAAAGAAACTTGAAGCACAACTTGACGAGTTAGAGGGGCTGGACATAATTGAGAAGGTAGAAGGCCCTTCCTAATGGGCATCGCAGTTAGTTGACAGTCCCAAAGGAAACGGGGACCTACGCATCTGCGTTGAAATGCGTAGGGCGAATGAATCAATAGAACGGGAGAAACACCACATTCCCAGTTTCGAAGAGACAGCAAGGTTGAAGCAGTTCAGAACTTCCGGGAACCGAAGACTCCGGCGGAAGTGAGCAGCTTTCTCGGATTGGTGAACTTTGTGGGACGCTTCATCCCAAAACTGTCTACAGAGACGGAACCGCTGAGACGACTCTTGAAGAATGAAGTTCCCTTCGAGTGGGGTTCCGAACAGAAGAAAGCGTTCCGTGAGCTGAAGAGGAGACTGACAGAGAAGCGTACTCTGGGTTATTACAATCCTGAGGCGAAGACTACAGTCATTGCAGACGCAAGTCCGGTAGGGCTTGGAGCAGTTCTCGTACAGGACGGGCCTGGAGGTCCGAAGGTGATCAGCTATGCAAGTAAAAGCCTATCAGACAGTGAGAAGAGGTATTCTCAAAATGAAAGGGAGGACCTAGCACTTGTATGGGCATGTGAAAGGTTTCACTACTTTCTGTACGGAAGAGAATTTGATTTGATTACCGACAATAAGCCGATAGAAACTATCTATTCACCTAAAGGAAAGCCATGTGCTAGAATTGAAAGATGGGTGATGAGAATACAAGCTTACAAGGATCGCATAATACACAAACTATGAAAATCGAATATCGCGGATCCACTCTCCAGGTTGTTAGCGAACGGTACCACTACTGATTCTTTCGACAGAAAAGGAGGAAGATGTCTGCAGGTTCTAATAGAGACAGCAACTCCGGTAGCGTTGAAACTGGAGGACATCGAAGAAGCCTTCGAGAAGGACGACGAGCTGAAAGCTGTGTCGCAGAGCCTGAAGACTGGTACGTGGAAAGAAGATAGTAAACCTTATCATCCGTTTTCGAATGAGCTTGGTCAGTCAGGAAACGTCAATCTACGAGGAACTCGGATTGTGATTCCGACAACGCTTCGACAAAGAACAATGAAGCTCGCTCATGAAGGACACCCTGGGATGACGGGAATGAAACAGCGACTACGCGCTAAGGTATGGTGGCCTGGAATCGACAGGGAGTGTGAACGCTACGTGAAAACATGTCATGGTTGGAAGGGAGGCGAAGCTGGAAAAATGTGCACCCGAACCGGGATACGAACCCGGGAGAGCATACGAACCGCGATACGAACCCAAAACGAACCGCGGTAGGGCACTTGCCCGGCAAGCAGGAGGTCCCGGGTTCGTATCCCGGTTCGGGTGCACATTTTTCCAGCTTCGCCTCCCTTCCATCAATTGCATACTGGTAACTGCTTTAACCAGTAACAATTTCCTCTCATCCACCTCGTTTCTCTTCGTCTGATAACGGGACAAAGGGTCTAGTGATTGCGCCATCGCCGTCCTGGGGCCGAGTCCGTTTACCCGTCCCATGTACGGGTCGCTCGGCCTCTCATCTCCCCGGAGATCCCACTTGTCCCACCCGGCGAAGCAGGGAGAATGTGTGACCGAATAGCTCAGTTGGTAGAGCACCTGCCCGGCAAGCAGGAGGTCCCGGGTTCGTATCCCGGTTCGGGTGCACATTTTTCCAGCTTCGCCTCCCTTCCATCAATTGCATACTGGTAACTGCTTTAACCAGTAACAATTTCCTCTCATGTCATGGTTGTCAAATAGTAGGTTCGCCTGATGCACCGGAACCGATGCAGAGCACCACTTCCAAGTCAAGGGTGGCAGGATATCTCAATGGATTTCCTTGGTCCTCTACCATCCGGACATACGCTTTTGGTAATTATTGATTATTACAGTCGCTTCTATGAAGTTGAAATTATGAAGAAGACGACAACGGAAGAAACGATCAAGAGACTGAAACCAATATTCGCTAGGTACGGTCTACCCTCATCGATCAGATTTGATAATGGACCACAATTGATCAGCGAAGAATTTCGAGAATTCCTAGAAGAAAACAACATTGAGCACCGTCGCACGACGCCCCTATGGCCTCAAGCCAACGGGGAAGTAGAAAGACAAAATCGTTCTTTGCTCAAACGTTTGAAGATCGCACAAGCTACGAACGAGGATTGGAAAGAGATGCTGCTCGCATATCTGTCTCTCTACCGGAACACTCCGCACACCACTACGGGAGTAAGTCCTGCGGAACTCTTCTTCAAGAGGAAGATCAGGGATAAGTTACCATCCTGTGAGGGTCAGAAAGAAGCCGACGAAGAGATCCGTGACCGCGACCAGACAAGAAAATGGAACGGAAAGATGTATGCGGACCGTTCACGTCAAGCGAAGAAGAATACGCTGGAAGAAGGTGATTTTGTGCTCATGAAACAACCCAAGACCAACAAGCTTACAACGACTTTCAACTCTACTCCATCGAAAATAATTGAGAAAAATGGGAACAGTATTACCATTCAAACACCCAACAAGGTCCAATATACTAGAAACTCAACATTCTCCAAGAAATACCATTCCGAGACCAATGAGTCAACAAAGGTTTCAAAACCAGAGGTTGATCAGGATCCAGAAAAAGAACCTTCACCTGAAGAGACCCTAGCAGAACCGGACACCCGAGCGAAGGAACGAGCCGGGACGCCGCTCAAGACTAGACCGCACCGGAAAATCGATGTTCCATTACGATGTCAAATTTAGAATGGGTAGTTTGTCTCACTTTGAAAGAAAAGAGGGATGTAGTAATTTAAATCATTTAAACCTTTTTGTTTTAGACATTCGCATGATTAACCTATACTTATTTCCGGTTCCATATAGTGTCACTTTTGACTCATGTGTAGAGGGTGTGTGTTGTACGCCATGAGGGATTCTGAAGTCTGAACGTGAATAAACCGGTTTGAAAATCAGTTGTTATTGCCTCAATCCGTGGGTTATCACACTCGGCTTTTTCTACTCCGGTTTGGACTGGGTTGAAACATACGTATCGCACATTTAGTACAAGACTGCCATAAACGAAAGAATCGCATGTTTTTATTATTACATCATAAAATTGGAAAAAAAATAAGTAATTTACTGCAAAACCGCCACAACCGTATGAAATCATTCAATAAGGTTCAAATGCTAAAATTCTCTTCTGACTTTCACGATTTTGTTGAAAATGTACTAAATTTTTGTAGCTATACTGCCACAACTCCCCTTGGTATAACCAATTTGTCAATTTTTGTGAAGTAGTATTAAAAAAATACAGCAATACCGCCACATGCGACTTTGTGGCGGTATTGGCGATAATTTTCATGCTCACCCTGTTCTTACTGTTTCGAGCAACACCGCCACATGTACCTTTTTGGCAGTCTTCTAATAAATCTTTGTACGAAAATGAAATAAAGTTACTTGAAGCCATGCGTTGCAACAGAAGTTATGGCAGTTCACTAGTAAAATTTTACGTCATTCTCTGATTTTTTTCGACTTCGGGGGCATTTTCTTAGGAGATTTAATAAACATAGGGTTGGTATTTGGCAGGTGTTGTTTTATCACCAAAACAGCGTCAGTTGGCTGCCTCGAGGCAGTGAGAGTGGACGTGTGTGTACATTTGTTAAGAAAGATGGCCACGAGAGGAGAAAAGATCCTGAAGTTGGCTAAGAATAAGCTATCTAAGGTAAGACATGAAACAGCGATATTATTATGTACATGCTCAAATTAAATCGCGGGAATAGAAAACATAATATTATGTTCACAGTTTACAAGCGTATTGAAAGTGCAATGATACTTAATATTTATGCTCTTTTAGGGAAAGGTTAAGAAGAAGAAACCATTCCGACCCAGAAATCTTTTTAAAGAAATTCAAATGATGGAAAAAGCTGCCGCTGGATCCAGTGCATTACAGGCTAGTGATAATATTGTGGCAGCCAACGAAGACACTGGTATCGGCGTCGTGGAGGCTGCGGGCATCGTCCTGATAGCTATAGAAGAGACAGGCAACGAAGATGGTTGGATCAACGTCTTGTTGCCAGTTATGGAGGGTGGTCAAGCCGACAATGAAGATGTTGAGTTGAATCTTTTCTTGCCAGTTGTAGGAGATGGCAGCGTCGAGCCGCTTGGAGAACTGGAAGAAACCGATTTAGAATGGGAAGAAGAATCGGTTAGATCTGAGTTGTCTTCAGAATTCAGTCAGTCGGAGAGTGAGCACAGCTCACGCAAGAAGATGAGAAAGCCTGACAATTGGAGTCGCAACATGGCACAAGAAAAACGAAATAAGGGTAAAGCTTATTATTTGCAAAAAGGCAAACGATTTCCGAGTAAATCTATACAAAAAAGCTGATAATTGCAGCAAACAGTGTAACAAAAAGATAACAATGACGCAAAGGAAATACATTTTCGATAGTTTTTGGGCTATGGGTGATCTGGCCAGACAGCGTCAGTGTATAGCCAATAGGCTGTCAGTCGTTGAACCAATTGGTTCTACTCGCCAAAAGGCTAGACAACTCGGTCTGTCATCGAGAAAGAAAAATAGTAATTTTACGTTTGAAATCAATTGGCTGATTATTTCAGAGTGTAAAACTTTCTTCATGGGCACATTGGATATTGGGGATCGTATGGTACGTACTGCATTAGCAAAGAAAGATTCGGTCGGAAACATTGGAAAAGATTTGCGTGGTTCTCACGCTAATCGCGGTAATATGCTTGATCCTGCCATCAAGGATGGAATAAGATTCCACATAAACTCCTTTGCTAGAGTAGAATCTCATTACCTTAGAGCCCAGACAAAAAGGGAATACATAGATGGAAGCTTGACCGTAAAGGAAATGCACAGGCAGTATTCACTACAAAGTTAATTGGACGGAAAGATGTATGCGGACCGTTCACGTCAAGCGAAGAAGAATACGCTGGAAGAAGGTGATTTTGTGCTCATGAAACAACCCAAGACCAACAAGCTTACAACGACTTTCAACTCTACTCCATCGAAAATAATTGAGAAAAATGGGAACAGTATTACCATTCAAACACCCAACAAGGTCCAATATACTAGAAACTCAACATTCTCCAAGAAATACCATTCCGAGACCAATGAGTCAACAAAGGTTTCAAAACCAGAGGTTGATCAGGATCCAGAAAAAGAACCTTCACCTGAAGAGACCCTAGCAGAACCGGACACCCGAGCGAAGGAACGAGCCGGGACGCCGCTCAAGACTAGACCGCACCGGTTGTGGTAAACCAAAAAATAATAATATTACACATGAGATACCATTTTTCGGTCTCTTTGAGGCATTGTGCACATTGTTATTACCAAAACATTCGTTAGAGAAAAATACCGCCAGTACCTGTTTCTATTTCCTCACTGACACAAAGACTTTTAAAACTTTTAAAAGGCCGGAAACAAATTTTAATCCGTTCTTTCAGCAGACATGTCCACCTAAGACTCTTTTTCACGTTAAGAACGCTAGTATTGTTCTGCAGACTCCCGACTTTGCGCTGTCAATCATTCGATGCCCAGGCCATCGCACCCGGGAGGTGTGGATAAAGTAGTCGCTACCTGAAATTGTCGTTCTGATACAAAGAATGAATGGTTACAGATCAATATTTTTAATAATGTTTAAAATACACGATACACGTACTCGATACAGTAGTACGATATAGTATAAGATACCTGCAAATGCTGGTCATAAATCAGTTTGAAACATCATTTTTATTCTCGATCTGCTTCTGGTAAATGCGCAAGTATCTTACTTTGTGAACGTTGGTAAAAATGTAAAACGCATATTTTTTGTCCAAAAAACTCGATTTAAAGAGTTTTGTGATGAGCCAAATAAAATACAGACAGTTGTTTTGTGTAAAACATAGAATACAATTAGGTAATAACTAATCGATTAAAAAAAACGTATAAGAGATTTTAACAAGTAAGTACCAACATTAGATTTTACGGTTCAGGACCGGAGACCCTGACTTGCGAACCCTTTAGCGGAACAATGAGACGGCCTGCGAATGTTGAAACCGCTGGCTCCTGCCTACTACCAGGGGAGTCTCTTTGACAGTGAAACACCGAAAAAAAAGATTAATTGAAAGGCTGCCGAATATTGGTGCCGCTGCCGGTGGTTGAGCTTAACTGAATATAATAGTGTGTACCTACGTGGAAGCATTACAGTGGAAACGGTAGTTTTTTTTTGCAATTTCAGGAAGATGGTATTTGCTGATAATAGAATGCACGTGGGCCGTAGGCAGTGCCAGATTTACGCCTAGTCTGACGAGGCTGTAGCCTAGAGGCGCAGAGGTGAGCGCCATAAATGACGCCGCTAAGGTGTAGATAGATTTGACAGTGCATAGAACCCAGGAAGTTAAGTTTTATAGAACTGCAATGTTTTGCAATAATAAATGCTAAACCACTATGGTAGCAATTTCAAGAAAAATACAACCGTCGATTCTAGGCAAATTTGAACAATTCCGACAATAGTGCAGCCTGCTGGCACACGACAACAATTTTCTACCCGGCTCCTCAGTTACTTTACTTTTTTGTTAATATCAGTCTTCTTTAGGAAATTTTAGGGTAATACCAGCGTCCAAGCATTGGTTTCCAGGCTTTCCTCTCGATATTAATTCCCAGTAATTGATGAGCGTAGCGAGCGAAGCGAGCGAAGCGAAACCATCAATTTCACTACTGCTAAAAAAAACACTTGTGTTTGTTTTGTTTGTTTTGTTTTTTTTGTATGTGTGTTTGCGCGCGCTCTACAGGCCAAACGCCTGCATAGATTGGGATGGAATTTTCAGGATGTCTATTTTTGTTCTCAACTTAGACCCCCAGCGTTTTTCAAGAAAATCCTCCATACCCTTCACTTTCAAAGCAAAAAAAGAGAAATATTCGACAATTGGGCAAGTTTGGTAAAGTACGGAATTTTTTTTTTAAGTTTTCCCAATTTTGATTGTTGCCTTTAGAAACCATCGAAATAAAATCGAAACGTAACACCAGATTTTTTTACTTGAAGTTGACTTCAAGATTTGACAGATATTAGAACTTTTGTCAGTCGTTTTCAGGTTTTTGAAAGTAAGTCCGCGGCAGAAATATATCTCCAACTTATAAAAACCCTTGCGCATGAGATACATGTATGTATTGCTATGTATGTCTATGTACATGCACATTGCTCAATGACCTCAAAATGAGCACATTTCCGCTACCCGACAGCTCGGATAGAAACAAAGAAAGGTCAGAATGGTTTACAATTTCAAGTGATCAGTATTTTGGAGAAAGCAATGGTCCAGCTTGCTGCTCCATGATTTTCATAGGCTTTTTGCCTAATCTTTTTATGCGCTATATATGAACCGCGACGCTCATCTTAAACGCAACACAAATTGCGTTCGCCCACATGTATTTGATGAGCGTAGCGAGCGAAGCGAGCGAAGTGAAATCATCAATTTCACTACTGCTAAAAAAAACACTTGGTGTGTGTGTTTTTTTTTTTTTTTTTTGTATGTGTGTTTGCGCGCGCTCTACAGGCCAAATGCCTGCTTCGAGTGGGATGAAATTTTCAGGGTGTCTACTTTTGTTCTCAACTTAGACCCCCTGCGTTTTTCAAGAAAATCCTCCACACCCTTCACTTTCAAAGCAGAAAAAAGAGCAAAATTCGACAATTGGGCATGTTTGGAAAAGTACGGAAATTTATTTAAAAGTGCGTATTTTTTTCAAATGTTCCCAATTTCGATTTGCCTTTGGAAACCATCGAAACAATCGAAACCATCGAAAAATATTCGACAATTGGGCAAGTTTGGTAAAGTACGGTAATTTTTTTTTGGAAGTGCGTTTTTTTTTCAAATTTTCCCAATTTCGATTGTTGTCTTTAAAAACCATCGAAACCAAATCAAAACATCACAGCAAAATGTTTGCCTTGAAGTTAACTTCAATATTTGACAGATATTATCATTTTTGTCAATTTCGTGCATGCAAGCTTTTGAAAGTTTGTCCGCGGCAGAAATATATCTCCAACCTTATAAAAACACTTGGGCATGAGCTGCATCTATGTATATACATGCACATTGCTCAATGACCTCAAAATTAGCATATTTCCGCTACCCGACAGCTCGGACAGACACAAAGAAAGGTCAGAATCGTTTACATTTTCAAGTGATGAGAATTTTTGAGAAAGCAATGGTCCGGCTTGCTGCTCCATGCTTTTCATATGCTTTTTGCCTCAATCTTTTTATGCCATATACAAACCGCTACGCTCATCTTCAACGCAACACATATTGCGTTCGCCCTAGTATAGTAAATTAATATCGTGGCATAACACATAGTCAGTAGCCGCGTTAGCTTGAAGGGGATGGTTGTGTTCGTGGCGCGACCTGATCCTGGACATTGTCAGCAAAATTAGTTCCGTGGCCTCTGGTGCCTGTGTCGCGTCTTGATCGATCAATCGATCGATTGTATTGTGTGCGAAGTGATTTTAAAAGTGCGATTTCTTTTTCAACGCTGGCAATAGTTAACAGTATTAATAATAGTTTATTGTCAATGCTGAAAATTATACATGTTATTAGATAGTCCAATACTAAATAATAATATTATGTTACATTCTCCCTTCTCCTTGTTGTAATTCTTCAACTGAATAAAAACAATTAGTTATTCAATACTCTTTTAGCTGGTCTGGTCCTTGATTTTATTGCTAGGTAGGCATTTGATTGGCCCAGACAGGGCGTTGAACAATTTACTTCCATTATAAACTTAATGGGTATTTTCTGGTAATGGTTAAGGTTGGAGTCGCAAAACAGCTTTGGTTATCGAGTTACGAGGGCTGTGATCATGTACAGTTCTATTTGTTAATACCATTTGCCTGTTATCTAAAACTTATAGTACGGTATAATATAAATGTACACAATAGATAATTATGCTATAAATAATTATAAAATTAATTAAAAATATCTTTCATGAATCCAGTATTCGCTTCATAGGTGAGCAGAGAATTTCTAGCTTTTCAAGTGGCAATTAGGTGGGCTGTTGTTGCGAATCATGTTCATCTTGACGGGTTTCGACAGTGCCACCCGTCTTGACTCGACCACAGCCCGTGTTGCCAACAAGGGTACAAATGTACAGGTACCCCCATCTATCAGGTAAACAACAGAAATTCGGCATTCAAAAACGCAGCCAAATCAATCAACTCGGACAGGTAACACGTTTCAACGGCAAACATTTATAGGTTTACAAGTGGCTCTTAGGAGGTAAGGGCGCATGTGTTTGAGCTCGCTCGTGCCATGTATTACTATAGCCCGTCTCTGGTGAACGAATAATCTCTTCGTCTGTGGAGTGCCGCTCCATACGATCACACCGTATTGAAGACTTGAATCAAACCGAAGTAAATGAGCTTTAAGTGTTGAAATTCTCCATGTGCAATAATTTTTTTTAAATTAAAAAGCAAACCGAGAAAACTTTAGTTCATACTGATTTACTGATTCCTAATGGGTGCTCAGTCGAAACAGTTATTTAGCATTGACCGCAATTAAATAGTTTATGCAAATAGACAGAAAGATTATTATTCTTCACCCCAACTACACATGTTTGACGTCTCAGCCCAGTATAATATATGTGTTTCAGCTAGAAATAAGTCTCACAAACTTGTCTGGACATGGTGGTAATTATTTTGCCGATTTATTTACACTAATAACCTACTGGGGGCCAATTCACGAACATCTCACTGTACCTACCCCCTTGGCCCGGGAATAACTTCAAACCACCAAAGCGTAAAAAACCATTTAAATAAGCACACCGTTATGTTGATGTCGCCCAAAATGATTGAATAATTTCTTAAAACTAAATTGAGTGGACATGGGGATAATTTACATTAAACTGCCAGAAGAAAATTTAAATTCTGCCAAGTTGTACTCGCCACATGGTGGGTATAGAGAGGGCTAGGAAATTGTCATCCGTTTTACTCAGGAAATATAATATTATATATCTCCAAGTTGATTATACTGAAAAATATGTTCTCTTTATTAATTTGGGGGCGAATAGTTATTTCTTCGATCGCAAGTAATTAATGTGAAAAATGAACAACATTTCAAATGCAAATTCGTCGCATTATTGTTTGTTTGTCCCATGTCCACTTTTTTAAATATTTGAGTTAGTTAGCTTAATATTCTCAAAATTGTTTGTTTATCCTATATCCATAGTCTCCTGTGGCTAATTTAGGCCAGAAAAATGAGTTTTGAGAGGCTATATCTGTACTGTATCCATAAAATCCGTTTTATTTGGTGTATGTTTATCCCATATCCTTCTTTGTAAATGTAGTCCGGACAACCAATCAGTGCGCAAGATTTCACCAGCTGAGAGAATCAAGATGGTGGACTAGTTTTTTCTGCTGTTGTTGCCGTGCTGTTGTTTTGTGAACCATAGGCATTAAATATGTCTGGAAAGGAAATGAATTCTTTGGGGATACTGTCAAGTCCTCAACGCTCCTCACCGGTACCAGACATTCCAAATGAACTGCTTGAAATGGGGTAAGTAGTGCGTTTTTACACCACGTGCACGTGCAATGGTAGCTACCTACCTACTAGCATAGAATTTTCTAAATTCAATCAAGGTACTCAACCATCTAGGTAGGTAGGTACCTATATCAAAATCACACCCACTTGATTTTATTACATGGTCATATTTTGCTTCGATACCTACATACCTTCAACCATAAAGTTTCGAAATAGGTATCTGTGAAACCTTTGTTGGAAGCTAATGGTAGCATCCTACCTTCAAGAATTCATAATAAATTTTCTTATTTCAGATTATTAGACAGCGATAGTGAGGACGAACCGCTTGATGTACTATATCTTGACCCCGTCGAGCTCGAAAATCAACTTCTGCTTGCTGAATCTCCTGAACCAGTCGGACTGAATAATGCTGAAAATGTGAATGCTGTTGCTGCCGAAGAAAGGTAGACGCGGGCTACTATTTATAAACATTGTAATTTTCTTCATTCCGTGGAAGCTATTCATGTAGTTAGGCATCCATTCTATTTATTCCATTATTTTGTGCACAGGTAATTTATCTATCTTACCCTTTTATTTCCCCAGGTTACCGCAAACCAGAAAACGAAAGCGAAACGATAAAACGTGGCCCAGAAATGTTCGAAAAACACAACGAGTAGCAGGACAGCCCTACAAAGATATCAAAGGACAAGATCATGCAGCTCGTCATTCCCACGGAACTTGCACGAATGGCTGCTCTTTCAACTGCTCCAATTTGCTCAATGTAGACGACCAGCGTAAGATATTTAGCCAGTTTTGGCAACTGAATGAGGATAAAAAGCTGCATTTTTATGCTAAGTTTGTGCAACGTAATGATGCTGTCCGAAAGCGAACGATCAGCGTAAAAAGCAGAAAGTCCATGTCATTTCATTATCACTTTCAAGTCAATGGTGAGAAGATTGTGGTTTGTAGGGAGTTTTTTTTAACAACGCTGGACATCAGTCAAACGGGCATATACTATTTCTTTCGTACAAACTTAAACACTGAGAATGGTGTAGCGAAGTCGCCTACGAAAGGAAAATACACTAAGCATGAGATTGGTGAACTGCATGTAGAGGGAGCACGACGGCACATTCGTGCGTTTCCATTATTATCTCATTATTGTCGTGCGAACACTACTAAAAAGTACCTTGATCAAAGGCTGTCTATCACTAAAATGTACCAAATGTATCTCGTCAGTGAATTCGGGACTGCAAAACCAGTACTAGAAAGTAAATATCGTTGTATTTTCAACACTGAATTCAATTACAGTTTCTTCCAGCCCCGTAAAGATAGGTGCGATACCTGTGAGGCTTTCAAGATGTTGCCATCTCCATCTGGAGGTGAGGTCATCAGTCATGAAGTTCACTTGCTTAACAAGCGTTTGGGCAAGGAGGAACGCGACAGCGATCGAGCCAACTTCAAAAGGGGCGGGGCAGATGAAACAATCGTGCTCAGCTACGACATGGAGAAGGTAATGGCTCTTCCGAAAGCGGAGGTCTAAAATTTTTTTTACAAACGAAAGCTGAATTCTTATAACCTTACTGGTTATTGTAGTGTGACTGGCATGACGTATTGTGCTATTTGGAGCGAGGCCGTGGCAGGTAGGGCTGGCAACAATATCGCCAGCGCACTGGTCAAGATTCTGCGTGTTGTTTGCTGTGATCACCCTAATGTCAAGCACCTAATTGTGTGGTCCGATAGTTCTGTGCCCCAAAACCGCAATTCAATTATGAGCACAGCACTAGCCATGTTTATGTCCTTCCATCGTTCAAAAATATTCTGAGCCTGGACACGATTATTCAGGAGGTTGATGCTGTTCACAGCAAAATTGAGCGAGGCTTAAAAAAGACCGAAATATTCAGTCCGATATCATTGCTTCGGGTGCTAAAATCACTGACCACATCCAAATCGCCACTCCAAATTTTACAGTTGAAGATAGATGATTTTCAAATTACCAAGCATCAGCTGCATGCTTCAAATATTCTGAAGTTCCTTTTTCTAAAGTCAAAGAGTTACAATACAGTTTTTATGAGCCAATGTATGTAGCGTATCGAAACACATTCGATACAGAAGTTTCAAAAGTTCGTCTAAATAGGCTCCGGTCTCCTAGATCAAAAACAGTGTCTCCAGGAAATGTTGGTTTCCCTAAGGTTAGTCCTTTGAGCAAACCTGTAGTATTGCCCCCTGAAAAGGTAAAGGATCTGATCTCTATGTATCGTTACATGGCGCAGATTGATGTGGATTACTATAAAGTAATCCTGAAATAATCGCCATGATTATATGCGATTTTGGATAAAGGTCACCGTGCTATTGCCAAAGGCCTAGCTGATATCATAATATATAAATCGATTAATGATAATACTTGCAAGTTAGTTCTTTCGGCCAAATCTTGTATTGGCGCTAAAAAGGTAAAATATCTCAGGCATCGTTCCTAGCAGACTGATTATTGTCGATATTAGTGTAATCGATTTTTAATAATTGATACTATCAGGAAAATCATAGAAACTTAAGACTGTCTTCTACTGGAATGACTGTGATCTACTGATTAAAATAAATTGATACTTTGTATACTACTAAATTATTTGTGAAGTTTTATGTTTACAATATCCCCACAGCCTATACGATTCCTATCCACATTTGAATTAGATACAACTACTCTCCCTTGTACTAGGAGACATTGTGTTTGTATTGGTATGCTTATGATTTGATAGTATCATTAGAAGTAATTAGTGGTATTCCTAATTTGTAAAAATTAATCGTAGATGTAGTATCAATCAGTTAAAAAAAAAAATTGAGAACCCAAAGATAACATTAATTGAGAAATTATCCTGAGTAATCTTAGAGTATTGCCAAACTCATCCTAAATCATAATAATCCTATGTTGGACAAGAAACTAAAATATTCATGGCTATTTCATAGATAATATTGGAGTTAACATGGATATGGGACACAAAAGTTATGAAACTTTCAATTCCAGTAACATTTGTGTCCTACGTCCAAACTAGAAATGCTTGTATTAATTACATAAGGGCTCAGACAATGCAAAGGTAACTTATTATAGGGGATGGGCATCATGTTAATCACATGTAAAAAAAAGTAGCACTCTAATCGTACTAGGTGCGATGTGAGCAAATTTTGAACATTCAACCTGCATTTACTCAGCTCCACAAATGCGGACGTGGGACAAACAAACAATAAGGAGACGAATTTAAGATAAATTATATTGATATCGTTTCTAGGTAGAGATATTTCCTTTGCTGAAAGACAATACATTCATTTCAAAGAGACCAGCAACTTAAGTGCTGATTAAAATCACATACATATGCGCTTCTTTATTCTTCCGAAGAAATAACCGATACATTCGAATTAAAATTTAAGTAAGTGCCTATAAATATGTTATAATTATATACCTAGTAGGTATAGTGAAGTGATACCTACGCGGCATTGCCGAATATATTCATCGAACTATAATGCATTTTAAGGTTTTAATCGAAGTCGTAAAGTATAGTTTTCACGGCAATTGTCAAATATTACACAGAGTTTTCGACGGAACGTAATAATTGTAATTGCTATAATTCATAAATTATTTTCATAGGCATTTCTTCGATCTCATCAGCAGAGTGTGTCATCAGCTAGGATACGATGCACTCATTGCGGCACATTATTTGTGGAATGTCCGCAACCATGCAGGGTTGAACAGAACCATGAGGTTTTTGTTCGACGAAGTTTGCGGCTTCCCAACAGTCACCAAAAGGCCTACGTGACCAGGGTGATAAATATCTTAAGGGAGTAGCCCCATGGCATAGCATAGGGGATTTTGCAATGATTTTAAATACAATAAACTTTAGGAACCAATCATTTCATTGACTCCAAACTTTGACGAGTCTTACCAAGGAGTTTTGTGACCACAGTAAAAAATTATCCAGTTAAAAAAATTATTAATTTACATTGTTGCGGTGTATTTTACATACAGTATTTTCGAACTTTCTATAAAACATAGCATGTTTTAGCAACGGTTATCTCAACTTCTAAGTCAATCATCATAAAATTTTGACACCTTGTTGCTCATTTTTTTACCCATGGCTGGTACCGAGAGATTTAAAATATATTCACTATCTACACATTTACACATTTTTTAATTTGAGTGCTTTAAAAACCTTGTTTTTCTATATGAATTGTTGCATGTTTTATGACTTTATATCCAACCGACTACAGCTATCAATGAAATACATCAACTATGAAAATTGCAAGTAAATTGGACAGATAGTTCAACTGATAAATTAAGGACAATTATTCTAGTTTTCAGTAAAGCAACATTGAAATAGACATAGTAGTTCGGTTTAGGAGACCATTTAAATGGTTTCAACGCCGATAGTTATATGAGATAAACCGACATTGTTATGAAACTAATTTTGATATCATTTGAAACTTAAAATGAGCAACCTGAACAGTTAACAAACCTAAATAAAATTTTTAAAAATTCACAAAAAAAAACATTTTTGTGGTGGGGCTACCGCGTTGAAAAGAGAGAAACTATTTCTAACTTGGATTTAAATGGTAAATTAAGTCTCATTGTTTTCCCTAGCTATAACATTTGGGATATAAACTATAGCTCCTATTTGCAAATTGATAATCATGTTGTAATTTCATTTACCACCCTAGAGATGCATTTCTTCCCTCTAAGGGGTATAAAAATCGTTCTAAAGGTATAGGAATATAGAACCCTGGCTTTCCATTTCCCACCCTAGAGAGACGCATTTCTTCCCTATAAGGGATATAAAAATCGTTCAGAAGGTAGGAATTTAAAACCATGGCTTTCCATTTCCCATCCTAGAGAGACGCATTTCTTCCCTATAAGGAATATAAAAATCGTTCAGAAGGTAGGCATTTAGAACCCTGGCTTTCCATTTCCCACTCTAGAGAGACGCATTTCTTCCCTATAAGGGATATAAAAATCGTTCAGAAGATAGGAATTTATAACCCTGGCTTCCATTTCCCACCCTAGAGAGACGCATTTCTTCCCTATAAGGGATATAAAAATCGTTCAGAAGGTAGGAATTTATAACCATGGCTTTCCATTTCCCACCCTAGAGAGACGCATTTCTTCCCTATAAGGGATATAAAAATCGTTCAGAAGGTAGGAATTTATAACCCTGGCTTTCCATTTCCCATCCTAGAGAGGCATATTTCTGCCCTTTTGGTGGCATAAAAATCGTTCAAAAGGTAGAAATATTAAAATTTAAGTGACATATTTATCTCTGTTAAAGAAGACAATTGTTCCTTCAAAGTGTCTGGCGAGTGTCTCTTATAGTATAAACTCTATATCAACAAGGGTTAATTGTAGCCTCTTTATCACTTTATTGGATCTTATTTAGCACCTAAGGGAAGAAAAGTGGAAGGTAGATATTTATACCCTCAAAATATTTCGATCCTATGCACAAAAGGGTCGACAATGTGGTAAACCCCTAGAGGTAGAAATTCAGACCTCTTTCTACCTTTTTCAGTTACAGTGTAGTAAAGCGAATGTTGGTTTCCTGCTGCCTCCCGCCCAATTCACTTTTATGCACAATTTTCCTATGCAGGTGGTTTTTCCAGCGGCCAACTTCACTTGCTGTGGGTAAGACTGTACTGTCCACCCACGCGTCCTGATCAGTTGGACAAAGTGGTCACCTAATAAGCTGACAGATGACCCACTGTCCAACAAAGCCAGATGTGTTTCACCCGCGATTTGCACTCGGATGGATGGCTCCCTCCTTCCTTCCATTCCGTCGACGACACAATTTTCGGGAAACCTTGGACTTTCTGTGAGCAGGCTGGTGACCTCTGACGTTGATTTAACATTTTTATGTACAATGTTCCGAAGCCGCAATATCTCGTCTCGTAGAGCACCCAAATCGGCGGCGATTTCCATAGGGCGCACTTCTAGTTTTTTGACTCGGTCGTTGGTGCCTCTGACTTGGTTCTCTCTTCAAATTTCTCTCGCTTCTGCTTCTTTTCCGGACAGTTGCGCGCGAAGTGGTTTCTGCTTTGGCACAACCAGCACGCCAACTTATCCTTTTGTCTGGTTTGTGCATGCGAGGTGGTACCCGTCGCGCCCTGCTGGTATGGCACCCATGCTGGGATGTGGGCGTGCAGGTATGGGTCGAGGGCTGCTGCATCTAGTTGTAGGTAATTTTCTTGGTGCTTCACGTCGAACTGGGCCATGTGTGAAACAGCTGCAATCCAGGGCCTGTCAGTCCCATAGTTGCCGCTAGGGAGCTGTTAGAGGTTTCCTACTCTCTCGCTAGATTGCGCAGGGTATCGTCAAGCCTTCTCTTTGGCCAGACATGTCATGTGATTTTTCGTTCGGACTTCGGAGTTCGGTTGTTTGTTTGGAAATGGCGTCGCATCTGTTTTGTTGTCGCGTATCATGGAAAGAAGATTTGGAAGAAAATTGTGAAGCTAAGTGATCGAGTCGAGAAATGTGCAGCACCGGCGAGGACTAGTTGCTGCGTGATGTGAACACCGGCAGAAGATCGAAGGAAGTATTTGTTTGTAGTAAAACCCTTTCGATTATTATTATTATTATAGAGCACGCTTTCAGCCAAGAAATCATTACACTATTTATGCGCATTTAGCTATTTTAGTATCGATAGAACCTATTTGTTTTATTCGTGGTAGATCAGGTTTCCCTAAGTTTTTTTTTGCATATTACCTTATCGTGCCTAGGCAATAATACCTACCCAACTTAATAATTTTGTTTAAATCTGTGTGATAATATTGATTTGTGTTCTGTTTCCCAAAGGTCAGTAAGAAGATAGGTGATTTATTTTAGTTATAATTGTGCTTCTAATATTACTTTCCCTGTGTATATTAATTAATTATGACTTATCGTTGCAGAGCTCCTGGGTGCAAAAGTCTTTATGTGTGCGGTACACCGTTTTCTTTTTATCGTTTTCCGAAAGATCCTGATCTTTGCAGAATTTGGGTGGACCAGGTCGGAGATCCTAAGTTGGCTGACATTCCTTTTGAGCGGTTGTATACCTCTGCTAGACTTTGCTCTCTTCACTTTCAGCGCAGTGAGTTTCAAAACGATCTTTGCAAGCGTTTGAACGAGAACGCTGTGCCGTCATTGCTTTTAGCTGGTTATGTTGTGCCTGATTTTGCTGCCAACACAGGAGATATTCATGACGTTGCTATGGAGGAAGAAGTGGAGCCAATTCTCGAGGAGGAACTTTTTTTCTTCACAGATACTGTGGATGAGGTGGCTGTATGGACTTCTCCCACCTTGGAAGTTGTGAGCGAGGATCCAGTGCACGAGGCCTTGACTTCAGATGTATCATGTTCTCCAAAGCGTTTAGGCACTGTTTAAGATCCAGCCGAAGTAACACCCAAGAGGATCTGCAGGGCTCTGGATGTGAGGACTCAATCAACTTCTATTCCCGGTGAAAATGTTGCAGGTGCATCGGGAATTTTTAAAACCCCTTATCCCAGGCAAAACAGGATGCTGAAGTTGGGACGGAAAAACTTCGTTCAGCAATCCTGGCTTCTGTAGGTGCGACCCGAGCGGCTGAGCTAACGCCACGAAAATTGAGATTGCGGCAGTTGATTGTTAAGGAACGCAAACAGGTCAGCGCACTCAAGCAACGTTGTCAGAAGCTGCAAGCCGGGAAGAAAAACCTCCTCGAGTTCTACACTGATTCAATTTTCAGGGATCTTGAGGAGGTTTCACCACCAGCAGCCAGGCTGTTCAAGACACAGCTAGAGTGTCTCAACAAGTTGCCCAAAGGTCGCCGGTTCACATTGAACGACAAAGTTCTGGCTTTGTCAATCTACAAGCGGAGCCCAAAGGCCTACAAGCTGCTTCAGACTTTCCTTGCCTTGCCTATCCCTAGGACACTGATAAGGTTGTTAAACAGGATTCCGTTTCTGCCTGGGATCAACGAGTCGGTTTTCACGCACTTGCGTGAAAAGGTCTCCAAAATGGACGACTCTGACGGAGTGTGCTCGGTACTCTTCGATGAAATCTCTCTTAGCACAGGTGTTTGCTACTCCGAGAAGCTGGATTGCATCGTCGGGTATGAGGACTTCGGTGATCTCGGGCGATCCAAGGAGTTCGCCAACCATGCACTTGTTTTCATGATCCGTGGGCTGAGGAAGAAGTGGAAGCAGCCCGTTGCCTACTACTTCTGCAAGGACACCACGAAGACAGCTCCGTTGCAGTCGCTGGTCGTCCAAGTTTGTTGAGGAGTTGCAGCGGGCGGGTTTGCATGTGGCTAACGTTCTCTGTGACCAGGCTCCAACCAACGTGGCTGCACTCGACAATCTTCTCCAATCTCATCCATCTACAGTTGAGCTGCCCGACTACGGCAAGGTTTTTAAGATTAACGATGATGACATCGCAGTCCTGTATGATCCGCCTACTTGCTAAAGAACCTTCGGAATGGTTTCATGAAGTACGACGTCGTATGGACTCCAGACACTCCTACGGAACCTGAGCCGAGCCGAATTGATCTCTCTGTCAGGAAAGAGGCGCGCTGGGAACACGTTGAGGCTCTGTTTAAAGCACATTCCTCAACAATTTACCAGAGAGCGCCCAAACTGACGGATGCCCACATTGATCCCACTCCTCAGCAGAAGATGCGGGTTAATCTGGCAGCTCAAGTCCTCAGTGCGTCGGTTGCAAATGGGGTCCGTTCGTTGATACCTGAAAATATTCTTCCAGCTTCTGCAGAGGACACAAGTGAATTTCTGCATGACTGTGATTGCCTCTTCGACAGTTTCAACGGGACAAGGCGGAGAGCTTATCTCAGGAAGTACCATCGGGTTGCTTTAACTGCTTCTTCTATCCACAGGTCTTTCTGGCCCAAGATCTCTAGGCGTATCAACAGCTGGAAATTCACAGACAGGAAAACGGGGAAAGTACGGCGTAATCCTTTCCAGAATGGTTGGCTGACGACAATCGCAGGTGCAGCGTACGTCGGGAGACTGCTTCGCAGGAAGTACGGTACCTCACTGTTGCAGATGCGTCGGCTCAACCAGGATGCATTGGAAAACCTGTTCTGCATCATCCGCCAGCATGGCCAGGATAACACCAACCCTTCTTGCTTTCAGTTTTGTGCTGCGTTGAAGACATGCATCGTCAATGGGATGATGCGGGTCTCAACCAGAGAGTCGAACTGCAAGGAAGATGCTGACACCCTGTTAACCGATCTGAAGTCTTTCCTTACGCCTACAGAAGCGGACAAAGTTGCTGCTGGGCCCTCAGTGACTTCAGAGGTTGAATCTGATGTTGCAGGGGACGTCAGCGCTCCAGCACCAGAGTTGGTCGTAGAGAACGAAAACTCCGACTTAAACCTGGATGGCCTTGACTTTTCAGAAGACTTCGAGGAGCTCCTGGCAACGGAGACCACGCTCCCCACCAAGGAGCGAGCGTCCGTTGCCTACGTTGCTGGTTATCTGGCCAGGAAAGTGATGGTCAAGTCGTGCGAGCGATGTCGTTCCTTGTTGCAGGTGGAGCCCAGCGACAACACCATTGACCATGCCCTTATCACAGCCAGAGAGCGCAGCAGCCAGGCATCCCTGATTTACCCCTCTGCAAACCTTGTACTAACCATCCGACTGACTGCTCAAGTTTCAGTTGAAATGCTCCGTGAAGCTCCCCACATCCTGAATGTCAAGCGTTGTATCACCAACCACATCAACCAACGCAGTCACAGAGCAGCGGTTCATCTCCCTGATGCTCCGGGTTAACATCCACCATTTCTGCAAACAGGCCAACCGCGCATTCAGGGCAAAGAAGGCACCGCTGAACGTACCCGGAGGATCGAAGCCAACGTCACGACAGAAGAGAATTAGGAAAGTACTTCACCAGTAGAGCAACCATTGCCTGTTAACTGTTGAGAGTTTATGTTTTCAGATTGGCTACCAGACAAGAAACCGATTTAAAATCGGCGTGATCCTGGATGTGACAGCAGCCTGAACGTGACCAAATCCTGAACTAGTCAGCACCCTGGACGTGCCCGTAGCCCGAACGAGACCAAATCCTGAACTAGTCAGCACCCTGGACGTGACCGTAGCCAGAACGAGACCAAATCCCGAGCTAGTCAGCACCCTGGACGTGCCCGTAAGCCGAACGAGACCAAATACTGAACTAGTCAGCACCCTGGACGTGACCGTAGCCAGAACGAGACCAAATCCCGAGACAGTCAGCACCCTGGACGTGCCCGTAGCCCGAACGAGACCAAATCCTGAACTAGTCAGCACCCTGGACGTGACCGTAGCCAGAACGAGACCAAATCCCGAGCTAGTCAGCACCCTGGACGTGCCCGTAGCCCGAACGAGACCAAATCCTGAACTAGTCAGCACCCTGGACGTGACCGTAGCCCGAACGAGACCAAATCCCGAGCTAGTCAGCACCCTGGACGTGACAGCATCCTGGACGTGCCCGTAGCCAGAACGTGACCAAATCCTGAACTAGTCGACATACTGGATGGAGCGACGTCCACGTACAGAGCCAGAGATGAAGAATCTCTCAGGACAATCAATATAATTTTTAATAATCGTTTTTCTTATCGTAATTTTCATAGATTACCAAAGATTACTTACTTGCAAACTATATTAGGTAAAATTAGTATTATGACCAGAAAAAGGTTTGTTTTTATAATTATGTTTCTTACATTTATTATTACTACCTGGTATTAGTACCTGGTAGTACATTTTATTACGTTCTTAATATTGATTGTTACATTCATTTGATTGCACTGATGGTTTTTCAGTTCCTTTAGTTTTAGTTCTTGTTTGACCATTTCCAAAATGCTCATATTGTATATAGTTTTTTACAGTATTATTATTACTTATCCAGGTGAAGGTGTCTTCCTAATGTTTGCTTTCAAACTGTACATAGCTTACTTCAACATTGGTATCAGTATTTTTAATAGTTCCTGTTTAATTACATCATATTATTTTGCCATTATAGGTAGTCTTTCAAGTATATTTCCTCTATGCATTATTTTTTTAATTACTTTGTTCCAAATGATGAAAACGGATGGTATCTGATGGAACTTGGTAACAAAAATTCTAGATATTATTTTATTAAAGTGTGTTACCAAATACACTTTCATTTCACAATCTACCAAAGATGTCAGGTTATTTGCCTTTTCATATGCTGCAGTGCAAGCAGTTGGCGTGGCAGAGGTATTAGCTGCAGCCGGCTGGTAGTGTGATTTCTCGGTTCCAAACTGATCTGATGGAATTAGGGAACTCTTAGAGGTCATATTAAAATTTTGTTACCAGTACATTTTTCCACAATCTAGCAAATATGTCAGAATGTTACTTTATTTTTCTGCTACAGGATCACTTTGCAAAATTAGTAGGTTTATTGCGGCTGATCCCCGTGTGTGTAACAGATGTCAAGTTTTGAGCGCTGCATACGGCATACCAGACCTGGCTCATGGGGCCATATTTATTTAACTCTGTTGTAAACTAATGTGTTTTGACAATTTAATTATAATAAATTTAACTATGGCAATGCAAAGAAATTGTTAATGTATTATTGTTCCGTTATTTTTAATTGTGCGCAGTTTATATTTGAATTTGATATGTTTGTCAAATGCATTTCAATTGTAATTGTTTGTGAATTGAAAAATATTGTATTGAATTCCATTTCAATGAATATTTTTGAATTTTTGAACAATTAAAATTGAAATGAGTTTGACAAACTATGGGAAGCAGGCCTAGAATGAAAATTAGCATTTGAACCTATCCCGCCACCTGCCGCCATCTTAAATTTATTTACCTACTCTGACGCTTAGGGCGCTGTGACCAGGAAAACAAAGTTACTTGGATTACTAGCATACTGTGTCATATCTGAACCGAAGGTTATTATATAGTATCATTGGCTGCGATCATCCCTGTCGGTCCCGACGCCCTCATCGTGGTTCCCCAGGCCAGCGATGGCTCCACGGACCAGGCTGCTGGAGGAGGCGGCCGGTATTCACGGTCCATTAGTATGGCCCGTTGGATGTCTGGCCCTGCCCTTGCCATCTCCCGCAAGGTGTCATATTTTCGACCAGCCACTGCCCTTCTAAATTCAGGATGCATTTGTCGCAGCACTCTCTCTATCTTCGTCTCTTCGCTTACTGAATCTCCTATTTTTTCGTAATACCCAGCAATCGTCTGGATAAATGCCGACAGCGACTCGGCAGGGTGCTGGGTCCTATCGTCCAACTCCTTTCTCAGTAGCTCCTGGTAGTTCACCGGCCCGAACTCGTTCAAAAATGCCTCCTTGAATTCTTCCCATCCGTTGAAGCCGCCGATGAAGGACCACCAACTCAGGGCGGCGTCTGTGAGAGCCACTGGGACTCCCCTGGTTAATAGGTCCGTTGGAGTCATGTTTTGCGACGCAGCAAAACGCTCGAGCTGGCACAGGAACTCGCTTCGGGTTTTTTCGTCCCTGTGACCTTGGTATGTTGGCACGGAGATGCGGAGGGACGCCCATGCCTCGCGCTCCCTCGTCGGCTGGGCCATTGATGGCTGGGGGGTCGGTAGCTGTTGTTGTGTCGAGGCAGCCATCCGAGCGAAGGACTCACTCGTCCACTTACTGCCTTTCAAAGCCGATCACCCCGAATGATGCCGAGCCAGTGAATGCTCGGTGTAGTAATTTAAATCATTTAAACCTTTATGTTTTAGACATTCACATGATTATCCTATACTTATTACCGGTTCCATATAGTGTCACTTTTGACTCATGTGTAGAGAGTGTGTGTTGTACGCTATGAGGGATTTTGAAGTCTGAACGTGAATAAACCGGTTTGAAAATCAGTTGTTATTGCCTCAATCCTTGGGTTATCACAATTGGCAACGAGGATAAACGATTCTCTGTACATTGTCGATAGTGTTTATATTCTACTGCCGCAATTTTCTTAAATGATGGCGGATAACAGTGAGGTTAAAACCTTCGATTGCCTGGGAGATCAAACATCTCTAGCGCAAAGATGGCAGCGGTGGCTGCGTGGTTTCGGTTACTACATAGGTAGCACTGGAATCAAGGACGCTTCACGCAAACGTGACACTCTGTTGCATAAAGCCGGACTGGACGATCAAGACGTGTTTCATGCATTGCCTGCAGTACTGCCGAAGGAAGGTGAAGATATCGCGACAGTGGCTGCACTAACGACGAAATTCACGCCCAAAGGTAACGTTCCTTACGAACGTATTAAATTCCGTGCACTAAGCCAGGAAGAGAGTGAATTAAATCGGTTGACCAATTCGAAATGCGCCTGCGGCGTCAAGCAGCCTACTGTAATTTAGGTACGCTAATTGATGAACAATTGCGTGACCAGATTTTAGACAAGGTTTTTTCAAGAGCTCTCAAACGAAAACTTATTGAAATCGGGCCAGACATGACCCTACACTCTGTACTCGACACGGCGAGGTGTTGGGAAGACGCCAACATGAAAGAACACGAACTGTCCGTCTTACCCGACAAGCTAACGTCCGTGTGCGCGGTAAAAGAAGGTACTAGAGCGAAGTTCAACGCGAATAAACTTACATGCTTTGCATGCGGGTATAAGGGGCATGTACGCACGAGTCCTAACTGTCCTGCAAGGAATGAAAAGTGTAGGTTGTGCCAAAGCGTCGGACATTTCCAAGCTTGTTGCAAGAAAGCAAAGAAGGAAGAGAAGAAAGAAGAAACGAAAGTTTTCAAGAAGAAAAAGAAGAAGCAGACAAAGAAGAATGTCTCAACCTTTTGAAGATTCAAGTTCGGACGAGAGTGACTATACTTTTGGTGTGACTGTAAGACAGTTGAACAGGGTGCAGTCTGAAGATCTACTCCGTGTCAAGATTGGTGGCGTTAACTGGAAGTTTATGATTGATTCAGGTGCCTCATGCAATGTGGTAGACGAGAGTACGTGGTGCTTCCTAAAGAAACAGAAGATTGTTTGTTCTACATCTTCTACGACCAAGATGCTATATCCGTACGGAAAGAAGTAACCACTGTCAGTTCTAGGAAAATTCCGTGTTGCGATAGAAGGGCAAACCAAGAAGGAGTGTGCCGTATTCTACGTGATCAAGGGGAAAGGCTCGCCACTGCTGGGTAAAGATACTGCGGTCAAGCTGGGAGTATTGACAATAGGGTTACCTGTGAATCAACTCGAATGCTTGCAAGAAAACGCGAACACTGCCAAAGATAAGAAGAAAGCAATTGGAAAATTGAAGAATTTCCAGATGAAACTTCCAATCAAGGACGGAGTCGTGCCAGTATACCAACCGTTAAGAAGAATACCGGTACCGCTACAAAAGAAACTTGAAGCACAACTTGACGAGTTAGAGGGGCTGGACATAATTGAGAAGGTAGAAGGCCCTTCCTAATGGGCATCGCAGTTAGTTGACAGTCCCAAAGGAAACGGGGACCTACGCATCTGCGTTGAAATGCGTAGGGCGAATGAATCAATAGAACGGGAGAAACACCACATTCCCAGTTTCGAAGAGACAGCAAGGTTGAAGCAGTTCAGAACTTCCGGGAACCGAAGACTCCGGCGGAAGTGAGCAGCTTTCTCGGATTGGTGAACTTTGTGGGACGCTTCATCCCAAAACTGTCTACAGAGACGGAACCGCTGAGACGACTCTTGAAGAATGAAGTTCCCTTCGAGTGGGGTTCCGAACAGAAGAAAGCGTTCCGTGAGCTGAAGAGGAGACTGACAGAGAAGCGTACTCTGGGTTATTACAATCCTGAGGCGAAGACTACAGTCATTGCAGACGCAAGTCCGGTAGGGCTTGGAGCAGTTCTCGTACAGGACGGGCCTGGAGGTCCGAAGGTGATCAGCTATGCAAGTAAAAGCCTATCAGACAGTGAGAAGAGGTATTCTCAAAATGAAAGGGAGGACCTAGCACTTGTATGGGCATGTGAAAGGTTTCACTACTTTCTGTACGGAAGAGAATTTGATTTGATTACCGACAATAAGCCGATAGAAACTATCTATTCACCTAAAGGAAAGCCATGTGCTAGAATTGAAAGATGGGTGATGAGAATACAAGCTTACAAGGATCGCATAATACACAAACTATGAAAATCGAATATCGCGGATCCACTCTCCAGGTTGTTAGCGAACGGTACCACTACTGATTCTTTCGACAGAAAAGGAGGAAGATGTCTGCAGGTTCTAATAGAGACAGCAACTCCGGTAGCGTTGAAACTGGAGGACATCGAAGAAGCCTTCGAGAAGGACGACGAGCTGAAAGCTGTGTCGCAGAGCCTGAAGACTGGTACGTGGAAAGAAGATAGTAAACCTTATCATCCGTTTTCGAATGAGCTTGGTCAGTCAGGAAACGTCAATCTACGAGGAACTCGGATTGTGATTCCGACAACGCTTCGACAAAGAACAATGAAGCTCGCTCATGAAGGACACCCTGGGATGACGGGAATGAAACAGCGACTACGCGCTAAGGTATGGTGGCCTGGAATCGACAGGGAGTGTGAACGCTACGTGAAAACATGTCATGGTTGGAAGGGAGGCGAAGCTGGAAAAATGTGCACCCGAACCGGGATACGAACCCGGGAGAGCATACGAACCGCGATACGAACCCAAAACGAACCGCGGTAGGGCACTTGCCCGGCAAGCAGGAGGTCCCGGGTTCGTATCCCGGTTCGGGTGCACATTTTTCCAGCTTCGCCTCCCTTCCATCAATTGCATACTGGTAACTGCTTTAACCAGTAACAATTTCCTCTCATCCACCTCGTTTCTCTTCGTCTGATAACGGGACAAAGGGTCTAGTGATTGCGCCATCGCCGTCCTGGGGCCGAGTCCGTTTACCCGTCCCATGTACGGGTCGCTCGGCCTCTCATCTCCCCGGAGATCCCACTTGTCCCACCCGGCGAAGCAGGGAGAATGTGTGACCGAATAGCTCAGTTGGTAGAGCACCTGCCCGGCAAGCAGGAGGTCCCGGGTTCGTATCCCGGTTCGGGTGCACATTTTTCCAGCTTCGCCTCCCTTCCATCAATTGCATACTGGTAACTGCTTTAACCAGTAACAATTTCCTCTCATGTCATGGTTGTCAAATAGTAGGTTCGCCTGATGCACCGGAACCGATGCAGAGCACCACTTCCAAGTCAAGGGTGGCAGGATATCTCAATGGATTTCCTTGGTCCTCTACCATCCGGACATACGCTTTTGGTAATTATTGATTATTACAGTCGCTTCTATGAAGTTGAAATTATGAAGAAGACGACAACGGAAGAAACGATCAAGAGACTGAAACCAATATTCGCTAGGTACGGTCTACCCTCATCGATCAGATTTGATAATGGACCACAATTGATCAGCGAAGAATTTCGAGAATTCCTAGAAGAAAACAACATTGAGCACCGTCGCACGACGCCCCTATGGCCTCAAGCCAACGGGGAAGTAGAAAGACAAAATCGTTCTTTGCTCAAACGTTTGAAGATCGCACAAGCTACGAACGAGGATTGGAAAGAGATGCTGCTCGCATATCTGTCTCTCTACCGGAACACTCCGCACACCACTACGGGAGTAAGTCCTGCGGAACTCTTCTTCAAGAGGAAGATCAGGGATAAGTTACCATCCTGTGAGGGTCAGAAAGAAGCCGACGAAGAGATCCGTGACCGCGACCAGACAAGAAAATGGAACGGAAAGATGTATGCGGACCGTTCACGTCAAGCGAAGAAGAATACGCTGGAAGAAGGTGATTTTGTGCTCATGAAACAACCCAAGACCAACAAGCTTACAACGACTTTCAACTCTACTCCATCGAAAATAATTGAGAAAAATGGGAACAGTATTACCATTCAAACACCCAACAAGGTCCAATATACTAGAAACTCAACATTCTCCAAGAAATACCATTCCGAGACCAATGAGTCAACAAAGGTTTCAAAACCAGAGGTTGATCAGGATCCAGAAAAAGAACCTTCACCTGAAGAGACCCTAGCAGAACCGGACACCCGAGCGAAGGAACGAGCCGGGACGCCGCTCAAGACTAGACCGCACCGGAAAATCGATGTTCCATTACGATGTCAAATTTAGAATGGGTAGTTTGTCTCACTTTGAAAGAAAAGAGGGATGTAGTAATTTAAATCATTTAAACCTTTTTGTTTTAGACATTCGCATGATTAACCTATACTTATTTCCGGTTCCATATAGTGTCACTTTTGACTCATGTGTAGAGGGTGTGTGTTGTACGCCATGAGGGATTCTGAAGTCTGAACGTGAATAAACCGGTTTGAAAATCAGTTGTTATTGCCTCAATCCGTGGGTTATCACACTCGGCTTTTTCTACTCCGGTTTGGACTGGGTTGAAACATACGTATCGCACATTTAGTACAAGACTGCCATAAACGAAAGAATCGCATGTTTTTATTATTACATCATAAAATTGGAAAAAAAATAAGTAATTTACTGCAAAACCGCCACAACCGTATGAAATCATTCAATAAGGTTCAAATGCTAAAATTCTCTTCTGACTTTCACGATTTTGTTGAAAATGTACTAAATTTTTGTAGCTATACTGCCACAACTCCCCTTGGTATAACCAATTTGTCAATTTTTGTGAAGTAGTATTAAAAAAATACAGCAATACCGCCACATGCGACTTTGTGGCGGTATTGGCGATAATTTTCATGCTCACCCTGTTCTTACTGTTTCGAGCAACACCGCCACATGTACCTTTTTGGCAGTCTTCTAATAAATCTTTGTACGAAAATGAAATAAAGTTACTTGAAGCCATGCGTTGCAACAGAAGTTATGGCAGTTCACTAGTAAAATTTTACGTCATTCTCTGATTTTTTTCGACTTCGGGGGCATTTTCTTAGGAGATTTAATAAACATAGGGTTGGTATTTGGCAGGTGTTGTTTTATCACCAAAACAGCGTCAGTTGGCTGCCTCGAGGCAGTGAGAGTGGACGTGTGTGTACATTTGTTAAGAAAGATGGCCACGAGAGGAGAAAAGATCCTGAAGTTGGCTAAGAATAAGCTATCTAAGGTAAGACATGAAACAGCGATATTATTATGTACATGCTCAAATTAAATCGCGGGAATAGAAAACATAATATTATGTTCACAGTTTACAAGCGTATTGAAAGTGCAATGATACTTAATATTTATGCTCTTTTAGGGAAAGGTTAAGAAGAAGAAACCATTCCGACCCAGAAATCTTTTTAAAGAAATTCAAATGATGGAAAAAGCTGCCGCTGGATCCAGTGCATTACAGGCTAGTGATAATATTGTGGCAGCCAACGAAGACACTGGTATCGGCGTCGTGGAGGCTGCGGGCATCGTCCTGATAGCTATAGAAGAGACAGGCAACGAAGATGGTTGGATCAACGTCTTGTTGCCAGTTATGGAGGGTGGTCAAGCCGACAATGAAGATGTTGAGTTGAATCTTTTCTTGCCAGTTGTAGGAGATGGCAGCGTCGAGCCGCTTGGAGAACTGGAAGAAACCGATTTAGAATGGGAAGAAGAATCGGTTAGATCTGAGTTGTCTTCAGAATTCAGTCAGTCGGAGAGTGAGCACAGCTCACGCAAGAAGATGAGAAAGCCTGACAATTGGAGTCGCAACATGGCACAAGAAAAACGAAATAAGGGTAAAGCTTATTATTTGCAAAAAGGCAAACGATTTCCGAGTAAATCTATACAAAAAAGCTGATAATTGCAGCAAACAGTGTAACAAAAAGATAACAATGACGCAAAGGAAATACATTTTCGATAGTTTTTGGGCTATGGGTGATCTGGCCAGACAGCGTCAGTGTATAGCCAATAGGCTGTCAGTCGTTGAACCAATTGGTTCTACTCGCCAAAAGGCTAGACAACTCGGTCTGTCATCGAGAAAGAAAAATAGTAATTTTACGTTTGAAATCAATTGGCTGATTATTTCAGAGTGTAAAACTTTCTTCATGGGCACATTGGATATTGGGGATCGTATGGTACGTACTGCATTAGCAAAGAAAGATTCGGTCGGAAACATTGGAAAAGATTTGCGTGGTTCTCACGCTAATCGCGGTAATATGCTTGATCCTGCCATCAAGGATGGAATAAGATTCCACATAAACTCCTTTGCTAGAGTAGAATCTCATTACCTTAGAGCCCAGACAAAAAGGGAATACATAGATGGAAGCTTGACCGTAAAGGAAATGCACAGGCAGTATTCACTACAAAGTTAATTGGATAATGTGCCTGCAGGAAAGTACTACTTGTATGATACAATTTTCAACCACGAATTTAACATAGGGTTCCACAAACCAAAGAAAGACCAGTGCACCTTTTGCGAGAGATTTAAAAATTCGACCGTAAACGGGAGCTAGAGCTGCAAACTGAATTTGACAAGCACCAAGAAGAAAAAGTTTTGTCTAGGGAAAATAAAGCGGAATATTCTAACAAAGCCCATAGAGATGAGATAATTCTTGCCACCTTTGACCTAGAGGCAGTTCTCCCAACCCCTTGCGGCGACATAAATATATTGTATTACAAACGAAAATTGGTGACTTACAACTTCACAGTTTATGATGTAGTAAAGAAAAACGCACTTTGCTATGTTTGGGACGAAAGCCAGGCAAAAAGGGGAGCCAATGAGATCGGTACATGCGTGCACAAATTTTTGGAGGACTTTTCTAAGGCGAACATGTTGTGTTTTACTCAGACAATTGCTCTGGGCAAAACAAAAATAAATTTATTGTTTCCATGTATTGAAAAGCAATTCCCAAAATTCCAAGCAAAAATTCCAAGCATTTTCCAAGCATTTCAAGCAATCCAAAGCATTCCAAGCAATTCCAAGCATTTTCCAAGCAAAATTTGGATATTCTGTCTATAACACACAACTTTTTAACCGTGGGTCACACACAGAATGAGGGTGACTCGGTGCATTCTACTATAGAAAAGCAAAAGACCAGAGCTTTGAAAAGCGGTTGCATATACGTTCCCGTACAGTGGGTTACTGTTAAACAGACAGCAAAAAAGACTGGTGAACCATATAAAGTAATAGAAATGGCCACAGAAGAAGTTTTGGACTTGAAGAAATTGGCGGAGAATACAGGGAAAAATTTCAATATTACAGAGGCCAATCAAACAATTGTATGGAATGAGATAAAAATCATCCGTGTAACCAAAGGCTCACCATACAGGTTTGAAGTAAAAACCTCTTATAGCAGCGAAGATTATCAATCTATCGACTGTCGCCGAGTAAGAACACGAGGAAGAAAACTATCGTTCAAAGAAGAAATTGGTTTAGAAAAAGCATACAAGTCTCCTCCAGCAACGATTTCAAGGTTTTGTAAACACTCGCCCCGACAAGTTGCAGCAGCAACGTTGCTTTCTTGTCCGGTTTCACCTCGTTCGCCTCTAAAAACAGTTCCAATCTTTCTACGTAACAGTCTGGCGACGAGGATGTGCGTGTGTATATCGAGTGAATAGTCATCAAGAATGCCGTATATAGGAAGAATATCAGAATTCGAGCCCGGGAGTGAAGAGTTCGAGACTTACGTAGAAAGATTGGAACTGTTTTTCGAGGCGAACGAGGTGAAACCGGACAAGAAAGCAACGTTGCTGCTGCAACTTGTCGGGGCGAGTGTTTACAAAACCTTGAAATCGTTGCTAGCTCCCGATCTTCCTAAAACAAAATCGTACGACCAATTAGTAGAAAAACTGGAGCAACATTACATGCCGGTAAAGTCCGTAATAGTCGAGTGCTACACATTTACTAGGCGCAACCAGCACGCAGAAGAATCAATCAACGCTTACGCAGTCGATCTTCAAAGACTGGCAAGCACGTGTGAGTTCGGAACGTTTCTGGATCGAGCGCTTCGTGACCGCTTCATCGGTGGGGTGAGCAGTGATGAAATTCGTCAAGCACTATTAAATGCGGTAGAAGACATAACTTTCGCGAAAGCTTGTAAACTAGCGCGAAGTATGGAGTCAGCAAAAGCAAACGCTCAAGCAGTCAATTCTGAGGGAGAGTTATTAGTCAAGAAAGTCGTCAAGCAGTCCCATGGATCGCAGTCCCATGGATCGCAGTCACGTCATGTGAGTTCGTATGCGAGCTCGTCAAGAAATCCGTCCAGAGTCCCGTCACGAGTCAAGTCGGAGTCCAGTCCGAGTCAGCAGAGTCGCGGTTGTCGTCGATGTGGTCGTCTTCACAGCGAGGACACCTGCCCAGCACGCCACTGGGAATGCTTCAACTGCCGCCGGAAGGGCCATACAGCCAAGCTGTGTGGGAGGTGGAAACGCGTCAAGAACGTCCATGATGAGTCGTCGGAAGAGTCGTCGGAAGAAGAAGAGTCAGATAACGGTGAGGAGTCGTCGGAGTCATACTTGAATAAGGTCCTGTCATTTAAAAAGATATGCTCACCACATATAGTAAATGTAAATGTTGGCGAACATAATCTAGCCTTGGAGGTAGACTGTGGCTCGCCGTGCACATTGGTGTCGGAGTGGTTGCAGGGTATTCAAAACCCCCCTAGAGCCTGTCAATGCGAAGTTTCGTTCCGTATGTGGAGCTAAACTGAATGTCCTAGGGAAGGTAGTCTTAGAGCATCGGGGTCACAGTCTCCCGATTATTGTGGTCAGACAAGATTTGTCGCCGCTTATGGGGCGGACCTGGCTAGACAAACTTTTTCCCGGATGGCGCGATAGCTTGTCCTTAAAAACTATGGATGTTGTTGGCTCCATAGGAAGGTCCCATAATAAGGAGGACATAAAAGGGTTGATAAAAAAGTTTCCTAAGGTTTTCGACAGCACAATAAGGGCGCCATCCTAGGATACGAAGCGGAAATCGTGCTTAAAGACGATTATTCTCCGGTTTTCCATAAGCCATACGAGGTCCCATATGCCCTAAGGGAGTCCGTGGAAAAAGAGCTAAATTCTTTAGCTGGCCGTGGTGTCATTGAACCAGTGAGGCACAGCAAGTGGGCCTCCCCAATCGTAGTTGCACGCAAGAAGGGCACCGATAAAATCAGGCTCTGTGTTAATTACAAGAGCACGGTGAATCGCTTCATCGAAGCATAGCATTACCCGCTGCCGAGAGTAGACAACATATTTGCGTCGTTAGCTTCTGCTACCTGGTTCTCGGTGCTGGATTTGACCAATGCTTACCAGCAGTTGCTCATTTCGGAACGATCCAAAGAAATTTTGACTCTAAATACGCATATTGGGTTATTTAGGGTGAACATGTTGCCCTATGGTGTTAATCTAGTGAACCCTCCCAGTTTCAAGCCGTCTTTGACCAGGTGCTTAGGGGAATACCCAATGTATCTTGCTATCTAGATGATATCTTGATTGCGACCGCAACCAAGGAACAGCACATGCATACCGTCAATCTAGCTTTGAGTAAGCTAAATGATCACAACATTCGAGTTAACCGGGATAATTGCTCATTTTTCAGTCGAACTGTAAACTCTTTCGGACACGTAATTGATGGTAAAGGTATTCACCCAAGTCCGGACAAGGTAGAGTCAATCGTAAATGCACCTGAGCCAGAAAACCTACCCCAGTTACAAGCTTATCTGGGCCTCCTGAATTTTTACAATTAGTATTTACCAAGGGCGTCCACCCTGTTAAAGCCGTTGCATAATTTACTTTGTAAAGATGTCGAATGGAAATGGACGCAAGAATGTTCGGATGCATTCAAACAAAGCAAAGAGTTGCTGCTCGAAAATCAATTATTAGTGCCTTTTGACCCTAGCAAACCGATCATTGTCTCGGTCGATGCTTCCGCCTATGGAGTCGGCGCTGTCCTGTCGCTTTTGATCGAGGGAAAAGAAAGACCCGTAATGTTTGCGTCATCGACGCTAAACGCTCATGAGCGCGGGTATGCTCAACTAGAGAAGGAAGCCTTGGTCATTATTGTCGGAGTGAAAAAATTCCATAAATTCCTGATCGGACACAAGTTCGAGCTAGTTAGCGAGCATCTCCCTTTGCAGGCTATTTTAGGCAACAAAAAAGATATCCCTACCCTAGCTGCCGCGCGATTGCAACGGTGGGCGATTATCTTGTCGGCCTATCAGTATGAATTACGATACAACAAAGGTACGGAGATAGCTCATGCGGACGCAATGTCGCGTCTCCCATTACCTGTACCTACCGGAGAGGCCGATCATGACTACTCTATTGTCAATTATGTAGTCGGGAATTTATTCAATGAAAATAACCTGCCCGTAACAGCCAAAGATATCGCCAAGGCTACTGCCCATGACCCGATCTTGTCCCGCGTTCTGGATCTCACTCTATCAGGTTGGCCAGAGCGTGTTACTGATGAAAATTTAGCACCATTTACGTCTCGACGACAGGAATTGTCCGTAGATGGAAGGTGTGTAACCTGGGCAGGCAGAGTAGTGATCCCCAGTAAACTCAGAAATCAGGTGAAAGAGCTGTTGCATGATCAACACCCTGGCATCGTCAGAATGAAAGCCCTCGCTCGAAGTTTCGTGTGGTGGCCGGGCATAGATGAGGACATAGAGAGCATTGCGAAAGTCTGCGAAACTTGCCAAACCAGATATGCCACCGCTCAAAAAGGGCCACAATTTAATTGGCCATCGCATTTTAAGCCCTGGCAGAGGGTACATCTCGATTTCGCTTAATTTGAAGGGATGATGCTGCTTATTTTGGTTGATAGCTATTCTAAATGGATAGACGTATGGAAAATGTCCAGCACCACAGCCGAGACGGTTAAAGAAAGGTTGCGTAGCTATTTTGCAACATTCGGTGTGCCGGAGAGTTTTGTAACCGACAATGGACCGCCCTTCGCGTCATTGGAATTCAGTAATTTCTGTAAAGAATCCCCCACCCCCAGTCGAATGAACTGGCCGAGCGAACGGTTCGAACAGTAAGACAAATTCTGGGTAAAAACCTGGCAAAGCAGTGTGGCTTACAACATCGAATTGATAATTTGTTATTCCATGTGAGAAATACACCGTCTACTGTCACTCATCTCACTCCTGCAGAAATATTGCTAAAATACAAACCCATGACAAAATTGGGCTTACTTAAACCTAACCTAGGAAGATCCCTTTAAGGGAAAAATCATTCTCATGTCAAACCTATGAAACACTCTGATATAAACCAACATGTTTACACTAGGGAACCAGGTATTCATAGCTTGAACTGGGAGAGAGCAGTGATCATAGAACCAATCAGTTCAACTTTGTATAAAGTTAATGTCCATGGAAAAATAAAAACTATGCATATATAGATAAGATAAAAGTACGCCAATTTGAAAAAACCTGTTGACCAACCAGCAAATGACCATTGACAGTCGTGCTCAGGAGAAGCCCCCACGCCAGTTTGTAAGTGGGAGGACTACGCCAAAGAAGGAAGGAGACTTATTCCCAGGAAATAATGCTGACGAAAGAAAGGAACTGAACATTCAGCCTGAGCTGAGACGGTCAGGTCGTATCAGAAAACCACCAGAAAGGCTGGTGCTAGGAAGAAACTAACGGTTAGCACTGAAACGGATGAGAGAGATTTACTTGAATTACTGTTATGCACGGGCGTGCGGTCTAGGCTATGCTAACTAGTCAGTGACTAGTCTGCTGTTCTCAAACATATGATGGTTTTATTCTTATTTTTATTTTTAAAAATTACAAATTTTTTTCTTGACGGGATGAAATTTATTTATACAATTTGTTTGTTTTTATCGCTAAAACAGCATATTGCATGTTTTAAATCGCTTTCCCTCTTTTTCCGAACTCTCAAGTTCCTCTCTTACGGCATATCATTGTTTAAACTTCGCGCCAGAACGCACTGTTGAGCGTTGCTCCACCCGCATTGCGTCCTACTACATCACCAATGTGCTTTTTCTGACTAGTTTCGATGACGTATTTGGTGATATTTGCGGGCGGGGAGGGAGAGGGAAACGTGGTCGCTCTGCATGCGCAATGGTCCCGACTATTCTACTGCTATAGTAGACACGTCTTTCCGTATTGGCTAATTGGTCGTTGAGATTTCGCGCGCAACAAACACTCTGTCACTCACCGCGCACTGCCCGCGGCTGGGATTCCCCTGCGCTGATCTCTCTCGAAGTTTCCATTGTTGTCGACGGCCATATTTACTTGCCTGTCACTCATGTTTTCGCGTCTAATTTCGTGCATGTACAATTTATTGTCGCCTTGATTTGATTTCGGTTGTAAAATTAGTGTTGTGTTGCGTGTGTTTATCTTTTTTGCTTTAAGTCACGTCGGAAACAGTGAAACCTCGGCCTCCTACGTGTGTTATTAGATGCCTGTTAGATAAACCGTTTCATCGACTGTCGTTCGATGAAAAAAAGCGAATAATAGGTGCCGGTAGGCCTAAGCCAGCTATGAAATTTCTTTCCTCTGCTGGCCAGGCTAAAGTCAATTACGTTCGACATTTCAACCCTAATGAGTACGATAAGCATTTGTGGCTCACGGGTTCCGAAGAAATGAACAAGCTATATTGCTGGTCATGCTTGCTTTTCTCGCCCGAAAGCGACAGTTCAGTTTGGTGCAGAGGTGGCTATTCTAATCTCAATGGGCTATTCAAAGCTCTGAAATTACACTCCCACAGTCAAAATCATTTGCGATCGACAGTGAAATTAAATACGTTCGGTACAGTGCGAGTTGACCTGCAGCTGAGTGAGCAACGCAGGCTTGAGGTAACGAAACACAACGAAACAGTGACAAGCAACAGGGACATATTGAAGAGATTTATTAGTTCAGTTTGCTTCTTGGCGAAGACCGAAGCACCATTTCGTGGTCATGACGAAAGAGAGTCTTCGTTGAACCGCGGTGCATACTTAGAGTTCATAAGTGCACTGTGCGAATTTGATCCGGTTCTAAAAGCCCACCTTGCTACTGCTACCGTCTTCAAAGGAACGTCGAATAGGATCCAAAATGACTTGATTCAATCTATTGGAACGGTAGTGTTAAATAAAATCAAGCAAGAGGTAAAAGAGGCCAAATTCGTTTCAATCCTTTTGGACGAAACAACCGATGTAATGAACATGTCACAATTAGCTACTGTGTTGCGATATGTGGACTATAGTGGTCTCGCTCAAGAGCGATTTCTTGGATATACTGACGTCAGCGCTAAGAAAGATGCTGCAGGTTTGTTCGAGCACGTTGTAGAGATTGTCGAAGAGTTCGAACTGGATGGCAAGCTTGTCGCACAGTCTTACGACGGGGCCGCGGTTATGGCCGGCCAATTGAATGGCCTATGCACTAGAGTGCAGGCAAAGTATCCCTATGCTCTCTTCGTGCATTGTTTTGCGCATAGGCTCAATTTGGTTCTGCAGAAAGTTTGCTGTACTGTGCAAGAGTGTCGCATGTTTTTTTCAACGTTATCGGGACTAGCGGCATTCTTTTCCAAATCACCCAAACGAAGCGAGGGCCTGAAAGCTTTCATGACGAGGAAATTGCCCAAAGTTGCTCCTACACGATGGTGCTTCACGTCCCGATTAGTGAATACAGTGCACGATTTCCAACTGCAACTAATTGAGTTTTTCGAAGACATTATTGCTAGCCATCAGAATTGGGACGATGAAACATGCGACAGGGCCCAGGGGTACCTTAGTTTCCTCACCAGTTTCGCGAATACATTTCTTCTGGTGGTATTTTCGAAACTGTTTGCTCACACTGACCACCTGTACAACGTTTTACAAACTAAGCTGTTCGACATCGGCTACTGCTTCGGTCTCGTGAACGAAACGAAGCAACTCGTTGATAGCCATCGAAACAGCTTCACTTCGGTCTAGGAGGATGTATTAAAAAAGGCATCTGATTGTCACGTCGACATCGAAGAGCAACGACGGAGAAAGAGACGAGATGATGACCCCCGAGAGCCATATAAACGGCTGCTTTATGAGATCGTCGACCATATTTCAAACCAAATAGCAGACCGCTATGCATCAATGGAGAAGTTTCTGTTTTTAGATCTTTTAAACCCTAAAAAATTCGCGGATCATAAAATGAGGTTTCCGGAAAAAAGCCTGCGCATCCTTTTGGACACTTATCCCAACATTTTTGACCGGGTGCAACTCAAACAAGAACTCATCACTGACTTCGCACTCGAGGAGTTCAAAGACAAGATGCCGCATGAGCTGGTGCCCTATATGCTGTCCGTCAGTTTAGAAAAAGCTATGCCAGAGCTTTACAAGTTGGCCTGCTTGAAGTTGGACGGGGACGTCGTTGACGGCGTCCTCGTAGGACACGGCCGGAAGGATCGTGGACGGCCTCTTGATGGCAGGGAGCAAGGCTACAGTCCACAACATGACGGCACCGTCGACTCTCGCCGCGACCTCGGAGGACGGTCGGGAAGTAAGGGATGTCGCCATGGATGACGGCGTCGTCGACGTTCGCGCCGGCGAGGAGCGTGAACGCCCCGATTCCGATGGTCGACGGCGACCATGGTCGGAAAATTGCCAGACATTTAACATTGGTTTTATGATATGGGACTTCGCCGTAATTGTGTCGAAAACGTCGCGCCGCTGCCACTGTTTTAGGGTATTTCACGTCTTTAATCACACGTACACAAAACAAATTCAAATTTGGGTATATGAGAGGGACCCCTCCACTGAAGGTGGTCACAGTCACAACTTCAGCATTGGTCTTATGGGAGTTTCACGACTTCTCGGGTCTCTCCGTAGGTTCGCGGCCGGCGGGGCCGCAGTCGCCGCGAGAGTTGACGGCGACCTGTGAACTTCGGACCACCGGTCACTGGTTGTTGGCGGGCAGAGACCGCTGCCCGCCCGGCAAGATATAGACCAGCCAGTCAGGCTGCTGAGGAAGGAAGTGAAGCAGGAGACTTGCTTGCAGAGTGAGGCGCCGCACGTTGCTGGCGGGCGGGAGGCGATGACTGACCGGGAAGCTCGTCGACGCCCTCACTCCTTCAATCGTTAGTCGATTCACGGTTCATGCCGTCGGCTAAGTCAAATAGCATGGGACTACTATTATACTATTATGGGACTACTAACGTGGCAGTCCGATGACACTGGGCGTCGACCATCGCGGCGACGGCTCGGTGCTTGACCGTGTGCGTCGTCGACGCCCTCACCCATTTAGATACCAAGTCGTTTTACATTGGTCTTATGGGTGACTGGGAAAATGGCAAAGTCAAATAACACGGGGCTTATGGCAGCCGCTTGTGGGCGAACTCCAATCAGATCAGGAAGGTTTGGGATGCCGTTGTCGGCGTCTGGTCTTTCAAACGCAAGGACCAACCACTATCAGATAACCAGCAGCAGCACCCATAATTACCTTTCTCAGTAATGCGATTTAAGGTCGTTGATTGAAGCTTTCTTTGATTATAGGCGGAATTGGGATAAAAGCCGACAATTTTTGTCTTATTTGGGAATTTTAGTAGAAGTTAAGATAGCTCTGAAAATATTTTTTGGTGGAAAATTCTCGGAAAATTCTTGAAAATTTTGTCGAAAAAGGTATACACTTTCCTGGGCACTATTTGAACAATTTTTGGCTCAAATATTTTTTTTAATGTGTTGTTTGTCACTGTCAACCATTTGAAATGAGCTCTGATCTCTAGCAGTTATAGATTTCGAGAAACAATTTTTTGAAAACGTCGAAAGAAAATGGCTGAACAGAGTTGTTTTAAAACGCATGAAAAAATAAGAAGCGCAAACATTTTTGAAATGGTGAAATATTCAATTTGTTGCCAAGGGTGTGAGGATTCCGTAGATACTTTTCTCATTGCGATCTGATAACAGGTGTGGTCAGGAAAGTGTATCGCGTGCGAGGTAAAATCTGCGCGGGAATCGCTTCCGTCCGCTTCAATGTGTGGACATTGCATACCCAACAGGCTCGCTCTCAGCGCCGAATCCGGCCGGTGGCTTGTCCTT
Source organism: Nemoura dubitans (assembly GCA_921293005.1). Taxonomy (NCBI): domain Eukaryota; kingdom Metazoa; phylum Arthropoda; class Insecta; order Plecoptera; family Nemouridae; genus Nemoura; species Nemoura dubitans. The sequence goes on from OV121076.1 coordinate 24,158,630, forward strand.
CGAGCGACTCGGAGCACTTGCTGTCGAGGCATTCTGATAATCGCGCGACTAAAACCCTAGCTCGGTTTTACGAATTATATAAACAACATACCTAGTATGCTACACGTAAATAATTCCATCCCGGATTTTAGCAAGCACACAGCTCGGTGTTTCGCGTTGATTCGAGCGGGACACTAGTGGAATATCATTACGTAAATGCATGTCAAAAATGCTTTGCGACTGTGGTGATAAATTGAAATTGAATTTTAGACAATCCTAAAGAGTCCTGAATCTGCCGTGGAAACTGCACACGGTGACGTTTGTGGTCTTTCCAATTATATAATTCCTAAAAAAAAGGTGATGGGTTCTAATTGATTGGCAGCAGTGGTGTAGCGTGAATATGATGCGCCCCCCCCCCCCCCCCCCCCGCGAAAGTTTTGACGGCGCCCCCCCCCCCCTCCCCCCTTTTCCCTTTTCCGAGGACAATCCTAAAAGAACGTCTCCCGAGAGCTATTGCACACCCTCAATCCCTCGGGCGCCCCACAAGCCTCGGCGTCCCCCCCCCCCCGCGCCGCGGGGTCTGCGGGTATACTCTCGCTACGCCCCTGATTGGCAGCTAAGACAAACAATTCTGTTTCGCTAATTTTCGTCCAATTCTGAAAGTGATATGTGTGGGAGGCCAGAAATTAGAATATTGTATGCAAATTTACAATGCTTTTCTATGCAAATTGAGAAAAATGAACCCACCAAACACACGTCTATGATCAACATATATGATCTAATCCAAGCGTGGGCAACCTTTGGAAGTCAAGGGCCTGATTCAAATTTTTATGTATGTCCGGCGGGCCGGACGACCACTTGCGTAAATGGTGGGGGGGGGGGGGGGGGAGCAAATATGTCAAATGGAACACTATCAAAATTTTGATGCTCAAATTGACCCAAAAAGCATAGACATGGCTGACTAGATAAACATTTTCTGGAATGCTGGCGGTGCAATTTTCCTTCGACCGACGCAGCAATTCCGATGACTGTGTCACTGTGCTGTGCGAAAATGAACCAGTTCGTTGACCTTTGTCGCGTGGGTGAGACCTAGCAATTACGTGAGGAAATCTCCGTGTGTCAGCCCTACAGAACATCTAGTGTGTACTTTGTATCTATAAATCTTCTTAAATTATCTAAATTTCTAAATTACTATTTTTTTTAATGGGGCGGAAAAAGAAAGGAGCACAATGCAGACCCAAGAAAGAAACAAGAGAGCAAAGGGCATGAAACGGTGGGTTGCCCAAAATGAGCTACCGTAATGTGGTGATATTGAAGAAGAACTCATTGATTTCGAAGATGTTGGTGACGATAACGGAGAAGTGAAAGGTGATGATGCTCAATCGGTATTTGGTGATGTAGGGAAGTTGCCTTCAGGTGAGAAGACAGTTTCGCATCGGAGTTCGCCACTGCAGTCCTTGACAACGTGAGTTATTTATGCACACATACTTACATTTCTATACTGTAAGTTATGTCTGGCTTGTCCTGACTTTGGCACATTTTTCAAAAAATGTATGTTTCAAGAGAGGTCGTGTAAAATCTAACTTTGAACATTTTGGCTCTTTGACGACTCGATACGTATTTTGCCAAAAAAAAAGTTTCCATAAATAATATTGCATACTGATTGTTTGACTGCACTGTTTGACTGCTATTCGGAGAAAATAGCATCGTCCAGCAGCTAGCTTTGTTTGTTACTTGTTATAATACTAAACATAAAATAAACCATATAGAATATAGAGAAAGTTCCGTGCGATTGTTTTATGTTCTCACTGTATGATACGTAAATGATGATTATTATAGTTATATATGTGATTGAATACTACATTCTCCATGGCAGCTCAAATCTCACTTTGTTTACTTATGTTAAACACGATTTTCTATTTATTCTAGGGATGATTGTAGTGTTTACCAGCAGCCCTCTGATTTGAGTGATATATCATTTGCGGTGGCCGAAGAAGATTTGCCGGGGTGAGACTTGAAATTATTACGAATTACGACATCTATATGGGCATGGTAATGCAGCCCAGCTACGATTATTAAAATTGACAATAATTTTCAGTTTTTCGTCAAAGTTGACACCACCCCGTACGACCACCTCTGCTCACAAACTTCCTTCGACGGGGTAAGAAAAAATATATAGTCGATGTATTTTACATTATATAGCATTGGTATCAGTCGTCTCGACCAATAACTCAGTCCCAAACGGACCGACAGAGGGTCGCATGCGCGTACAATCTGCCAGTAAGCAAGGAATGTTTCAATTCATAAATCGTAAAATTATCAGCAGCGACATCGCCGGCAGTCAGGAGGAATCCATGTCACCGCCATGGGATCTATCCGAATATTTCCCTGATGAAGATCTACCGAGCCTGGTCATCGAGACGCAGCCCGCACCGGAAGTAGCAAGTGGCCGGCGAGTGGTCAACATAAGCCACGTGTTAGCGCAACTAAAGCGCCTGGCAACGCACGGGCTGAAATGCACCAATGGCGACTTTCAGCCCGTCAAAGAGCGTCGCGACGGTCTTGTGTCAATCATTGACTACCAATGCTTTTCCTGTGGCCGAAAAGAGACCGTAACAACAGACCATGAACCCAAAGGGATGAACGACTCTATGGTATGAGGAGCCGTATCTATTGGAATTGGCCACTACCAGGCTCAGGAGATGTTTGCTATTCTCGAGGTCCCAATGATGGGGAAACAGAAATGGAGCAAACACGAGGAAACTGTTCTAAACGTAAGCACAAATAATCATGCATGTGTTTTAAAATTGAAAAGCATGCAATAATATTCCGGTGCTGTGCCTGCTCTGATTTTGCTCACAACTGTCTTCGCATGCAGACGACCGAAGAGAAGCTCGACGCGTACATGAGGGCAAATGGAGCTAGGGAAAAAAGCATTGCCATAGAAAAAGGTAGAATCGAAGACGGCATCCCGTACATCACAGTCATCGTCGATGGGGGATGGAGCAAGCGGTCGTACGGCCATGCCTACAACGCTTCGTCTGGAGTGGTGAGCAATTTCTACGTGAACATGATTTTATATATTTCAAACGAACAACCCCTTTCCCTGCACACTCGGTGTAAATTAAGGTTGCTCGATCATCCAATATGGTAGCATCGTAGCATGTTATTGTTATTTCAATGCATGTTCAATTCGCAGGCCTGCATTATCGGCGCAGAGACCAAAGGTCTTCTTTACATGGGCGTCTGCAATAAATACTGTTACCCTTGTGCGAGAGCCGAAAAATTGAAAAAAGACCCCAAGCAGCACAAGTGTTATAAAAATTACACCGGGAGCTCTACCGGCATGGAGCAGACAGTAATAGTGCAAGGCTTCAAGGCCAGCGAAGACATGCATGGTCTTAGATTCAAGTATATGACAGGCGACGGGGATTCAAGCGTATTCGCAAGGGTGCAAAAGAGTGTGCCCAACGGCCGCAAAGTCGTCAAGCTCGAGTGCGCCAATCATATAGTCCGCGGGTACACAGACAAGCTGTACAAACTCAAGGCAAACACCGCCCTGCCCTTGTCTGCCCGCAAGGAGCTGACCCCTTTGATATCGCGTCTTACCAAAGCGGCTCGGGGCGCGATCACCAGCGCCGGTGAGCGCGTGGAAAATGTGGACCAGCTTCGTAAGGATTTACGAAACGGGCCTCACCATGTATTCGGTGACCACGCGAAGTGCGTTGAGGAGACCGTTGGTGCTGATGGCGAGTGGTCAGGGTATTGCAGGCGGAAAAACGCTCTCGAGGAGAACAAGGTTCCGTTCATGACGCAAACCCCTGTTTTGGCGGGTATACTAAAGGCACTAGAGCCCATTGTGACGAAAGCGGACCGCCTGATGCTCAACGTCACCACAAATCAAGCGGAGCATTTCATGGGGCTGGTTGCCTGCGCCTCGGGAGGGAAACGTTTGGACCACACGAAGCGTGGGAGATATCAGCTCCGGTGTACGATGGCAGGCTTGCGCCACATCAAGAGCCCCGGGTACTATATATCTCCTGCCAAAAAGCTGCTCGGCCACAGCCCTGGAATGGTGACCAAGAAAGTTTTCGCCGACCGCGCCCGGAACCAGGCAGCCCGGAACAAGCGCGACATTGCACGACGCAGCTTGGGGTTCGTCCCACGAAAGAAGACTGCATCGGCTAAGGCTGGGCCTGATGCTGATTACGGACCTTCGGCAGCGGAGCCCGATATCAGTGCCGAGGACATGGAGGCCGGCAAGAACTCTGTCCTGGATCGACTCGCCGCGGTTGCTTGCTCCGACGAAAAGAGAGCTCAATTAGAACGAGCAACTGTCGGTCAGGCTGGGAATCCTCTTTGGAGGGACGCCAGGAGAGACATGCTCACCGCCTCAAAGTTCGGGGATGTATGCAGAAGGAAGCCGACTACGTCTTGCCACTCGATCGTCACATCAATTACTCATCCTAAACCGTTCTACAGTGAAGACGTCGCATATGGGAACATCAATGAACCCAAGGCGATAGAAATGTATGAGGAGAGATTTGGAGTTTCGGTCGAGGCGTGCGGGCTGTTTGTGGACCCAGATTACCCTTTCCTGGGGGCTAGTCCTGACGGTCTCGTCGGCGAGAACAGGCTCGTTGAAGTGAAAACTATACCATCGATTAACAACCTGAAGGTAAGTACTTATTTATTGTTGCCGCCGATTCATTTGTTTAGTCAATTGCTCTTGCGATGGAAAATACTACACGGAAACTTTTATTTTATATAGGTCGATGGTGTGGGCATCCTCAAAATCAAGGACGCCATCAAGATGACGAAGGTGGTCAAGTTTCTAAAAATCAAGGACGACCAACTCGTCCAAAATCGCGATCATAATTATTTCTTCCAGATCCAGGGGCAGCTTAACATTACTAAGAGGCAATTTTGTCACCTGGTGATATTTACAAACCACGATCTGGAAGTAATCGAGGTCAGGCGCGAGGAATCTTTTTGGGAAGAAATTGTACCGAAGCTGACGCAATTCTATTTGCACTGTCTTCTCCCAGAAATCGTCGACTCCCGTCATGCGCGTGACGTGCGAGTGAGGGAGCCGGAGCATATCTTGGCTGCTCAAAAACTGCTCGCTGAGCGCAAGACCGCGAAGGCCGCCAAGGCGCCGAGGAAACAGATAGCTTCCAGCTCCGGCGCCCCGAAGAGGCGACGTGCTGAGACTGAAGAGGCGTCGCAGTAATACGTCAAAGTTTCAAAAGATATGATAATCAAAGATAGATTGATGGTTTGATTTCAATTACGAAATTCATTTGAATTGTTTTAGTTATTTACAATAGCCACGGTTTGGTATAGATATTACTTCTGTTTTCCTATCCTTCGTGTTGTATATCTGTCACCGATGCATTTACACTTTGTGTGCAACTTTCAATATTCAAGAGTGTGCCACTCAAGCTCTAAGCGTGATTTTAATTATGTAATAAAACTATCTTACCATGGTCTAATGTGTTTGGGCAAGCATCACAGTACGCCGACTCGACGATACAAAATAAACTATTCGATTCACGAATTGAATCCCGCCACGCCAGTGACGCATGTGATCAACAATGTGACGTGGTCGCAAATAAAATTATTTTTATACATTTTGATGTTGTCTATCATTCAATGTGTTACTGCCCTACATTATCATGAATGAATGAATGAAAAAATAAATGCGACATTGTTTGTGTTATGTCCATGCGGCGACAGACGCGCCGGCGTCGCCGCGAAGATTTATATAAAGTAAATCAGTGTGAGGGTTATGTTATATCTTATCACCATATCATTGCTCTAGCATGTTCTGAGTTCGAGTAACTATATAAAACACGTGTTCTGCTAATTACTCGAATGAGATTCATTTCGTCCCAATATATATCTGCTGTCTAGGTTTCGCTGGTTTGGGAACTAGCAACTATCTCACTCGCTCTAATACGTGCCTCGTCAACTCAGCTAAGTTGTGGCGAAGAATGCGACATTTTATGACTCGCGATAATGAGCTTATTTTTACTATTCTAATCCTAAGAACAAGCCAACCATTCAACTGAAACCCAAGTCTGCCGATGGACTGCTACAGTGCTTGCGGGGGAGGGGACTGACTCATTCGTAAATTCGTCGCCGAGTTGCGAGATAAATCACTGCAGAGCTTAGGAAAGTACGTCCAACCCGTACGACAGCCCATAGGCAACTGATAAGCATGCTGAAGGCTGAAACCTACCCAGGGCAGCCTAGCGGCGACCGAGTACACCGTACAATGAACGCCCTTAAAGTATTTGGTAGTACTGCTAAAAACAATGTTTGTAAAAAGGAATATCACAATATTTTTTTACATTCGCTTGTCTAGGCCGTGAATGCTATATGGTCATTGGAATAATCCTGTAGCCGTGGGAATTGACTGACCTGGAGCCGGTGCTTAACGCGACGAACTGTTTTGACAACGGGCCCTAAGGCACTGGATTATTGGTATTGGTGAATGAGTGGGTGACGATGGGGGTCATGATGAAGAACCTAACCTAGCCTTGAAGACATGAGAGTAAACCCGGCGCCTACACCTAATTGACGGCACCAATCGGACCACCGGCATACAGTCCCTTACGAATAACAATACAACTCGAACAGCAGGATTGCTCCGCTAATGCGAGAGGTTTACAGTTGTACTAACTTAAGAGGCAACGAAACGGTGGCTTATGGCCGGGGCTAGGTGATTCAGCAGAGGTTTACGCGGGAACTTCTCCTGGCCGCAAATATTGAGTTGCAGTTTTGGAAAAAAATACATGTGTTCCTAAACAGAGTTGTGACTTATCTAGATAATTTTATCTAGATAAATCATCTAGATAATTTGAATTATCTTTTATCTTTATCTAGATAATTTTTCAAGCGTTATCTTTTATCTTTATCTAGATAAAAAAAAACGTCATCTTTCATGATTTATCTAAGATAAAAAAATTGTTATCTTAAAAATAAGGTTGTCAAATCAACCAAAAATTATATTTAATTGTCCTCTTGTACGTCGTACTCGTAGTCGTAGAGCACGGGATGAGCAGAATAAGGAGGCTCTCTATGTTTTCTCGTTTTTTTTTAATCTGGAAGCGTGCAGAAAGTGGGGTGATGTTCTCTTTTCGAAATCGTCTGTTTGAATATCCGCGGGCCGACGCCATCTTACCTCTATCGTCATTCGTCAAATTCACACCGCACAAGTTCAGAGAGGCCGACTGTTTGGAGGTAATTTGGTTTGAATTAAATTGATATAATCCTATTCCTTCTTACACTATAGTAATCGGTTTTAACCTTCATGTCATTGTAAATAATTTTGTGATTGAGTATTTCAATTATTTTTTACTGTGAAACGTCAAATAACTGGTATTTTCATGTTGATTCTAGGTAACCTCAATTTGAACGAGATGAGCGATCAAGAGGATGATCTTGCACTTGAAGATGAACCAATTTCGTCTGATCTGCATCTTTCTGCTCCCTCTGGCTCTAAGAGGCTTCGAGTGACATTTGAATCCGCAGCTGGATCTCGATCTTTTGAATCTGTAGACCATGCTCTTCCTTCTATCCTCGATGGAAAGTTTTATCATCTAACATCCAAGCAGGCGGATACCACAGACATCACTGCAAAATGTCAACGATGTGGGAAACGCATCAAGGGCACCACGAAATCCACGGGGAATTTTCTGAGTCATTACAAGGTAAGCAGAGAATACTGCAAATCATTATATTTTACTTGTGCCTCTTGCAACAACTGTTTTCAAAGAGTAATTCGCAATTAGTATCGAAGCTGCCCGCAAAAACGCTTAAAGTTATGTCATATTGTAGATAAGATTTTAATCCAGATGATAGTATTACCTACCCATTAGAATTTAAACTGTTACTTGCAATTCGAAAGGCACAATTAATTCAACACTATTAGAAAGTTAGGTATAAGAGTGATCAATCTTTGTAATTTTGTTCTGTATTATTAATTAGACTAAATGTCATATGATTTTGCCGAATTATTTGCAATTTTGATATGACATTTTGCAACTGGATGAATGGATTCACTTAAATATTCAACTATTTTAATTCCAGAGGACTCATCCTGGCTTGCTGGCCCGTGTTAAGGAACATTCGAAGGCCAAGCCCAAATCTACGCCGAAGACTGCACAGCCAGGCGGAACACCGGCAGAGAGCTCAGCTGTGGGTGCACCCGGCTCTGGGGCATCAGGATTCTTTCAAAAGAAGACATCATCGAAGGGCACATCGACAATATCTCAAAAAATGGCCGAGGTATTAATCCTAGATTACATAGTAGAAGAAATGGTCCCCTTAAGGGTCGTAGAAAAGCAGTCCTTTCGAAAGCTCCTGTTGGGATTTGCTTCGAATGACCCTGAAATTCATGTTCCTTGTCGAAGGACTTTAACGTTGCGGTTAAACGAAAGGCGCGACTTGATGCTCCAGTACGTGAAATCTATCCTGATGAATCAGAGTTTTGTGTGCACCACAGCTGACATATGGTCTTCACACAACATGAGTTACATGGGCGTAACAGTGCACTACATTGACTCCATCACTTTGCAACGGCACTCTTTTGCACTGGCATGCCGCCGCTTCAAATTTACGCACGACTATTTAAGTATTGCAAAATGCCTGTTCTCTGTACATTCATATTTTGCTCTCAATGAAGGTTGCAAGATAACCAACACTGTAACGGATAACGCTTCAAACTTCGGCAAAGCGTTTCGTTCATTCCCAATTGCTGAACCGCAATTAGAATCCGATGGCTCTGTGTCAGAAAACGATTCTGATGGCGATAGTGAAAGTGATGCAGAAGTTCTCGTGGCTGACGATATACTTCAGCCAGATGAAGGGATATATCAGGATCAGTTAGATGAAATTGAGTTGCCTCCACACATGCGATGTGTGTCTCACACACTTAGCCTGCTAGCTACATCTGATGCAAAAAAAGCTTTGCGTGACCCAGTGTACGCTAAAGCGTACGAGAATTCATTCAAAAAGTTGAATTCAATTTGGGTAAAAGTTTCACGCAGCACTAAGTTAGCTGACGAAGCGAGCGTGGTTTTGGACACCAAGCTGGTAATCCCAGTAGTAACTCGCTGGAACTCCACATACGATGCGATCAAAAAAGTTTTACACATTGGTAGAAAGAAAATTAATGATGTTTGTGAGCGACTGAAAATTGCCAAATTTACAAGCATAGATTTCAATTTCATTGAAGAGTTTGCCTCTGTAATGGAGCCATTGGCCACGGTGCTGGATGTTCTTCAAGGGGAAAAGAATTGTTACCTTGGACTAGTCCTACCATCCCTTCAACTCATGAAAAAAAAATTAGTGACCTTTCCCACTTGCAGTATTGTTGCGAGCTGAAATGTGTTTTGCTAGAGAATCTTGCTCGCAGATTTTCGCATGTGTTTGATATAAATTCACCGGAATGTAAACCTTACATTTTGTCAACTATTAGCCACCCTAATTTCAAGCTAAACTGGGCATGGTTAACTGAAGAGGAAACGAGAAGTTGCCGAAAATTATTTTTAACTGAGTGCGAGGCTACACGGACCGAGGCTCAAGAGAAATCGGATAGCTCTCCTTCAAGGTCAGGACCGACAGAGGACGGATTTTTTTCATCAGTTCTGAAAGACAAGCGTCTGCTAAGGACAGTAGATACCACCAACCTCGCTTATGCATTCACATACCTTGATTCGACTAAATCGAACCTAGATATGCTTCACAAATTTCCTGTTGTTAAAAAGATATTTCTAAAATACAACACAACGTTGCCCTCCTCAGCCCCGGTGGAGAGGATGTTCAGTTCCGCTGGGCTTATTTTAGTCCCTAAGCGCTGCAAACTCAGTGACAAGAATTTCGAAACTTTGCTGCTTTTAAAGGTCAACAATATCAATAAACCATGAACATAATCATTGTCATTTGTTAATTGTTCAATAAATTGAGCAATACTGTTTTAAAATATGCTAAGTGAAGTCGTAACCGTTTCTCAATTGTTTCGTAGAATGATACTTGTTACATTCTTAAAATTTAATTCTTAAGATTTAAAGCTCTACTGGTTTAGCAGCGTCAGCTGAGCATGGCACTTGAGCCTATGGATTGGGAAACGGAGACAAAAGCCTCAGAAATGTGATCACTCACATTCACATAGCCCTGAGCATTGTTATGAATAATAATTAAACTGTCTATTAATGTGTTGATATTGAATACACACAACACGTCTTTGAATTGTGTTCTTGGATCAGAGTTTTAACTAATCTAGACCTTGTGATGTTCTCCTTTTTAACTTGTTCATAATAATAAAAAAAACTGACCATGACAATTATTTATTATTATTTGCCATATGAATCAAGGACTAGTCAAATGTGTTTCAACTGTAAACTAAATATGGCCTGCCTATAAGTTATAACATATCTGATCCAACCAGCATCCATATTCCTTCCCATGTCAAAAGAAATTAGTCTGTGTAATTTTACTAAATTCCATGTAATTGCTTTTTGGCTTATATTGCAAAAATCTGATCGAGGACCTAATGATTATTAGCTGTTGGAATCTATTTAAAAAGCTAGATGTCCGAACCTAAAAGAAGCTGCTGATCTGAGGATGGATTGTCTTCATTACTGGTCATTGGCCAATGGTAGGTACTAGGTATTGGCATTAGTAGTTGGTTAGTACTTAGTAGTTGGATGTAACTACCTCAGAAATGCCTGAAGTAACTGTGGGAGAATACCTCTAGTTTTACCTGCTTTTTTTTAAATATTATCTTTTTATCTTTTTTGGATTATCTAGATACATTTGGTTATCTTTCATCTATTATCTAGATAATTTTGCTACCGTTATCTTTTTTGGTTATCTAGATAAAAAAAATTATCGTTATCGTTATCTTTATCTAGATAAATTTAAAAGTTATCTGTCACAACTCTGTTCCTAAAGAGTTGTTTGGTGTCGGATGGTGTGGGAAAATGTTGTACTTCAAAAATATTCAGCGGTGTTAATTTTCGAAAAGTGCATAAATTGATATTTTTTGCGGAGTGTTTGCGACTAAAGTGTTCATTTCTCAAAATTATAAAATACCATCAGACATCAATTGAATCTTTCAACAACTATGGTTTTTTTTCCAGATTTTTCCCTTCATATTTGTGGTTGCCAGAAGGTCCCTCTTGAACCCTTGCACCGAGCGCAAAAGTTGCTTGAAAGTCGCCCCTTTGGACGGCAGCAGATACTGCATGCATTGCTCGATGGAGGCGAGTGAATGAGTAACCAATAGGAAGCCGCGAGGTAATCCATTTCAAGGGTCTACGACTCTGGTGGACTCTTGTGTTTATAATAGGATAAGAATGCAGGATCGTGGTACGATAGACAAATGAACACAACGAATACCGACCAACCATTGCGGAGTGAATGCTCGAGTATAGTCTGCATTTGCTCCCATCATTGTCATCACAATATGTTTACACTGTCCAGAGCTCAAGAATGTAATGCTACTCATTTGGTCGCATCGGCGTGCGGCAGATACGGAGCATGCCGTTCTCAGATTTCAACCCCACATATTTTTTAAATATCCTGAAATATATTGAAGCATTTTTATTTCCCTAAGAAAATGATGAGATTTTTACATTTAGAAGATAATTTATTTCAATCTTGATCTGTCATTTCAGAGAAACTGCATCCAAGCATGTAGAAATAGTCACAACAGAATGACTCAGCATAGGCCGTCTGTGATAGCCAGTATCGGGAGGCGTGGGACCTGTGTCAAAGGAATGTGCTGGGACGCGGTGCCGCGGCTAATGCAACAGGCAACTGGGTACCTACGCAATATTATTGTTGTGTTTGGTACACTACACGTGGCGGGGAGTATGCTTGCTATTCGAGTCAGTACGTGCACGCGAGTGGTAGCGAAATCCTATAAACAAAATTGCCCGTCTGAGTCTTGTGCGTAACATGCAAAATAAAGAGTGTGTTTACACGGCGAAAGAAAATTCTGCCATAGCAGCCCGTAGCAGCGAGCATTTACTGTTTTGTCTGCGATTTTCCTCTCATTATAAGCGAGACAGCCGACGAATCAAGATGTAGGTTATTAGTCTGTCCCCTTGTGCGTGTTATGTACTGATCCGATTTAGTAAGAATGGGGCGAAAGGGGAGCCATTTGAAACTATCTGGAAAGCGAAAATCTAAGAGGAATGTTGCAATACAACACGGATGAACTAAACCTTATTTCACGGTAAGAAGGAGCGAGTGTCTTCTCTTCTTCCTAGTGGACTCCGACACTCTGCTGCTAGACAAAAGCCTAGTGTTTGAAAACTGCCCATAAAGCCTTTTGTCTGGCTCAAAACATGGCTTGTGAGTTTTTAAACTCCGCTAATGTCTAGTAGCAGAGAGCTCACGAGGTAGGAGCAAATACACTCCTCTTCTTGACGTGAAATGGAGTATACATTTCTCCAGCGAATGGCTCGCGCATATATTCCAGCCGATATTTAATTTTTTATAGTACCGAAAAGAGGTGCCAGAACGGCGTTCCGGTGCGTTCCGGCACAAAAAAGCACTGCTTATGACAGTGTTTTGAACTTTTAATTGGCCGATATATATGTAACCAGTAGATACTAGGTATCGAACCAAATTATTAGTGTGTAATAATGCTCGCTGACTGACGCTGACTGACAAACGCTCGCTGACATTTGGCGCGACGCGTTTCTCGGTGCTAGTTATCAATTTGAGCCAGCATAATTCATTAACTGTTTATATAAACAAGATGCTCATAAAAAGCTGCTACCGGATTATCAAACAAGATTGTTTTAGAAATGTAGGTACGAATTGTATCACTGTCTTTTGCTCGTCTCGTATTCAATCTAGAGATGCGATTCAAGCGGATCTCTCGTCATGTTTTCAGAGAGGAATCGATTGATGTAACTGAGAAAGTCGAATTCGAAAAAAGTAACACTTATAAACTCTAATCTCTTGCTAATTCAAGAACAGTTTTTGCTTTCAAGAACAGTTATCGTCTAGTTAGCTGTCTAGTAATTTTGTTGCGATGATATCAAATGAGTTGCGGCATTGGCACAAACCAAAGGACTGCGTTATCATACCCACGTCCAAGGAGTCTTTGTCCAGTAGCGGCGAATGTCTCGGCAGTGGGTTGTATGGATATTATGGGTTGAAGCGAAATGAACTAGCTACTAATGACCTAATCGCTAAACAATAACAATAACATACATTCTTCCTCGAATGTCTGGTCATTGTATGTCATAGTCGATAGACCAATCAAAACCAATGTTATGAATTTGGACCAATCAGGGAATTAGAAAGAAGAAGATAACAATATCATTCCCTATACACAGCGTTACGCCCCTACGTATACTAACCGGGCGAAACTAGCTTGGCGCTTGGACTTGCTCCCATCGTTAGCAAAATTCTTAAATACCGCCAACCAGGGGCGGACTGGCTCGAAAAAGCCCGGGGCGCTGTACAAAATCTAGGCCCACAAATTTTTTAATGCAATAGGCGTTGTTGAAGAAGGCGCAACCTAATCCCGCGAATACGTTTCTCGGTGCTATTTTTACCCTTCTTAGTGCCTTTGATATTACTATAGCCGCGCTATATCTAAGACTTTCGAGCAAATAAAGTCCCACTTACTTTACTTATTAATAACAGGCAAATATTATATTATTGCAGGTCTGCACTGTACGGCAGCGTTAGGGTGTAAAATGCGGATGTAAAGAAAATAAATAGTTACTCATTATGTGGGGAAATGGTTATTGAATGGATAAACACTATCAAAAAGAGTAATTCATTGTATAGATAGGACTAGGTCCTAAAGCTTATTGATTTCCAGTATACAAGCTCACACATCGCTCTCTTGGTATTATAATAACACTTTAGTACACTTTTAATTTGTAGTAAATTAACTGCGCCACAAAATTGTAAAACAAAACTCTAATGAACAGTTTGCGAGTCAACCGTGAGGAACCATAATATTGTCAATGTCCAGGGATCACGACTGACTCCATGCTATAATTAGTAACAGTGATCCCAGGAAGTCCTGGCTCCATCGTGGATCGCAGACGCGACTTGATGATCTTGAGTTTGTGCATTTCACTTGAGTACATGCCATGGCAAAGATAAATTCATAGTATGCCCGGTAAATTGTCGTGAATGCACTTGAATGAAAATTATATTTGTGCAATAGTCGGAATGAACAAGGAATGCAGTATTTACAATCGGAAATAATAATTTAATTGTTTAACATAATTCACTCAAGTTGATGTCGGGTTGGTACACAATAGATATTAATTAATTGCATCTCTTTGAGGACCAAGACGGCGGATTGCAGAAACTCACTATAAAACTCACATTGTTTTCCGAAATCAATTTAGTGAGTAAGCGGAAGAGTAAATGGCGGTCATATGGCCAAGATGGAAACAAACATGCGCATTATTTTCAACTAGATATTCTTATTTATACGCCGAAATTGAGCCGAAACTTAGCATTGCAAATTCATCGAAACTCTTGTAGTCTACGAGCGGCGGCTTTGGCGGCGAAGCAATAGCTTAAGATAGAGTAGAGGTACCAAGGAGTTACTTTTAGTTGCTAAGAACATTCGTTCCCTTCTATCCACCGACAAAAGCCCGACATTTATCGTATTTATCTTCTATGGATTACAATATTCTCAGCTCGGTGTGGCATGTAAAAAATATATTCATTTCTTTATTAAAACAGACGCATTAGCAATGACCGGCAGAGGCTCGGAAAGTCAAAAGCCCGGGGTGTGGCAGCACCCCCGCACCCCGGGCCAGGCCACCCCTGCACCTTTCAATCATAGTGAGGCGTTTGACGACGCACCCGGCCACGCACCCCGGCGTGCCGGTCACCGTCAACGGCGTATCTCACTCTCCTACGCGAGCCAAGCTCACACAACAGAGTGGGGGCGATCACGTTGCTCCCGGCCGCGCACCACGGCGTGCCCGTCAACGTCGGCGGCCTCGAGACGACTGAATAACACCATCTGGAATAAGACCATATCGGCCATTTTCTGTCCCACCGGAATAAAGCCATCTGACTGATGGTCTTGTCCCAGTGGAACAAGACCATAAGTGGAACAAGACTTGTTCCAGTTTTGATTCACTGTCCCAACACCATCAGTCTGATGGTCTTGTTCCACCGGAATAAGACCATAAAAATTATGGTCTTGTTCCAGTCAAGATTGACTGTCCCAACACCATATTTCTGATGGTCTTGTTCCAGTGGAACAAGACCATAAAAATATGGCTTTAATGCAGTCGGTTAAGGCAGTGGCGTGCGAATCAGAACGGAAAAAAGCCATCTCGTGTATGGTGTTAGTCCACTGGAATAATACCATAAGAAATATGGCTTTGGTCCAGTAACGAGTCAACCCTCGTTTAAGAGGAGTAAAGCGAGATGCCTAGCATCCAGCACTTGGATTTAAAAAAGTTGTGTCTTATGCAAATAATGTCAAACGCAGCCACTACGTATAACGTAAGCACTACGTAAACATTTTTGAACCATTGTATGTATGTTTGCGTTGGGTATTGGTATGTGAACTATTTTAAATCACTTTCACCCAATATTGTAAACAATTGTTCCCGCTGGTCCGGGGATAAATGATGCAAAGGGGTGTAAGCGGTTGATGAAAAAATATAATATTCTAATTGTGATAATATGATGTAACGATATCGTAGAGACAACCACACACGGCTGTATAGTTTGAACATATACCTATTATGGGGAATCATGTTTTATTTTATTTGCATAGGAAAGACTAAACCTAAGTCACAAGCGAGAGAACAGTACCTAAACTTTACGTATGGTGATGGGCGAAAGTGTAAAACAATGTTATAATTGAAGTTCCCGGCACCCTAAACTAAATTTTTTATCTATTAAACTTGTTGGCGAGGGAGCAGGAATTCAATTGCGAGGCTCCATATCTATAAGATTTCGCGTAGTCAATTTGAACCTAGCATGCAATCTCCAATGCTCGATCTGTAATGATCTAGCGATTCTCTAACGTTTTTTAGGAGTGGGTGGGCCCTGTAAAGAGATGCTTATTCCTTCTGAACTTGA
Source organism: Nemoura dubitans (assembly GCA_921293005.1). Taxonomy (NCBI): domain Eukaryota; kingdom Metazoa; phylum Arthropoda; class Insecta; order Plecoptera; family Nemouridae; genus Nemoura; species Nemoura dubitans. The sequence goes on from OV121076.1 coordinate 24,174,713, forward strand.
CTTGGAGATTGTCAGGTTCCTATCCTATTATTATCTGTAAGTGTGGAATCTGACCAAATTAACACAAACAACATTGATAATATGAAGCATGTGAATAACTTAATGTTATACTGCCGAACTCGGGAGGCCAGTTCTCGGAGACAACTGCCGACTCGCCGGCGACGCAGGGAGTGGTCAGGTAGCTACCCTTTTGTTGGGGTAGGTTATTTATAGCCAGGCACAGGAAATTAAACAATACGGAAGAAAAATATGTACAGTCTTAGCACGAGCCAAGTTCACTCGAAGTGTTGAAACGACACAAGATCAGCTAGTCAATCAAAACGTCGTCAACGCAAACGCAAGTTTCATTCAGCATGCACTCTCTCTCATACAGAGTTTATTGTAATACACTAGTATATTAAACTGGTAATGACACACCCTAATTTGACATACTGTCATATACAGGATCATATACAGGACCAAAAGGGAAGCATTTTTATTAAATTTCGAAGATTCACGTCTGCTTTTCCTATATATAACACAAACTTTGAAAGAAAATATTTGAAACTGGGGTTTCAATGCTCAATGAAGTCTCACTTATATTTTCTAGTTACTTCCTCGACTGACAATGGCAGCGTGAAGAACATAACTTATTGTTTTTTAACCTAAACTCCATTTCACGTTCGGAAGGAGAGTGGATTTGCAACTTTCAAGAGGACCCACTGCTGCTGGACGCCAGCCGAGAGTTTCAAAACTTAGCTATGAGCCATTTATTGAGCATGAAATATGGTATGGAAGATATTCGCCTTTCAATGGATGTCTCCCGTGTGACCTTTAACGTCCACCCACGGGTTCCAGTCGCACCTGCCGCGTTGCACACACTTTGGAGGTGATAGCTGACACCAAGACAAAATTTTTGATACCAGTATCCAAACTGTCCGCGAAATGTTTATCGGGAATTTCATTTTTGGTAGCTGGCTCTAGCCTAAACATGAGATTGCTTTCAACATTACACAGAAAGGAAATCATTTTTGAAAGCCGATATAGTTAGTAGGCAACTGCACAACTTTTTAAATATTATTATGCTTTATGCCGAATCCCAAAAAATACTTTTGAGAAACCCAAAATCATACGAAGTTGTGCAACTGGCATCTTCAAAGTCAAGAGAATTTTAAATTTAATCATGCACAACAAGAAAACCAACTTTTTTCAATCTGCAGATAGACAGAGGTACCGGGGACAATGCTACAAAAGTATTGTTTGTGGTGAAAACAAGACTTGGATTAGACATCGAAAGAGAACATCAGAATCGTGATGAATTAGTTTAATTTGTCGCCACATAGGTGGGACCTAATCACTTCATGTGTTTTAGCCTCGACTCATGTATACCTTTCGCCTTCCCCGATGAGCTGATTTAAGATTTTTAAGTTAATGCTGCTAAAATGTACACCTAGTAGCATAATATTAACATGTCTGTCGCTCATAAATTAAAAATAAGAACACGCGTCGCGTAGCGAGCAGTAAAACGAATATTATATATCACCGTGGACACTTAAAAATCGCAATGTGTGTGTATGTGTGTGTGTATCCGAAATACTAAAGAAAGAATATTATTTTTTGAAGGGTCAATTTTTTTCTTATAACAATACCTCGTATAAAAGCACATCAAAACAGTCCACAATGTTGTTCATAAGTTTATACCCCGACGCCTGCAAGCTAGGCATCTCTCTTCACTCCTCTGCAACGAGGGTTGGCTCGTTACTGGACCAAAGCCATATTTCTTATGGTATTATTCCAGTGGACTAACACCATACACGAGATGGCTTTTTCCATTCTGATTCGCACGCCACTGCCTTAACCGACTGGATTAAAGCCATATTTTTATGTTCTTGTTCCACTGGAACAAGACCATCAGAAATATGGTGTTGGGACAGTCAATCTTGACTGGAACAAGACCATAATTTTTATGGTCTTATTCCGGTGGAACAAGACCATCAGACTGATGGTGTTGGGACAGTGAATCAAAACTGGAACAAGACCATATTTTTTATGGTCTTGTTCCACTGGAACAAGACCATCAGTCAGATGGCTTTATTCCGGTGGGACAGAAAATGGCCGATATGGTTTTTATTCCAGATGGTGTTATTCAGCTCCTCCGGCGGCCTCCTCTGCTCGCCCGTTGAAGCCAACTTTGCACACATAGTGAGGCGTTTGACGACGCAATCGCCCAGGCAGCCTTCCATGTCAGTCAACAGCACGCTCTGCCTTTATCTCCATAAGCCCAATGCAATTCGACTTGGTCGAAATCGTTATCCCATAAAAGCCCGTGTTATGCCAAATGCAGAGCGACGACGCGCTTCGCGGCTGGGCATCGCCGCCCGCCCGCCAGCGTCGTTAAACGCCCCGACAATTACAAGTCACCGTCCAGCGACGCCGGTGATCTGAAGTTCACTCAACGTCGACGACTCCCCCAGCCGCGACGGCATTGCCGCCCGCCAACATCCTGGGGGACCCGACCGGACTCTATATTCCCATAAGACCAATGTTATTCCTGGCCGTCCTCCGAGGTCGCCGTCAGAGGGGAGGCATTCATGAAATTACCGGCCGTCCACCCCACCGTCGTGGCGAGAGTCGACGGCACCCTCATGTTGTGGACTGTAGCTTGCTCCCTGCCATCATGAGGCCGTCCACGATCCTTCCGGCCGTGTCCTACGAGGACGCCGTCAACGACGTCCCCGTCCCCATCTTTTCGACTCTTGCATTGCCATGCAGAGTGGGAGCGTCGAAAACGTACCCGGCCACGCACGCAACGTCGCCGTCAACTACGAAGACGTTCCTTGCTTCCTGGCCGTACTCCCACGACGCCGTCAGAGGGCACGCCGGGCGGGGACTTGCACACAGACCGGTGCACTTTGCCCTCGATTAGGCAGCACGCAACTGCACCGGCCGACGTCGCGAAAACCAGAACGGTGCCGGGAGACGAGCATTGTCTCCGGTGGCTTTTAAAAAGCGATCAAAATAAAGCGACTGAAAAAATGTTTTTGTTCGAATAATAGCGTTTGTCTAGGTCCCGCCCACCATTGGCTTGGTACAGTCCCAGCAACATTTCATTTTCGGTCAGTCTGTTTTTCGGTCACTTTGTTTTTCGGTCACTTAGTTTTTCGGTCACTCTTTTTTTCGGTTACTTTCGTGTTTTCGGTCAGTCTGCTTTTCGGTCACTTTGTTTTTCGGTCACTTTGTTTTTCGGTCACTTGGAGCACTCCCATGTATAAGTCAGGTTGGCACCCCCGGCCGACCACTATAAATATGGGGCCACTGAGCCCGGTGCTTTCCATCCGGGTTATCCATGGGTGATCCATCCGGGTTATCCACAGACCTCCCCGGAGTTCTGTCTCCATCAGCCGGCGAGAAGACAAGAAAATCAAAGAAAAACCAAGACATCAAGGCAGAGTGGGTTCCGTTCCCTTCAGGAACAGGCGTAACGCAAGATTACTCTCTGGCCCAACGCGTCCCGGTACCCTGAGGTGTGCCCATCACGTGCGTGACGCCGGGAGGCTGCTCGATTGCAGACCGACCGGTGCTCTCGTCGCGTTGTCGGCCCTCATTGAGGTGTGCCCGTCACGTGCGTGACGCCGGGAGGCTGCTCGTTTGCAGGCCGACCGGTGCTCTCGTCGCGTTGTCGGCCCTCAGACAGGTGCCCGTCACGTGAGTGACGTGGTTACTCTGCCCGGTCCGGGACCGTTGGTGTGCCGGAGAAGTGCGTTGCGCCTCTGCCTTGCACCCGGTCAACTCGGGTTCGATCCCGGCCACGTCCGCCCCGTTTTTGTTCGCGGGTAATCACCAAGGACGTTGAAGACCACCACCAGCACGGACCCTTTGCCTGAGCCCGGTCCTCTGCCCTCAGCAGTTGGCCGGAGGGTGCCGTAGCGCAATCCGTCCCAGCATCACGACAAGGTCAGTCGAACCCTTTGCCGGTTTACCGTGCCCGGACTCCCAGGTGGTCAGCTACCTCAGTCCTGACTCAACCTCGCCTGGGATAAGCCGGAGGGGGAGACATTTCACGACCCGTGTTTGCTCCGCGTTCCCCATGCTGCCCTCGGATTAATCAATCCTGATAGCGAGAGGCAGCGGCTGTGCACTTGGCCAGCCAGACTCGAACCGCCCAAACCTTTCGGTATCTGCACCGATAGTGGGCGGTGAGAGGTCCCGGACAATCCGCGTCCACTGACCGGGCAGGATTAAAAGCGCCCCTCAGGCAAACTAGCGCCGTTCTGCCGAGCGTCTAGCCAACCAGCCGCCTCACGGACCTCTCAGTCACCGCTTCACGGCTATTTGCATCTTGCCCCTTCAGGGAAGAGTGTATCTCCCCGTGGTCCAGTGGTTAGAGTTCTGACTCTTACGCCAGAGACCCGGGTTCGTTTCCCCGTCAAGTCATCTTTTTGCTTTTATTTTTCTCTTTTAAAATCGCCTCTCAGGCAAACCTAGCGCCGTTCTGCCGTGCGTCTAGCCATCAGCCGCCTCACGGACCTATCTGTCATCGCTTCACGATAAAGAAATAGCATTACTCCCTGTGCTCCAATGGCTTAGAGTTCTGCCTCTCACGTCAAAGACTCAGGTTCGAGACCCACTCAATCCGTCTTTTTAGTTCTTGTTTTCTTTCACAAATCCCCTTCATTAATCTATAAAATGCAAAGAACACCACCTAAAAACCGAATGCACGACAGGGTTCCTGAGTTATATCAATCCCAAACTAACGAAAAAAGTCGTGCTCTAGTGGCTGCTCACCTACAGGCAAACGCGGCGGATTTCCCGCAACGCGGTTTATGCAGGCCAGTGCCTCCCAAGCACACTGACTTACACTCAGACATATCTCGGGAAGACGCAATCCAAAGCCTTCGGCAGCAAGCCGCCGAGCTTCAAACAAAACCTAACAAAGTCCAGACACAAATGTTCATAAATAGCAATCGACATCAGCAGGGCGCTCTGCCACGCACCCCGCCCAAGACAAAGCCAGATCAGGCAATAACAATTGACTTGTCAAAATCTCCCCGAAATATTGAAAACAGAATCAGGGCAATTGCGCAATTACATGACGAGAACCGTTTGCCGTCATCTAGCTCATTCCGCCCACCATCAATTCTAGCAACGGCAAAGCCTCCCACAATGCCTAGAGCCTTGACTGCTAATGTAGCCAAAATCACTCCTGCACATTCCCAAAACAAACTACCTTTCATGCCTTCCTTGATCAATCGCCAAGAAGATGAAGTTGAAATCACTGAAGAACATAAAGAACTCGAAGAACTCAAAGACTCGACAAAAAGAAATAAGAAAAACTCAAGACCGAAGTTTGTTGCGAAAGACTTCATGAAATAGAAAAACGATCCACCCAAACCAAGACCATCTCCCAAATCCAATCCACATAGCAAAGACAAGGCAATAACTAGCGTCTCTCAGACAAACGGTACCAAAAAGAGGAAACTTTCACCGAATATCTCTCGTGAGGACTTTCCGCCACTTCCTGTCAAGGATACTCCGAACCAATTAGACAATCCTAGTAGTTGTCCAGGAAACCAGATAACTGTTGTCAACATTCCAATCTCCAACTCGTTCGAGGCTCTGACCAATGTAGTCGATGAACAGCCCCTTGAGTCAATGGACACTACCACTTCAAGAGGAAGCAGGCCCCCTAAGAAACCTCAACCTCCTCCACCAATTGTCCTAACCAACCCTGCTGACTTCTTTACTCTTGCGAAAGCAATTCAGGGGGTTTGCGCACAAAATATCACTTTCAAAAACAACAAAACCACAAAAAAACTCCAAGTCTCAGACTCTGATGACTTCCGGGCAGCCACCGCCTTCCTCACAAGTAAAGGTGTACAATTCCATACTTTTAGACTAGACGAAGAGCGTACGACCAAACTGGTGCTCAGAGGCATTGACTCTTCTGTGGGTGCTGCCTGCGTTAAAGACGCTCTCCTCGAAGAGCATGGAATCAGTGTTGATGATGTCGCCCAACTTACCTCACACAGGGGCGACAACTCAAACTCTCAGGAAACCCGGCCTAAGCTCCCCTTGTATGTAACATACACAAAGGACAGAGAGACGGCCAACAAAATTAGACAGATCACTCGTCTATGCTTCTGCCGCATAAGCGCTGTTGAAAACTTTCACAATATCAAGGGCCCTATCCAGTGCTACAGGTGCCAGAGGTTTGGCCACACCTCAAGCTTCTGCTCAAATGCACCACGGTGCATGAAATGTGGTGCCAATCACTCCACCCACGTTTGCGAGAAGCTCCGCAGTCTCCCTGCACGATGTGCTAACTGCAATCAAAACCACACAGCTAGCTATCGAGGTTGTCAAGTATACCAAGACGCTATGGCCAGGATCAACCTTCCAGGGCAAGCCAATCCAAGGCCTAGGCATCCTAGACAGTTCGTTGATGCACCCCAACCGGGTGCCAACGCCTGGGCGCAACGAGCTTCCGCAAACAAACCTGCTGAGCGAGTTGCTGAGGAAGCTGTTCCTCCCACTTCTGTGTGGCAGCAACCAGACTCTTCACCGAGTGCTGAGCCTCGACCAGCCCCTACAGCTCGGTCTGTTCATGCCGACCAGTCAGCCCCAGCAACTCTTAGAATCACAACAGGGCGCATGGTAGCAGACAGTCAGCAACCAACCCCACCACGCCAACCCTGGTTAAACCAAGGCATGGCGCCTATGTCAGCCCAACAGCCAGACCCGAACAAATGGCACGCATGGCATCAGTGGGCTTTCCACTTTCTCAATGATATCCTGTTAGCTCCCCCAGAGCAACGCATCCAGGTGATATTGTCAAGAGTTCTGCCTCACGATGATCCCTCAAATAGCAGTCATGTCCAACAACCAGAATGGCCGCGCACCCTAGTGGGAAAAACACACTAACAATCATGACCTGGAATGCAAACAGCGTTCGTGGTAAAAAAGCTGAACTCTCTCAATTCCTAGTAGAGAACAGGTGTGATCTCTGTCTTCTATCAGAGACTTATCTCAAGCCACACCTTAGATTCAAGCTAGCCAACTTGACCACATACAGGACGGATAGAGATACCCATGGTGGGGGCGTAGCAATCCTGGTGCGTCGAAGTGTGGCACACCATGAGGTTGTCCTTCCTCCATTGACATCTCTGGAGGCTACTGCTGTCATTGTCGAAACTCAAAAAGGTCCACTGAGAATTATCTCTGCCTACAAAAGCCCAAAGACCACTCTGGCAACAACAGATATAGATTTGCTCTTGGCTGACCCAGTCCCGACCATCCTGGCAGGAGACCTTAATTCCAAGCATTCTGCCTGGAACTCTCGAGTATCCAATGCGAGCGGCCGACTTCTTTTCCAGCACGCCAGCAGGGCTGATTATCTGATCCTGGGTCCGGACTCTCCAACCCACTACTCGGATGCTGGACACAGACCAGATGTGCTAGACATCACACTGGCTCACAATATCTCCTGTACAATTAGTCTCAGAGTCATTCAGGAGCTTACTTCGGACCACAACCCAGTCCTAATAGAGTATGGGAATAAGGCAATTGAGGAACCAGCCCCAGCAAAAATAGACACGAAAAAAACTGACTGGGATGTCTTTGCTGACTATCTCACTAATAATCTGGATCCCAACTATCCAGACTCAGACTTGTCAAACAAGCAAATAGACGACCAGATTGTAAAAATCACCGATCTCATCCTAGCAGCTCTTGAGGCATCAACCAAAGCCAGTCCCTGTAAAGCTAAGACTCGGCAATACAACCTTCCTCCCCACGTTCTCCATGCCATCAGGGAAAAAACAGGGTTCGCAAACTCTGGCAGCGACATAGGGATCCTCTACTAAAAAGAAAATTAAATAAGATGTCGTCAGAAGTCCGGGCATTGACCAACGAGGCACTCAATGAATCATGGGCTAAAAAGCTGGCAGCACTAAACATTAAAGACCAATCTTTGTGGCAAATGACAAACTCCTTGCTCCGCCTTCCAAGTAAAGTGCCGCCACTTCATGGCCAACGCGGAATGGCATACAGCAACCAAGACAAGGCTGACGCCCTCGCAGACACTCTCGAGTCAACGTTCACTCCAAACAATGACCCAAGTGACTTGGATCATATAGAGGAGGTAAATCGCTTCACGCGTACCCTCCGGCCGAAAGTCCCCCAGCCAAATGAAATAGACCTTGTTACGGTAGGGGAGCTGAAAAATGCTATAGGCAAACTCAAAAATAAAAAATCTCCAGGAGTGGACAATATCCCGAATGTTGTTCTTAAGAATCTGCCAGCCAAAGCACTTTTGGCTATTACAAGCCTCTTTAACAACATGTTAAAACGCCAATACTTCTCCAAGGGTCTTAAACATTCCAAGATAGTTCTGTTCCACAAACCAGGAAAGGATCCTGCCTTCCCACAGAACTACAGACCCATCAGTCTCCTTACTGGTCTCTCGAAACTCTTCGAAAAAATCATTCTCACCAGACTCCAACTCTTCATCGATACTAACGACATTATAAACGATGAACAGTTTGGCTTTCGGAAAGAGCATTCAACTGACCAACAACTCCTAAGGCTAACCGAAATGATAACGAATGGCTTTAATATCAAGAGGGTGACAGGCGTTGTATTCCTGGACATTGCAGAAGCTTTCGACAGAGTTTGGCACAAGGGCCTGATTAGCAAACTCATGAAACTCCACTTCCCCACCTACCTTATCAAAATAATTGAATCTTATCTGAAAGACAGGACTTTTCAAGTCAGTCATGGCTGCTCGCTGTCGTCTACGAGACCAATCAAGGCCGGAGTGCCCCAGGGTTCGCTACTGGGACCTACGTTGTTCAATATCTTTATCAATGACATGCCCCGGACTCCGGGAGTAGAAGTAGCGCTTTACGCAGACGACACAGCACTCATAGTGCAATCACTAAGAGGCTATCTGGCCAGCAGGAGGCTTCAACAGGCTCTGGACGACCTTGAACAATGGTACGAGCGGTGGAGAGTTAAGGTTAACGTGTCCAAAAGCAATGCCGTTCTGTTCTCAAAACGCAGAAAAGCCGCAATCACCAATGTAGAAGATCTGACTCTTTTTGAAGAAGACATTCCCTGGAAAACTGAAGCCAGATATCTAGGAATAATTATGGATAAATCCCTAAACTGGAATGCTCATGTAGCTAATATTGCAGCTAGAGCCAAGACTAGGCTGGGTCTTCTGCGACCACTAGTCAACAGCAAAAGCGCCCTCAGCGTTCGAAATGGACTTACACTCTACAAAATGTTGGTCCTACCAATGATGACGTATGCCAGCGCCATTTGGGGGGCAACGGCCAAGGCAAAGAAAAGACTTCAAGTCATTCAGAACATGGCCTTGCGCCGTGTCTCAGGGTCACCATGGTACGTGCGAAACATGGACATCCATAGGCAACTAGACATGGTCCTCTTCAAAGACCATATCAAGAAATTGGCAAAAATCTTTTATGGTAACCTTGACAACGTCCCGAACGTGCTTGTTAACAACCTAGCAGCTTACGACAGCTGCGAAAACAGTAAATACACAAGACCAAAGGCTATTCTAGCAATGGACTAGTGGGAAAAAAAAAAAAAAAAAAAGAGGAAAAAGAAAAAAAGAAGGAAAAAAATGTAAATACACTATATTTATACTTATACTTAGTTATATATAATAGCAAGTAGTTGACGAATCAACACCACAATGATAATTTTTTTCATAAACGACATCTAGTTATGAGCTACCGCTCGGGACTGGGAAACAGACATAGAGGGACTCATCCCCTCAGCCATATGCAACTTTGACTTTGACTTTGACGGTGCTTTCATTCTATCGCTGTCTGTGTACCTGTGCATAGTTGCTTATAAACGAGTCAGTCAACCGGTCGTCAGTCTCCATTACTGACTTTTCCTGTCCTACCTCGATACGTAACAGTATTTCGGGGGCAAAAAAATCTGACCTAATGTCCCTTTGCACATCGAATGTAATAAAACCAATGTACCATCAATTTTTCAATGATTTAAAAGTAAATTCCCGTATCAATAATGACGAGGGTCACAGCGAATAATTATTTCATCTAAATCTAGACTTTTCATTTTTCAATTTATCTGGTTATAAAAGCGCTGCCTGTTCATAAACATGTTTAATCGGGGTTTGGTTCCTTAATCAGAAATACGTTTTTCATGGGATATTAATGTTTGCATACCTACAATTATGTATGTACTGTGTTTCAGCATCCTTCACTCTTTAAAGGTACCTAGAATCCTTTCTATGGTCTTAATAATAACTTTATTGGCACTTTTGTGTGTACAAGTATGTAACTTGGATAATAAATATATCTCATATTTTTCTAATCTAAATTGCTTGACTTATTAATCAATGTAAACTGGCCCATTACCCTTGTGGAGATACTCGTTCATGATACAATGTAAATATCGTAAGAATCTGGACTGCCATACCTACTGCCACAAAAGTAGTTATGGCACTATTACATTTTGGTTATTTATTATCTTTGTGTTGTCAGAAAGAATAACAGCCACAAATACCTTTATGGCACTGTTGAACTTAACCAGTTAGCAATTTCCAACCACCCTTCAAAATGCAAGGTTAAAAAACTACAAATATTTAATTTCCTATCAATCTGAGGCTGATCACAATTAGGGATTACACTGCAAACCAATATTTTCCATGCAACATAAATATTTCAAACTGCTTCTTATCCCAAAGAATTTATAAATGGATTTTTATCTGTTTCGTTGATTACTCAAAACTATCAATTTTCGTTTATGGCAGTCTTGAACTAAAGGTGCGATATGTGAGGCCATGTGTTTTGGGCTGCAAGTTGCTAGCTGGGGGGTGGCCTGGCTTGGGCACGACCTTTCGCCTGCCCAAGGCGATGGGAGACGTCAAGCCAGGGGATGCCCTAGCATGCACCTTGCAGTCAGTCGAATTCAAGGTGGTCAATGCCATATAAGTGCCATGGGTCAAAGCTGTACCGATGTCATGTCATTTTCCACTGCCATCACGTAGTCGATGCGTCTTTGTGCGTTATGAAAATACTTCGTTTTGCTAATTTCGAACTCAGTACCATCTTCGAATTCACTTTTAAGTTTTAAATTGCGTTCTTGAAACAGGAAATTTCAAAACAAATCCGCCAGCGAAAAGCTTTAAAGAGTTGGCCGGTAATGAAACTGCCAATCTGCCTGCATATTTTGTTGCATATGAAACTAATTTCCACTTTTTCTCATTGTGCATTAGGCTCAAACGGGTATAATTGGGGCCTAAATGGGGTCTTATTGGGGTTCAAAAGGGGCCTGATTTGGGGCCTTATTGGGACCTAAAAGGGGCCTGATTTGATGCCCGAAAGGGGAATGCTATGACTGTAGCGGCACTCCACTGCAGCAAAGTACACAGTCTTTGGTACATCGCAAATCGAAAGGACAATAAAAAAAACAAATAAATTATGTTTGCATGTTTATTCCTCAGCCCAATGTCACGTGTGTGGGTACATGGTGTCCAATCGCAGGGCAGTTGCAGCTGTGACGTCCTAGGGAAGCCGACAGCAGTTCCCGAACATCCACGATCACCCATGAACACCCACGATCACCCGATGGTGACGCCGCCTCCGCCCCAGCTTGTGTTGCCCACCGTACCTCCCGCGTCGTTCAACTTGATCAGCTGCAGGATGCGCTCAACTGCAAGGCGATGGGGGAACAAGTCCAGTGTCGTCAGTCTTTCACTTCTAGTCTTCCCTTACTTAGAGAACTACAGGCGAGGTCAGATGGTTTACAGTCTAGCACAAAGTAGTTTTAGTTTAGAAAGCCAAACACGGATTGTTTGTGTTGAAAGTGCAAAATAATTTCAAGAATGATTTTAAGCCTCTCCTTGACTGCCTTAAAAATGCATTTGTCAACCGCGACATTAAATTTTGCTGAAATGAGTTATCTACTCCACAGTTTTACTGTATACGCCTACCAACTTAGCAGAATGCGGGCCTTCAGTTTCGAGGGCTATAATATAGAGAGTACTTAAGTATAGGTACATTGTACCAGACATAGAGGTGGCGTTCTTGGCTTCAAAGTAAACAGAATTGTTCGTGAAACATCACTGCTATAGATGCATTAGCAAAATCTCCATAACTTAGTTAAGCCACGAGCTGCGATCCTCGGGGGTGGTTCTGAGACAAAGGAAAGATGCTTCTTGTGAAAACGCGTGACAAATGAATAAAAATAATGGATTTTTAGCTAAAGAGGCTGTATTTTGGACTTAAAAATACAATTTCTCTGATTCGATTTTTTTTCTTTGTATGTGGGGGGAGGGGGGGGGGATGCATTTCTTTGTGAGGGGGGAGGGCCGCGATTTTGAGCTACGCCACTGCATGGAGGTATACCATCTATATTGGTAGTTAAAAGACCCGTATACTGCCTAAAACAGTGGAATGCTTCTACCTACCGAGTTTCGATTGCAAATAGACTTCGTTCAACACATTTTAGTGGGATTCCATGTAGCTGGCATTGGAAACGCCGCAGCAATCTTTGACAAGCCGCAACATTATTTTCAGGGTTGTTGCCATCACATGAACTCCCCTTTAACTCCGAGCCGAGCTAACCGATAGTGTGACGTCATAACTCACGCGATTCCAGGATCAATGTCAGCAGGGCTGAGACGTCAAGACCTGCCACCTGCCGGGATTCTGCTTCCCCCTGGAAGGATGCCGAGTCATTGATTACTGATTAGTGGGTGCAGTACACAATTATTGCATTCGGATGAAGCCGAAGGGCCGACTACAAAGCTGATGTGTGGAAGCAGAACGCAACGTGCAATCAGAAACAGCTGGAATGACTGTTGCCGACCGCAGATGGACAACCGGCCTCGGTGCAGGGGATATTAGTTAATAGGGAGCTGTTAATAAGGTATCCCTATAACCAGGTTATAACTTGCTGCAAATATTTCGATTACCTCGGCCTTGCTCCTCTCCTGGTGGCTTGTCGGGGAGCTGTTGGCCACATCTAAGTCAAAGATCAAGTAGGTATTATTAGTTGAATGCCAGACCTAGCATGCGAGTTTTAATTGTAATGGAAATGTATTGAAAATATCAAGTGTCAAAATGGTGTCTGCAATATTTGTTTCAATAAGTTTATGCCATATTTGAATTTGCTTCAGCTGTTGTTTTAACGAGTTGTTTATATATGCAGTGCTAAATCTAGTGTCATGCAGAACAAGAGGATAATAATAATCTACTCACCGGCGATCTTAGCGCAGACGATCAGAGCCACGAGCAAGTGAGTTTTCTTGATCACCATTTTCCCTTCGAGTCTCAGCAACAACAACGGTATCTTGTAACACGTCTTGTGCCAAGAACTCGTCTTGCGAAATGCGTAACGTGCCCCCAACGTTGACTTATTTTATAATGGAAATGTGTGTGCTTGCAAACCATAAATGCAACGCAAATCACTGTAATTAGCATCGAAATGCTGATGGATGGACACTGTTAAATAATGGGGCAATTGTCAGTAGACGTATTTCAGCGACAATCTACGAGGGATAAGGGAGCTCTGTCATCCACGACTAGTCAATGTTTCATAACATTCATAATTTTGTCTGATTCAATATTGTTTGATATAGATACCTATATAATAATGATATCTAAATCATTAGTCTATTATAGACTAATGATTTTCCTCTGATCTATAATAGATCAGAGGAAATTAATTCCGTTAAACATTGACATATTTGCGATTAATAACAATTATTCTTCCACCAGCTAAACTATAGCCACTATCAAGGTTAGCTTTCACGTGAATGATGAACGTAGCGAGAGAAGCGAGCGGAGCGAAATCTTCAATTTCACTACCCCCCAAAAAAAAGTAACTTATGTATGTTTTTTGTTTGTTTTTGTATGTGTTTTTGTGCGCGCTCTACATACCAAACGCCCAAACCGATTTGGATGAAAATTTCAGAGGACCTACATTTGTTCTTAACTTAGACCCCATGAGTTTTTGGAAAAGATAGGTTTATAACTTTTTTAATAAACCAATTTTTACGGAATTTTTCGATTTTTTTAAAATGTAGATTCTCTGTAAATGTCAAAGTTTTTTACATATCTTCACCAAAACTTATAAACACGTCGACCTTATAGATATTTATTATGCCTGAATATCTGAGGACGGTAGGACTTTCAGATTGGTTTGTATTCGCATTTTTGGAATGTTTTTTCGTGAATTGACGCCTGATTCAATAGAAGTCCGGTTTACTTCGTTTCCTAGGTTACCTGCTTTGTTGACTTCAATTTTGGCCAAAGCATAGATTTGACAGTTTTTACAATTTTAGTCAATTTCGTATATTCGATAGTAAATCCACGACAGAAACTTATCTATAAATAAGAACTCTCTGGCATATGTTGTGTCTTATGTATTTACGTTATCATAACTCAATGAGTTCATAATTAGCATGTTTTCGCTTTCTGACAGCTCGAGAGAAACAAAGGAAGATCAGAATCGTGTACATTTTCATGTGATCGGAATTTTCAAAATGGCAATGATCTGGCATGGTGCTCCGTGGTTTTCCTATTAGGGCTTCTGACTTCACCTTTTTATCCGCAGTTGATCCGCAGTATAAACCTCTACGCTCATCTTCAACGCAACACAAATTGCGTTCGCGAAGCCCGATAGTATAGTCATTTACAAACGACCCTTGAGCCACGCACGTACGTAACATTGATATTATACTGTCAACATTTATTTGTGGAAATTTTCTTCATTTATATACTTGATTTACCCCATCGAAACATTATATCATTTATATTCTTCAAATTTTAAATAGGTACTTAAATTTGTAAAAGTGTGTCTATATTATATAGCAATTTAGCAAGGGTCTATATACAAGAAGGGTGCTTCGAGGGTACATACCTCTTGGAGAGGGGGGGGGGGGGGGGGGCAAGCAAGGGTGTAGCCCTAAACATTTTTTTGGGTATACGCTGGGTAACCAGACTATAACAATATTACTTTAGCCCCCCCCCCCCTCCTCCCCCCAAAGTAATATTTTAATAATTTTGATGGAAATGATCATTTTTTTACAATTTTAGTTTGTTAGTTTTAAGTCTGAAAGGCTTAGTATGAATCCAAACCATGACCAATGACCAAAATAACACTACAGTTAATACGACCCTGAAGTAAATATACTGTCAACGCGGCCACCCACTTTTCGGATTAAGCTATGCATTTTGAATTACTACATTGCATGAATTTTGGCGAGAGTAAGAATTGTCTTTGCAAAATACAATTCAAAGTTTAGCAAATATAATTTATGGAGAGTATACTCTGTATTGTTTTTTGGTATACGGCGTATCCGTATACGGCGTATGCCCTCGACTAAACCACTGCAGTCTCCAGCAATTGAAACAAGCATTCTGTTACTTGGTTTATGCCGGCTGTGGGAAAGAGTGCGCGTGTTGACAGCGATTGTGCTCAACGTCAGGAGGTCTTGATATTCGTGATTTGTTTGTGACAGTTAAAGGCCGGGGTGGCCAAGGTTTCTACGTCACAGCGATATTAAGTGACATGTGATACTTGAAGCTAAGGGCACGGTACTGGGACCAATGGCAAGATGATTGATGGATTCACACGATTGTGCCAATCAATTCGATGGACTCGTTGCCAATATCAGCCACGTGTATTTATTAATGCATTGGACATTGAACATAATATGATTACAATCAGCACATCATGTAAAGAATCGAATGCGGTACCTGGTACCTTTACCCAGGGGCCCAGGGGCGGATACTGGGGGGGGGGGCGGGGGGGGGGGGGGGCGACCGCCCCCTCCATTAATCCTTCGACGATTTGTTTTTTTCTTGCTTTAACCTGCTCTTTGTATAGCTGGTGGGGTCTGCAAATGGAAACTGGAAAATGAAGCCGATGCCTGTCGCCCCCCCCCCCCCCCCTCCCACCACCACCACCCATGATTTATTTATTTATTTATTTATTTATTATCAGTTTGTAAACACATTACATATAATGTATAAACATTCTCCAGAATTAAACTTAAAATTATTTCGTTATAACGCAAAGTGCCTAACGTAAGGGCATCTATTTTCAATATGAGAAATTCAGACTGCGCCAGCCAAAGAAAGCCGACCACGCTCAGTTTGGGATGATGTTGTTTCACTACAGTAAACCAAAACGTGACATGTTTATGCTAAGTATTATTCATATTTTCCATACTGAGTAAATAGAAGAAAACAAAGATTTCATTTGTGAAATTTTTATCACCCATAATATTAACCATCAATTTCTTTTCAACAAATGAAATATCGAAGACTTTTCAAAAACAAGTGCGTTTATTCATTTCATTTACATAATTTCTTTTACATCTCCCTTATATTTAAAACAATTTTGCATTAAAATTTGTTGATGGTTTCTGATTGGCAAGGTTACTGTAATTTATCTGGAACGCGTAGATTTGCTCGCAAATTACCTTAATTTCTCAATTTTTATCCGGGATCGCAGCCACCGGATCCCTTTTTGCTGGCGGGCTGCGCCCCCCCCCCCCCCCCCCTCCCCCCTCTACGGACCCCTTCTCAGTGCATGATGCTTTCAGATGTACAGATATGTGTCACTCATAAAATCGCCCCCTCCCCCCCCCCCATGATTCAGGTCTAGATCCGCCCCTGCCTTTACCGAACCATTGAAACGTAATACCATTGTACTAACTAAGTTTAGCACGGAATTTGCAGATATATTTAATTATGACATTATGAAAAGTATACCCAAACCGTTGATCGAATCCTCCTGCACAAAATCTTCACATTCTAACTTCTGGCCACATACCAAAAAGTCAATCAAAGTAGTTCCCAGCTGAGGAGACGATAGCTCAAAACCAGCAGACATTCCACACAGTCAGGTATGTACTTGTTGTGCCCGACAGGAACAACATTGATGAGTTGCCCGAAAAAATGAGTTTATCGCCAAAGCTTAAGGGGATTCAAAACCAAGTGTTTTTTTAGGGGGATGGTTTCGTCGTGACTAATTTTTCATAAGAAAAATACGTAAAAAAATCATGCATAATTTTTTGTTGGAAATTTTTAAGAAAAACCCCCAAAAAAATAGTGAATCGGTATGTTCAGTTTTATAGACGCAATATTATAGATAGCGAGCCGCGTAATTTTTTTGCTGGCGCAGAATAACTGTCTGATTATGACCAGATAGTCCCATTATCTTATTTCATATATTGGCTGAGAAATCGATTTTTGAAAAATCGAAACATAAACCAGTGTTTTTTAACAATCTGTCAGCGTAAAAATATGACTTATTTTGACATTTAAAACATATAGTCATAATGCCTGAAGCTTGTAGATTCCAAAAATATGTGTCTCATCTTGATCGGACAATTGGTATTGACATAAAGCTGCCCCGGGGACGCCTATGCGAAAACTATAAATTTGAAGCCGCGATCTGTCCGAGCCGCGACTTTTGCATACGTACAGGCTTGAACTCGGATCCAGCAAAGGCAGTCGACGGGGCGACCTTGGAAGGTTTGCGAGCCGAACGACTAGTGTTCGCGCGGCGTTATCTCATAATCCCCGAGATTATATTTACATTTTTTGCAGTGAGGAAGTAAGATTTATAAACATCTAGATACGCGAAGTGTTTCGCTTGCCAAGAGCAGGGAATGATTCTCAACTTATTTCGCATCGTCGCATCCTCGATGGTCCCGGCGGATGAAGCTTGAACTCCCGTCTCATGCGAGGCGACCGCACTCGGACTTTAGAGGTCCAGAAACCATATCGCGCTTGCTACACCACTTGACAGCTTCACGATTTCTTTGTCCTACCCTCCTAGATATTCTATCTGAATCGCAGTGTAAAATCTGTGTGACATGTCCGAAACTACAATCTGTAATAATTAATGGTCGTTAATACTACTTACAAAATGACATTTACCGTAACTATCATAATTGATATTAAAATGGCAATTGCGTGGAGAAAAGATTATAATGTCTTTATGATGAACTCTATAAAAAGAAGTAGATGACTGATGAATAATATTTGTGCGCGCGAGCGCATCGGTCTGGTTGAAAAATTGCACGGATAATTGTGTTACACAACATGTTATTATTAATCATTGTGGAGATTTATAAAATATTGTACCCTCTGGACTTTGAAAGCGTGCTAGTCGAATTTCGGCTATCTGCTCAGAAAGGTAAGACTAAAAACAGCATAGGTAGGCCAGGTACCGACCACGTGGCTGAGCACATGGAGGAACTGGATGACATGCATTGAGGGTCCAAATTTCGTAATGACAAACCAGTTTTGCTTATCAGCAACTGCCGTGCGCCGTGAAATGTGAATCGACCAAGATGATAGTTCGGTCCACTGTCGAGGTTTGCAATGGATTTCACGCAATTCTAATGCCGTAATTTTTAAGCTAGAGAAAAATTCAAAATGCCTACTGCTCCTGCTCTGTACGAAAAGCATATAAATGGCATAACTTTTTCCGTACTTGCAAAAAAGTTGGTATTCACAGTGTAAATTAATTTAAATTGCATAATTGTTTTTGTTAATATCGCGTCACCACCGACCCGACTGGACGAGGTAACCGCCGTAAAGCCACCGGAAAGGTAGGGCATCAGTAATAACCATTAAATTGATTAAAAGATAACAGAAGCAAGTAATAGAAATATAATGGAATCTGAATATGGAAACATGTGTTTTTTTCAATATTAACAAAGAAGTGACATAATAAGAGGCTTAAGGAAACCCACTCGACCGAGCGATCTGTCACGTGGTCAGAGCTCTCCGAGATGCGGACGTTTTCGAACGCAAACTTTACAGTCGACCGCGGAAATTCGAAAATGGCCGACCACGAACTAGCTGAACTTTATTGGCAATGCATAACCGGTAATGCATTAAGTACTTGCCGTTGGCTATGGTATTGGCGGTCGTATCGGTAAGTATTTTACATATTGTGCATACCTGTCAGTTGTGCAAACGTTAATGTAGGTTGAACGGTTTAAAATTACCCGCCCGTTCGTACAAACAGAACTCGCGCACCAGGCTGAAAGATGGTGCGCGAGTTGAGCGCTCGGATCGCTCCAGACTGGGTTTTCGGAAGCAAAATAGCGACGATCGGGTCACTCCGAGCAGGTTTCCGAACGCTGGAGATCGGCCGGAGTAGGTTTTCGTAAGCCTCTAAAGAAGTATTCATAGCAAAGAGAAGATGCGAAGGGTTTTTGAATTTATTTTCTAACTATATAAAATTAGGTGTTTTAGGCCAGTGCGGGTGTGTGGAATCTGATACAAAACTTGCCAGAGAACAACCCTTCTTGAGTTTTGCGAGGCAGGCACTGATAATACAACTGGTTTGACAAAACCAGATTGCGACCGATCGATGAACATGACATCTCCTGCCACAACGTGCTCATCCACGTGGTCGGTACCTGGCCTGTCTATGCTCTTTTCAGACAAACCTTTCTGGTGACATAGCCGTCATTCGACTGGCACGCTTTCAAAGTCCAGAAGGTACATTTTTTCACGCGAGTACCGCGGTGATTTTCCGGGCGGCGGACACGGGCTGGACAAACCTCAGCTCACGAAAATACAGGAGTAGGCCTTAGTTGGGAATCTTGTGATAAAAAAGCGCACCTTAAACTCCTACCTCTTGGATGGTGTGGAAATGTAGTTGCATCGGTTGCATCCCCCGGCGCTGTAGAATTCGCAAATTTTCTTCGAGTAATTTGTTTTGTATCATGTTTGTCGGCCATTCGTTCTAACGTAATGTTATTTACATTCGAGTGATTAGATCCTATTTCACTATCGACCTGCGGACCAAGCTGACCACTGAACCGCGGACCGGCGGAACTTTGCTATACCTATGTCTTGTAATTGACTTCCTGAAGAGGCTCTTATTTTATTCCATTCCCGCTTATAAACACTTGTTCCAAGAACTTTTTTCTTGCTGAAAATGACACTACGCGTTACCAAATAAGCAAAACGCTGATAGTTATGATTGTTTTATCACTCTGTATATTTATAGTAAATTTTATTATTTGTTCTCATATGTACCGACTCATAAATTCGGTAATATTCACTGCAGTATTCTGGACCCTTACCTAATAAACCGTTTCCAGTGGTTCTACCATCGGTGCTACGCAAGGTCATGGGCTACGGTCGGGTTATGTAGTAACCCCGATCTAGTATCCACTCTTTGTCTTCGCCCAGTGGTGCTACGGTAATACCGCTAGATAGCAGTATTACGCCGGTGTTAGTGACGGAGGTCTCGAAATCATTTGCTACAGCCACTTGCGCCGGTAAACTTTTGCATTAGCTGAATTATTTTAAAATAAAACACTGTTTAAAAAACTGTTTTTCTTTGCCAAGTTACTGGCAGAAAGTTTTTATTACAAATAACTGAGTAATGACTATGTTATGTGATGTGAATTGATTCTAAAATCTAAGATTGACTGATTACACTTCTTGACATGTTCAACTACAGATTAATTATAATTAGGTATCAGTTTTTTTTAATCCTCAAATAACCGGATACCTACACAAAGTTTACCCAAACAAAATGATACTGCTTTCTAGTCATCAAAATGTATATATGGCATCTTATTATTTAGGTTTACATTTTGGCGTGGATATCAATTAGAGTCTCCGAAATTTTCTCCAACACACCTTTAATGCCTTCTGTAGTGGTATTCAGTCTATTGGTTGCCTCAGTCAATTGGTTTGAAGAAGCTAATATATTGTCTTGGAACTGAGTGCTTCTTCTGCGGTTGCCCTGCATTGCTGGCTGTGGGTAGGGGCTGGGACGAAGCGGGGCAGCTCTCCGAGCGACGGGCTTTTGAGGTTTGGGAACAGTTCCTGAAGTTACTGCAGGTGGCAGACTAGCTGGAGGTGGAGGAGTTTCCCGTTCATTCAATTCCGGGAAAGGAAAAGATACGGTATCCTCTTCATCTACGTCTGTAAAAGTAAAAAATAAACAAACATTTTTAAATTTGAACATTTTGTACATGAGGTATAATTATTATCAAACATCTTGTGTTTTCATCTGCACTGACTGACGACACTTCTTTTATAAACCAAACATTGCTCTAGCAGATTTATTAAATTAACAGTAACAAGAAATTATCACCTGCAAGGTTCACCACAAAATGTTCCTGGCACTCGTTAGCAGTAGGATTAGCGTGAACAGCTTGTTATTCTGGGCCTGTACAGCATTAATTATGTAAGAACGTTATGTAATTTTTATAATTTTGTTGTAAGCCCATGTAAAAATTTACAACAAATTCCAGCCAAGAAAAGGAAATGGGAAGGAATAATTTTTAATAATTTATGGAAACTTCAAGTGAATACCTGCAGTCACGGGCGATTGCTGTTGTTGCACCATAACAGCGTTGGCTTTAGCATTTGCCGGCCCTGTAGAGATATGAAAGAGATAATATGTCAAAGATGTGTAAGAGATATTTTGACCACCTAGCAATAACAGTTTTTGCTGTTTATGTTGTTACAATGTACAAATATGGTAGAATTACATGCTTCTTGTAATAATAAAAGTAGTTATGAACTTAAAAATACCTGCATCTGTGTCGTGACCACCTACGATCCCTGTTATAGTCTCTTCTGCAATGAATGACAGGATCAAGTCATCAATGAAAGACAAGGGCTTTGCAGTAGCTGGCCCACCACCCGTTCCTCCTTAATCCGCACGGTGAGCAGCCCTAGCAGATCGAGCAGCGCTCTTGAGCTGCTACCATTTGTTTGCCACCTGTAACAGATGACAATGTATGTGCATTTCAAGTAATAAAGAATAAATAGCTAATTTTTTAACAATTTTATTGATAATATGTAATTAAAGCACACCAACCTCTGTCAATGTTCTGCTGACTTGGCCCACAAAAATTACTGCTGTGACTACACAGCCTCACGCTCTTTTATTTACCTCCTTGGTGATAGGGTAGGTGAACCACCATTTGAGTACTTCCAACTGCTTTTCATTTCCCTTACTAGCGCCTCTATTTCGCCCTCGCTGTAATCGGGCTTTTTTGATCGTTTTGCAGCCATTTTAGCTCTTGCCTTGTGGCAGTTATGAAAATCCCGCTTGAAATGTATACAGCCAATGACAAGCGAGGCGGCCTTTTCAGCCAATGACAAAAGGCCAGAGTCGAAAACTCTCGTGTTATTCAAACCCGAGTGTAGAACGTGCATATTAGATCGGGGTTAGCGACTGGTGCTAGACTGGAGTTATGGTAGCACCGTATTACTTGATAATACCGTATTACGAGCGTGTTACTGAAACGGTTTATTAGGTAAGGGTCGTGAATTTTATGTAACACTGTGTTCTGTTTGCTTGCATTAGGCCATGCCGTACTGAGCTGGCCTCATTGCAATATACGTTTTAAAACACCTCACGTATGCCTACTATTCGCCACAGATATTGTTTTGAACAAACTTTTGTGAGATCCAAACATATTTCGGCTACAGCTTTTCGAAATGTAAGTCATGTTCATGAAGTTGCACATTAAAAAGCTACCTCCGTCAAATTTCACTTGAAAACTTCGTTTCAAAAAGAATTGACAATCGCACGTGCACGTCCTTACAATGAAATTTTCAAAATATTCGAAATATAGAAATCAATCGATTTTCAGAGTGGCAACTACGAATTATTTCTGGGAATAGAGCATAATATCAACATCTGCCAGGGTATCAGCGGCTTAGTGACGGATTTGGTAACGACCAGATATCGGGTGAAGAAAACTGCAAATTTTATCGATCTTATATCCGCAATTTTCACCCGATCAGTTCGATTCAAAATGATACGCGCTCTGCATGACGTCACGAATCCAATCGTATCAATAAAATAAAACATTTCCTGTTTTTGTAGGTTTTTTTGTAGTAACGTGCGTTGTTTTCAAATAAAGCGATAAAAAATAATCCTTCCGGAGCGATAAGCCTCACTCGCTGTGTTTATAAAGTTGAGTAGTCGCTGAAGACTCGACTGATAGTTTCGAAGTCTAGATTGTGAACGGGGGTGGGGGGCATGGTGCAAGCATTGGCAGAGTTTGCGAGACATAAGACCTGGAGCGTGAGAAAACACGTCCTTTTGCATTGCGAGCTCGAGAACGACTGATCTCGCGAAAAAACACATTAAGCAACCTTTTACAAGTAGCCGTGGGTATGATACCCGTTAATAGTACAACTCGGAACCAAACTTACGGCGTCTGCCCCAGGCCATGCTGTAACCGATGAACCGAATGTACTAGACTCTGAACTTAACTCTTGTCGAACTCCTTGTCGAACTCTATAACCCTTGTCTAAACTAGCCTAGTCTTTATACCAAACTAAAGACTGCTTAGACAAGTCAACAAAATAATGAAATTATAACACACAGTTACGTGACTTGCCAAACATGTCGGCAAATAAACTGATGAACAACATCACGTAACTGCGAATATAGAAACAATTTTGACAATGCAACAATTGCAACATGCTCTGGGCCACAACATACTACATACATGTTTCGGGAGGCCAACTGACCTCGACAGGGTGTCATTGATAGCCGCTACCAGCACTGACCTATGTTAAGTAAGCTGTTCAGGAGCTGCTAAGAATGTCTGACTGTGAATATCTAAGAAAGTTAACCAACTTCTCGACACATGCAGAGCAGTGAGAAAAGCCACAGGGACATCGGGCGACTCTGCGCAGGACACGAGCGGAAACGACGTGCTCCAAAAGCCCGGGGTGCTGCACACAAAACATGTATTAGTATGAATCAGATGATAATATTTATGATAATATTTTGTCGTTGTGAATTTGTTTCTTGTTTTGTTCGGAAAAGTAAAAAAGAGGTTGAATTGATGTTTCGGTCGCTAGACATGAGCGCGCGTGACAAACATTGCTAACGCGTGATTGACCCCAGCTCGAGGTCAAGTGGCGACCGCAAATTCCATTATTGTGGTGAGTGCAGATTTTCAAAGATTTTCAAAGATTTTCAAAGGTTATGCTGCTTTGAAATGCCTGCAATGCGTAGATATACTTCAGAGATGACCTTGCAAAAGCTAACTGATTTAGAGAGTTTGGGTCTCTGGATGAAACCAAAAATCGACCCTAGTACCCAACAACGGTTTCAAAAGGCATGTTAAATGCGCAAAGGGGTTACACTTGCACTTGCTCTTGGAGGATGATTGATAATGTATTATTGTTCGATATTTCCTCTGCTGGCCTCAGAATAGGGAATTTAAGAGCCAGCCACTGCACCCTCTGTAACCTCTGTAACCTCTGCACACATTGTGTACCACTACATCCTCTGTACCAGTGTTGTTACTTATCTAGATAAAATTATCTAGATAATTATCTAGATATATTTTTTTTTATCTATTATCTTTATCTAGATAATATTGTGTACTGTCATCTTAATTTAAATCTAGATAAAAAACCTTTATCTAAACTCCATATTTTGATGATTTTAGCCAATTTTATTCCAATTTTTGACATTGCCATTCAGATTGTCATTAATTTCCAAAACCATTGCCATCCCAATAAAAAGTTTCAAACATGTCTAATCTTGAGAGTAATGATACGGGAATTGGGAATCCGATTCCAAGAGCTCATGTTGTACTGTTAGGTAAGTGTAATAATTCGATGGTGTACAGGCAGAAGGTCGTAAGCGACATTTTCAAAATTGTTCAGGAAGTGAAAAAAACCTCTCAAATTATCAATTGTTG
Source organism: Nemoura dubitans (assembly GCA_921293005.1). NCBI lineage: Eukaryota > Metazoa > Arthropoda > Insecta > Plecoptera > Nemouridae > Nemoura > Nemoura dubitans. The sequence continues at coordinate 24,199,428 of OV121076.1, forward strand.
ATGAATCAATTTAAATTTTCAATGGATCCTTCTAATTTTATTTCATGAATTTTCTGCAATAATAGAAATTATATTCTGTCAATATTGCAATATTAATGGCGGTTACGTCCTTAAACACTGCTGAAATGCTGCTTGCTTATTGTGGTTACGCCCCAAAAAAAGAAGGAGCATGCCCTTTTTCCTGTTCCAGTTTTGACATGATGTCGCTTACGCCCAAATTAAAATGTGAATATTGGCTAAAGTAATAGACTGTCGCTTACACGGTATTTTTTTTTAAGGTTACAGAAATAAATATTGGGCAGGAACAAACAAAACATGGATTTCGCCAAAAATGTCGCTTACGCCCTTCTGCATGTCTGTGAGTTTACATGCCCTTCTGCATGTAAAAGCCGTGTCTGTGAGTATGTTTTCACCTCGACTTTCTTTCGTTATGCGTTTCTACATTTTTCGAGATTTTTCTTCAAATTTTGGGATCATGCTAATTTTCACGTTCTGCAGTGCAACGTGGGGTTTTCGGTGCTGTTTGCCCAAAAAAGGGCCCTTTTTTGGACAAATTTTAATGAAAATTTGAATATTTTCCTCATTTGAGTTTTCCATTTTGTAGAACTTTTCTTCCGATCTGGGGTCCCAAAAACCGCAGGTCGAATTGTCCCTCGGGGCACCGTCGGGGGGTCATTTTGCCAACCAGCTTTCCCTGAGTTAACGTATACATTGTCGACGTGAATGCGTCAAATACTCATCTGCACACGGCGTCTCCGTGGCTGCTTGGTATGCACGTTGTCTGTTGGTCGTCTGTGCTGCACCCACGAGTTGCGGGTTCGAATACGCGCGGATGACAAAATTTGGATTCCAGTGGAAATTGGTTTAACATTTCGACACCTTCTCCTCTCTATTAAGTATTTCAAAACTTGAACTAAAGTGACCATAGGGTTTATTTTGAAGTTTTTGTATACCTGCTCTCAAATTGATCAACACCCGTTAAAGTTTTTCTCTCAATACATTTTAAAAAATTACTATGTGTGAAAAACACAAATTAATTAAATACCCCGTTTAAAAAAAAATCCAAAAAAATACTGCGAGGCTTCAGCGCACATTTTCTGTTTGACGGCAAGCTCAATTAGTGACGTCAGCGGGTATAAGACTCTGCCTGCAGTGGCAATGTTGTCGTGGCGATCAATTTAGTTCGTTTTGTCTTACGTATGCTATTTGATCAGTGAGCCGAGCCGACTGCAGAATAATGGTGAAGCAGTGTGTTGTATATCAGTGTTTCAACAGGGGAGGCCCAATATCTTTCCACAAATTTCCGGACAAGAATACATTTCCGCAAGTATATCGGCAATGGCTGCATAAAATTAATCGGAAAGATTTTGTTCCAAACAAATACTCGACTGTTTGTTCCGTACACTTTCTGGAAGATGATTTTGAAATTCGCAACAAACTACGTCTGCAATTGATGGGGGATGCAGTAAAATCCATGCTTATTTTGAAGAAAACGGCTGTCCCGTCGTTGCTGATGACTTGTACATCACACTCATATATTGGTCCTCCACCGACAAAACGTCCAAAACACCTGTTTTTTATCAATAAGGAGAGAGAGGAGTTGTTGAATTATATCCCAGAGGATTTTAACGAGCCGTCAACGAGCAAATCGCACGCGAAACCGCGAGCCAAGTCCATCACTGCAACTGCGATTAGCCAAGCACAGTGCGATCCATTTTCGCGTGAAATAAGCACGCAATGCGAACTAGGCAAAGAGACGTTGCGTAAAGCTTGCTTCGAAAAAGAAAAGAATACCAGTGACACGGATTCGAGTGATAGTGAATCGCCGAACTTGGACGAATCTTTCAGACTGAATAGTGAGGAGGACGATGATAGCGACTCTGAGACTTCGGAGACAGACGACGAGACGTGTGAGACAAGTGACAATGACCACAATGTTTTCCTCGTGTTTTGGAAAAGCCTGTCTTTGCTGTTTGCGAAGTGCCACATTTGCGGAGGGTCAGTTAGCGAAGTGATTAAAACATGCCGAGGATCCTTGCTGTTTGAGCCGGGGCTTGTGAGAAAAGAAAAAATGATAGTGGACTGTATTTTTAAGAGGTGGTGGGGGGAACTTACGAGAAGTGAGTCTGGCCACCGCGCCGAGCGGAGTTGAGGTGGTGGCAAGAGGCGTCTGAGGGAAGGGCGAATTAGGGTAGGCAGGGAGGGAACAAAGGAATGACAAAATTGCTCCCCAAAAGGGGCTGCTTAGAGCTGGTGACTTCTGGAGCTCGTCGTCTTCTCTGTCTTCGGCGATCTTGCGGAGACGAGCAAAATAATAAAGCCATGACACTGAGCAAATGACGCGAAAAGAACTATAATGTTGAACTGGCAGAAAGCAGCCGAAAAGAAACGTGAAACGAGGACGCGAATCGAAAGTGCAGACTAGTGCGAGAGCCGAGACGCGATGTACTCGAGGGGGCGATTAACTCGCAACTGAACTGAACTGATAAGGACCGACCTGACCGGGCTAGATGAAGTGCGGCAGGTTGCCGGAAATAAGGGGCCGAAATAAACTAGCCAAAATCAAGCGCTTGGCGCGAACAAACCGCCCACCATGAACGACAGTCGTCCATTGAAACAAACGAAGATCTTCTCAAGAAAATGATTCGAAAATCCAAAGGTTTTTTACACCGGTGGAAGAGCGACCAGTTTGTTGACTGGGCGCTGGAAAGTGCCATGCGTCGTGCGGATGGACACGACGCGAACGACGCCGTCACATAACAGCACAGACAGGTGAGCTCTCTTGGGCAAGAGCAAAGGGTGACGCGCGGCTTCAGGCAGAGAAGAAAATCGCCATCTGCCGCCCACCCTGAGAAAACCTGATGAATCCACGAAAGGTTTGAGAGAGGCAATCTTCGAAGTCACGTGACCAATTTGGGAAAGTTCACGGAGCTCAGAGGCATAGTAATGCTGCTGAGTGACTTTCACAAAGACGTCGAGAGCGTCTAGTAACTCTGCGGGTTGAAGAGGGCCCTCAGGCACGGGAGTTTTGGAGCGTTTCGCTAACAGGATACGGGCAAATCGAAGAACGTAGCCGAAAACGCGCTGCGCTCTCAAAAGCGTGGAGAAGGTTCGAAATTTGAGTAGAATGGGATCCTCCGCTACAGCAACAACTAAAACGACCGGCACTGGTTTCTCTTCCGGTAACTGGTTGCTCCGTTGCTCACTGGCTGGCGGTGAACGAGGCCAAAGATCGAAGGCTTCCTGCATGAACGGGGGGCCCGCCAACCACAACGGATGGTTTAGCAGTTCGTGGAAAAGTAATCCCCTCGACGCGCAGTCGGCGGGATTGTCTTGAGAGACAACGTGCGCCCAATCGGTGGGAGCAGAGTTTTCCAATATTTCTACCACCCGGTTGGCGACGAACGTCTTAACACGATGGGGCGGAGTAGCAAGCCAAGCCAAAACGATGGTAGAGTCAGTGTAGAGGGTAACGGACTCTATGGAGAGCGTACCGAGTGCGGGCAGGGTACACTGGAGCAATCGGCAGAGAAGTAGAGCGGCGGAGAGCTCGAGCTTGGGGATAGTCAAGGGTTTGACGGGAGAGACTTTCGTTTTAGCTCTCATCAGGCTGACTAGCGAGGTGTCAGCAGTCGTGGTGTGGAGATAGATTACTGCGGCGTAACCTTTCTCGGAGGCATCGCAAAAGCCTACGAGACGATGCGTACCATGGAATGCACGAAATGGGCGAGGAACCCGGAAACCGGATAGGACGGAGATGTCGGAGACCGCGTCCATCCAGACTTGGACGAGCAATGGGGGAAGAGGGTCATCCCACTGAACCAGGGACAGCCAAAGCTGCTGAAGGAACATCTTCATCCAGCTTACGATGGGGGCCAGAAATCCCAGAGGGTCGAAAATGCGGGCAATGTAAGACAGAGCAGTGCGCTTAGTTACCTCACCTTCGAAGGGTAAGGTGTGAAAGGAAAACTCATCAGAGCGAGGGTCCCACAACAAAGCAAGGATCTTGATGCCCTGATCGTCATTGGAAAATACCAGCGGGTGTTCTAGATGGGTTTCCGGGAGGTCGTTCAACACTGCCGAATCATTGCTCGCCCACTTGCGAAGCTCAAGGCCACCGCGAGCGAGGAGAGCTTGCAGTTGAGATTGGAGCTCGCGCGCTTGTGTCACGTCAGACGCTCCTGACACTATGTCGTCGATATAGGTGTGGGAGGCAAGAGCGCGAGCAGCGAGGGGGAAATCTGCACCTTCGTCGTGCACGATTTGTTGCAAAACTCGTTGTGCGAGGAATGCAGAGGGAGTAAGTCCGTACGTTACGGTGTTTAATTCATACTCCACCACGGGAGAATTCGAGTCAGGGCGCCAGAATATGTGCTGGAGCGCACGATCAGTGGGCTCGACAAGAATCTGGCGATACATTTGACGAATGTCCGCGCATATCGCCACAGCGTGCGTACGAAACGTGGTGAGAATCATAGGCAGATCGCTTTGGAGCTTAGGACCACTCAGGAGCAGTTGATTTAGAGACACGCCTCGGTCATCTGGAGCAGAGGCGTTGAAAACTACTCTCAGCTTCGTGCTGGAGCTCGTGATCTTACGCACGCAATCATGCGGGATTACATAATTGACAGGGGAGAGGGCAGCTTGCATATGCTTTGACTGGACGTAGTCCTGCATGAATGCTTGATAAGCTGAATATTGCTCAGGGCATCGCTTCATGCGCCGTTCCAGACTCAGATGGCTCTGGAAGGCAGCGCCACGATTGGAGCCTAATGGAGAGCACGAGGGTTTGAAGGGGAGAGCTACTTGGTAACGTCCCGATAAGTCACGCGAATGTGTTGCAAGAAAGTGTTGCTCACAGATCAGATCGTTAGGATCCTGCTGGGGAGGGCGTGACACTTCCTCGGTTTCCCAAAATGACCGCAAAGTGCTTTCCAATGGGGAGACATTGCACGTAAGCAAGGAGAGAGGGGGTGGGGCCTCGGGTTTCGAGTCACCAGAGGGGCCCATCACTACCCAACCAAAAATCGTGTTTATGGCGGAAGGGCTTCCACCAATCACCATAGCGCCTGACTTGGCTAAAATGTCCAGGTACAGATCGGCGCCGATAAGGAAATCCACTTGATCCGGCACATGAAAGCGGTCGTCGGCCAAGGCAAAACCGCGATATGAGCGGAAAACTTCAAGCGGTACAGAGCTTGTGGGAAGTTGGCTCGAGATTGCAGACAAAAGTTACGCGTGCACACCCAGCGCGTTCGAGGGGGCGAGGCGGGGAGCAATATTGCATTGCACGGTCCCGTACACCCGAGCAGAAGCTTGGCCAATTCCAGAGAGTTCAGAGCGACTGGGGTTAACATTCAATCCCAGCTTCTGAATCAACGAGTAGGTCACCGCCGAGATCTGTGATCCCGAATCGATGACCGCGCGACACGGTTGCCAATTGCCGTGAGAGTCGCGAATCAGCGCACGGACCGTTCCCAAAAGCACGGTTAGGGGACGCGCATGGTTCGTGATTTGGCACGCAAGAGATTTGAGTGGAGCGGGGCTGTTGTCCTGCGAAGGGGGGGCAGCAGCCACGGAAGCGAGAAAGGGCATGGGCTCGATTGGATGCAGCAATGAGTGATGCCTTCGACTGTTGCAAATGGAACAAGCACTTTGAGAAGTGCATTGCGAGCGTGTATGTGCACCCATGCAATTGAAACATCGTTTCAGACGACGCAAAGTATCGTACTTAGCGTCGACAGTCTGCTTTCCAAACAATGGGCAACGATACAGTGAGTGAGCGTCCTTGCATAGGACGCAAGCGATGGATTTAGCAAAACTACTTTGACCTCCGGACTTGGTATCAGAGTGGTTCACCTTTCCCGATTGAGCTGTTGTCGTTAACAGTGAACTTATTCGCTTGGGAGAGGGTTGAGCAATGACCTGGGGTTTAATGCGATTGCTGGCACACAGTTCGAGCACTTGAGCAGACTGTGTAACAAAGGCCAACAGTGACTCATAAGTCGGAACGGATTTGTCCGACGCACTTTTGCTTTCAAAAGACTTGCGAGTTTGAGGATCTAACTTTGTCAAAGCGATCGAGAGTAGAACAAAATTTCCTTAATCAAGGTTTTCAATAGCCTTGAGGGAATCTACCGCAGTTTGATGCACACGCACAAACTGTTGCAACTCACTATGAGTCGCGGACTTCAACGGAGGGAAGTCGAAAAGCTGTTGCATGCTGACATTTGCAAGCAAACGAGGGTTTTCATAGCGCGAGATGAGCGCTTTTAGCGCCAACGGGTAGTTTGGCTCAGTGAGCGCAAAACCAGAAATGACAGATAACGCAGCATCAGAGAGTGATACGCGTAAATAATGAAACTTGAGCAAGTCATTTAGAGATTCGTTCGCGTGGATCAGCGACGTGAAAAGAGAAAGAACTCCGTCCATTCGCTGATGTTTCCCGAAAATATGGGAATGTCAATTTTCGGTAGCGAATTCACCGACATGCTTGTAGTGACAGGTCGATCAACCTTCACACGCGAAGCCTCGAATTGTTGTTTGAGATTTTTGAAACAAGCGTGGGCTTTGTAGAAGAGCGCTTCGGAGCTCGATTGGATAGCTTCCACTTCCAACGGCTTGTTAGGCGGAACGAGCTTCGAATTTAGCTTGCGTATCTTGGCCTGCACGGTCTCAAATTCGGACTCTAGCATGAGCATGCGATCATATCGAAACTGAGCCAGTTCAACCTTATCTACAGAAAGTTGCACAAAATCGTCATGGGAGCGTTGCACTCGTGCAAATAATCCTTGCCGAATTTCCTGCAGAACACTAAGATCTTGAAGCAGGCTTTCCATTTTGTAGGAAAAACCGAAAACAGGGCAGAGAAAAAGCTAGAAAACTTAGCACAACGAGCGTGTGCTAATAAACCAAGCACTGCTACGTATTGCACGCAACGAGCGTACGTGCAGATACAGGTAGCGAAATGACTACACAACGGTGATGAGTCACAGGAAAGGAATGCAATTATCGAAACTGAGAATGTGCACTGGCGCAACAAGACGTGGAGTGTCTTCCACTCCGGCTCAAGGGACCAAATGTTTGAGCCGGGGCTCGTGAGAAAAGAAAAAATGATAGTGGACTGTATTTTTAAGAGGGGGTGGGGGGAACTTACGAGAAGTGAGTCTGGCCACCGCGCCGAGCGGAGGTGAGGTGGTGGCAAGAGGCGTCTGAGGGAAGGGCGAATTAGGGTAGGCAGGGAGGGAACAAAGGAATGACAAAATTGCTCCCCAAAAGGGGCTACTTAGAGCTGGTGACTTCTGGAGCTCGTCGTCTTCTCTGTCTTCGGCGATCTTGCGGAGACGAGCAAAATAATAAAGCCACGACACTGAGCAAATGACGCGAAAAGAACTATAATGTTGAACTGGCAGAAAGCAGCCGAAAAGAAACGTGAAACGAGGACGCGAATCGAAAGTGCAGACTAGTGCGAGAGCCGAGACGCGATGTACTCGAGGGGGCGATTAACTCGCAACTGAACTGAACTGATAAGGACCGACCTGACCGGGCTAGATGAAGTGCGGCAGGTTGCCGGAAATAAGGGGCCGAAATAAATTAGCCAAAATCAAGCGCTTGGCGCGAACACTTGCTAACAGTGAAAACAGTTTGCTGCGAGGGACACAATTACACTTGGCTGTCGCAATCGAAAGACCGAAACACTGCGATAGGCGCTATAAACATTGTCGCTGCTGTGTACACGTGCGGACTAAGTTTTACGGCATTTAAATCTTTTGCTTCGGCACTAAAGCTGCATATTATGTCGTCATCCACATATTTTAGGCTTGTCCAAGCATACGTGAAACCAGCGTTTGTAAACACATGGTCATCACAGCGTGAAATCGAACTGTATAACTTGAATTCGACAAGCGAGGACATTTGGCTGTCCGGTGACGGTCAGTATGACTCTCCTGGCTAATGTGGAAAGTTCGTTACTTACTCTATAATGGATGTAAGAACGAATCGGATCATAGATTTCAAAGTGATGCAACGAAAACAAACAGCTGGAGACTTGGAAAAGGCTGCTTGCGCTGCACTCTTGAAGGAGCTAAGTAGTGTCATCGAGATAAAGTTGTTTATTACTGACAGACACAGAGGTCTTTTGATTGGTCTTTTGATGCGTACAGACCACCCAAGCATACGACATGAGTTCGACCTGTGGCATATGGCGAAAAGTCTACGTAAACGCCTTGCTAACTCTTCGCCACTAATTTCCCTCTGGCAGCCTAGCTTGCTAAATCATTTGTGGTGGTCCTCTCAGACCTGCGGAGGCAATGATGAGATGCTTATTGAAAAGTTTACCAGCTCTCTCAACCACTTGAAAAACAAGCACACGTGGTCAGGGAATAAGCTGTTCCATGGCTGTGAGCACGCGGAGCTGACAGCGCAAGAAATTGCCGAGACCAAGTGGGTGAAGCGAAATTCTCCTGACCATATGAAGCTGAAAGAAATTATAGCGAATTCGACTTTCCTGAAAGATTTGCGGCATACCAGTAATTATTGTCACACAGGTAAGACTCTTAAAAAAAATCTTAATTGGACATAATTGGATTGTGAAATGTAAAATAAAATCTTACCACGATTCCTACACGTTTACAGGAAGTTTGGAATCGTACCACAACGAACGATTGAAATACCTGCCAAAACGGATTCACTTTCCATATGTCGGCATGGTAAATCGTGGTATCCTCGCAATCCTGGACCACAATTCAAACATTGGCAGGGTTTGCTTGAAGGAAAAGTTGGTTTTTTCGAAAGGACAGCGTCAGTGGATATTAAAAAAGATATACGAACGAAAAACCACTCACTGGAGGGACAGTCTAATTGATAAAATCATGTGACTTGGAACTTATGAAGATCAAACTGATGCTAACCTCCAGATTCCTCGAAATATTGCCCCCATTCCGAAGCCAACAATTGAAGAAGTGAGACAACAAACGCGATACTCCCGATTCGAGCAGGTGTAAGAAAACCAAATGCAGCGAACCCGAAGGTAATCTATCACTCAAATTTCACATCTCCGTGTGTCACGACTAACGTGGTGACTATCAAAATGCTTGTTTTTCGCGCTTACCTATAAAAAATATTCTGGCTCCTCGCCGGCTGCAGCGTTGAACCCGACGTAAATTCCACTCTCTTCTGGGAATGTATTTCGAATTGCATTCACTACGCAGAACGGAACAACAGTACGCCTATTTTTGCCTAAAGCAGTCCATGAATTTACCCAGGAAATAAATGATTTATATGCCAAATGCCGCCAAACTTTATTTGAGGGGCAGCGCATTTTAGCCTTAGTGTCTTTACAAGCCGTGTACATAATCAGTTTATGCCTTGTAATGTTTAGCACATCAATGTTTTTTGTTTTGGCATCGAATGAGCCGTGCTCTGTTACACACTCTCCTTCCTGACACAACGCTCGTATTTGCGATGGCTCTTTACAACAATGCGATTCTACGTCGCGGTCCATAGAAACGCAGTGTCCACACGTACACCACGTGGTGTTTCCTGCCCGCCCTACAAATGACACTTTTCTTCTCCTTTCATCGGCTTGCTTAACAACATTTTCATCGATCTCTTTCTGTGAAAAATTTGGGTCTAAACTGTAAGGTCTTGCCATTATCAGCTCGCTGAACGAAACAATGAGCCGCTATCGCGAGCGCGTCGACCCGACCAACTGCGACTGACTCGGCAGCGAGCGTGCTGCCAGTGCAGGCAGAGTCTTATACCCGCTGACGTCACTAATGGAGCTTGCCGTCAAACAAAAAATGTGCGCTGAAGCCTCGCAGTATTTATTTTTTATTATTTTTTTAAACGGGGTATTTAATTAATTTGTGTTCTTCACACATAGTAATCTTGTAAAAGCGATTTGAGGTAATTCCTTTAAGGTTCCGCACTGAAGATCGTCAGCTTCCCATAGCTAACGGATAGCACGTTCGCCTGCTGATAGGGAAGTTCGACTTCAAATCAAGAGGCGGACGACTTTTTTCGATTCAAGATTTGTGTTTCACATTTACTGTCAAAGGTTTAAAATATTGTTCGTGTTCGCGCCATTACGCAATTTACAGTTACTTTTAGTGATTATTTTGACTAGTTAGTTTTAGTAGCTATTCTGACCACACCGATTCTTTTTGGTGGGTCGGGTCTCATATCATTGTCAGTCGTCGTCGGCCGTGCGTGTCGATCGTTGTTATCTCTCATCTTCGGAGAGGACACTCGTTAGCCATTAGTCATTTCAAACTACTATTCATCGTGAACGTATCATCTCAACGCAAGAAGGCAGTAGTGTTTTCTTTTAATTTAAGTTACTTTTAGCCTTTCCCCTGTTTCCCTCTCCATTGTTCTCTCCTAACTGCACCTACCCTAGGCACATCAAATTTCCATTTCCGGCCGTGACCCCGTCACCGTTTTGAGTCGACAATTTTGGTAAGTCAGTTTTATTTTCGTTCTTTCATACAGTCCACTTCACTTCGTTTGCTTTACTACCCCTGGCACTCCGCGCAAACATTTTGGTCCCTTGAGCAGGAGTTTCAGCCAGTTTTCGTCTTCACTCATTCGTTAGTTCGTGTTGTCTCTTTTTGCTTAGTTTTTCGAATTGCAATTTTCCTCGCTAGTTTCTCGTGTCATTTGTTAGTAATTCTCGTAGGGGTTTGTTTTGGGCCTGAAAATGGAAGCACAACAGGCCGAGCAAAAGCTACTCATTTCTCACCTGGAGCAGATTTTCGCTCGAGTAAATCGTTGCTATGACGCATTCAAAGCGATGACCTCGGAGAACGCAGCTACATTCCAGCCTCGTTATGATCGTATGTTATTGTTAGAGAATAATTTCGATGCCATTAATTTGAGATTGACGACGATCAACTCAAAGCTCATAGCTGGAATTGAACCGATCGAGATAGACAAAGTTCAGGAAAGCTTCGAAAAGATGTTTTATGACGCTCAACAGATGTTCCTCGTAGCGTCACGACCTCGGGTGACTGGTGAACCTTCCATTCCGCATATTGCCTCTAATATGCAGGTAGGTCAATTGCCTGCTATAAACATACCTGATTTCTCGGGTGAGATAGTGGAATGGCCTGAATATTATTCTCTGTTCAAGTCACTCATCGATGAAAACGTCTCTCTCAATGACGTTCTGAAATTCCAGTATTTGCGCTCCACCTGAAAGTCCTCCGCGTATGCTATTGTATCTGGTTTCCCGATCACGCAAGCTAATTATTCTCTCGCGTTCCAAGCTCTAGTTTCTCGGTACCAGAATCCTCGTTTTCTGGCTAGTCTCTACATTAAAGATGAAAAATACACGTTTGTTAGGGGCTAGGGTCGTTAAGGGTAAGCATTTATCTGTTGCTAAAATACGGTTTCGCATCTATGAAACTGTGAAAAAAAAATCCTATTAACCAAATTTTGACACTACTTGTGCGCGCATCCTACGCGCGACGTCATTACACCACTATGCGGCTGGCTATCAGCAGCGCGCGGCTGCCGCGGCGCCAGCTAGCTCTAATTGCGAGCGAGCTTGGTGGTCGCGGAGAGTAGGCGATTCGATGAATGACTAACGCGAGAGGCTCAAATAGATTTGCCGTGTCAACTGCATGAAAAAATGTACAAGCTCAGTAGAAACAACGATTTAGACTTGTTCACACCTATAGCGTACTAGTGTATAATGGTCATGGCAGAAGAAGTAATACAGCCGTACAGCCGTACCCGGGCCGGGCACAAAGTTTTTGCGGTTAGTTCTTTGTAGCCAAATGTTATACCGATTTGGTGATTTATCGCGGGACAGAAACGTATGAAAAGATATCTTTGGCACGGTTCTGTGGGAGCTGTTGCACCCGAAGACCGAGCAATTCACCATATTTAGTCCGATTAGCAACCGAACTGCGCTATTGCCTGCTATATCGCGCGTAGCGAGTCGCTGCCCGTGATTTCTGACGTCAGCCTTTTCGCTCAACGCGTTGCGGGCGTGTATACGCTGAGCGGCGCAAAAGAGTGTGGGTACGATAGTTTTCGAATGGAAACTACCTTTCTGAAGCCGGAAAGTCGCAAAACGGGTTGTTTCCTCCTTTAAGCAGATCGTGGAATTCACGCCGCTTAAATCCTCGTCTCATTCCGGCTTGCAAAGTCTGCTAGGAGTGAACAAAAATTCTGTTGCTGCACTCAAAGCTCTAGCCTTTCCCGATTTAGCAGACTACATCCTGCTCACTCTAACGCTTTCTCATCTCGATGTCTCGACTCGCAAGGCGTTTGAAAATCGCCAATCTTCAGGTCCGTGAAGTCCCCCCCCCCCCCCCGTAAAAGCACTAACTTTGACTCTGTGTACACCAATTAGTGCTTAATTAGTGATTTCGATTGGCACTGGTCCCGTAATTAGTGCACCTATAGTTCTCAAGTTATTCAACATTGAATTCGGGGGGGGGGGGGGGGCTAACTTCACGTGTACCCCCCCCCCCCCCCCCGTGTAACTTTTGAACATCTGACTATGCGTAACATTTAGTGCTCAATTAGTGCTTTCGATTGGCACCAGTCCCGTAATTAGTGCACCTATAGTTTTCGAGATATTCACACTTGAAGTCGGGGGGGGGGGGGGGGGCACAACCCCCCGGTTAAAAAAAAAAGATTTATATATTCAATTATTTTGTGCTTAATTAGTGTTTTCGATTGGCACTAGTCCCGTAATTAGTGCACCTATAGTTCACTAGGTATACAACATTGAATTCGGTGGGGGCCAACTTCACGTGTAACATTTAAGCATCGGACTATGCGTATCATTTAGTGCTTGATTAGTGCTTTCGATTAGCACTAGTCCCGTAATTAGTGCACCTCTAGTTTTCGAGATATTCACACTAGAAGTCCGGGGGGGGGGCAGACCCCCCCGGTAAATAAAAACGGATTTATATATTCTATTATTTAGTGCTCAATTAGTGCTTTCGATTGGCACTAGTCCCGCAATTAGTGCACCTATAGTTCTAAGGTTATCCAACATTGAATTCGGGGGGGGGGGGGGCTAACTTCACGTATAACATTTAGGTATCGGACAATGCGTATCATTTAGTGCTAATTAGTGCTTTCGATTGGCAGTAGTCCCGTAATTAGTGCACATATAATTTTCGAGATATTCACACTAGAAGTCGGGGGCGGCCAGAACCCCCCGGTAAAAAATGTGATGAAAACGGCTATGTGAAATAGCATGGGCTCTTACGGGGCTACGAAAATGCACACGTTGAGAGAGTCAGAGGGACGCCGTTGACGCTTGACGGCGACGTCGGCGTGCACGGTGGGGCATGAGTGTGGTACAGGCCCTCACAATAATAGTTGGAGGCTGGGCGAAGCGAACAAGTCGAATAGCATTCGATGGCAAGTGCTAGAGAGTTGGAGTCAGAGGGAGGACGCCGTTGACGCTTGATGGGGACAGCGGGGTGCTTGGCGGGGAGAGTCGTGAACGCCCTCACAACTCGAGCTGGCTTGGCTATATAGTAAGAATGCAGGGGAAGCCGTTGTAGATGGCGGCGAGATCGCAGCGAGATCGCGGTCGTCGGGCGGTAGTTGCCTGAACGCCTCCCCCACAACGGCGTCCTTAGAGAGGTGTCGTGGAGTTGAGGGGACGCCGTTGTACCGGCGGCGACGTCGGAGTGCACGACGGCGACCAGCACGGACGATGGAGGCATCGCGCCGGGGAGAATCGTCGGCGACCGGTGAACTTCAGATCACCGGCTCTGCCCGAACGGCGACTCTCGGAGGAGGGCGTTGAGCGGGTTTAAAGACTGGCAATCATCGCCAAGACTGGCAGGGACTTGCAGAGTGAGGTAAGCGACGACGTTGGCGGGCGACGAGCGCAGCCTGGCCGGGAAGGTGTTGAGCGCTCCGACTCTAATATAAATGAGGTGGCCGACGAAGGTGGCGGGCGACGAAGGCAGCCTGGCCGGGAAGGCATGGAGCGATCGGTGAAGTGAAGGTCAAGCCTTGAAAGTCGAAACTTGAAAATAGTGAGGGCTTTATCGAGGTCTGTCCAGTGGCCGGGACCGTTATTTTCGGTCGCTATTCGGTCTATTTCGCGGCTATTCTTTTCGGTGTCGTCTCCGACGGCCCACTCTTCGATGGCCCACCTACTTTTTCTCGGCGTTTGGCTGGTGAATTCTTCCTGCTGCAAAAGTCCGCGCTACACGAGGCGGTATTCCCCGCCCCCTCTTTCAACTCTATCTTAGATTTGCATGTCGATGTCTATTCGATGTCTAGTCGAAGTCCCGGCGTTGAGGCACCTCTCGGCCAAAAACCGATGCGTGGCCGATGGCCAAACACCGATGTTTTTCGAGTTATTTACACTGAAAGTGGTCCAACCTCGTCTTCCTTCCTGCAGGCTAGCTGTTCATTCACCGACAACCAATAGTAGAGATGTGATGTGCCGGTTTACCGTCGCCCGGCCCGACATTAGTCTGGCTGGTCATGAGTCCGACCCGGTCCGAGGCCCGGCAGGTCTCAAAATAAGCAGTCCGTCCAGGTCCTATGTATTTTTCCCATCCTAACATCTGCCCGAGTCTGCCCGAAAGTCCAAAGCTGTGCGAGTGTCCGAACTTGTCCGAACGACCGAGGCAGACTGGAAGTCAGAAAGTCCGACCCAAAACCATACTAAAAACATACCGACTATTCGGGCATTTGTCCAGTTGGCTATTGAGCATATTATCGAACCTCTTGGGTAGTAGGTACCACGTTATGTAACTAAGGCCCGAATGCACAGTCGTGCACTGAGTGCGCACCCAAGGCCTACTCCACTCAGTGCGCACTGAGTGTGAGTGGAGGATGAGTGGGCGATTTCATTGCAGAGACAAAACTTTTGTCACACTGAGCCAAGTGGACCCTGCGTAAAATGTGCATATGACAACGTAGCAATATGCTTGACAACGTACTGACTTGCTTGGTTACTGTAAACAAATTCTTTGCAATTTTAAAACACAGCCTATTGGCAGCTAAGGATCCAGACGGTGGTGTCCAAAATATTGATACTGACAGCAGCTGTCAGACGGAACTGTCACTGGCAAGGTACAGTATTGGTAATGTGTCATTCTATCGAAATGGGTATATACATAGACCAGAGTCGATGGAAAATGGTAAACCCGCGGTTTTTGAAAGTGGAATGACAAAGCGCTCGAATGAAGACCATGGCAAAAGCATGGGCTAATATATGTGTAACAGTTAAAGTAATAGGTACAGTTATACCTATGTATGTTCAATGAAAGTTTTAACAAACATTCGTAATGAAAAGATATACGTAATACTGTACGTAGTTAAAAAAAAATAGGTTATGCTGCTTAATATAGTCACTATAGAGAACAACCGATGAAAATTAATGAGCAAAAGTATATACCTACCCATATGCATAGGCAAAGGTAGGTAGTACATAGGTACCTACCTTCTAAAATCGCATCGTAATACGGGTCAGTTTACTGAGACAAACAATTGAAGAAGGGCTTAAATTTGTGTATCCGAAATAGGTATAGGTATAGGTCTCCACCTAACTAACCGATACACGTACCAAATTCTTAATATTTATAATTGTACCTATATTGGTGATAGTATTATGAAAAGGTACTAAGAGACTCTTTAAAAGATGATTTTTATTGAGATAAACTTAATTACATCGTGGTAAACATTAAAATAGCTTAGCATAGCTTATCTGAAATAGACATACCTGGTATACACATGGAAATTATATCTGTAAGAATTATTTCTCATTACAGATATATAATTTTATGTAGATTTTATACATAAGGGAATAGGTCAAATAGATATGGGCAAATAGCAAGATTGGATATAGTGTTAATTTTGTATATGGCATGGGGATCAATTTCTAAAACTATGCATTAAGTGCTCATCTGAAATGGGTATTTACATGGAATATGCAGAAATGTTTATGCAGAATCGAATCGACCCATACGAAGGAATCAATGGTGACGTTTAAAAGAACGTCAACTTATTAGGTTATACTGCGCATGAAAAAAATGTGAGAAATAAGAGGTATAAAACTTTCAGTGAAGCACAAAAGCATTAAAAGGTACACCTCTGGACACGGAAATCCGCCTAGTAGAATTTCAGGTATGTGCTGAGAAAGGTTTGTCTGGAAAGAGCATAGGCAGGCCAGGTACCGACCACGTGGATGAGCACATGGTGGCAAGGGATGTCATGCTTAGGGGATCGAAATCTCGTTTTTAAAAACCAGTTTTCTTATCAGCAGCTGCCTCGCTCCGTGAACTGGTTTATCAAAACTAGATTGCGACCCATCAATAAACATGACATCCCCTGCCACCATGTGCTCATCCACGTGATCGGTACCTGGCCTGCCTTGGCTCTTTTCAAACAAACCTTTCTGAGCACATAGCCGGAAATCTACTAGGCGGATTTCCGTGTCCAGAGGTGTACGTCAAGAAGTAAATGATTATGAAAAGTTCAGGACTCATTCTTTATAAATACTTGCGAACAGATCAGAAAATGTTCAGCTGAGGTCTACAAGGTCCGTTTAAGTACCTACCTCAAGCGGAGAAACTATAAGGATAGTTTAAAAGTTCCGTACAAGAAAGTTAACTTTCTGTGGTCTCTTTGCGGAATTCCGCATGAAACGAAATGAAAATTCCTATCACTCACTGATGCCAGAATTTGCGGGGTGGGTATAGGTATTAGAAAGCCGGTGGAGGTGCCACATACTGCAAATTTTCAGTTTTTCTTATAAGAAGTTTTCAACTTCAACATCGTCTGGCATAAGAAGTAGGTACCTACTACATAAAAATATGTGATTTTATGACCCTCGTAAATATGACCCTCTTTAAATTGTCGTTGAATGTCTGATGAGTCTCATTTGTCTCATAGCTATTAAATGGATACATTTCATAATAAAATTGCCTCCAATATTCACTTTGTGTGCTGACATTCTGCATTCTTGACTGAAAGTGATTCAAAATTGGATCAATAACTATTGTTTAACATATCGATAGTGTAACATATTGATAGTGCATGTTCATTCATAGAATGGTCAATACTTTTCACAACGTGTGTTAGAAATAATATCGGCCTTCGACTAAGTATATGTACCTATTTACCTACTAATTTCTACTACACCTACCAAAAAGCCATGATATTACGTGTATCTGTCTTAATTGTAGCATAGATACCTACGTAATTACGTAAATCTACGAAAATTTTGATAAAAAGCTCAGAAAAAATTCTGCCCTAAAGTGATCGGCAAGGCAATATTTGAAACTGCGTAGGAATTACACAATCGTAGATGCATCCTTCCGAGATGAACGGAGAAAGTTTCGTTCTTCTATCTTTGTCGTGAAGTCTGCCAGAGTCTTAATTACGGCACCGTGACGTAGTTTGAGCCGGCCTACCTCAAAGGTAATGGGGTTTTACGGATTAATCTAAATATCAGATATGGGTTTGATGAGTACCTACTGCAATTATTATGAAAAGAGGCACCGAACTTAATGCTGATGGTACATATCAAAGAGTAGTACATATCTTGTGTACGCAAACCTGGATTGATTTTAGTGTGACGGACTCTCAATTCTCTACGAAATTGCATTTTATAACTGCACTTTTGTATCTTATGGAAAACCAACCCTGTGTATATTTTCGAGGCCTTGCCACCGAAGAAGAAAACTGTTGAGTGCAGAGCTTATTAAAAACATTAATTAAAAGTATAACTTATCACTACAATCACTTTAAGCCAGATACTTTCCTGAGTAAATGTGTGTTAATAAAAAATAAAAATTGAAAACAATGCGTTTGGGTTCGCTTGTGTACCTGTGAAGGTGATTCTCACCTCGACAGCTAACTTATCTGGACATATTATTATAAGCATGGGTCTGACTGAGGAGCAATATGTGATCATGGTTCATTTAATTTATGTTTCTAAATTAATTTCCCTTCAAAGCTTGGCACACATAAATATGAAATTAAATCCAAACTTTATATTATGCAAAAGTAAAAAGAATGTCATTGAAAGTCTGTAAGCATGAAACGGTGGATCAACTGATTCGGATTATGTTTGTAAAAAATTAAAGTTCTTCAATAATTGGAGCGACAAAAGAAAATATATTGTTTGAAATTGCTTTTGCATCCAAGAAAGACATAACGAATTGATTTAGTTCCTACCCAAATTTGCCGCCAAAAACTGATTATCATGCAACTTTTTGTTCTTGCACGGGCTGAATGATGTTTCCCATGCTTCTTAGGAGCGAGACAATGAGACATCTTATTATTGGCACATTCTGTAACTGCTATAGCTGTGATAAAACTTGGTATGCAGAATGGGACGCGGCAGGGTGTCTTCCGTGCCCTTTCAGTGTGGGTACTATCCCAGAGTATAGTGGAGGAGCCAAGCCACGTTGGCTGACCGCGCCGAGCAATTCAAACATCCCTGCACAGGGGGATGGCTAATGCTTAGCGTTTGGCAATGAGCCTCAGGGGTCTTTAGGTGTTACGGGAATATTATTTCGCGATTTAAATTTATGCCAGTCACACAAGTCGTGGGCCGCGGGGAAGTGTTGGAGTCCGCCGGCCGAGGGTCGAAAAGGTATGGCAGGTAGCTTTAGGTGGTACGAGCATGGACCAGGTGCCCAGCTAGCAGGAGGTCCCGTGGAGGGTATCCCGGTTCGGGTGCATATTTTTCCAGCTACAGAAACATTTACATGGCAATACTTAGGTATATCTTATACTTTTTATTTTTATTGCAGTAGGTAACCTAGATAGTATAGATACCATAGCATACAACCTATTATACTTGCAGAATTAATTTGTTGCCATCTAGTCATCTAAAAGACATATGACTTTGATAATATCATGAACATTGTATTTTTCTTTAAAATATGGATTGGTTGGCTCATCCATGTTTTGCTCTTCACGGTTGTCTTCCTCGGCTTTTCCTGTATTGGTTTCAAACCGGAGAGTTGGGTAAATTATAAAAGATTTCTTGGTCTTCGGTTTGATTACAAAGATGTCCACTCTTATCGTGCTGTCATCAGTGCCCACACAGTGAAATTCTTTGGTGACCACCCATCCCTATTCGTGTAGTTCTTAATGATCAATGAAATGATACGTTGATGAAATGATTGATGAACAGTGCAATAAATTGAATCAAGAATGAACAATAATATAAATAAATACAAGGCTGCACTTTTTTTTGCAGGATGTGATGAATTGAAAGATACCTATCTTCCCACACCAAAAACTTTTTTCTATTTCATTGTATATACCTGGTACCTACCCACTTGAACTTGGAAAATAGGCTTATATTATAGATTGGCCATCACGGCTCCTCCACTGTCGGCTTTTGAGTACCTACTGGGCTCCCCAGCACGGCTCCAAAGAGTAACCGAGTGTGATATAAATTTCTGCACTTACCGGGTATTACTTGATTAGGTTGGTACCTACTTGTGATGTACTGATGTCGGCACTGCAGCTCCTAATTTCTGCAAACTGTATTCATACCGTGTGTGATCAACTAGTACGTACATTACGAAGCACTACAACCAAATATTGAACTGTAACTTTCTCTTAGAAGATTCCAATTTTGGTAAAATAAGAAACATTGTAACTGGTATATAAAATTTTCACCATCCATAGCCATTTCAGAGACATTGTGTACTTTTTGTAAAACAGGGTCAATTTGTCCCAAATACCCCCATGTCCACTCATAACTGCGTTGGTATCAAGAATCTATCGCTAATCCAGTGCTCCAAGACGTTCGAACGTCATTGCACCATCCATAGCTATTTCAGAGACATTGTGTACTTTCTGTAAAACAGGGTCAATTTGACCCAAATACCCCCAAGGGCATTCAGTAACCCAAAAAACACTCACAAGAGTGTTTTAGACCAGGGACATTGATGATGTGTTAAAAAATTTGGTAAAACGGCAATAACCGGATTAATATCGATGTGCTGCTAGGCAACCCGCCACACCTCTCAGTACGATTTGTGGCCTAGTAGCCAGCAGCGCAGTAATTATACTATTCTTTTAGTTAGTATTTTCGGAATCAGCATGTTATTTCTGGAAGATAAGAGCATCAAGCTCCGGATTAAGCTTTCTCGGAGCCTTATTCGAGGTTGCCTTGCTTGGTAGACTGAGCGCATTTTGAGGATTTTAGTCAGAAGTAATAGAGCTGTAAGACTCGCCTTTCGGAGAGAATGTGTTCCTACCTACTTATTTTGTTTTGTGACTTTCTTTAGTTGTGCGTATTGTGGGCAAAAGTTTTGAAATAGTATTTTTTGTTGATTTGTTGAACCATTCTTGAAGAAATAGCAAAAGAGTTTCTCGTTTAGTCGAATGCGTTATTTTAAAATATAAAACGAGAGTCTGAGGCTGCAGCCATTTCCCTCGGAACCCAATGGTGAAGAAACAAGCGGGGATTTTACAGACATGCAAAAATCTCAGAATTGATATTGACACTATTGCAGCTAGAATATATTTTATAACCCTGGATTTGGTCAGTGGCGTAACTTCAAATCGGGGGCCCCCGGGCAAAAAACCCAATAAAGCCCCCCCCCCCCCCCCACCCACACAACAACGTTCCTGAGCACCAACCATTAGTACCGACTATAATAACAAAAAACGCACCTAAAACGTCTTTCGCCTGGCTTTTGTCTCAGCGAAAAGTTTCACAACGTCCTGGAGATGTTTTCGCAAGAGGTGCGCTTCCTCGTGTTCAACGGAGAGCACACTCAAGCCCCGCAAACGTTGCTGCCCCATCGTGCCACGAAGGTAGTTCTTAATGAGTTTTAATTTTGAAAATGATCTTTCAGCGGTGGCAACTGTTACTGGGATTGTTTAAAAAAGTAACAATGCTGTGCACACATCAGGAAAACTGACCGAAATTGCAAAATTTTCGATCAGAACTAGATGAGCGAGATCTTTCACGGTCGAACATTTTGAAATACCATTTTTAAGGCAAGACTGGAGAGATAACAGTTCAGTCGGGAAATTATCAGTGACGTCTTCTGGGTACGCATCGACAAGTCTGCGAGCCTGGTGGTAACGCTGATCTTCCGACAGGATCTCGTCTAGGAGTTCTCGCGGCTGAACGACTTGGAAAAAAACATCACTTTCTGCAAACTTTTGAAGCGCTCACTGATCTGGCTGATGATTATGTCTAGGCAGCCGTAATACACCACTGTTCGAAAGCGAGCTTCTCCGAAATCCGAAATACAGCGGTGTTTACGAGTGTGTTCAGCCGCTGTGTCCGTGCGGACAAATGTAGATAGTTGGGGAGCCTTTTCCTTTGCTGACGTAGTCATGAACACGTTCAGGTAACCTTGTGGAACAAGTTGGAATCTTAATTGACGCATTCAACTAAACATAGAGCTTGGCTGTATGCCATTAGGTTCGACAAACCTTGTCACATTCTTCTTCGTTTTAGACATTTTACTCCAAGTATAAGCTGTGGTATAAGGAACTAAAGATAGGATCTGGGAACTGCAACACAGGAAGCAAAATGTGAACCATTGAATTCTTATAAACATGTTTTATTATTTTGAAAACTAATAATAATAGATTAAAAATTTAACTGACAATATATTGGTAATAAAATAAGAAAGACACAAGGTAATGCCTTCAATCACTGCTCAGGTACGGGATAGGCAGCTAGTATGCCGTGCCAGCTCTTACTGCTCGGGTACGGGATAGGCAGCTAGTATGCCGTGCCAGCTCTTACTGCGTTCATGATGTATGTTGCCATTTGGTCGAAGTAAACGCAAGATGTTTTTGAATTACAAAACCTGTGTGTAAAGTGCATTAGTTTAAGAAGTCAGCAGAATTAGCGTTGATGAGCCTGCAGTCAGTACTACACACCAGACCCCACAGGGCACAGTTTCTTGCACATGGAGGCAAAGGTGAGCAGGAAGTGGTGGGCTCCACATGCCTGGTGCCGGAGGAGTCGTCCTGCTAGGACCGTAGGTGGCAGCAAACTACGCTGATTGAGTGTCCCGTAAAGACTCGGTCCATTTAACTAGAACAGATAAGGTATTAGAGTAAACAGATGCTTTGAGTTAAGCAAATTAAATGAAATGAAAATGAGAACTTCTAATTAGGTACTTTACTTAGCAAGTTTGGGACTTCTTATTTCAAAATATTAAAATGGTCCATCAATTTTAGCAAAAGCCATAAAGTAAATTTGAAAATGTGAAAGAACTTGTCATATATCGCCTAGGTTACTGTTGGTTTAAAGCCTTGTCAGAACGGCAATCTCGTAACCTTTCGACAAGGATAGGTTTTGATGGCATAAACGTATCTTTGGCATAAACCTCCTCAAAAGGACACGGCGAAATGGCCTTTTAATTGAAACCATACTATGTAGACTTGCAGGATTGGAAATTGACCCTTGAAACTGTTGTTTCTTAATTTCAGCAGCCAATTTCGAATTCCAGAAGTATACATTCATATTAGTGAATGTTAGAGACTACAGGAATTATTTACATGTTGATTAATATAAATATGTACACTGCACGTGGTTACATTCTACAGGATGTTAATTGAAAGACAAGAGTTAAACAAATTAATTAAGTAATATAGTAGAGGAAGGTAGAATTGCACACATAGTGCTAGTAATGCTAGTATGCTTTGACAGTGGCTTGCACAGCCATGAGATCAAGTTTTGAGGTGCTTCACTGTTTTGCACTGTGTGGATGAGATTGTTGGCCATGAAAAGAGGCCTCAGGTCTGCTTACTCGAGGAACAAGAACAATGTCCCAGGAACAATGTTCTCATACATGCAGAGCAGAATTGTACAGTGCTAGTTTGATTGTACAGACACTACTTCAAGAATATTTACAAAATAATTAAGTTGGACCAAATACACCATCCAAAGTGTTTCATGCATTACTATGTAAATGTTAATTTGAAAGGAATGGATTAAAGGATCTACAAGTATTTACAAGGTTACCCTTTCAACCTATACAAACAGAAGCTAGAAGGTATATGTCAACGTGAAAGAAACGGCTCAAAGAATCTAGAAGTAAGTAATCTAATAGGTATTTACAATATTACAAAGATACACTACAAGGTACTAAAGCATAAACAATAAACTCAGAAACCTGGAGCTTTCTCCGCTCGTACACCTAGATCAGAACACAAAACATAACATAGCACCACCACAAATAATAAAAATACAAAGGTGTTACAAAATGGAAAATATACAATTTTAATGTTCTTTGGTTTATGGACAGTCAAAGCCATCGGATGAATTGCCTGGTGACTCGCCTCCTACGCATTTCAAATGGTGTTTTTGACAACAGTTTGAACATGTCCCATAAGCTGCCTATATTGTGGTTTTGCATGAAACACAAACGTCTCTGCTATACTTGGTATTTTTCAAACAATTACGTTCCAAAGTATTACCTATACACGAAAACACGGTACTTGGAAACATGGAAGGGATCCTTTGACATTCTGTTTTCAACAATGGCGTGCACATAAAAGCACATAAAGATACCGCAACTAGCATTATCTTTCTGCATTGGTCTCTCTGGACAAAACACATGCCAAATATTGTTAGTTCCAAGACGGTAACCTAGATATGCTTTTAAACGCTTGATAAAAGCTTCAGACAAGGGTGGAATTCCCGTGCAATATGAGTCAAAATACTCAATTACCCTCAATTTAGGTTTAGCCACAAAAATTACCCAATGATCTTCAAGGCAACAAGGAAAGAAAATAAAATCTTTAATAGAAAATACTTTGCTCTTCCAATAGCTTGAGAAACTTATTCCCTACTTAAAAATTGTTCAAAATTAGTATTTGCTAAAAGGAATGAACTCTTTCCTTCGCAAATTCTTGCCAGGAAACCATCAACGATGGTATCGTAGATCCATCCAGTCCTAAAAATGTCTGTTTTGCTGTGCAATGTTGCACTTTCAATGGCACTAAGTTTGGACCCTAAGCTTTTTAAATGCACTAGCTGAATACTAGCGTGATATTTTACAAAAATCATTTCTTTAATGGTTCACGGTTGAACCCGTGGAAACAATAAAAAATACCACTTTGAAGAGATATTGACAAGCATGCTACTTTGTGCAATTCCCGCTTGCAACTGACTTATTTTAGGGGCAGGTAAAATTTGTGAATGGAATGTCCTTATCCAAAAGGCTCAAACAGCTTAAGTGATAATGTTGCAAGCACCGTGTGCACTGTACAAATTCTGAATCTTTGAACAAAGAACACTCTAGACAAACCTTTTGTCCGCCAATCATAAAACTTTTTCCAAGTGAACATTTACGCACAATCTTTTTGTAAATTTTGAATCGAAATTCTCCAACATCGTATGCTATTGATAAATCCAACTGCTTGATTATTTGGAATATATAATAGCAAACAAATACGCCACAGTCTGCATTGCCAGTTTGAAAAACATGGCTTGGAAACTTTATACTCCAAGCTATCCCTACTCTGAACTTTGAATTGAGAAATTTGATAAGATTATCAATGTGCTGCTGATAAGTATGCGCCCTGCCATGGTTGTTTAATGGATCAAAAAACTCAATGACTCTAAGTTTAGGCTTGCAAACAAGCAATATCCAATGCCCACTTACATTCAGTGGCACAAACACACATTCAACATTGGGAAGATCTTTTCCCTCAAAAGAATCACCAATATTATCCAGACCATAAATCAGGGATGAGCCAAATGCACATGGAGCACAGAGAAAATCGTTATTTTTTGAGCATATTTCATATGCGAATGCGTCAATTATACTGTCATACAACCAACCAACTTCAAAATTTGACGCGATTTTTTTCAAAAGACTGATATCTGGAATATCTAGCCATGGTTCTAAGGATTTTAATTCTAGCATCGATATGTGTATTGCATCTGAATTTAAACGTATTAATGTTTTAGAGAGTGGAGCAAAATCAATTGGGGGCGTGAATGCCTTTCCTGGTGTATATACCCTAAGCCTAGGCAAACAAGATTGTACGTCTTCTTCAACATCTTCTGCACACATTTTATCAACGCACAGAAGCGCCCCTTCATAATCGGTTTGAAACAGGTCCATTACCATCTGCATACAAAGCTCAGGAACAAGCACTTTCAATATGTACATATGGGATGTGCCAGAGAATGGTTGATTTTCAAATAAAGAGGTTATTAATCTTGACATTGTGTTAAGTTGGTTGTCGGTAAATAGCGTGAGACATAATGGAAAAGAATTATGATTCCGAGACAAATTGCCATTCATGAATTCTTTGTGCCGAATGCAGTGTACTTTCCCATCAGATATTCCAATTAATTGACTTGAATAAGAATTGAAGATATTGGTAATTTTTTCAGATTTCAGATTTTGGATTATATTGCAATTGTTCTCAGAAGGATTAGTTGCATAGTCAGATTGTAGTGCAGTTGGTGGGTCGAGTCCAGCAGGGATGGAGCTTTCACTAGAAGATAGCATCATCACCTGGGAGTTCGTTATTTGATTTGAAATGTCATCATCGGCAAGTGGCAATAAATCATCATCCTCGTCCATAGAATATATTTCATGTATGAAGTCGGATGCACTGAAAACAGTGATTTGACATGATTCAGAGGTCTCTATCATTTGGGCCTTTAATAATCTCCTTTTTTCTACTGATGGACTGCAAAAGGGTGTTTTAGGACAGTTTCTTTTCTTGGATGTGCGCCGGAATTTGGGTATCTGTAAATTAAGTTTTTCGTTTGGTTGCACGACACGTTTCGGAAGCATTTCTATGGATGGAGAGAAATCTGTGGCTGCAATACCTTGGCATTGGGAAACAAGTGCTTTAAGAGCTCGTTCCATGTTTTCCACCAAAAGCCGGTTTTTTCCATATCCGTTTGAAACATAATCCCGTAGGTTATCCAAATACTTCAAACATCTGCCAGCAGTAGCATTGTAATCTAAATGGCAAACTGACAATGGGTCAGTACTTGCTGATTGCTGCTGATGCTGCTGATAGACAAATGAACACAACGAATACCGACCAACCATTGCGGAGTGAATGCTCGAGTATAGTCTGCATTTGCTCCCATCATTGTCATCACAATATGTTTACACTGTCCAGAGCTCAAGAATGTAATGCTACTCATTTGGTCGCATCGGCGTGCGGCAGATACGGAGCATGCCGTTCTCAGATTTCAACCCCACATATTTTTTAAATATCCTGAAATATATTGAAGCATTTTTATTTCCCTAAGAAAATGATGAGATTTTTACATTTAGAAGATAATTTATTTCAATCTTGATCTGTCATTTCAGAGAAACTGCATCCAAGCATGTAGAAATAGTCACAACAGAATGACTCAGCATAGGCCGTCTGTGATAGCCAGTATCGGGAGGCGTGGGACCTGTGTCAAAGGAATGTGCTGGGACGCGGTGCCGCGGCTAATGCAACAGGCAACTGGGTACCTACGCAATATTATTGTTGTGTTTGGTACACTACACGTGGCGGGGAGTATGCTTGCTATTCGAGTCAGTACGTGCACGCGAGTGGTAGCGAAATCCTATAAACAAAATTGCCCGTCTGAGTCTTGTGCGTAACATGCAAAATAAAGAGTGTGTTTACACGGCGAAAGAAAATTCTGCCATAGCAGCCCGTAGCAGCGAGCATTTACTGTTTTGTCTGCGATTTTCCTCTCATTATAAGCGAGACAGCCGACGAATCAAGATGTAGGTTATTAGTCTGTCCCCTTGTGCGTGTTATGTACTGATCCGATTTAGTAAGAATGGGGCGAAAGGGGAGCCATTTGAAACTATCTGGAAAGCGAAAATCTAAGAGGAATGTTGCAATACAACACGGATGAACTAAACCTTATTTCACGGTAAGAAGGAGCGAGTGTCTTCTCTTCTTCCTAGTGGACTCCGACACTCTGCTGCTAGACAAAAGCCTAGTGTTTGAAAACTGCCCATAAAGCCTTTTGTCTGGCTCAAAACATGGCTTGTGAGTTTTTAAACTCCGCTAATGTCTAGTAGCAGAGAGCTCACGAGGTAGGAGCAAATACACTCCTCTTCTTGACGTGAAATGGAGTATACATTTCTCCAGCGAATGGCTCGCGCATATATTCCAGCCGATATTTAATTTTTTATAGTACCGAAAAGAGGTGCCAGAACGGCGTTCCGGTGCGTTCCGGCACAAAAAAGCACTGCTTATGACAGTGTTTTGAACTTTTAATTGGCCGATATATATGTAACCAGTAGATACTAGGTATCGAACCAAATTATTAGTGTGTAATAATGCTCGCTGACTGACGCTGACTGACAAACGCTCGCTGACATTTGGCGCGACGCGTTTCTCGGTGCTAGTTATCAATTTGAGCCAGCATAATTCATTAACTGTTTATATAAACAAGATGCTCATAAAAAGCTGCTACCGGATTATCAAACAAGATTGTTTTAGAAATGTAGGTACGAATTGTATCACTGTCTTTTGCTCGTCTCGTATTCAATCTAGAGATGCGATTCAAGCGGATCTCTCGTCATGTTTTCAGAGAGGAATCGATTGATGTAACTGAGAAAGTCGAATTCGAAAAAAGTAACACTTATAAACTCTAATCTCTTGCTAATTCAAGAACAGTTTTTGCTTTCAAGAACAGTTATCGTCTAGTTAGCTGTCTAGTAATTTTGTTGCGATGATATCAAATGAGTTGCGGCATTGGCACAAACCAAAGGACTGCGTTATCATACCCACGTCCAAGGAGTCTTTGTCCAGTAGCGGCGAATGTCTCGGCAGTGGGTTGTATGGATATTATGGGTTGAAGCGAAATGAACTAGCTACTAATGACCTAATCGCTAAACAATAACAATAACATACATTCTTCCTCGAATGTCTGGTCATTGTATGTCATAGTCGATAGACCAATCAAAACCAATGTTATGAATTTGGACCAATCAGGGAATTAGAAAGAAGAAGATAACAATATCATTCCCTATACACAGCGTTACGCCCCTACGTATACTAACCGGGCGAAACTAGCTTGGCGCTTGGACTTGCTCCCATCGTTAGCAAAATTCTTAAATACCGCCAACCAGGGGCGGACTGGCTCGAAAAAGCCCGGGGCGCTGTACAAAATCTAGGCCCACAAATTTTTTAATGCAATAGGCGTTGTTGAAGAAGGCGCAACCTAATCCCGCGAATACGTTTCTCGGTGCTATTTTTACCCTTCTTAGTGCCTTTGATATTACTATAGCCGCGCTATATCTAAGACTTTCGAGCAAATAAAGTCCCACTTACTTTACTTATTAATAACAGGCAAATATTATATTATTGCAGGTCTGCACTGTACGGCAGCGTTAGGGTGTAAAATGCGGATGTAAAGAAAATAAATAGTTACTCATTATGTGGGGAAATGGTTATTGAATGGATAAACACTATCAAAAAGAGTAATTCATTGTATAGATAGGACTAGGTCCTAAAGCTTATTGATTTCCAGTATACAAGCTCACACATCGCTCTCTTGGTATTATAATAACACTTTAGTACACTTTTAATTTGTAGTAAATTAACTGCGCCACAAAATTGTAAAACAAAACTCTAATGAACAGTTTGCGAGTCAACCGTGAGGAACCATAATATTGTCAATGTCCAGGGATCACGACTGACTCCATGCTATAATTAGTAACAGTGATCCCAGGAAGTCCTGGCTCCATCGTGGATCGCAGACGCGACTTGATGATCTTGAGTTTGTGCATTTCACTTGAGTACATGCCATGGCAAAGATAAATTCATAGTATGCCCGGTAAATTGTCGTGAATGCACTTGAATGAAAATTATATTTGTGCAATAGTCGGAATGAACAAGGAATGCAGTATTTACAATCGGAAATAATAATTTAATTGTTTAACATAATTCACTCAAGTTGATGTCGGGTTGGTACACAATAGATATTAATTAATTGCATCTCTTTGAGGACCAAGACGGCGGATTGCAGAAACTCACTATAAAACTCACATTGTTTTCCGAAATCAATTTAGTGAGTAAGCGGAAGAGTAAATGGCGGTCATATGGCCAAGATGGAAACAAACATGCGCATTATTTTCAACTAGATATTCTTATTTATACGCCGAAATTGAGCCGAAACTTAGCATTGCAAATTCATCGAAACTCTTGTAGTCTACGAGCGGCGGCTTTGGCGGCGAAGCAATAGCTTAAGATAGAGTAGAGGTACCAAGGAGTTACTTTTAGTTGCTAAGAACATTCGTTCCCTTCTATCCACCGACAAAAGCCCGACATTTATCGTATTTATCTTCTATGGATTACAATATTCTCAGCTCGGTGTGGCATGTAAAAAATATATTAATTTCTTTATTAAAACAGACGCATTAGCAATGACCGGCAGAGGCTCGGAAAGTCAAAAGCCCGGGGTGTGGCAGCACCCCCGCACCCCGGGCCAGGCCACCCCTGCACCTTTCAATCATAGTGAGGCGTTTGACGACGCACCCGGCCACGCACCCCGGCGTGCCGGTCACCGTCAACGGCGTATCTCACTCTCCTACGCGAGCCAAGCTCACACAACAGAGTGGGGGCGATCACGTTGCTCCCGGCCGCGCACCACGGCGTGCCCGTCAACGTCGGCGGCCTCGAGACGACTGAATAACACCATCTGGAATAAGACCATATCGGCCATTTTCTGTCCCACCGGAATAAAGCCATCTGACTGATGGTCTTGTCCCAGTGGAACAAGACCATAAGTGGAACAAGACTTGTTCCAGTTTTGATTCACTGTCCCAACACCATCAGTCTGATGGTCTTGTTCCACCGGAATAAGACCATAAAAATTATGGTCTTGTTCCAGTCAAGATTGACTGTCCCAACACCATATTTCTGATGGTCTTGTTCCAGTGGAACAAGACCATAAAAATATGGCTTTAATGCAGTCGGTTAAGGCAGTGGCGTGCGAATCAGAACGGAAAAAAGCCATCTCGTGTATGGTGTTAGTCCACTGGAATAATACCATAAGAAATATGGCTTTGGTCCAGTAACGAGTCAACCCTCGTTTAAGAGGAGTAAAGCGAGATGCCTAGCATCCAGCACTTGGATTTAAAAAAGTTGTGTCTTATGCAAATAATGTCAAACGCAGCCACTACGTATAACGTAAGCACTACGTAAACATTTTTGAACCATTGTATGTATGTTTGCGTTGGGTATTGGTATGTGAACTATTTTAAATCACTTTCACCCAATATTGTAAACAATTGTTCCCGCTGGTCCGGGGATAAATGATGCAAAGGGGTGTAAGCGGTTGATGAAAAAATATAATATTCTAATTGTGATAATATGATGTAACGATATCGTAGAGACAACCACACACGGCTGTATAGTTTGAACATATACCTATTATGGGGAATCATGTTTTATTTTATTTGCATAGGAAAGACTAAACCTAAGTCACAAGCGAGAGAACAGTACCTAAACTTTACGTATGGTGATGGGCGAAAGTGTAAAACAATGTTATAATTGAAGTTCCCGGCACCCTAAACTAAATTTTTTATCTATTAAACTTGTTGGCGAGGGAGCAGGAATTCAATTGCGAGGCTCCATATCTATAAGATTTCGCGTAGTCAATTTGAACCTAGCATGCAATCTCCAATGCTCGATCTGTAATGATCTAGCGATTCTCTAACGTTTTTTAGGAGTGGGTGGGCCCTGTAAAGAGATGCTTATTCCTTCTGAACTTGACTTGGAGATTGTCAGGTTCCTATCCTATTATTATCTGTAAGTGTGGAATCTGACCAAATTAACACAAACAACATTGATAATATGAAGCATGTGAATAACTTAATGTTATACTGCCGAACTCGGGAGGCCAGTTCTCGGAGACAACTGCCGACTCGCCGGCGACGCAGGGAGTGGTCAGGTAGCTACCCTTTTGTTGGGGTAGGTTATTTATAGCCAGGCACAGGAAATTAAACAATACGGAAGAAAAATATGTACAGTCTTAGCACGAGCCAAGTTCACTCGAAGTGTTGAAACGACACAAGATCAGCTAGTCAATCAAAACGTCGTCAACGCAAACGCAAGTTTCATTCAGCATGCACTCTCTCTCATACAGAGTTTATTGTAATACACTAGTATATTAAACTGGTAATGACACACCCTAATTTGACATACTGTCATATACAGGATCATATACAGGACCAAAAGGGAAGCATTTTTATTAAATTTCGAAGATTCACGTCTGCTTTTCCTATATATAACACAAACTTTGAAAGAAAATATTTGAAACTGGGGTTTCAATGCTCAATGAAGTCTCACTTATATTTTCTAGTTACTTCCTCGACTGACAATGGCAGCGTGAAGAACATAACTTATTGTTTTTTAACCTAAACTCCATTTCACGTTCGGAAGGAGAGTGGATTTGCAACTTTCAAGAGGACCCACTGCTGCTGGACGCCAGCCGAGAGTTTCAAAACTTAGCTATGAGCCATTTATTGAGCATGAAATATGGTATGGAAGATATTCGCCTTTCAATGGATGTCTCCCGTGTGACCTTTAACGTCCACCCACGGGTTCCAGTCGCACCTGCCGCGTTGCACACACTTTGGAGGTGATAGCTGACACCAAGACAAAATTTTTGATACCAGTATCCAAACTGTCCGCGAAATGTTTATCGGGAATTTCATTTTTGGTAGCTGGCTCTAGCCTAAACATGAGATTGCTTTCAACATTACACAGAAAGGAAATCATTTTTGAAAGCCGATATAGTTAGTAGGCAACTGCACAACTTTTTAAATATTATTATGCTTTATGCCGAATCCCAAAAAATACTTTTGAGAAACCCAAAATCATACGAAGTTGTGCAACTGGCATCTTCAAAGTCAAGAGAATTTTAAATTTAATCATGCACAACAAGAAAACCAACTTTTTTCAATCTGCAGATAGACAGAGGTACCGGGGACAATGCTACAAAAGTATTGTTTGTGGTGAAAACAAGACTTGGATTAGACATCGAAAGAGAACATCAGAATCGTGATGAATTAGTTTAATTTGTCGCCACATAGGTGGGACCTAATCACTTCATGTGTTTTAGCCTCGACTCATGTATACCTTTCGCCTTCCCCGATGAGCTGATTTAAGATTTTTAAGTTAATGCTGCTAAAATGTACACCTAGTAGCATAATATTAACATGTCTGTCGCTCATAAATTAAAAATAAGAACACGCGTCGCGTAGCGAGCAGTAAAACGAATATTATATATCACCGTGGACACTTAAAAATCGCAATGTGTGTGTATGTGTGTGTGTATCCGAAATACTAAAGAAAGAATATTATTTTTTGAAGGGTCAATTTTTTTCTTATAACAATACCTCGTATAAAAGCACATCAAAACAGTCCACAATGTTGTTCATAAGTTTATACCCCGACGCCTGCAAGCTAGGCATCTCTCTTCACTCCTCTGCAACGAGGGTTGGCTCGTTACTGGACCAAAGCCATATTTCTTATGGTATTATTCCAGTGGACTAACACCATACACGAGATGGCTTTTTCCATTCTGATTCGCACGCCACTGCCTTAACCGACTGGATTAAAGCCATATTTTTATGTTCTTGTTCCACTGGAACAAGACCATCAGAAATATGGTGTTGGGACAGTCAATCTTGACTGGAACAAGACCATAATTTTTATGGTCTTATTCCGGTGGAACAAGACCATCAGACTGATGGTGTTGGGACAGTGAATCAAAACTGGAACAAGACCATATTTTTTATGGTCTTGTTCCACTGGAACAAGACCATCAGTCAGATGGCTTTATTCCGGTGGGACAGAAAATGGCCGATATGGTTTTTATTCCAGATGGTGTTATTCAGCTCCTCCGGCGGCCTCCTCTGCTCGCCCGTTGAAGCCAACTTTGCACACATAGTGAGGCGTTTGACGACGCAATCGCCCAGGCAGCCTTCCATGTCAGTCAACAGCACGCTCTGCCTTTATCTCCATAAGCCCAATGCAATTCGACTTGGTCGAAATCGTTATCCCATAAAAGCCCGTGTTATGCCAAATGCAGAGCGACGACGCGCTTCGCGGCTGGGCATCGCCGCCCGCCCGCCAGCGTCGTTAAACGCCCCGACAATTACAAGTCACCGTCCAGCGACGCCGGTGATCTGAAGTTCACTCAACGTCGACGACTCCCCCAGCCGCGACGGCATTGCCGCCCGCCAACATCCTGGGGGACCCGACCGGACTCTATATTCCCATAAGACCAATGTTATTCCTGGCCGTCCTCCGAGGTCGCCGTCAGAGGGGAGGCATTCATGAAATTACCGGCCGTCCACCCCACCGTCGTGGCGAGAGTCGACGGCACCCTCATGTTGTGGACTGTAGCCTTGCTCCCTGCCATCATGAGGCCGTCCACGATCCTTCCGGCCGTGTCCTACGAGGACGCCGTCAACGACGTCCCCGTCCCCATCTTTTCGACTCTTGCATTGCCATGCAGAGTGGGAGCGTCGAAAACGTACCCGGCCACGCACGCAACGTCGCCGTCAACTACGAAGACGTTCCTTGCTTCCTGGCCGTACTCCCACGACGCCGTCAGAGGGCACGCCGGGCGGGGACTTGCACACAGACCGGTGCACTTTGCCCTCGATTAGGCAGCACGCAACTGCACCGGCCGACGTCGCGAAAACCAGAACGGTGCCGGGAGACGAGCATTGTCTCCGGTGGCTTTTAAAAAGCGATCAAAATAAAGCGACTGAAAAAATGTTTTTGTTCGAATAATAGCGTTTGTCTAGGTCCCGCCCACCATTGGCTTGGTACAGTCCCAGCAACATTTCATTTTCGGTCAGTCTGTTTTTCGGTCACTTTGTTTTTCGGTCACTTAGTTTTTCGGTCACTCTTTTTTTCGGTTACTTTCGTGTTTTCGGTCAGTCTGCTTTTCGGTCACTTTGTTTTTCGGTCACTTTGTTTTTCGGTCACTTGGTGCACTCCCATGTATAAGTCAGGTTGGCACCCCCGGCCGACCACTATAAATATGGGGCCACTGAGCCCGGTGCTTTCCATCCGGGTTATCCATGGGTGATCCATCCGGGTTATCCACAGACCTCCCCGGAGTTCTGTCTCCATCAGCCGGCGAGAAGACAAGAAAATCAAAGAAAAACCAAGACATCAAGGCAGAGTGGGTTCCGTTCCCTTCAGGAACAGGCGTAACGCAAGATTACTCTCTGGCCCAACGCGTCCCGGTACCCTGAGGTGTGCCCATCACGTGCGTGACGCCGGGAGGCTGCTCGATTGCAGACCGACCGGTGCTCTCGTCGCGTTGTCGGCCCTCATTGAGGTGTGCCCGTCACGTGCGTGACGCCGGGAGGCTGCTCGTTTGCAGGCCGACCGGTGCTCTCGTCGCGTTGTCGGCCCTCAGACAGGTGCCCGTCACGTGAGTGACGTGGTTACTCTGCCCGGTCCGGGACCGTTGGTGTGCCGGAGAAGTGCGTTGCGCCTCTGCCTTGCACCCGGTCAACTCGGGTTCGATCCCGGCCACGTCCGCCCCGTTTTTGTTCGCGGGTAATCACCAAGGACGTTGAAGACCACCACCAGCACGGACCCTTTGCCTGAGCCCGGTCCTCTGCCCTCAGCAGTTGGCCGGAGGGTGCCGTAGCGCAATCCGTCCCAGCATCACGACAAGGTCAGTCGAACCCTTTGCCGGTTTACCGTGCCCGGACTCCCAGGTGGTCAGCTACCTCAGTCCTGACTCAACCTCGCCTGGGATAAGCCGGAGGGGGAGACATTTCACGACCCGTGTTTGCTCCGCGTTCCCCATGCTGCCCTCGGATTAATCAATCCTGATAGCGAGAGGCAGCGGCTGTGCACTTGGCCAGCCAGACTCGAACCGCCCAAACCTTTCGGTATCTGCACCGATAGTGGGCGGTGAGAGGTCCCGGACAATCCGCGTCCACTGACCGGGCAGGATTAAAAGCGCCCCTCAGGCAAACTAGCGCCGTTCTGCCGAGCGTCTAGCCAACCAGCCGCCTCACGGACCTCTCAGTCACCGCTTCACGGCTATTTGCATCTTGCCCCTTCAGGGAAGAGTGTATCTCCCCGTGGTCCAGTGGTTAGAGTTCTGACTCTTACGCCAGAGACCCGGGTTCGTTTCCCCGTCAAGTCATCTTTTTGCTTTTATTTTTCTCTTTTAAAATCGCCTCTCAGGCAAACCTAGCGCCGTTCTGCCGTGCGTCTAGCCATCAGCCGCCTCACGGACCTATCTGTCATCGCTTCACGATAAAGAAATAGCATTACTCCCTGTGCTCCAATGGCTTAGAGTTCTGCCTCTCACGTCAAAGACTCAGGTTCGAGACCCACTCAATCCGTCTTTTTAGTTCTTGTTTTCTTTCACAAATCCCCTTCATTAATCTATAAAATGCAAAGAACACCACCTAAAAACCGAATGCACGACAGGGTTCCTGAGTTATATCAATCCCAAACTAACGAAAAAAGTCGTGCTCTAGTGGCTGCTCACCTACAGGCAAACGCGGCGGATTTCCCGCAACGCGGTTTATGCAGGCCAGTGCCTCCCAAGCACACTGACTTACACTCAGACATATCTCGGGAAGACGCAATCCAAAGCCTTCGGCAGCAAGCCGCCGAGCTTCAAACAAAACCTAACAAAGTCCAGACACAAATGTTCATAAATAGCAATCGACATCAGCAGGGCGCTCTGCCACGCACCCCGCCCAAGACAAAGCCAGATCAGGCAATAACAATTGACTTGTCAAAATCTCCCCGAAATATTGAAAACAGAATCAGGGCAATTGCGCAATTACATGACGAGAACCGTTTGCCGTCATCTAGCTCATTCCGCCCACCATCAATTCTAGCAACGGCAAAGCCTCCCACAATGCCTAGAGCCTTGACTGCTAATGTAGCCAAAATCACTCCTGCACATTCCCAAAACAAACTACCTTTCATGCCTTCCTTGATCAATCGCCAAGAAGATGAAGTTGAAATCACTGAAGAACATAAAGAACTCGAAGAACTCAAAGACTCGACAAAAAGAAATAAGAAAAACTCAAGACCGAAGTTTGTTGCGAAAGACTTCATGAAATAGAAAAACGATCCACCCAAACCAAGACCATCTCCCAAATCCAATCCACATAGCAAAGACAAGGCAATAACTAGCGTCTCTCAGACAAACGGTACCAAAAAGAGGAAACTTTCACCGAATATCTCTCGTGAGGACTTTCCGCCACTTCCTGTCAAGGATACTCCGAACCAATTAGACAATCCTAGTAGTTGTCCAGGAAACCAGATAACTGTTGTCAACATTCCAATCTCCAACTCGTTCGAGGCTCTGACCAATGTAGTCGATGAACAGCCCCTTGAGTCAATGGACACTACCACTTCAAGAGGAAGCAGGCCCCCTAAGAAACCTCAACCTCCTCCACCAATTGTCCTAACCAACCCTGCTGACTTCTTTACTCTTGCGAAAGCAATTCAGGGGGTTTGCGCACAAAATATCACTTTCAAAAACAACAAAACCACAAAAAAACTCCAAGTCTCAGACTCTGATGACTTCCGGGCAGCCACCGCCTTCCTCACAAGTAAAGGTGTACAATTCCATACTTTTAGACTAGACGAAGAGCGTACGACCAAACTGGTGCTCAGAGGCATTGACTCTTCTGTGGGTGCTGCCTGCGTTAAAGACGCTCTCCTCGAAGAGCATGGAATCAGTGTTGATGATGTCGCCCAACTTACCTCACACAGGGGCGACAACTCAAACTCTCAGGAAACCCGGCCTAAGCTCCCCTTGTATGTAACATACACAAAGGACAGAGAGACGGCCAACAAAATTAGACAGATCACTCGTCTATGCTTCTGCCGCATAAGCGCTGTTGAAAACTTTCACAATATCAAGGGCCCTATCCAGTGCTACAGGTGCCAGAGGTTTGGCCACACCTCAAGCTTCTGCTCAAATGCACCACGGTGCATGAAATGTGGTGCCAATCACTCCACCCACGTTTGCGAGAAGCTCCGCAGTCTCCCTGCACGATGTGCTAACTGCAATCAAAACCACACAGCTAGCTATCGAGGTTGTCAAGTATACCAAGACGCTATGGCCAGGATCAACCTTCCAGGGCAAGCCAATCCAAGGCCTAGGCATCCTAGACAGTTCGTTGATGCACCCCAACCGGGTGCCAACGCCTGGGCGCAACGAGCTTCCGCAAACAAACCTGCTGAGCGAGTTGCTGAGGAAGCTGTTCCTCCCACTTCTGTGTGGCAGCAACCAGACTCTTCACCGAGTGCTGAGCCTCGACCAGCCCCTACAGCTCGGTCTGTTCATGCCGACCAGTCAGCCCCAGCAACTCTTAGAATCACAACAGGGCGCATGGTAGCAGACAGTCAGCAACCAACCCCACCACGCCAACCCTGGTTAAACCAAGGCATGGCGCCTATGTCAGCCCAACAGCCAGACCCGAACAAATGGCACGCATGGCATCAGTGGGCTTTCCACTTTCTCAATGATATCCTGTTAGCTCCCCCAGAGCAACGCATCCAGGTGATATTGTCAAGAGTTCTGCCTCACGATGATCCCTCAAATAGCAGTCATGTCCAACAACCAGAATGGCCGCGCACCCTAGTGGGAAAAACACACTAACAATCATGACCTGGAATGCAAACAGCGTTCGTGGTAAAAAAGCTGAACTCTCTCAATTCCTAGTAGAGAACAGGTGTGATCTCTGTCTTCTATCAGAGACTTATCTCAAGCCACACCTTAGATTCAAGCTAGCCAACTTGACCACATACAGGACGGATAGAGATACCCATGGTGGGGGCGTAGCAATCCTGGTGCGTCGAAGTGTGGCACACCATGAGGTTGTCCTTCCTCCATTGACATCTCTGGAGGCTACTGCTGTCATTGTCGAAACTCAAAAAGGTCCACTGAGAATTATCTCTGCCTACAAAAGCCCAAAGACCACTCTGGCAACAACAGATATAGATTTGCTCTTGGCTGACCCAGTCCCGACCATCCTGGCAGGAGACCTTAATTCCAAGCATTCTGCCTGGAACTCTCGAGTATCCAATGCGAGCGGCCGACTTCTTTTCCAGCACGCCAGCAGGGCTGATTATCTGATCCTGGGTCCGGACTCTCCAACCCACTACTCGGATGCTGGACACAGACCAGATGTGCTAGACATCACACTGGCTCACAATATCTCCTGTACAATTAGTCTCAGAGTCATTCAGGAGCTTACTTCGGACCACAACCCAGTCCTAATAGAGTATGGGAATAAGGCAATTGAGGAACCAGCCCCAGCAAAAATAGACACGAAAAAAACTGACTGGGATGTCTTTGCTGACTATCTCACTAATAATCTGGATCCCAACTATCCAGACTCAGACTTGTCAAACAAGCAAATAGACGACCAGATTGTAAAAATCACCGATCTCATCCTAGCAGCTCTTGAGGCATCAACCAAAGCCAGTCCCTGTAAAGCTAAGACTCGGCAATACAACCTTCCTCCCCACGTTCTCCATGCCATCAGGGAAAAAACAGGGTTCGCAAACTCTGGCAGCGACATAGGGATCCTCTACTAAAAAGAAAATTAAATAAGATGTCGTCAGAAGTCCGGGCATTGACCAACGAGGCACTCAATGAATCATGGGCTAAAAAGCTGGCAGCACTAAACATTAAAGACCAATCTTTGTGGCAAATGACAAACTCCTTGCTCCGCCTTCCAAGTAAAGTGCCGCCACTTCATGGCCAACGCGGAATGGCATACAGCAACCAAGACAAGGCTGACGCCCTCGCAGACACTCTCGAGTCAACGTTCACTCCAAACAATGACCCAAGTGACTTGGATCATATAGAGGAGGTAAATCGCTTCACGCGTACCCTCCGGCCGAAAGTCCCCCAGCCAAATGAAATAGACCTTGTTACGGTAGGGGAGCTGAAAAATGCTATAGGCAAACTCAAAAATAAAAAATCTCCAGGAGTGGACAATATCCCGAATGTTGTTCTTAAGAATCTGCCAGCCAAAGCACTTTTGGCTATTACAAGCCTCTTTAACAACATGTTAAAACGCCAATACTTCTCCAAGGGTCTTAAACATTCCAAGATAGTTCTGTTCCACAAACCAGGAAAGGATCCTGCCTTCCCACAGAACTACAGACCCATCAGTCTCCTTACTGGTCTCTCGAAACTCTTCGAAAAAATCATTCTCACCAGACTCCAACTCTTCATCGATACTAACGACATTATAAACGATGAACAGTTTGGCTTTCGGAAAGAGCATTCAACTGACCAACAACTCCTAAGGCTAACCGAAATGATAACGAATGGCTTTAATATCAAGAGGGTGACAGGCGTTGTATTCCTGGACATTGCAGAAGCTTTCGACAGAGTTTGGCACAAGGGCCTGATTAGCAAACTCATGAAACTCCACTTCCCCACCTACCTTATCAAAATAATTGAATCTTATCTGAAAGACAGGACTTTTCAAGTCAGTCATGGCTGCTCGCTGTCGTCTACGAGACCAATCAAGGCCGGAGTGCCCCAGGGTTCGCTACTGGGACCTACGTTGTTCAATATCTTTATCAATGACATGCCCCGGACTCCGGGAGTAGAAGTAGCGCTTTACGCAGACGACACAGCACTCATAGTGCAATCACTAAGAGGCTATCTGGCCAGCAGGAGGCTTCAACAGGCTCTGGACGACCTTGAACAATGGTACGAGCGGTGGAGAGTTAAGGTTAACGTGTCCAAAAGCAATGCCGTTCTGTTCTCAAAACGCAGAAAAGCCGCAATCACCAATGTAGAAGATCTGACTCTTTTTGAAGAAGACATTCCCTGGAAAACTGAAGCCAGATATCTAGGAATAATTATGGATAAATCCCTAAACTGGAATGCTCATGTAGCTAATATTGCAGCTAGAGCCAAGACTAGGCTGGGTCTTCTGCGACCACTAGTCAACAGCAAAAGCGCCCTCAGCGTTCGAAATGGACTTACACTCTACAAAATGTTGGTCCTACCAATGATGACGTATGCCAGCGCCATTTGGGGGGCAACGGCCAAGGCAAAGAAAAGACTTCAAGTCATTCAGAACATGGCCTTGCGCCGTGTCTCAGGGTCACCATGGTACGTGCGAAACATGGACATCCATAGGCAACTAGACATGGTCCTCTTCAAAGACCATATCAAGAAATTGGCAAAAATCTTTTATGGTAACCTTGACAACGTCCCGAACGTGCTTGTTAACAACCTAGCAGCTTACGACAGCTGCGAAAACAGTAAATACACAAGACCAAAGGCTATTCTAGCAATGGACTAGTGGGAAAAAAAAAAAAAAAAAAAGAGGAAAAAGAAAAAAAGAAGGAAAAAAATGTAAATACACTATATTTATACTTATACTTAGTTATATATAATAGCAAGTAGTTGACGAATCAACACCACAATGATAATTTTTTTCATAAACGACATCTAGTTATGAGCTACCGCTCGGGACTGGGAAACAGACATAGAGGGACTCATCCCCTCAGCCATATGCAACTTTGACTTTGACTTTGACGGTGCTTTCATTCTATCGCTGTCTGTGTACCTGTGCATAGTTGCTTATAAACGAGTCAGTCAACCGGTCGTCAGTCTCCATTACTGACTTTTCCTGTCCTACCTCGATACGTAACAGTATTTCGGGGGCAAAAAAATCTGACCTAATGTCCCTTTGCACATCGAATGTAATAAAACCAATGTACCATCAATTTTTCAATGATTTAAAAGTAAATTCCCGTATCAATAATGACGAGGGTCACAGCGAATAATTATTTCATCTAAATCTAGACTTTTCATTTTTCAATTTATCTGGTTATAAAAGCGCTGCCTGTTCATAAACATGTTTAATCGGGGTTTGGTTCCTTAATCAGAAATACGTTTTTCATGGGATATTAATGTTTGCATACCTACAATTATGTATGTACTGTGTTTCAGCATCCTTCACTCTTTAAAGGTACCTAGAATCCTTTCTATGGTCTTAATAATAACTTTATTGGCACTTTTGTGTGTACAAGTATGTAACTTGGATAATAAATATATCTCATATTTTTCTAATCTAAATTGCTTGACTTATTAATCAATGTAAACTGGCCCATTACCCTTGTGGAGATACTCGTTCATGATACAATGTAAATATCGTAAGAATCTGGACTGCCATACCTACTGCCACAAAAGTAGTTATGGCACTATTACATTTTGGTTATTTATTATCTTTGTGTTGTCAGAAAGAATAACAGCCACAAATACCTTTATGGCACTGTTGAACTTAACCAGTTAGCAATTTCCAACCACCCTTCAAAATGCAAGGTTAAAAAACTACAAATATTTAATTTCCTATCAATCTGAGGCTGATCACAATTAGGGATTACACTGCAAACCAATATTTTCCATGCAACATAAATATTTCAAACTGCTTCTTATCCCAAAGAATTTATAAATGGATTTTTATCTGTTTCGTTGATTACTCAAAACTATCAATTTTCGTTTATGGCAGTCTTGAACTAAAGGTGCGATATGTGAGGCCATGTGTTTTGGGCTGCAAGTTGCTAGCTGGGGGGTGGCCTGGCTTGGGCACGACCTTTCGCCTGCCCAAGGCGATGGGAGACGTCAAGCCAGGGGATGCCCTAGCATGCACCTTGCAGTCAGTCGAATTCAAGGTGGTCAATGCCATATAAGTGCCATGGGTCAAAGCTGTACCGATGTCATGTCATTTTCCACTGCCATCACGTAGTCGATGCGTCTTTGTGCGTTATGAAAATACTTCGTTTTGCTAATTTCGAACTCAGTACCATCTTCGAATTCACTTTTAAGTTTTAAATTGCGTTCTTGAAACAGGAAATTTCAAAACAAATCCGCCAGCGAAAAGCTTTAAAGAGTTGGCCGGTAATGAAACTGCCAATCTGCCTGCATATTTTGTTGCATATGAAACTAATTTCCACTTTTTCTCATTGTGCATTAGGCTCAAACGGGTATAATTGGGGCCTAAATGGGGTCTTATTGGGGTTCAAAAGGGGCCTGATTTGGGGCCTTATTGGGACCTAAAAGGGGCCTGATTTGATGCCCGAAAGGGGAATGCTATGACTGTAGCGGCACTCCACTGCAGCAAAGTACACAGTCTTTGGTACATCGCAAATCGAAAGGACAATAAAAAAAACAAATAAATTATGTTTGCATGTTTATTCCTCAGCCCAATGTCACGTGTGTGGGTACATGGTGTCCAATCGCAGGGCAGTTGCAGCTGTGACGTCCTAGGGAAGCCGACAGCAGTTCCCGAACATCCACGATCACCCATGAACACCCACGATCACCCGATGGTGACGCCGCCTCCGCCCCAGCTTGTGTTGCCCACCGTACCTCCCGCGTCGTTCAACTTGATCAGCTGCAGGATGCGCTCAACTGCAAGGCGATGGGGGAACAAGTCCAGTGTCGTCAGTCTTTCACTTCTAGTCTTCCCTTACTTAGAGAACTACAGGCGAGGTCAGATGGTTTACAGTCTAGCACAAAGTAGTTTTAGTTTAGAAAGCCAAACACGGATTGTTTGTGTTGAAAGTGCAAAATAATTTCAAGAATGATTTTAAGCCTCTCCTTGACTGCCTTAAAAATGCATTTGTCAACCGCGACATTAAATTTTGCTGAAATGAGTTATCTACTCCACAGTTTTACTGTATACGCCTACCAACTTAGCAGAATGCGGGCCTTCAGTTTCGAGGGCTATAATATAGAGAGTACTTAAGTATAGGTACATTGTACCAGACATAGAGGTGGCGTTCTTGGCTTCAAAGTAAACAGAATTGTTCGTGAAACATCACTGCTATAGATGCATTAGCAAAATCTCCATAACTTAGTTAAGCCACGAGCTGCGATCCTCGGGGGTGGTTCTGAGACAAAGGAAAGATGCTTCTTGTGAAAACGCGTGACAAATGAATAAAAATAATGGATTTTTAGCTAAAGAGGCTGTATTTTGGACTTAAAAATACAATTTCTCTGATTCGATTTTTTTTCTTTGTATGTGGGGGGAGGGGGGGGGGATGCATTTCTTTGTGAGGGGGGAGGGCCGCGATTTTGAGCTACGCCACTGCATGGAGGTATACCATCTATATTGGTAGTTAAAAGACCCGTATACTGCCTAAAACAGTGGAATGCTTCTACCTACCGAGTTTCGATTGCAAATAGACTTCGTTCAACACATTTTAGTGGGATTCCATGTAGCTGGCATTGGAAACGCCGCAGCAATCTTTGACAAGCCGCAACATTATTTTCAGGGTTGTTGCCATCACATGAACTCCCCTTTAACTCCGAGCCGAGCTAACCGATAGTGTGACGTCATAACTCACGCGATTCCAGGATCAATGTCAGCAGGGCTGAGACGTCAAGACCTGCCACCTGCCGGGATTCTGCTTCCCCCTGGAAGGATGCCGAGTCATTGATTACTGATTAGTGGGTGCAGTACACAATTATTGCATTCGGATGAAGCCGAAGGGCCGACTACAAAGCTGATGTGTGGAAGCAGAACGCAACGTGCAATCAGAAACAGCTGGAATGACTGTTGCCGACCGCAGATGGACAACCGGCCTCGGTGCAGGGGATATTAGTTAATAGGGAGCTGTTAATAAGGTATCCCTATAACCAGGTTATAACTTGCTGCAAATATTTCGATTACCTCGGCCTTGCTCCTCTCCTGGTGGCTTGTCGGGGAGCTGTTGGCCACATCTAAGTCAAAGATCAAGTAGGTATTATTAGTTGAATGCCAGACCTAGCATGCGAGTTTTAATTGTAATGGAAATGTATTGAAAATATCAAGTGTCAAAATGGTGTCTGCAATATTTGTTTCAATAAGTTTATGCCATATTTGAATTTGCTTCAGCTGTTGTTTTAACGAGTTGTTTATATATGCAGTGCTAAATCTAGTGTCATGCAGAACAAGAGGATAATAATAATCTACTCACCGGCGATCTTAGCGCAGACGATCAGAGCCACGAGCAAGTGAGTTTTCTTGATCACCATTTTCCCTTCGAGTCTCAGCAACAACAACGGTATCTTGTAACACGTCTTGTGCCAAGAACTCGTCTTGCGAAATGC
Organism: Nemoura dubitans; assembly: GCA_921293005.1. Lineage (NCBI taxonomy): Eukaryota > Metazoa > Arthropoda > Insecta > Plecoptera > Nemouridae > Nemoura > Nemoura dubitans. The sequence continues at coordinate 24,243,499 of OV121076.1, forward strand.
GTAACGTGCCCCCAACGTTGACTTATTTTATAATGGAAATGTGTGTGCTTGCAAACCATAAATGCAACGCAAATCACTGTAATTAGCATCGAAATGCTGATGGATGGACACTGTTAAATAATGGGGCAATTGTCAGTAGACGTATTTCAGCGACAATCTACGAGGGATAAGGGAGCTCTGTCATCCACGACTAGTCAATGTTTCATAACATTCATAATTTTGTCTGATTCAATATTGTTTGATATAGATACCTATATAATAATGATATCTAAATCATTAGTCTATTATAGACTAATGATTTTCCTCTGATCTATAATAGATCAGAGGAAATTAATTCCGTTAAACATTGACATATTTGCGATTAATAACAATTATTCTTCCACCAGCTAAACTATAGCCACTATCAAGGTTAGCTTTCACGTGAATGATGAACGTAGCGAGAGAAGCGAGCGGAGCGAAATCTTCAATTTCACTACCCCCCAAAAAAAAGTAACTTATGTATGTTTTTTGTTTGTTTTTGTATGTGTTTTTGTGCGCGCTCTACATACCAAACGCCCAAACCGATTTGGATGAAAATTTCAGAGGACCTACATTTGTTCTTAACTTAGACCCCATGAGTTTTTGGAAAAGATAGGTTTATAACTTTTTTAATAAACCAATTTTTACGGAATTTTTCGATTTTTTTAAAATGTAGATTCTCTGTAAATGTCAAAGTTTTTTACATATCTTCACCAAAATTTATAAACACGTCGACCTTATAGATATTTATTATGCCTGAATATCTGAGGACGGTAGGACTTTCAGATTGGTTTGTATTCGCATTTTTGGAATGTTTTTTCGTGAATTGACGCCTGATTCAATAGAAGTCCGGTTTACTTCGTTTCCTAGGTTACCTGCTTTGTTGACTTCAATTTTGGCCAAAGCATAGATTTGACAGTTTTTACAATTTTAGTCAATTTCGTATATTCGATAGTAAATCCACGACAGAAACTTATCTATAAATAAGAACTCTCTGGCATATGTTGTGTCTTATGTATTTACGTTATCATAACTCAATGAGTTCATAATTAGCATGTTTTCGCTTTCTGACAGCTCGAGAGAAACAAAGGAAGATCAGAATCGTGTACATTTTCATGTGATCGGAATTTTCAAAATGGCAATGATCTGGCATGGTGCTCCGTGGTTTTCCTATTAGGGCTTCTGACTTCACCTTTTTATCCGCAGTTGATCCGCAGTATAAACCTCTACGCTCATCTTCAACGCAACACAAATTGCGTTCGCGAAGCCCGATAGTATAGTCATTTACAAACGACCCTTGAGCCACGCACGTACGTAACATTGATATTATACTGTCAACATTTATTTGTGGAAATTTTCTTCATTTATATACTTGATTTACCCCATCGAAACATTATATCATTTATATTCTTCAAATTTTAAATAGGTACTTAAATTTGTAAAAGTGTGTCTATATTATATAGCAATTTAGCAAGGGTCTATATACAAGAAGGGTGCTTCGAGGGTACATACCTCTTGGAGAGGGGGGGGGGGGGGGCAAGCAAGGGTGTAGCCCTAAACATTTTTTTGGGTATACGCTGGGTAACCAGACTATAACAATATTACTTTAGCCCCCCCCCCTCCTCCCCCCAAAGTAATATTTTAATAATTTTGATGGAAATGATCATTTTTTTACAATTTTAGTTTGTTAGTTTTAAGTCTGAAAGGCTTAGTATGAATCCAAACCATGACCAATGACCAAAATAACACTACAGTTAATACGACCCTGAAGTAAATATACTGTCAACGCGGCCACCCACTTTTCGGATTAAGCTATGCATTTTGAATTACTACATTGCATGAATTTTGGCGAGAGTAAGAATTGTCTTTGCAAAATACAATTCAAAGTTTAGCAAATATAATTTATGGAGAGTATACTCTGTATTGTTTTTTGGTATACGGCGTATCCGTATACGGCGTATGCCCTCGACTAAACCACTGCAGTCTCCAGCAATTGAAACAAGCATTCTGTTACTTGGTTTATGCCGGCTGTGGGAAAGAGTGCGCGTGTTGACAGCGATTGTGCTCAACGTCAGGAGGTCTTGATATTCGTGATTTGTTTGTGACAGTTAAAGGCCGGGGTGGCCAAGGTTTCTACGTCACAGCGATATTAAGTGACATGTGATACTTGAAGCTAAGGGCACGGTACTGGGACCAATGGCAAGATGATTGATGGATTCACACGATTGTGCCAATCAATTCGATGGACTCGTTGCCAATATCAGCCACGTGTATTTATTAATGCATTGGACATTGAACATAATATGATTACAATCAGCACATCATGTAAAGAATCGAATGCGGTACCTGGTACCTTTACCCAGGGGCCCAGGGGCGGATACTGGGGGGGGGGCGGGGGGGGGGGGGGGCGACCGCCCCCTCCATTAATCCTTCGACGATTTGTTTTTTTCTTGCTTTAACCTGCTCTTTGTATAGCTGGTGGGGTCTGCAAATGGAAACTGGAAAATGAAGCCGATGCCTGTCGCCCCCCCCCCCCCCCCTCCCACCACCACCACCCATGATTTATTTATTTATTTATTTATTTATTATCAGTTTGTAAACACATTACATATAATGTATAAACATTCTCCAGAATTAAACTTAAAATTATTTCGTTATAACGCAAAGTGCCTAACGTAAGGGCATCTATTTTCAATATGAGAAATTCAGACTGCGCCAGCCAAAGAAAGCCGACCACGCTCAGTTTGGGATGATGTTGTTTCACTACAGTAAACCAAAACGTGACATGTTTATGCTAAGTATTATTCATATTTTCCATACTGAGTAAATAGAAGAAAACAAAGATTTCATTTGTGAAATTTTTATCACCCATAATATTAACCATCAATTTCTTTTCAACAAATGAAATATCGAAGACTTTTCAAAAACAAGTGCGTTTATTCATTTCATTTACATAATTTCTTTTACATCTCCCTTATATTTAAAACAATTTTGCATTAAAATTTGTTGATGGTTTCTGATTGGCAAGGTTACTGTAATTTATCTGGAACGCGTAGATTTGCTCGCAAATTACCTTAATTTCTCAATTTTTATCCGGGATCGCAGCCACCGGATCCCTTTTTGCTGGCGGGCTGCGCCCCCCCCCCCCCCCCCCTCCCCCCTCTACGGACCCCTTCTCAGTGCATGATGCTTTCAGATGTACAGATATGTGTCACTCATAAAATCGCCCCCTCCCCCCCCCCCATGATTCAGGTCTAGATCCGCCCCTGCCTTTACCGAACCATTGAAACGTAATACCATTGTACTAACTAAGTTTAGCACGGAATTTGCAGATATATTTAATTATGACATTATGAAAAGTATACCCAAACCGTTGATCGAATCCTCCTGCACAAAATCTTCACATTCTAACTTCTGGCCACATACCAAAAAGTCAATCAAAGTAGTTCCCAGCTGAGGAGACGATAGCTCAAAACCAGCAGACATTCCACACAGTCAGGTATGTACTTGTTGTGCCCGACAGGAACAACATTGATGAGTTGCCCGAAAAAATGAGTTTATCGCCAAAGCTTAAGGGGATTCAAAACCAAGTGTTTTTTTAGGGGGATGGTTTCGTCGTGACTAATTTTTCATAAGAAAAATACGTAAAAAAATCATGCATAATTTTTTGTTGGAAATTTTTAAGAAAAACCCCCAAAAAAATAGTGAATCGGTATGTTCAGTTTTATAGACGCAATATTATAGATAGCGAGCCGCGTAATTTTTTTGCTGGCGCAGAATAACTGTCTGATTATGACCAGATAGTCCCATTATCTTATTTCATATATTGGCTGAGAAATCGATTTTTGAAAAATCGAAACATAAACCAGTGTTTTTTAACAATCTGTCAGCGTAAAAATATGACTTATTTTGACATTTAAAACATATAGTCATAATGCCTGAAGCTTGTAGATTCCAAAAATATGTGTCTCATCTTGATCGGACAATTGGTATTGACATAAAGCTGCCCCGGGGACGCCTATGCGAAAACTATAAATTTGAAGCCGCGATCTGTCCGAGCCGCGACTTTTGCATACGTACAGGCTTGAACTCGGATCCAGCAAAGGCAGTCGACGGGGCGACCTTGGAAGGTTTGCGAGCCGAACGACTAGTGTTCGCGCGGCGTTATCTCATAATCCCCGAGATTATATTTACATTTTTTGCAGTGAGGAAGTAAGATTTATAAACATCTAGATACGCGAAGTGTTTCGCTTGCCAAGAGCAGGGAATGATTCTCAACTTATTTCGCATCGTCGCATCCTCGATGGTCCCGGCGGATGAAGCTTGAACTCCCGTCTCATGCGAGGCGACCGCACTCGGACTTTAGAGGTCCAGAAACCATATCGCGCTTGCTACACCACTTGACAGCTTCACGATTTCTTTGTCCTACCCTCCTAGATATTCTATCTGAATCGCAGTGTAAAATCTGTGTGACATGTCCGAAACTACAATCTGTAATAATTAATGGTCGTTAATACTACTTACAAAATGACATTTACCGTAACTATCATAATTGATATTAAAATGGCAATTGCGTGGAGAAAAGATTATAATGTCTTTATGATGAACTCTATAAAAAGAAGTAGATGACTGATGAATAATATTTGTGCGCGCGAGCGCATCGGTCTGGTTGAAAAATTGCACGGATAATTGTGTTACACAACATGTTATTATTAATCATTGTGGAGATTTATAAAATATTGTACCCTCTGGACTTTGAAAGCGTGCTAGTCGAATTTCGGCTATCTGCTCAGAAAGGTAAGACTAAAAACAGCATAGGTAGGCCAGGTACCGACCACGTGGCTGAGCACATGGAGGAACTGGATGACATGCATTGAGGGTCCAAATTTCGTAATGACAAACCAGTTTTGCTTATCAGCAACTGCCGTGCGCCGTGAAATGTGAATCGACCAAGATGATAGTTCGGTCCACTGTCGAGGTTTGCAATGGATTTCACGCAATTCTAATGCCGTAATTTTTAAGCTAGAGAAAAATTCAAAATGCCTACTGCTCCTGCTCTGTACGAAAAGCATATAAATGGCATAACTTTTTCCGTACTTGCAAAAAAGTTGGTATTCACAGTGTAAATTAATTTAAATTGCATAATTGTTTTTGTTAATATCGCGTCACCACCGACCCGACTGGACGAGGTAACCGCCGTAAAGCCACCGGAAAGGTAGGGCATCAGTAATAACCATTAAATTGATTAAAAGATAACAGAAGCAAGTAATAGAAATATAATGGAATCTGAATATGGAAACATGTGTTTTTTTCAATATTAACAAAGAAGTGACATAATAAGAGGCTTAAGGAAACCCACTCGACCGAGCGATCTGTCACGTGGTCAGAGCTCTCCGAGATGCGGACGTTTTCGAACGCAAACTTTACAGTCGACCGCGGAAATTCGAAAATGGCCGACCACGAACTAGCTGAACTTTATTGGCAATGCATAACCGGTAATGCATTAAGTACTTGCCGTTGGCTATGGTATTGGCGGTCGTATCGGTAAGTATTTTACATATTGTGCATACCTGTCAGTTGTGCAAACGTTAATGTAGGTTGAACGGTTTAAAATTACCCGCCCGTTCGTACAAACAGAACTCGCGCACCAGGCTGAAAGATGGTGCGCGAGTTGAGCGCTCGGATCGCTCCAGACTGGGTTTTCGGAAGCAAAATAGCGACGATCGGGTCACTCCGAGCAGGTTTCCGAACGCTGGAGATCGGCCGGAGTAGGTTTTCGTAAGCCTCTAAAGAAGTATTCATAGCAAAGAGAAGATGCGAAGGGTTTTTGAATTTATTTTCTAACTATATAAAATTAGGTGTTTTAGGCCAGTGCGGGTGTGTGGAATCTGATACAAAACTTGCCAGAGAACAACCCTTCTTGAGTTTTGCGAGGCAGGCACTGATAATACAACTGGTTTGACAAAACCAGATTGCGACCGATCGATGAACATGACATCTCCTGCCACAACGTGCTCATCCACGTGGTCGGTACCTGGCCTGTCTATGCTCTTTTCAGACAAACCTTTCTGGTGACATAGCCGTCATTCGACTGGCACGCTTTCAAAGTCCAGAAGGTACATTTTTTCACGCGAGTACCGCGGTGATTTTCCGGGCGGCGGACACGGGCTGGACAAACCTCAGCTCACGAAAATACAGGAGTAGGCCTTAGTTGGGAATCTTGTGATAAAAAAGCGCACCTTAAACTCCTACCTCTTGGATGGTGTGGAAATGTAGTTGCATCGGTTGCATCCCCCGGCGCTGTAGAATTCGCAAATTTTCTTCGAGTAATTTGTTTTGTATCATGTTTGTCGGCCATTCGTTCTAACGTAATGTTATTTACATTCGAGTGATTAGATCCTATTTCACTATCGACCTGCGGACCAAGCTGACCACTGAACCGCGGACCGGCGGAACTTTGCTATACCTATGTCTTGTAATTGACTTCCTGAAGAGGCTCTTATTTTATTCCATTCCCGCTTATAAACACTTGTTCCAAGAACTTTTTTCTTGCTGAAAATGACACTACGCGTTACCAAATAAGCAAAACGCTGATAGTTATGATTGTTTTATCACTCTGTATATTTATAGTAAATTTTATTATTTGTTCTCATATGTACCGACTCATAAATTCGGTAATATTCACTGCAGTATTCTGGACCCTTACCTAATAAACCGTTTCCAGTGGTTCTACCATCGGTGCTACGCAAGGTCATGGGCTACGGTCGGGTTATGTAGTAACCCCGATCTAGTATCCACTCTTTGTCTTCGCCCAGTGGTGCTACGGTAATACCGCTAGATAGCAGTATTACGCCGGTGTTAGTGACGGAGGTCTCGAAATCATTTGCTACAGCCACTTGCGCCGGTAAACTTTTGCATTAGCTGAATTATTTTAAAATAAAACACTGTTTAAAAAACTGTTTTTCTTTGCCAAGTTACTGGCAGAAAGTTTTTATTACAAATAACTGAGTAATGACTATGTTATGTGATGTGAATTGATTCTAAAATCTAAGATTGACTGATTACACTTCTTGACATGTTCAACTACAGATTAATTATAATTAGGTATCAGTTTTTTTTAATCCTCAAATAACCGGATACCTACACAAAGTTTACCCAAACAAAATGATACTGCTTTCTAGTCATCAAAATGTATATATGGCATCTTATTATTTAGGTTTACATTTTGGCGTGGATATCAATTAGAGTCTCCGAAATTTTCTCCAACACACCTTTAATGCCTTCTGTAGTGGTATTCAGTCTATTGGTTGCCTCAGTCAATTGGTTTGAAGAAGCTAATATATTGTCTTGGAACTGAGTGCTTCTTCTGCGGTTGCCCTGCATTGCTGGCTGTGGGTAGGGGCTGGGACGAAGCGGGGCAGCTCTCCGAGCGACGGGCTTTTGAGGTTTGGGAACAGTTCCTGAAGTTACTGCAGGTGGCAGACTAGCTGGAGGTGGAGGAGTTTCCCGTTCATTCAATTCCGGGAAAGGAAAAGATACGGTATCCTCTTCATCTACGTCTGTAAAAGTAAAAAATAAACAAACATTTTTAAATTTGAACATTTTGTACATGAGGTATAATTATTATCAAACATCTTGTGTTTTCATCTGCACTGACTGACGACACTTCTTTTATAAACCAAACATTGCTCTAGCAGATTTATTAAATTAACAGTAACAAGAAATTATCACCTGCAAGGTTCACCACAAAATGTTCCTGGCACTCGTTAGCAGTAGGATTAGCGTGAACAGCTTGTTATTCTGGGCCTGTACAGCATTAATTATGTAAGAACGTTATGTAATTTTTATAATTTTGTTGTAAGCCCATGTAAAAATTTACAACAAATTCCAGCCAAGAAAAGGAAATGGGAAGGAATAATTTTTAATAATTTATGGAAACTTCAAGTGAATACCTGCAGTCACGGGCGATTGCTGTTGTTGCACCATAACAGCGTTGGCTTTAGCATTTGCCGGCCCTGTAGAGATATGAAAGAGATAATATGTCAAAGATGTGTAAGAGATATTTTGACCACCTAGCAATAACAGTTTTTGCTGTTTATGTTGTTACAATGTACAAGTATGGTAGAATTACATGCTTCTTGTAATAATAAAAGTAGTTATGAACTTAAAAATACCTGCATCTGTGTCGTGACCACCTACGATCCCTGTTATAGTCTCTTCTGCAATGAATGACAGGATCAAGTCATCAATGAAAGACAAGGGCTTTGCAGTAGCTGGCCCACCACCCGTTCCTCCTTAATCCGCACGGTGAGCAGCCCTAGCAGATCGAGCAGCGCTCTTGAGCTGCTACCATTTGTTTGCCACCTGTAACAGATGACAATGTATGTGCATTTCAAGTAATAAAGAATAAATAGCTAATTTTTTAACAATTTTATTGATAATATGTAATTAAAGCACACCAACCTCTGTCAATGTTCTGCTGACTTGGCCCACAAAAATTACTGCTGTGACTACACAGCCTCACGCTCTTTTATTTACCTCCTTGGTGATAGGGTAGGTGAACCACCATTTGAGTACTTCCAACTGCTTTTCATTTCCCTTACTAGCGCCTCTATTTCGCCCTCGCTGTAATCGGGCTTTTTTGATCGTTTTGCAGCCATTTTAGCTCTTGCCTTGTGGCAGTTATGAAAATCCCGCTTGAAATGTATACAGCCAATGACAAGCGAGGCGGCCTTTTCAGCCAATGACAAAAGGCCAGAGTCGAAAACTCTCGTGTTATTCAAACCCGAGTGTAGAACGTGCATATTAGATCGGGGTTAGCGACTGGTGCTAGACTGGAGTTATGGTAGCACCGTATTACTTGATAATACCGTATTACGAGCGTGTTACTGAAACGGTTTATTAGGTAAGGGTCGTGAATTTTATGTAACACTGTGTTCTGTTTGCTTGCATTAGGCCATGCCGTACTGAGCTGGCCTCATTGCAATATACGTTTTAAAACACCTCACGTATGCCTACTATTCGCCACAGATATTGTTTTGAACAAACTTTTGTGAGATCCAAACATATTTCGGCTACAGCTTTTCGAAATGTAAGTCATGTTCATGAAGTTGCACATTAAAAAGCTACCTCCGTCAAATTTCACTTGAAAACTTCGTTTCAAAAAGAATTGACAATCGCACGTGCACGTCCTTACAATGAAATTTTCAAAATATTCGAAATATAGAAATCAATCGATTTTCAGAGTGGCAACTACGAATTATTTCTGGGAATAGAGCATAATATCAACATCTGCCAGGGTATCAGCGGCTTAGTGACGGATTTGGTAACGACCAGATATCGGGTGAAGAAAACTGCAAATTTTATCGATCTTATATCCGCAATTTTCACCCGATCAGTTCGATTCAAAATGATACGCGCTCTGCATGACGTCACGAATCCAATCGTATCAATAAAATAAAACATTTCCTGTTTTTGTAGGTTTTTTTGTAGTAACGTGCGTTGTTTTCAAATAAAGCGATAAAAAATAATCCTTCCGGAGCGATAAGCCTCACTCGCTGTGTTTATAAAGTTGAGTAGTCGCTGAAGACTCGACTGATAGTTTCGAAGTCTAGATTGTGAACGGGGGTGGGGGGCATGGTGCAAGCATTGGCAGAGTTTGCGAGACATAAGACCTGGAGCGTGAGAAAACACGTCCTTTTGCATTGCGAGCTCGAGAACGACTGATCTCGCGAAAAAACACATTAAGCAACCTTTTACAAGTAGCCGTGGGTATGATACCCGTTAATAGTACAACTCGGAACCAAACTTACGGCGTCTGCCCCAGGCCATGCTGTAACCGATGAACCGAATGTACTAGACTCTGAACTTAACTCTTGTCGAACTCCTTGTCGAACTCTATAACCCTTGTCTAAACTAGCCTAGTCTTTATACCAAACTAAAGACTGCTTAGACAAGTCAACAAAATAATGAAATTATAACACACAGTTACGTGACTTGCCAAACATGTCGGCAAATAAACTGATGAACAACATCACGTAACTGCGAATATAGAAACAATTTTGACAATGCAACAATTGCAACATGCTCTGGGCCACAACATACTACATACATGTTTCGGGAGGCCAACTGACCTCGACAGGGTGTCATTGATAGCCGCTACCAGCACTGACCTATGTTAAGTAAGCTGTTCAGGAGCTGCTAAGAATGTCTGACTGTGAATATCTAAGAAAGTTAACCAACTTCTCGACACATGCAGAGCAGTGAGAAAAGCCACAGGGACATCGGGCGACTCTGCGCAGGACACGAGCGGAAACGACGTGCTCCAAAAGCCCGGGGTGCTGCACACAAAACATGTATTAGTATGAATCAGATGATAATATTTATGATAATATTTTGTCGTTGTGAATTTGTTTCTTGTTTTGTTCGGAAAAGTAAAAAAGAGGTTGAATTGATGTTTCGGTCGCTAGACATGAGCGCGCGTGACAAACATGGCTAACGCGTGATTGACCCCAGCTCGAGGTCAAGTGGCGACCGCAAATTCCATTATTGTGGTGAGTGCAGATTTTCAAAGATTTTCAAAGATTTTCAAAGGTTATGCTGCTTTGAAATGCCTGCAATGCGTAGATATACTTCAGAGATGACCTTGCAAAAGCTAACTGATTTAGAGAGTTTGGGTCTCTGGATGAAACCAAAAATCGACCCTAGTACCCAACAACGGTTTCAAAAGGCATGTTAAATGCGCAAAGGGGTTACACTTGCACTTGCTCTTGGAGGATGATTGATAATGTATTATTGTTCGATATTTCCTCTGCTGGCCTCAGAATAGGGAATTTAAGAGCCAGCCACTGCACCCTCTGTAACCTCTGTAACCTCTGCACACATTGTGTACCACTACATCCTCTGTACCAGTGTTGTTACTTATCTAGATAAAATTATCTAGATAATTATCTAGATATATTTTTTTTTATCTATTATCTTTATCTAGATAATATTGTGTACTGTCATCTTAATTTAAATCTAGATAAAAAACCTTTATCTAAACTCCATATTTTGATGATTTTAGCCAATTTTATTCCAATTTTTGACATTGCCATTCAGATTGTCATTAATTTCCAAAACCATTGCCATCCCAATAAAAAGTTTCAAACATGTCTAATCTTGAGAGTAATGATACGGGAATTGGGAATCCGATTCCAAGAGCTCATGTTGTACTGTTAGGTAAGTGTAATAATTCGATGGTGTACAGGCAGAAGGTCGTAAGCGACATTTTCAAAATTGTTCAGGAAGTGAAAAAAACCTCTCAAATTATCAATTGTTGATGAATCAATTTAAATTTTCAATGGATCCTTCTAATTTTATTTCATGAATTTTCTGCAATAATAGAAATTATATTCTGTCAATATTGCAATATTAATGGCGGTTACGTCCTTAAACACTGCTGAAATGCTGCTTGCTTATTGTGGTTACGCCCCAAAAAAAGAAGGAGCATGCCCTTTTTCCTGTTCCAGTTTTGACATGATGTCGCTTACGCCCAAATTAAAATGTGAATATTGGCTAAAGTAATAGACTGTCGCTTACACGGTATTTTTTTTTAAGGTTACAGAAATAAATATTGGGCAGGAACAAACAAAACATGGATTTCGCCAAAAATGTCGCTTACGCCCTTCTGCATGTCTGTGAGTTTACATGCCCTTCTGCATGTAAAAGCCGTGTCTGTGAGTATGTTTTCACCTCGACTTTCTTTCGTTATGCGTTTCTACATTTTTCGAGATTTTTCTTCAAATTTTGGGATCATGCTAATTTTCACGTTCTGCAGTGCAACGTGGGGTTTTCGGTGCTGTTTGCCCAAAAAAGGGCCCTTTTTTGGACAAATTTTAATGAAAATTTGAATATTTTCCTCATTTGAGTTTTCCATTTTGTAGAACTTTTCTTCCGATCTGGGGTCCCAAAAACCGCAGGTCGAATTGTCCCTCGGGGCACCGTCGGGGGGTCATTTTGCCAACCAGCTTTCCCTGAGTTAACGTATACATTGTCGACGTGAATGCGTCAAATACTCATCTGCACACGGCGTCTCCGTGGCTGCTTGGTATGCACGTTGTCTGTTGGTCGTCTGTGCTGCACCCACGAGTTGCGGGTTCGAATACGCGCGGATGACAAAATTTGGATTCCAGTGGAAATTGGTTTAACATTTCGACACCTTCTCCTCTCTATTAAGTATTTCAAAACTTGAACTAAAGTGACCATAGGGTTTATTTTGAAGTTTTTGTATACCTGCTCTCAAATTGATCAACACCCGTTAAAGTTTTTCTCTCAATACATTTTAAAAAATTACTATGTGTGAAAAACACAAATTAATTAAATACCCCGTTTAAAAAAAAATCCAAAAAAATACTGCGAGGCTTCAGCGCACATTTTCTGTTTGACGGCAAGCTCAATTAGTGACGTCAGCGGGTATAAGACTCTGCCTGCAGTGGCAATGTTGTCGTGGCGATCAATTTAGTTCGTTTTGTCTTACGTATGCTATTTGATCAGTGAGCCGAGCCGACTGCAGAATAATGGTGAAGCAGTGTGTTGTATATCAGTGTTTCAACAGGGGAGGCCCAATATCTTTCCACAAATTTCCGGACAAGAATACATTTCCGCAAGTATATCGGCAATGGCTGCATAAAATTAATCGGAAAGATTTTGTTCCAAACAAATACTCGACTGTTTGTTCCGTACACTTTCTGGAAGATGATTTTGAAATTCGCAACAAACTACGTCTGCAATTGATGGGGGATGCAGTAAAATCCATGCTTATTTTGAAGAAAACGGCTGTCCCGTCGTTGCTGATGACTTGTACATCACACTCATATATTGGTCCTCCACCGACAAAACGTCCAAAACACCTGTTTTTTATCAATAAGGAGAGAGAGGAGTTGTTGAATTATATCCCAGAGGATTTTAACGAGCCGTCAACGAGCAAATCGCACGCGAAACCGCGAGCCAAGTCCATCACTGCAACTGCGATTAGCCAAGCACAGTGCGATCCATTTTCGCGTGAAATAAGCACGCAATGCGAACTAGGCAAAGAGACGTTGCGTAAAGCTTGCTTCGAAAAAGAAAAGAATACCAGTGACACGGATTCGAGTGATAGTGAATCGCCGAACTTGGACGAATCTTTCAGACTGAATAGTGAGGAGGACGATGATAGCGACTCTGAGACTTCGGAGACAGACGACGAGACGTGTGAGACAAGTGACAATGACCACAATGTTTTCCTCGTGTTTTGGAAAAGCCTGTCTTTGCTGTTTGCGAAGTGCCACATTTGCGGAGGGTCAGTTAGCGAAGTGATTAAAACATGCCGAGGATCCTTGCTGTTTGAGCCGGGGCTTGTGAGAAAAGAAAAAATGATAGTGGACTGTATTTTTAAGAGGTGGTGGGGGGAACTTACGAGAAGTGAGTCTGGCCACCGCGCCGAGCGGAGTTGAGGTGGTGGCAAGAGGCGTCTGAGGGAAGGGCGAATTAGGGTAGGCAGGGAGGGAACAAAGGAATGACAAAATTGCTCCCCAAAAGGGGCTGCTTAGAGCTGGTGACTTCTGGAGCTCGTCGTCTTCTCTGTCTTCGGCGATCTTGCGGAGACGAGCAAAATAATAAAGCCATGACACTGAGCAAATGACGCGAAAAGAACTATAATGTTGAACTGGCAGAAAGCAGCCGAAAAGAAACGTGAAACGAGGACGCGAATCGAAAGTGCAGACTAGTGCGAGAGCCGAGACGCGATGTACTCGAGGGGGCGATTAACTCGCAACTGAACTGAACTGATAAGGACCGACCTGACCGGGCTAGATGAAGTGCGGCAGGTTGCCGGAAATAAGGGGCCGAAATAAACTAGCCAAAATCAAGCGCTTGGCGCGAACAAACCGCCCACCATGAACGACAGTCGTCCATTGAAACAAACGAAGATCTTCTCAAGAAAATGATTCGAAAATCCAAAGGTTTTTTACACCGGTGGAAGAGCGACCAGTTTGTTGACTGGGCGCTGGAAAGTGCCATGCGTCGTGCGGATGGACACGACGCGAACGACGCCGTCACATAACAGCACAGACAGGTGAGCTCTCTTGGGCAAGAGCAAAGGGTGACGCGCGGCTTCAGGCAGAGAAGAAAATCGCCATCTGCCGCCCACCCTGAGAAAACCTGATGAATCCACGAAAGGTTTGAGAGAGGCAATCTTCGAAGTCACGTGACCAATTTGGGAAAGTTCACGGAGCTCAGAGGCATAGTAATGCTGCTGAGTGACTTTCACAAAGACGTCGAGAGCGTCTAGTAACTCTGCGGGTTGAAGAGGGCCCTCAGGCACGGGAGTTTTGGAGCGTTTCGCTAACAGGATACGGGCAAATCGAAGAACGTAGCCGAAAACGCGCTGCGCTCTCAAAAGCGTGGAGAAGGTTCGAAATTTGAGTAGAATGGGATCCTCCGCTACAGCAACAACTAAAACGACCGGCACTGGTTTCTCTTCCGGTAACTGGTTGCTCCGTTGCTCACTGGCTGGCGGTGAACGAGGCCAAAGATCGAAGGCTTCCTGCATGAACGGGGGGCCCGCCAACCACAACGGATGGTTTAGCAGTTCGTGGAAAAGTAATCCCCTCGACGCGCAGTCGGCGGGATTGTCTTGAGAGACAACGTGCGCCCAATCGGTGGGAGCAGAGTTTTCCAATATTTCTACCACCCGGTTGGCGACGAACGTCTTAACACGATGGGGCGGAGTAGCAAGCCAAGCCAAAACGATGGTAGAGTCAGTGTAGAGGGTAACGGACTCTATGGAGAGCGTACCGAGTGCGGGCAGGGTACACTGGAGCAATCGGCAGAGAAGTAGAGCGGCGGAGAGCTCGAGCTTGGGGATAGTCAAGGGTTTGACGGGAGAGACTTTCGTTTTAGCTCTCATCAGGCTGACTAGCGAGGTGTCAGCAGTCGTGGTGTGGAGATAGATTACTGCGGCGTAACCTTTCTCGGAGGCATCGCAAAAGCCTACGAGACGATGCGTACCATGGAATGCACGAAATGGGCGAGGAACCCGGAAACCGGATAGGACGGAGATGTCGGAGACCGCGTCCATCCAGACTTGGACGAGCAATGGGGGAAGAGGGTCATCCCACTGAACCAGGGACAGCCAAAGCTGCTGAAGGAACATCTTCATCCAGCTTACGATGGGGGCCAGAAATCCCAGAGGGTCGAAAATGCGGGCAATGTAAGACAGAGCAGTGCGCTTAGTTACCTCACCTTCGAAGGGTAAGGTGTGAAAGGAAAACTCATCAGAGCGAGGGTCCCACAACAAAGCAAGGATCTTGATGCCCTGATCGTCATTGGAAAATACCAGCGGGTGTTCTAGATGGGTTTCCGGGAGGTCGTTCAACACTGCCGAATCATTGCTCGCCCACTTGCGAAGCTCAAGGCCACCGCGAGCGAGGAGAGCTTGCAGTTGAGATTGGAGCTCGCGCGCTTGTGTCACGTCAGACGCTCCTGACACTATGTCGTCGATATAGGTGTGGGAGGCAAGAGCGCGAGCAGCGAGGGGGAAATCTGCACCTTCGTCGTGCACGATTTGTTGCAAAACTCGTTGTGCGAGGAATGCAGAGGGAGTAAGTCCGTACGTTACGGTGTTTAATTCATACTCCACCACGGGAGAATTCGAGTCAGGGCGCCAGAATATGTGCTGGAGCGCACGATCAGTGGGCTCGACAAGAATCTGGCGATACATTTGACGAATGTCCGCGCATATCGCCACAGCGTGCGTACGAAACGTGGTGAGAATCATAGGCAGATCGCTTTGGAGCTTAGGACCACTCAGGAGCAGTTGATTTAGAGACACGCCTCGGTCATCTGGAGCAGAGGCGTTGAAAACTACTCTCAGCTTCGTGCTGGAGCTCGTGATCTTACGCACGCAATCATGCGGGATTACATAATTGACAGGGGAGAGGGCAGCTTGCATATGCTTTGACTGGACGTAGTCCTGCATGAATGCTTGATAAGCTGAATATTGCTCAGGGCATCGCTTCATGCGCCGTTCCAGACTCAGATGGCTCTGGAAGGCAGCGCCACGATTGGAGCCTAATGGAGAGCACGAGGGTTTGAAGGGGAGAGCTACTTGGTAACGTCCCGATAAGTCACGCGAATGTGTTGCAAGAAAGTGTTGCTCACAGATCAGATCGTTAGGATCCTGCTGGGGAGGGCGTGACACTTCCTCGGTTTCCCAAAATGACCGCAAAGTGCTTTCCAATGGGGAGACATTGCACGTAAGCAAGGAGAGAGGGGGTGGGGCCTCGGGTTTCGAGTCACCAGAGGGGCCCATCACTACCCAACCAAAAATCGTGTTTATGGCGGAAGGGCTTCCACCAATCACCATAGCGCCTGACTTGGCTAAAATGTCCAGGTACAGATCGGCGCCGATAAGGAAATCCACTTGATCCGGCACATGAAAGCGGTCGTCGGCCAAGGCAAAACCGCGATATGAGCGGAAAACTTCAAGCGGTACAGAGCTTGTGGGAAGTTGGCTCGAGATTGCAGACAAAAGTTACGCGTGCACACCCAGCGCGTTCGAGGGGGCGAGGCGGGGAGCAATATTGCATTGCACGGTCCCGTACACCCGAGCAGAAGCTTGGCCAATTCCAGAGAGTTCAGAGCGACTGGGGTTAACATTCAATCCCAGCTTCTGAATCAACGAGTAGGTCACCGCCGAGATCTGTGATCCCGAATCGATGACCGCGCGACACGGTTGCCAATTGCCGTGAGAGTCGCGAATCAGCGCACGGACCGTTCCCAAAAGCACGGTTAGGGGACGCGCATGGTTCGTGATTTGGCACGCAAGAGATTTGAGTGGAGCGGGGCTGTTGTCCTGCGAAGGGGGGGCAGCAGCCACGGAAGCGAGAAAGGGCATGGGCTCGATTGGATGCAGCAATGAGTGATGCCTTCGACTGTTGCAAATGGAACAAGCACTTTGAGAAGTGCATTGCGAGCGTGTATGTGCACCCATGCAATTGAAACATCGTTTCAGACGACGCAAAGTATCGTACTTAGCGTCGACAGTCTGCTTTCCAAACAATGGGCAACGATACAGTGAGTGAGCGTCCTTGCATAGGACGCAAGCGATGGATTTAGCAAAACTACTTTGACCTCCGGACTTGGTATCAGAGTGGTTCACCTTTCCCGATTGAGCTGTTGTCGTTAACAGTGAACTTATTCGCTTGGGAGAGGGTTGAGCAATGACCTGGGGTTTAATGCGATTGCTGGCACACAGTTCGAGCACTTGAGCAGACTGTGTAACAAAGGCCAACAGTGACTCATAAGTCGGAACGGATTTGTCCGACGCACTTTTGCTTTCAAAAGACTTGCGAGTTTGAGGATCTAACTTTGTCAAAGCGATCGAGAGTAGAACAAAATTTCCTTAATCAAGGTTTTCAATAGCCTTGAGGGAATCTACCGCAGTTTGATGCACACGCACAAACTGTTGCAACTCACTATGAGTCGCGGACTTCAACGGAGGGAAGTCGAAAAGCTGTTGCATGCTGACATTTGCAAGCAAACGAGGGTTTTCATAGCGCGAGATGAGCGCTTTTAGCGCCAACGGGTAGTTTGGCTCAGTGAGCGCAAAACCAGAAATGACAGATAACGCAGCATCAGAGAGTGATACGCGTAAATAATGAAACTTGAGCAAGTCATTTAGAGATTCGTTCGCGTGGATCAGCGACGTGAAAAGAGAAAGAACTCCGTCCATTCGCTGATGTTTCCCGAAAATATGGGAATGTCAATTTTCGGTAGCGAATTCACCGACATGCTTGTAGTGACAGGTCGATCAACCTTCACACGCGAAGCCTCGAATTGTTGTTTGAGATTTTTGAAACAAGCGTGGGCTTTGTAGAAGAGCGCTTCGGAGCTCGATTGGATAGCTTCCACTTCCAACGGCTTGTTAGGCGGAACGAGCTTCGAATTTAGCTTGCGTATCTTGGCCTGCACGGTCTCAAATTCGGACTCTAGCATGAGCATGCGATCATATCGAAACTGAGCCAGTTCAACCTTATCTACAGAAAGTTGCACAAAATCGTCATGGGAGCGTTGCACTCGTGCAAATAATCCTTGCCGAATTTCCTGCAGAACACTAAGATCTTGAAGCAGGCTTTCCATTTTGTAGGAAAAACCGAAAACAGGGCAGAGAAAAAGCTAGAAAACTTAGCACAACGAGCGTGTGCTAATAAACCAAGCACTGCTACGTATTGCACGCAACGAGCGTACGTGCAGATACAGGTAGCGAAATGACTACACAACGGTGATGAGTCACAGGAAAGGAATGCAATTATCGAAACTGAGAATGTGCACTGGCGCAACAAGACGTGGAGTGTCTTCCACTCCGGCTCAAGGGACCAAATGTTTGAGCCGGGGCTCGTGAGAAAAGAAAAAATGATAGTGGACTGTATTTTTAAGAGGGGGTGGGGGGAACTTACGAGAAGTGAGTCTGGCCACCGCGCCGAGCGGAGGTGAGGTGGTGGCAAGAGGCGTCTGAGGGAAGGGCGAATTAGGGTAGGCAGGGAGGGAACAAAGGAATGACAAAATTGCTCCC
Organism: Nemoura dubitans; assembly: GCA_921293005.1. Classification (NCBI taxonomy): domain Eukaryota; kingdom Metazoa; phylum Arthropoda; class Insecta; order Plecoptera; family Nemouridae; genus Nemoura; species Nemoura dubitans. The sequence continues at coordinate 24,262,109 of OV121076.1, forward strand.
CAAAAGGGGCTACTTAGAGCTGGTGACTTCTGGAGCTCGTCGTCTTCTCTGTCTTCGGCGATCTTGCGGAGACGAGCAAAATAATAAAGCCACGACACTGAGCAAATGACGCGAAAAGAACTATAATGTTGAACTGGCAGAAAGCAGCCGAAAAGAAACGTGAAACGAGGACGCGAATCGAAAGTGCAGACTAGTGCGAGAGCCGAGACGCGATGTACTCGAGGGGGCGATTAACTCGCAACTGAACTGAACTGATAAGGACCGACCTGACCGGGCTAGATGAAGTGCGGCAGGTTGCCGGAAATAAGGGGCCGAAATAAATTAGCCAAAATCAAGCGCTTGGCGCGAACACTTGCTAACAGTGAAAACAGTTTGCTGCGAGGGACACAATTACACTTGGCTGTCGCAATCGAAAGACCGAAACACTGCGATAGGCGCTATAAACATTGTCGCTGCTGTGTACACGTGCGGACTAAGTTTTACGGCATTTAAATCTTTTGCTTCGGCACTAAAGCTGCATATTATGTCGTCATCCACATATTTTAGGCTTGTCCAAGCATACGTGAAACCAGCGTTTGTAAACACATGGTCATCACAGCGTGAAATCGAACTGTATAACTTGAATTCGACAAGCGAGGACATTTGGCTGTCCGGTGACGGTCAGTATGACTCTCCTGGCTAATGTGGAAAGTTCGTTACTTACTCTATAATGGATGTAAGAACGAATCGGATCATAGATTTCAAAGTGATGCAACGAAAACAAACAGCTGGAGACTTGGAAAAGGCTGCTTGCGCTGCACTCTTGAAGGAGCTAAGTAGTGTCATCGAGATAAAGTTGTTTATTACTGACAGACACAGAGGTCTTTTGATTGGTCTTTTGATGCGTACAGACCACCCAAGCATACGACATGAGTTCGACCTGTGGCATATGGCGAAAAGTCTACGTAAACGCCTTGCTAACTCTTCGCCACTAATTTCCCTCTGGCAGCCTAGCTTGCTAAATCATTTGTGGTGGTCCTCTCAGACCTGCGGAGGCAATGATGAGATGCTTATTGAAAAGTTTACCAGCTCTCTCAACCACTTGAAAAACAAGCACACGTGGTCAGGGAATAAGCTGTTCCATGGCTGTGAGCACGCGGAGCTGACAGCGCAAGAAATTGCCGAGACCAAGTGGGTGAAGCGAAATTCTCCTGACCATATGAAGCTGAAAGAAATTATAGCGAATTCGACTTTCCTGAAAGATTTGCGGCATACCAGTAATTATTGTCACACAGGTAAGACTCTTAAAAAAAATCTTAATTGGACATAATTGGATTGTGAAATGTAAAATAAAATCTTACCACGATTCCTACACGTTTACAGGAAGTTTGGAATCGTACCACAACGAACGATTGAAATACCTGCCAAAACGGATTCACTTTCCATATGTCGGCATGGTAAATCGTGGTATCCTCGCAATCCTGGACCACAATTCAAACATTGGCAGGGTTTGCTTGAAGGAAAAGTTGGTTTTTTCGAAAGGACAGCGTCAGTGGATATTAAAAAAGATATACGAACGAAAAACCACTCACTGGAGGGACAGTCTAATTGATAAAATCATGTGACTTGGAACTTATGAAGATCAAACTGATGCTAACCTCCAGATTCCTCGAAATATTGCCCCCATTCCGAAGCCAACAATTGAAGAAGTGAGACAACAAACGCGATACTCCCGATTCGAGCAGGTGTAAGAAAACCAAATGCAGCGAACCCGAAGGTAATCTATCACTCAAATTTCACATCTCCGTGTGTCACGACTAACGTGGTGACTATCAAAATGCTTGTTTTTCGCGCTTACCTATAAAAAATATTCTGGCTCCTCGCCGGCTGCAGCGTTGAACCCGACGTAAATTCCACTCTCTTCTGGGAATGTATTTCGAATTGCATTCACTACGCAGAACGGAACAACAGTACGCCTATTTTTGCCTAAAGCAGTCCATGAATTTACCCAGGAAATAAATGATTTATATGCCAAATGCCGCCAAACTTTATTTGAGGGGCAGCGCATTTTAGCCTTAGTGTCTTTACAAGCCGTGTACATAATCAGTTTATGCCTTGTAATGTTTAGCACATCAATGTTTTTTGTTTTGGCATCGAATGAGCCGTGCTCTGTTACACACTCTCCTTCCTGACACAACGCTCGTATTTGCGATGGCTCTTTACAACAATGCGATTCTACGTCGCGGTCCATAGAAACGCAGTGTCCACACGTACACCACGTGGTGTTTCCTGCCCGCCCTACAAATGACACTTTTCTTCTCCTTTCATCGGCTTGCTTAACAACATTTTCATCGATCTCTTTCTGTGAAAAATTTGGGTCTAAACTGTAAGGTCTTGCCATTATCAGCTCGCTGAACGAAACAATGAGCCGCTATCGCGAGCGCGTCGACCCGACCAACTGCGACTGACTCGGCAGCGAGCGTGCTGCCAGTGCAGGCAGAGTCTTATACCCGCTGACGTCACTAATGGAGCTTGCCGTCAAACAAAAAATGTGCGCTGAAGCCTCGCAGTATTTATTTTTTATTATTTTTTTAAACGGGGTATTTAATTAATTTGTGTTCTTCACACATAGTAATCTTGTAAAAGCGATTTGAGGTAATTCCTTTAAGGTTCCGCACTGAAGATCGTCAGCTTCCCATAGCTAACGGATAGCACGTTCGCCTGCTGATAGGGAAGTTCGACTTCAAATCAAGAGGCGGACGACTTTTTTCGATTCAAGATTTGTGTTTCACATTTACTGTCAAAGGTTTAAAATATTGTTCGTGTTCGCGCCATTACGCAATTTACAGTTACTTTTAGTGATTATTTTGACTAGTTAGTTTTAGTAGCTATTCTGACCACACCGATTCTTTTTGGTGGGTCGGGTCTCATATCATTGTCAGTCGTCGTCGGCCGTGCGTGTCGATCGTTGTTATCTCTCATCTTCGGAGAGGACACTCGTTAGCCATTAGTCATTTCAAACTACTATTCATCGTGAACGTATCATCTCAACGCAAGAAGGCAGTAGTGTTTTCTTTTAATTTAAGTTACTTTTAGCCTTTCCCCTGTTTCCCTCTCCATTGTTCTCTCCTAACTGCACCTACCCTGGGCACATCAAATTTCCATTTCCGGCCGTGACCCCGTCACCGTTTTGAGTCGACAATTTTGGTAAGTCAGTTTTATTTTCGTTCTTTCATACAGTCCACTTCACTTCGTTTGCTTTACTACCCCTGGCACTCCGCGCAAACATTTTGGTCCCTTGAGCAGGAGTTTCAGCCAGTTTTCGTCTTCACTCATTCGTTAGTTCGTGTTGTCTCTTTTTGCTTAGTTTTTCGAATTGCAATTTTCCTCGCTAGTTTCTCGTGTCATTTGTTAGTAATTCTCGTAGGGGTTTGTTTTGGGCCTGAAAATGGAAGCACAACAGGCCGAGCAAAAGCTACTCATTTCTCACCTGGAGCAGATTTTCGCTCGAGTAAATCGTTGCTATGACGCATTCAAAGCGATGACCTCGGAGAACGCAGCTACATTCCAGCCTCGTTATGATCGTATGTTATTGTTAGAGAATAATTTCGATGCCATTAATTTGAGATTGACGACGATCAACTCAAAGCTCATAGCTGGAATTGAACCGATCGAGATAGACAAAGTTCAGGAAAGCTTCGAAAAGATGTTTTATGACGCTCAACAGATGTTCCTCGTAGCGTCACGACCTCGGGTGACTGGTGAACCTTCCATTCCGCATATTGCCTCTAATATGCAGGTAGGTCAATTGCCTGCTATAAACATACCTGATTTCTCGGGTGAGATAGTGGAATGGCCTGAATATTATTCTCTGTTCAAGTCACTCATCGATGAAAACGTCTCTCTCAATGACGTTCTGAAATTCCAGTATTTGCGCTCCACCTGAAAGTCCTCCGCGTATGCTATTGTATCTGGTTTCCCGATCACGCAAGCTAATTATTCTCTCGCGTTCCAAGCTCTAGTTTCTCGGTACCAGAATCCTCGTTTTCTGGCTAGTCTCTACATTAAAGATGAAAAATACACGTTTGTTAGGGGCTAGGGTCGTTAAGGGTAAGCATTTATCTGTTGCTAAAATACGGTTTCGCATCTATGAAACTGTGAAAAAAAAATCCTATTAACCAAATTTTGACACTACTTGTGCGCGCATCCTACGCGCGACGTCATTACACCACTATGCGGCTGGCTATCAGCAGCGCGCGGCTGCCGCGGCGCCAGCTAGCTCTAATTGCGAGCGAGCTTGGTGGTCGCGGAGAGTAGGCGATTCGATGAATGACTAACGCGAGAGGCTCAAATAGATTTGCCGTGTCAACTGCATGAAAAAATGTACAAGCTCAGTAGAAACAACGATTTAGACTTGTTCACACCTATAGCGTACTAGTGTATAATGGTCATGGCAGAAGAAGTAATACAGCCGTACAGCCGTACCCGGGCCGGGCACAAAGTTTTTGCGGTTAGTTCTTTGTAGCCAAATGTTATACCGATTTGGTGATTTATCGCGGGACAGAAACGTATGAAAAGATATCTTTGGCACGGTTCTGTGGGAGCTGTTGCACCCGAAGACCGAGCAATTCACCATATTTAGTCCGATTAGCAACCGAACTGCGCTATTGCCTGCTATATCGCGCGTAGCGAGTCGCTGCCCGTGATTTCTGACGTCAGCCTTTTCGCTCAACGCGTTGCGGGCGTGTATACGCTGAGCGGCGCAAAAGAGTGTGGGTACGATAGTTTTCGAATGGAAACTACCTTTCTGAAGCCGGAAAGTCGCAAAACGGGTTGTTTCCTCCTTTAAGCAGATCGTGGAATTCACGCCGCTTAAATCCTCGTCTCATTCCGGCTTGCAAAGTCTGCTAGGAGTGAACAAAAATTCTGTTGCTGCACTCAAAGCTCTAGCCTTTCCCGATTTAGCAGACTACATCCTGCTCACTCTAACGCTTTCTCATCTCGATGTCTCGACTCGCAAGGCGTTTGAAAATCGCCAATCTTCAGGTCCGTGAAGTCCCCCCCCCCCCCCCGTAAAAGCACTAACTTTGACTCTGTGTACACCAATTAGTGCTTAATTAGTGATTTCGATTGGCACTGGTCCCGTAATTAGTGCACCTATAGTTCTCAAGTTATTCAACATTGAATTCGGGGGGGGGGGGGGGGCTAACTTCACGTGTACCCCCCCCCCCCCCCCCGTGTAACTTTTGAACATCTGACTATGCGTAACATTTAGTGCTCAATTAGTGCTTTCGATTGGCACCAGTCCCGTAATTAGTGCACCTATAGTTTTCGAGATATTCACACTTGAAGTCGGGGGGGGGGGGGGGGGCACAACCCCCCGGTTAAAAAAAAAAGATTTATATATTCAATTATTTTGTGCTTAATTAGTGTTTTCGATTGGCACTAGTCCCGTAATTAGTGCACCTATAGTTCACTAGGTATACAACATTGAATTCGGTGGGGGCCAACTTCACGTGTAACATTTAAGCATCGGACTATGCGTATCATTTAGTGCTTGATTAGTGCTTTCGATTAGCACTAGTCCCGTAATTAGTGCACCTCTAGTTTTCGAGATATTCACACTAGAAGTCCGGGGGGGGGGCAGACCCCCCCGGTAAATAAAAACGGATTTATATATTCTATTATTTAGTGCTCAATTAGTGCTTTCGATTGGCACTAGTCCCGCAATTAGTGCACCTATAGTTCTAAGGTTATCCAACATTGAATTCGGGGGGGGGGGGGGCTAACTTCACGTATAACATTTAGGTATCGGACAATGCGTATCATTTAGTGCTAATTAGTGCTTTCGATTGGCAGTAGTCCCGTAATTAGTGCACATATAATTTTCGAGATATTCACACTAGAAGTCGGGGGCGGCCAGAACCCCCCGGTAAAAAATGTGATGAAAACGGCTATGTGAAATAGCATGGGCTCTTACGGGGCTACGAAAATGCACACGTTGAGAGAGTCAGAGGGACGCCGTTGACGCTTGACGGCGACGTCGGCGTGCACGGTGGGGCATGAGTGTGGTACAGGCCCTCACAATAATAGTTGGAGGCTGGGCGAAGCGAACAAGTCGAATAGCATTCGATGGCAAGTGCTAGAGAGTTGGAGTCAGAGGGAGGACGCCGTTGACGCTTGATGGGGACAGCGGGGTGCTTGGCGGGGAGAGTCGTGAACGCCCTCACAACTCGAGCTGGCTTGGCTATATAGTAAGAATGCAGGGGAAGCCGTTGTAGATGGCGGCGAGATCGCAGCGAGATCGCGGTCGTCGGGCGGTAGTTGCCTGAACGCCTCCCCCACAACGGCGTCCTTAGAGAGGTGTCGTGGAGTTGAGGGGACGCCGTTGTACCGGCGGCGACGTCGGAGTGCACGACGGCGACCAGCACGGACGATGGAGGCATCGCGCCGGGGAGAATCGTCGGCGACCGGTGAACTTCAGATCACCGGCTCTGCCCGAACGGCGACTCTCGGAGGAGGGCGTTGAGCGGGTTTAAAGACTGGCAATCATCGCCAAGACTGGCAGGGACTTGCAGAGTGAGGTAAGCGACGACGTTGGCGGGCGACGAGCGCAGCCTGGCCGGGAAGGTGTTGAGCGCTCCGACTCTAATATAAATGAGGTGGCCGACGAAGGTGGCGGGCGACGAAGGCAGCCTGGCCGGGAAGGCATGGAGCGATCGGTGAAGTGAAGGTCAAGCCTTGAAAGTCGAAACTTGAAAATAGTGAGGGCTTTATCGAGGTCTGTCCAGTGGCCGGGACCGTTATTTTCGGTCGCTATTCGGTCTATTTCGCGGCTATTCTTTTCGGTGTCGTCTCCGACGGCCCACTCTTCGATGGCCCACCTACTTTTTCTCGGCGTTTGGCTGGTGAATTCTTCCTGCTGCAAAAGTCCGCGCTACACGAGGCGGTATTCCCCGCCCCCTCTTTCAACTCTATCTTAGATTTGCATGTCGATGTCTATTCGATGTCTAGTCGAAGTCCCGGCGTTGAGGCACCTCTCGGCCAAAAACCGATGCGTGGCCGATGGCCAAACACCGATGTTTTTCGAGTTATTTACACTGAAAGTGGTCCAACCTCGTCTTCCTTCCTGCAGGCTAGCTGTTCATTCACCGACAACCAATAGTAGAGATGTGATGTGCCGGTTTACCGTCGCCCGGCCCGACATTAGTCTGGCTGGTCATGAGTCCGACCCGGTCCGAGGCCCGGCAGGTCTCAAAATAAGCAGTCCGTCCAGGTCCTATGTATTTTTCCCATCCTAACATCTGCCCGAGTCTGCCCGAAAGTCCAAAGCTGTGCGAGTGTCCGAACTTGTCCGAACGACCGAGGCAGACTGGAAGTCAGAAAGTCCGACCCAAAACCATACTAAAAACATACCGACTATTCGGGCATTTGTCCAGTTGGCTATTGAGCATATTATCGAACCTCTTGGGTAGTAGGTACCACGTTATGTAACTAAGGCCCGAATGCACAGTCGTGCACTGAGTGCGCACCCAAGGCCTACTCCACTCAGTGCGCACTGAGTGTGAGTGGAGGATGAGTGGGCGATTTCATTGCAGAGACAAAACTTTTGTCACACTGAGCCAAGTGGACCCTGCGTAAAATGTGCATATGACAACGTAGCAATATGCTTGACAACGTACTGACTTGCTTGGTTACTGTAAACAAATTCTTTGCAATTTTAAAACACAGCCTATTGGCAGCTAAGGATCCAGACGGTGGTGTCCAAAATATTGATACTGACAGCAGCTGTCAGACGGAACTGTCACTGGCAAGGTACAGTATTGGTAATGTGTCATTCTATCGAAATGGGTATATACATAGACCAGAGTCGATGGAAAATGGTAAACCCGCGGTTTTTGAAAGTGGAATGACAAAGCGCTCGAATGAAGACCATGGCAAAAGCATGGGCTAATATATGTGTAACAGTTAAAGTAATAGGTACAGTTATACCTATGTATGTTCAATGAAAGTTTTAACAAACATTCGTAATGAAAAGATATACGTAATACTGTACGTAGTTAAAAAAAAATAGGTTATGCTGCTTAATATAGTCACTATAGAGAACAACCGATGAAAATTAATGAGCAAAAGTATATACCTACCCATATGCATAGGCAAAGGTAGGTAGTACATAGGTACCTACCTTCTAAAATCGCATCGTAATACGGGTCAGTTTACTGAGACAAACAATTGAAGAAGGGCTTAAATTTGTGTATCCGAAATAGGTATAGGTATAGGTCTCCACCTAACTAACCGATACACGTACCAAATTCTTAATATTTATAATTGTACCTATATTGGTGATAGTATTATGAAAAGGTACTAAGAGACTCTTTAAAAGATGATTTTTATTGAGATAAACTTAATTACATCGTGGTAAACATTAAAATAGCTTAGCATAGCTTATCTGAAATAGACATACCTGGTATACACATGGAAATTATATCTGTAAGAATTATTTCTCATTACAGATATATAATTTTATGTAGATTTTATACATAAGGGAATAGGTCAAATAGATATGGGCAAATAGCAAGATTGGATATAGTGTTAATTTTGTATATGGCATGGGGATCAATTTCTAAAACTATGCATTAAGTGCTCATCTGAAATGGGTATTTACATGGAATATGCAGAAATGTTTATGCAGAATCGAATCGACCCATACGAAGGAATCAATGGTGACGTTTAAAAGAACGTCAACTTATTAGGTTATACTGCGCATGAAAAAAATGTGAGAAATAAGAGGTATAAAACTTTCAGTGAAGCACAAAAGCATTAAAAGGTACACCTCTGGACACGGAAATCCGCCTAGTAGAATTTCAGGTATGTGCTGAGAAAGGTTTGTCTGGAAAGAGCATAGGCAGGCCAGGTACCGACCACGTGGATGAGCACATGGTGGCAAGGGATGTCATGCTTAGGGGATCGAAATCTCGTTTTTAAAAACCAGTTTTCTTATCAGCAGCTGCCTCGCTCCGTGAACTGGTTTATCAAAACTAGATTGCGACCCATCAATAAACATGACATCCCCTGCCACCATGTGCTCATCCACGTGATCGGTACCTGGCCTGCCTTGGCTCTTTTCAAACAAACCTTTCTGAGCACATAGCCGGAAATCTACTAGGCGGATTTCCGTGTCCAGAGGTGTACGTCAAGAAGTAAATGATTATGAAAAGTTCAGGACTCATTCTTTATAAATACTTGCGAACAGATCAGAAAATGTTCAGCTGAGGTCTACAAGGTCCGTTTAAGTACCTACCTCAAGCGGAGAAACTATAAGGATAGTTTAAAAGTTCCGTACAAGAAAGTTAACTTTCTGTGGTCTCTTTGCGGAATTCCGCATGAAACGAAATGAAAATTCCTATCACTCACTGATGCCAGAATTTGCGGGGTGGGTATAGGTATTAGAAAGCCGGTGGAGGTGCCACATACTGCAAATTTTCAGTTTTTCTTATAAGAAGTTTTCAACTTCAACATCGTCTGGCATAAGAAGTAGGTACCTACTACATAAAAATATGTGATTTTATGACCCTCGTAAATATGACCCTCTTTAAATTGTCGTTGAATGTCTGATGAGTCTCATTTGTCTCATAGCTATTAAATGGATACATTTCATAATAAAATTGCCTCCAATATTCACTTTGTGTGCTGACATTCTGCATTCTTGACTGAAAGTGATTCAAAATTGGATCAATAACTATTGTTTAACATATCGATAGTGTAACATATTGATAGTGCATGTTCATTCATAGAATGGTCAATACTTTTCACAACGTGTGTTAGAAATAATATCGGCCTTCGACTAAGTATATGTACCTATTTACCTACTAATTTCTACTACACCTACCAAAAAGCCATGATATTACGTGTATCTGTCTTAATTGTAGCATAGATACCTACGTAATTACGTAAATCTACGAAAATTTTGATAAAAAGCTCAGAAAAAATTCTGCCCTAAAGTGATCGGCAAGGCAATATTTGAAACTGCGTAGGAATTACACAATCGTAGATGCATCCTTCCGAGATGAACGGAGAAAGTTTCGTTCTTCTATCTTTGTCGTGAAGTCTGCCAGAGTCTTAATTACGGCACCGTGACGTAGTTTGAGCCGGCCTACCTCAAAGGTAATGGGGTTTTACGGATTAATCTAAATATCAGATATGGGTTTGATGAGTACCTACTGCAATTATTATGAAAAGAGGCACCGAACTTAATGCTGATGGTACATATCAAAGAGTAGTACATATCTTGTGTACGCAAACCTGGATTGATTTTAGTGTGACGGACTCTCAATTCTCTACGAAATTGCATTTTATAACTGCACTTTTGTATCTTATGGAAAACCAACCCTGTGTATATTTTCGAGGCCTTGCCACCGAAGAAGAAAACTGTTGAGTGCAGAGCTTATTAAAAACATTAATTAAAAGTATAACTTATCACTACAATCACTTTAAGCCAGATACTTTCCTGAGTAAATGTGTGTTAATAAAAAATAAAAATTGAAAACAATGCGTTTGGGTTCGCTTGTGTACCTGTGAAGGTGATTCTCACCTCGACAGCTAACTTATCTGGACATATTATTATAAGCATGGGTCTGACTGAGGAGCAATATGTGATCATGGTTCATTTAATTTATGTTTCTAAATTAATTTCCCTTCAAAGCTTGGCACACATAAATATGAAATTAAATCCAAACTTTATATTATGCAAAAGTAAAAAGAATGTCATTGAAAGTCTGTAAGCATGAAACGGTGGATCAACTGATTCGGATTATGTTTGTAAAAAATTAAAGTTCTTCAATAATTGGAGCGACAAAAGAAAATATATTGTTTGAAATTGCTTTTGCATCCAAGAAAGACATAACGAATTGATTTAGTTCCTACCCAAATTTGCCGCCAAAAACTGATTATCATGCAACTTTTTGTTCTTGCACGGGCTGAATGATGTTTCCCATGCTTCTTAGGAGCGAGACAATGAGACATCTTATTATTGGCACATTCTGTAACTGCTATAGCTGTGATAAAACTTGGTATGCAGAATGGGACGCGGCAGGGTGTCTTCCGTGCCCTTTCAGTGTGGGTACTATCCCAGAGTATAGTGGAGGAGCCAAGCCACGTTGGCTGACCGCGCCGAGCAATTCAAACATCCCTGCACAGGGGGATGGCTAATGCTTAGCGTTTGGCAATGAGCCTCAGGGGTCTTTAGGTGTTACGGGAATATTATTTCGCGATTTAAATTTATGCCAGTCACACAAGTCGTGGGCCGCGGGGAAGTGTTGGAGTCCGCCGGCCGAGGGTCGAAAAGGTATGGCAGGTAGCTTTAGGTGGTACGAGCATGGACCAGGTGCCCAGCTAGCAGGAGGTCCCGTGGAGGGTATCCCGGTTCGGGTGCATATTTTTCCAGCTACAGAAACATTTACATGGCAATACTTAGGTATATCTTATACTTTTTATTTTTATTGCAGTAGGTAACCTAGATAGTATAGATACCATAGCATACAACCTATTATACTTGCAGAATTAATTTGTTGCCATCTAGTCATCTAAAAGACATATGACTTTGATAATATCATGAACATTGTATTTTTCTTTAAAATATGGATTGGTTGGCTCATCCATGTTTTGCTCTTCACGGTTGTCTTCCTCGGCTTTTCCTGTATTGGTTTCAAACCGGAGAGTTGGGTAAATTATAAAAGATTTCTTGGTCTTCGGTTTGATTACAAAGATGTCCACTCTTATCGTGCTGTCATCAGTGCCCACACAGTGAAATTCTTTGGTGACCACCCATCCCTATTCGTGTAGTTCTTAATGATCAATGAAATGATACGTTGATGAAATGATTGATGAACAGTGCAATAAATTGAATCAAGAATGAACAATAATATAAATAAATACAAGGCTGCACTTTTTTTTGCAGGATGTGATGAATTGAAAGATACCTATCTTCCCACACCAAAAACTTTTTTCTATTTCATTGTATATACCTGGTACCTACCCACTTGAACTTGGAAAATAGGCTTATATTATAGATTGGCCATCACGGCTCCTCCACTGTCGGCTTTTGAGTACCTACTGGGCTCCCCAGCACGGCTCCAAAGAGTAACCGAGTGTGATATAAATTTCTGCACTTACCGGGTATTACTTGATTAGGTTGGTACCTACTTGTGATGTACTGATGTCGGCACTGCAGCTCCTAATTTCTGCAAACTGTATTCATACCGTGTGTGATCAACTAGTACGTACATTACGAAGCACTACAACCAAATATTGAACTGTAACTTTCTCTTAGAAGATTCCAATTTTGGTAAAATAAGAAACATTGTAACTGGTATATAAAATTTTCACCATCCATAGCCATTTCAGAGACATTGTGTACTTTTTGTAAAACAGGGTCAATTTGTCCCAAATACCCCCATGTCCACTCATAACTGCGTTGGTATCAAGAATCTATCGCTAATCCAGTGCTCCAAGACGTTCGAACGTCATTGCACCATCCATAGCTATTTCAGAGACATTGTGTACTTTCTGTAAAACAGGGTCAATTTGACCCAAATACCCCCAAGGGCATTCAGTAACCCAAAAAACACTCACAAGAGTGTTTTAGACCAGGGACATTGATGATGTGTTAAAAAATTTGGTAAAACGGCAATAACCGGATTAATATCGATGTGCTGCTAGGCAACCCGCCACACCTCTCAGTACGATTTGTGGCCTAGTAGCCAGCAGCGCAGTAATTATACTATTCTTTTAGTTAGTATTTTCGGAATCAGCATGTTATTTCTGGAAGATAAGAGCATCAAGCTCCGGATTAAGCTTTCTCGGAGCCTTATTCGAGGTTGCCTTGCTTGGTAGACTGAGCGCATTTTGAGGATTTTAGTCAGAAGTAATAGAGCTGTAAGACTCGCCTTTCGGAGAGAATGTGTTCCTACCTACTTATTTTGTTTTGTGACTTTCTTTAGTTGTGCGTATTGTGGGCAAAAGTTTTGAAATAGTATTTTTTGTTGATTTGTTGAACCATTCTTGAAGAAATAGCAAAAGAGTTTCTCGTTTAGTCGAATGCGTTATTTTTAAATATAAAACGAGAGTCTGAGGCTGCAGCCATTTCCCTCGGAACCCAATGGTGAAGAAACAAGCGGGGATTTTACAGACATGCAAAAATCTCAGAATTGATATTGACACTATTGCAGCTAGAATATATTTTATAACCCTGGATTTGGTCAGTGGCGTAACTTCAAATCGGGGGCCCCCGGGCAAAAAACCCAATAACCCCCCCCCCCCCCCCCCCCACCCACACAACAACGTTCCTGAGCACCAACCATTAGTACCGACTATAATAACAAAAAACGCACCTAAAACGTCTTTCGCCTGGCTTTTGTCTCAGCGAAAAGTTTCACAACGTCCTGGAGATGTTTTCGCAAGAGGTGCGCTTCCTCGTGTTCAACGGAGAGCACACTCAAGCCCCGCAAACGTTGCTGCCCCATCGTGCCACGAAGGTAGTTCTTAATGAGTTTTAATTTTGAAAATGATCTTTCAGCGGTGGCAACTGTTACTGGGATTGTTTAAAAAAGTAACAATGCTGTGCACACATCAGGAAAACTGACCGAAATTGCAAAATTTTCGATCAGAACTAGATGAGCGAGATCTTTCACGGTCGAACATTTTGAAATACCATTTTTAAGGCAAGACTGGAGAGATAACAGTTCAGTCGGGAAATTATCAGTGACGTCTTCTGGGTACGCATCGACAAGTCTGCGAGCCTGGTGGTAACGCTGATCTTCCGACAGGATCTCGTCTAGGAGTTCTCGCGGCTGAACGACTTGGAAAAAAACATCACTTTCTGCAAACTTTTGAAGCGCTCACTGATCTGGCTGATGATTATGTCTAGGCAGCCGTAATACACCACTGTTCGAAAGCGAGCTTCTCCGAAATCCGAAATACAGCGGTGTTTACGAGTGTGTTCAGCCGCTGTGTCCGTGCGGACAAATGTAGATAGTTGGGGAGCCTTTTCCTTTGCTGACGTAGTCATGAACACGTTCAGGTAACCTTGTGGAACAAGTTGGAATCTTAATTGACGCATTCAACTAAACATAGAGCTTGGCTGTATGCCATTAGGTTCGACAAACCTTGTCACATTCTTCTTCGTTTTAGACATTTTACTCCAAGTATAAGCTGTGGTATAAGGAACTAAAGATAGGATCTGGGAACTGCAACACAGGAAGCAAAATGTGAACCATTGAATTCTTATAAACATGTTTTATTATTTTGAAAACTAATAATAATAGATTAAAAATTTAACTGACAATATATTGGTAATAAAATAAGAAAGACACAAGGTAATGCCTTCAATCACTGCTCAGGTACGGGATAGGCAGCTAGTATGCCGTGCCAGCTCTTACTGCTCGGGTACGGGATAGGCAGCTAGTATGCCGTGCCAGCTCTTACTGCGTTCATGATGTATGTTGCCATTTGGTCGAAGTAAACGCAAGATGTTTTTGAATTACAAAACCTGTGTGTAAAGTGCATTAGTTTAAGAAGTCAGCAGAATTAGCGTTGATGAGCCTGCAGTCAGTACTACACACCAGACCCCACAGGGCACAGTTTCTTGCACATGGAGGCAAAGGTGAGCAGGAAGTGGTGGGCTCCACATGCCTGGTGCCGGAGGAGTCGTCCTGCTAGGACCGTAGGTGGCAGCAAACTACGCTGATTGAGTGTCCCGTAAAGACTCGGTCCATTTAACTAGAACAGATAAGGTATTAGAGTAAACAGATGCTTTGAGTTAAGCAAATTAAATGAAATGAAAATGAGAACTTCTAATTAGGTACTTTACTTAGCAAGTTTGGGACTTCTTATTTCAAAATATTAAAATGGTCCATCAATTTTAGCAAAAGCCATAAAGTAAATTTGAAAATGTGAAAGAACTTGTCATATATCGCCTAGGTTACTGTTGGTTTAAAGCCTTGTCAGAACGGCAATCTCGTAACCTTTCGACAAGGATAGGTTTTGATGGCATAAACGTATCTTTGGCATAAACCTCCTCAAAAGGACACGGCGAAATGGCCTTTTAATTGAAACCATACTATGTAGACTTGCAGGATTGGAAATTGACCCTTGAAACTGTTGTTTCTTAATTTCAGCAGCCAATTTCGAATTCCAGAAGTATACATTCATATTAGTGAATGTTAGAGACTACAGGAATTATTTACATGTTGATTAATATAAATATGTACACTGCACGTGGTTACATTCTACAGGATGTTAATTGAAAGACAAGAGTTAAACAAATTAATTAAGTAATATAGTAGAGGAAGGTAGAATTGCACACATAGTGCTAGTAATGCTAGTATGCTTTGACAGTGGCTTGCACAGCCATGAGATCAAGTTTTGAGGTGCTTCACTGTTTTGCACTGTGTGGATGAGATTGTTGGCCATGAAAAGAGGCCTCAGGTCTGCTTACTCGAGGAACAAGAACAATGTCCCAGGAACAATGTTCTCATACATGCAGAGCAGAATTGTACAGTGCTAGTTTGATTGTACAGACACTACTTCAAGAATATTTACAAAATAATTAAGTTGGACCAAATACACCATCCAAAGTGTTTCATGCATTACTATGTAAATGTTAATTTGAAAGGAATGGATTAAAGGATCTACAAGTATTTACAAGGTTACCCTTTCAACCTATACAAACAGAAGCTAGAAGGTATATGTCAACGTGAAAGAAACGGCTCAAAGAATCTAGAAGTAAGTAATCTAATAGGTATTTACAATATTACAAAGATACACTACAAGGTACTAAAGCATAAACAATAAACTCAGAAACCTGGAGCTTTCTCCGCTCGTACACCTAGATCAGAACACAAAACATAACATAGCACCACCACAAATAATAAAAATACAAAGGTGTTACAAAATGGAAAATATACAATTTTAATGTTCTTTGGTTTATGGACAGTCAAAGCCATCGGATGAATTGCCTGGTGACTCGCCTCCTACGCATTTCAAATGGTGTTTTTGACAACAGTTTGAACATGTCCCATAAGCTGCCTATATTGTGGTTTTGCATGAAACACAAACGTCTCTGCTATACTTGGTATTTTTCAAACAATTACGTTCCAAAGTATTACCTATACACGAAAACACGGTACTTGGAAACATGGAAGGGATCCTTTGACATTCTGTTTTCAACAATGGCGTGCACATAAAAGCACATAAAGATACCGCAACTAGCATTATCTTTCTGCATTGGTCTCTCTGGACAAAACACATGCCAAATATTGTTAGTTCCAAGACGGTAACCTAGATATGCTTTTAAACGCTTGATAAAAGCTTCAGACAAGGGTGGAATTCCCGTGCAATATGAGTCAAAATACTCAATTACCCTCAATTTAGGTTTAGCCACAAAAATTACCCAATGATCTTCAAGGCAACAAGGAAAGAAAATAAAATCTTTAATAGAAAATACTTTGCTCTTCCAATAGCTTGAGAAACTTATTCCCTACTTAAAAATTGTTCAAAATTAGTATTTGCTAAAAGGAATGAACTCTTTCCTTCGCAAATTCTTGCCAGGAAACCATCAACGATGGTATCGTAGATCCATCCAGTCCTAAAAATGTCTGTTTTGCTGTGCAATGTTGCACTTTCAATGGCACTAAGTTTGGACCCTAAGCTTTTTAAATGCACTAGCTGAATACTAGCGTGATATTTTACAAAAATCATTTCTTTAATGGTTCACGGTTGAACCCGTGGAAACAATAAAAAATACCACTTTGAAGAGATATTGACAAGCATGCTACTTTGTGCAATTCCCGCTTGCAACTGACTTATTTTAGGGGCAGGTAAAATTTGTGAATGGAATGTCCTTATCCAAAAGGCTCAAACAGCTTAAGTGATAATGTTGCAAGCACCGTGTGCACTGTACAAATTCTGAATCTTTGAACAAAGAACACTCTAGACAAACCTTTTGTCCGCCAATCATAAAACTTTTTCCAAGTGAACATTTACGCACAATCTTTTTGTAAATTTTGAATCGAAATTCTCCAACATCGTATGCTATTGATAAATCCAACTGCTTGATTATTTGGAATATATAATAGCAAACAAATACGCCACAGTCTGCATTGCCAGTTTGAAAAACATGGCTTGGAAACTTTATACTCCAAGCTATCCCTACTCTGAACTTTGAATTGAGAAATTTGATAAGATTATCAATGTGCTGCTGATAAGTATGCGCCCTGCCATGGTTGTTTAATGGATCAAAAAACTCAATGACTCTAAGTTTAGGCTTGCAAACAAGCAATATCCAATGCCCACTTACATTCAGTGGCACAAACACACATTCAACATTGGGAAGATCTTTTCCCTCAAAAGAATCACCAATATTATCCAGACCATAAATCAGGGATGAGCCAAATGCACATGGAGCACAGAGAAAATCGTTATTTTTTGAGCATATTTCATATGCGAATGCGTCAATTATACTGTCATACAACCAACCAACTTCAAAATTTGACGCGATTTTTTTCAAAAGACTGATATCTGGAATATCTAGCCATGGTTCTAAGGATTTTAATTCTAGCATCGATATGTGTATTGCATCTGAATTTAAACGTATTAATGTTTTAGAGAGTGGAGCAAAATCAATTGGGGGCGTGAATGCCTTTCCTGGTGTATATACCCTAAGCCTAGGCAAACAAGATTGTACGTCTTCTTCAACATCTTCTGCACACATTTTATCAACGCACAGAAGCGCCCCTTCATAATCGGTTTGAAACAGGTCCATTACCATCTGCATACAAAGCTCAGGAACAAGCACTTTCAATATGTACATATGGGATGTGCCAGAGAATGGTTGATTTTCAAATAAAGAGGTTATTAATCTTGACATTGTGTTAAGTTGGTTGTCGGTAAATAGCGTGAGACATAATGGAAAAGAATTATGATTCCGAGACAAATTGCCATTCATGAATTCTTTGTGCCGAATGCAGTGTACTTTCCCATCAGATATTCCAATTAATTGACTTGAATAAGAATTGAAGATATTGGTAATTTTTTCAGATTTCAGATTTTGGATTATATTGCAATTGTTCTCAGAAGGATTAGTTGCATAGTCAGATTGTAGTGCAGTTGGTGGGTCGAGTCCAGCAGGGATGGAGCTTTCACTAGAAGATAGCATCATCACCTGGGAGTTCGTTATTTGATTTGAAATGTCATCATCGGCAAGTGGCAATAAATCATCATCCTCGTCCATAGAATATATTTCATGTATGAAGTCG